>JARQOD010000004.1:74166340-74226933 GCA_033576555.1 Oophaga sylvatica | reverse complement strand
TCTTTTTCAGGCCGTGTAGAAGCTTTTATTGAAGCTATGAGGGAGGCGTTGCAGTTACCGGAGGAAGTAACTACACGTCCTGGTAAGTCGGCCCGGATGTTTCAGGAGTCGCATAGGTCGTTTTCGACCTTACCATCCCTGGATGAGCTTAATGAGGCAGTGGAGAAGGAGCGTCTGTGTCCAGACAAACGTTTTCAGGGGACACGGCTTTTTGAGTCACTGTATCCGTGTGCTACGGATTTGATTGATAATTGGATTCCTTCTCCTGAAGTGGATGTTCCTTTATCCCAGCTTAGCAAATCCTCATTACTTCCTGTTAAAGGGAAGGCGAGTCTGCAGGACCCGCTGGACAGAAAAACGGAGATGGCGGCAAAATCCATCTACGAGGCCGCGGGTCATGGTTTCAGAGCAGTGCTAGGATCCATGTGTGCTTATAAAGCTTCTCTGATCTGGTTGGACCGTCTACGGAGGAAATATCCGTTATCCGAGGAAGATGGACTTTTCGAATTGTTGGAGAATGCAATTCGGTATGGCTATGATGCAGGTCTGGATACTGCGTCACTGCTGTCCAGGACACAATCCTCGGCGGTCACAGTCAGGAGAGCACTGTGGCTTAGACAGTGGACCGGGGATGCGGTTTCCAAGCAAGGTTTGCTATCTTTGGCTTACAAGGGTGGTCAGCTATTTGGATCTGACCTCACGGAGTTGATTGCCAAGGCAAAGGCAAAAGAAGCAGCTTTACCGCAGCGAAGAACTGTGGCTTCTACGTCTGGCAGGCCTACTACCGGTAGTGGTCGGCGGTCCATTCGGTCCAGAGGACGATTCGGTCAGCCATCTTGGGGATCGGGTCGTCCCTCTTTTTCGGGAAAAAAGACCTCCCAGAAATCCCGCACTCCCTGGAAACAAAGTTTCCGTCAAGACAAGCGGGAATCTGACAAAAAGCCCGCTAAGGCGGATTGACGCCAGGGTCCCACTCGAGGGCTCTCGTGTGGGGGGTCGCCTGCTCCAATTCGAATCGACTTGGGTGTCCCGCGTTCCGGACTCCTGGGTGACGCGGGTTGTGTCGGCAGGCTACTTCATAGAGTTTTCTTCTCGACCCCCGAACAGTTTTTGCCAATCTCGCATCCCGTCAGAGCCCGAGCTATGTGTCGCTCTACTGCGAGAGGTCGACTCTCTTCTGCAGAAGGGTGTGGTAGTACCGGTTCCGCCAGAGGACAGGGGAAGAGGGTTTTATTCCAACCTCTTTGTGGTCCCAAAAAGGAGGACAAATTTCGCCCCATCCTGGATCTCAAAAGATTGAATCGGCATGTCCACACCCGAAAATTTCGCATGGAGTCGCTTCGCTCCGTTGTGGCAGCCTTGTCGCAGAACGACTTTATGGTGTCAATCGACATTCGCGACGCTTATTTACACGTTCCAATCGGAAGGGCTCACCAACGCTTCCTTCATTTTGCCATAGGCCAGGACCATTACCAGTTTGTGGCTCTGCCATTCGGGTTGGCCTCAGCGCCCAGAGTTTTTACAAAAATTCTGGCGCCTCTCATGGCGATTCTTCGAAGACAGGGGGTCACGATTCTTCCCTATCTGGATGACCTTCTGATTGTGGCGTCTTCCAAGGAGGAGGCGGTAACTGCTCGCAATCTATCCCTTCAGCTCCTGGAGGACTTCGGGTGGTTGGTCAATTGGGAGAAGTCGTCTCTGGAACCGTCGCAATCAATCCTGTTTTTGGGGATGCACTTCGACACGGTACAAGCAGTGGTATCCCTGCCCCCAGACAAGCAAGCATGTCTCCTTCGACATGCACAGGTTATGAAGTCTTTGACAGCAATGTCCCTTCGAAGCTGTATGCGCCTTCTGGGTTTGATGGTGGCGTCCATGGAAGCAATTCCATTTGCCCAGTTTCATTCCAGGGCCCTCCAAAGGTTCATTCTGAACCGTTGGGATCGATCGCAGACTTCGCTGGATTGCAGTGTCATCATCTCCCACAGGGTACGAGAGTCTCTGGGATGGTGGTTACGTCCGGAAGCGCTATCCCTGGGGAAGTCCTTCCTCCCTCCGAAGTGGTCGGTCATAACCACAGATGCCAGCCTGACGGGCTGGGGGGGTGTCTGGAACGATCTCTGGACTCAGGGAGTATGGTCGTCGGAGGAGTCTGTCTTGCCGATCAACATCCTGGAATTGAGGGCGATTTTCCTTTGCCTCCAACACTGGATGGTCCCTTTAAGCGGTCTGCCAGTCCGAGTGCAGACAGACAATGCGACGGCGGTCGCATATATCAACCACCAAGGCGGGACAAGAAGTTCCAGACTCATGGTGGAGGTATCTCGGATCCTGGTATGGGCAGAGACCAGAGTACCAGCCATCTCTGCGATCCACATTCCAGGAGTTCAGAATATCACGGCGGACTTTCTCAGTCGCGAGAAGATGGATCCCGGAGAATGGAGTCTTCATCCGGAAATTTTTGCACTGCTGTGCTCCCGTTGGGGAACTCCCCAGGTGGATCTGATGGCATCCAGGTTCAATGCCAAGTTACCAACTTTCATGTCCAGGTATAAGGATCCGAAAGCTGTGGCGGTGGATGCTCTAGTGGCTCCGTTGGACCAATTCGAGCTAGTCTATGTGTTCCCGCCGATTTCCTTACTTCCTCTGGTGCTACGTCGGATCAGACTGGAGAGAATCTCGGCTATGTTGATAGCCCCAGATTGGCCAAGGAGGACGTGGTTCTCGACACTGGTGTCGCTCCTGGCAGCGCCGCCACTTCCACTTCCTCTTCGCTCGGACCTGTTAACCCAAGGGCCCGTTCGTCATCCGGACCTGAAGTCTCTGTGTTTGACGGCGTGGCTCTTGAGACCGAAATATTGACCCGTCAAGGTTTTTCAGCCGAAGTCATTCCCACTTTGTGAGCTGCCAGAGGTCCGGCTACTACTAGGATTTATCACAAGACTTGGGAAGCTGTTGTGAAAGGGTTTGAGATGAGTTCTGAGCAGAGGCTCCCTCTGGTGGTTACAAGCGGTACTAGTGAGGATTGTGAGGACTGGGAATCAGGTGTTACTGATTGGTCTTATGTAAGGGAGTCATTTTCCCATCAGGGTTGCCGGTGATCAATTGTTCTGGTCTGAATCCTTCTTTCCAGTTTCCCTTGTAGCCTGCTGTGTCGTGTCTGCATCTCCTGCTATCAGATAAGACAATTTATTATTTTGTGTTGTTGCTATATTTTTGCATTTTGTCCTGCACTTCTGTGGGGGCCTTCAGGGTCCCCTCCGGGGGCTTTTGCCCTCTCAGTTTAGTCCAGCCACTGTGTTTTGTACTTTTGCTTTTTCCAGTTTTTTCAGTGGCTGCTGTTTTGTTTTTGTTACACCAGAGAACTAATTTAGGTGGTAGAGGTCGTGTGATCTCAGGTGATTTTGAAATTAGTAGAGTTGGTGTTTTTTCAGGGTTTTCTGAGATTGCAGTAAGTACCCTTCCTATCCTTTTCTATTTAGATAGTTTGGGCCCCAGCGTTTGCTCATACTATTTTCTTTCTGTGTCAGTATTTCCTCTTGTCTAACCGCCATTACATGTTTGGGGGCTTTCTATTATCTTTGGGGTTCTGCTCCGGGGCAGATAGCTTTCCTATATCTATCTTTAGGTGTAGTTAGTTTCTCAGGCTGTGACGAGGCGTCTAGGACCAACGTAGGAACGCTCCACGGCTGCCTCTAGTTGCTGTGGTTAGTCAGGGTACTGCTCTGGTGTATTTCCTTTTTTACCTGCACTCCTCAGCTACCGTAACATAACAGTATCACCGGCCATAAAAATTGTATGGTACTCACAGAAGGGAAAAAATATTTTGAAGGAAGAAAAGTTGTCAGAGATATTTTTTTTTTTTTTTTTTCCCTCTGTATCTCTGGGTGCTGGGGAGGATCTTTTCTCCCAATGGAGTTTGCACAGTTGTCTGGCCGTGTGGATCAGCTTGCCACTGAGGTTCAGAGTATTGCTGCATATCTTGCTAGGTTGCCTGTTGTGGAACCTAGGATCCCCATGCCAGATTTGTTTTTAGGGGATCGAGCCAAGTTTCAGAATTTCAAAAATAATTGTAAATTGTTTCTTGCCTTAAAATCTAAGTCCTCAGGAAACGCAGCGCAGCAGGTTCAAATTATCATCTCTCTCCTGCGCGGCGATCCTCAGGATTGGGCTTTTTCCCTGATACCTGGGGATCCTGTTTTGAGTGATGTTGATGCATTTTTTCAGGCTTTGGGGTTATTGTACGATGAGCGGAGAAGTATGCGTGGAGTGGTGTTGCCTTGTGAGCCAGCTGCTGAGCCCATGCAGTGTGATGGAGTGGTGTCTGGGGCACAGCGTCATGAGTTTCGAAAGCGCAATGGGTTATGTTTCTACTGTGGTGATGCCTCTCATGCTATTTCAGTCTGCCCTAAGCGGGGAAGACGTTTTGCACGCTCGGTTGTCTTGGGTAGTGTTCAGACTAAGTTTTTGTTAACTGTCACTCTGATATGCTCTCTGTCCTCATTTTCTGCTCAGGCTTTCGTTGATTCTGGAGCAGCTATTAACCTGATGGATTATGATTTTGCTAAACGTTGTGGGTTTCCCTTGATACCCCTACAGAAGTCTATTCCCCTACTGGGGATCGATTCTACCCCTTTGGCTGAGAATAAACCCCAGTTTTCTACTCAGGTGATAATGAGGGTTGAACCTGATCACCAGGAGTGCTGCAAATTTTTGGTTCTATATAATCTGCATGACATTATAGTGCTGGGTTTCCCTTGGTTACAGTCTCATAATCCTGTTTTGGATTGGAAATCTGTGTCTGTAACCAGTTGGGGCTGCCAATGTGTTAATACCAACACTCCTGTTTTTTCTGCCTCCCCCCAGGCTGAGGATGTTCCTGACTTTTTGATTGATTTTTCTGATGTGTTTAGCGAAAGTAAATCTGCATCCTTACCTCCCCATAGGAGCTATGACTGCGCTATTGAATTAGTGCCAGGTAGTAAATTCCCTAAAGGTCGCCTTTTTAACTTGTCTGTACCTGAACATGACGCTATGCGGTCTTATATCAAGGAATCATTGGAGAAGGGTCATATCAGACCATCCTCTTCACCCTTAGGTGCCGGTTTTTTCTTTGTGGCCAAAAAAGATGGTTCATTAAGGCCGTGTATTGATTATCGTCTCTTGAACAATATTACTGTGAAATATCAATACCCGTTACCCTTGATTTCTGACCTGTTTTCCAGGTGAAAAACGCTACTTGGTTTACCAAGCTTGACCTCAGGGGGCGTATAACCTTATTCGCATTAAGCACGGGGATGAATGGAAGACGGCATTTAACACCCCTGAAGGGCATTTTGAGTACCTTGTGATGCCCTTTGGGCTCACTAATGCTCCTTCTGTCTTCCAGTCCTTCATGAATGACATTTTCAGGGATTTTGTGGACAAGTTTCTGATTGTTTATTTGGATGATATCTTGATTTTTTCTAATGACTGGGACTCTCATGTGAAACATGTTCGAACTGTATTCCAGATTTTGAGAGAGAATGCTCTGTATGTGAAGGGATCAAAGTGTCTTTTTGGCGTACAGAAGATCTCATTTCTGGGATTCATTTTGTCCCCATCTGTTATTGAAATGGACCCGGTCAAGGTTCAGGCCATCTGTGATTGGGTCCAACCTACTTCATTAAAGGCTCTTCAGAGATTTTTGGGTTTTGCCAATTTTTATCGTAAATTTATTGGTAATTTCTCGGTTATTGTTAAACCATTAACTGATTTGACCAGAAAGGGTTCTGATGTGGTGAATTGGCCTCCTGAGGCAGTCTCTGCATTTCAGGAACTTAAGCAGAGATTCACTTCTGCTCCTGTTCTACGGCAGCCTGATGTTTCTCTGCCATTTCAGGTGGAGGTTGATGCCTCTGAAATTGGGGCAGGTGCCGTTTTGTCCCAAAAAGATCCAGAGACCTCTAAAAGTAACCCTTGTGCCTTTTTCTCTCGAAAATTTTCTCCTACTGAACGTAATTATGACGTGGGTAATCGGGAGTTATTGGCCATGAAGTGGGCTTTTGAAGAGTGGAGACATTGGCTGGAGGGAGCCAAACATCAGGTGGTGGTCCTTACGGACCATAAGAATCTGGTCTATCTGGAATCTGCCAAGCGACTCAATCCTAGACAGGCCAGGTGGGCCTTGTTTTTCACACATTTTAATTTTGTGGTTTCCTTTCTTCCTGGCACTAAGAATGTTAAGGCGGATGCCCTCTCGAGGAGTTTCCTTGCGGACTCTCCTGAGCTATCTGATCCCTCTGTTATTTTGAAGGAGGGTGTAGTTCTTTCCGCCATCTCGCCCAATTTGAGACTTGCTCTGGAGGGGTGTCAGGAGGATAGGCCCGAGCGCTGCCCTGTTGGAAAATTGTTTGTCCCGGACCAATGGAAAAAGAGTGTGATGTCTGAGATTCATTGTTCCGCATTGGCTGGGCATCCCGGAATTTTTGGTACCAGAGACTTGGTTAGTCGGTCCTTTTGGTGGCCTACCTTGTCTCGCGATGTCAGGGAATTTGTGCAGTCCTGCGGGACTTGCTCTCGCTCCAAGCCTTGCTCTCGCTCTAGTGGTTTGTTGATGCCATTGCCTGTGCCCAAGAGACCATGGACCCATATCTCTATGGATTTCATTTCCGATCTTCCTGTTTCTCAGAGAATGACCACCATCTGGGTAATTTGTGATAGGTTTTCCAAGATGATACATCTTGTGCCATTACCTAAGTTGCCTTCCTCCTCTGAATTGGTGCCGTTGTTCCTTCAGCACGTGGTTCGTTTACACGGCATTCCTGAGAACATTGTGTCTGACAGAGGAGTCCAGTTTGTTTCCAGATTTTGGAGGACTTTTTGTTCTAAACTGGGTGTTCAATTGTCTTTCTCCTCGGCATTTCATCCTCAGACCAATGGTCAAACTGAGAGAACAAACCAGACATTGGAGACTTATCTAAGATGCTTTGTGTCTGCTGATCAGGATGACTGGGTCTCTTTTTTGCCTTTGGCTGAGTTTGCTCTTAATAATAGGGCTAGCTCTGCCACTTTGATGTCTCCGTTTTTCTGTAATTCTGGGTTTCACCCTCGATTTTCTTCAGGACAGACGGAGGCTTCTGTCTGTCCAGGTGTTGACTCTGTTGTTGAGCGTATGCAGCAGATTTGGCACCAGGTAGTGGAGAGGTTGTCCCTCTCTCAGGAGAAGGCCCAGCTTTTTGCTAACCGGCATAGGACTGATGGTCCTCGGTTTAAAGTGGGGGACTTGGTCTGGTTGTCCTCAAAGAATATTCCTATGAGAGTAGCATCTCCTAAATTTAAGCCTAGGTTCATTGGACTTTATAAGATCATGGAGATTATTAATCCTGTTTCTTTTCGTTTGCTTCTTCCAGGGACATTTAAGATCCATAACGTGTTCCACAAGTCCTTGTTGAAGAGGTTTGTTGAGCCAGTGGTTCCTGCTGCTGTGCCTCCTGACCCTGTTTTGGTTGAGGGCAATCTGGAGTATGTGGTTGAGAAAATATTGGATTCTCGTTTTTCTAGACGAAGACTCCAGTATTTGGTTAAATGGAGAGGTTATGGTCAGGAAGACAATTCTTGGGTGTTTGCTTCGGACATCCATGCTAGGAGACTTATCCGTGCGTATCATAGAACTCATCCTGACCGACCTGGTTGCTCAAAGGAGGGTTCGGTGACCCCTCCTCAAGGGGGGGGTACTGTTGTGAATGGGTTTGAGATGAGTTCTGAGCAGAGGCTCCCTCTGGTGGTTACAAGCGGTACTAGTGAGGATTGTGAGGACTGGGAATCAGGTGTTACTGATTGGTCTTATGTAAGGGAGTCATTTTCCCATCAGGGTTGCCGGTGATCAATTGTTCTGGTCTGAATCCTTCTTTCCAGTTTCCCTTGTAGCCTGCTGTGTCGTGTCTGCATCTCCTGCTATCAGATAAGACAATTTCTTATTTTGTGTTTTTGCTATATTTTTGCATTTTGTCCTGCACTTCTGTGGGGGCCTTCAGGGTCCCCTCCGGGGGCTTTTGCCCTCTCAGTTTAGTCCAGCCACTGTGTTTTGTACTTTTGCTTTTTCCAGTTTTTTCAGTGGCTGCTGTTTTGTTTTTGTTACAGAACTAATTTAGGTGGTAGAGGTCGTGTGATCTCAGGTGATTTTGAAATTAGTAGAGTTGGTGTTTTTTCAGGGTTTTCTGAGATTGCAGTAAGTACCCTTCCTATCCTTTTCTATTTAGATAGTTTGGGCCCCAGCGTTTGCTCATACTATTTTCTTTCTGTGTCAGTATTTCCTCTTGTCTAACCGCCATTACATGTTTGGGGGCTTTCTATTATCTTTGGGGTTCTGCTCCGGGGCAGATAGCTTTCCTATATCTATCTTTAGGTGTAGTTAGTTTCTCAGGCTGTGACGAGGCGTCTAGGACCAACGTAGGAACGCTCCACGGCTGCCTCTAGTTGCTGTGGTTAGTCAGGGTACTGCAATCTCATAGATTCCAACTGCTCTGGTGTATTTCCTTTTTTACCTGCACTCCTCAGCTACCGTAACATAACAGGAAGCCTTCTTTTCGTGGTGTTCGGGTTCTTCAAGGAACCCGAGGATTTTTTCCATTCCCAATTTGTTGGCTTTTCTGCAATTCGGGCTGGACAAAGGTTTGGCAGTAAGCACCCTGAGGGGTCAGGTTTCTGCTCTGTCCTTGCTGTTTAGGAAGGTTATCGCCTCGCATAGGGACGTACGTTCCTTTTTTCAAGGAGTAACCCGTCAGTTTCCGCCGCGGAAGGCGCCTGTGTCTCCTTGGCGGCTCAATCTTGTTTTGGAGGCTCTTCACGGGCCTTTTGAGCCTATGGATTCCGTTAACCTTTCATTGCTTTCTTGGAAGGTTGCCTTCCTGGTGGCGGTCACCTCTTTGAGAAAGGTTTCTGAGTTGGCGGCTCTTTCTTGCTCGCCTCCTTTTCTGGAGTTTCACCCGGATCGAGTAATACTTCGCACACGGGGCGATTTTCTACCTAAGGTGGTGTCACAATTTCATGTCAACCAGGATATTGTGTTACCCTCACTCTGTCCGGGGCCGAGGAATGCGAAGGAACGAGCCTTGCACACATTGGATTTGGTGCGGGCTTTGAAGTTCTATTTGTCTGTTACCCAAGGTTTTCGGAAGTCGGACTCTCTGTTTGTGATTCCAGCAGGTCGTCGACGTGGTCAACGAGCTTCCAAGGATTCTATAGCTCGTTGGATCCGGTCGGCCATTTTGGAGGCTTACCGACTTAAGGGCGAACCTTGCCCGATTAAGGTTCGAGCTCACTCCACGAGAGCTGTGGGCTCATCGTGGGCTTTCCATCAAGGGGCCTCGGCAGCTCAGCTCTGCCGGGCTGCGACCTGGCGCTCCGTCCACACCTTTACAAAATTTTATAAGGTGGACGTTAGTGCTTCCGCTGATGCAGCCCTAGGACGTAGGGTCCTGCAGGCGGCTGTAGTTTAAAGTTCTCGTTAACTTATTTGTTAGCGCTGGTTGCGCATTTTCTTAGGTTGTTGGGTTCTGCCTTTTCTGTTTTTTTCCCACCCTTAATTTTTGGACTGCTTTGGGACGTCCCACTAGTAATGACTAGTGTGTCTCTCTTCCTTCCATCTGCTGCTGAAAGACGGATTTTGGTAAGAACTTACCTGTAAAATCCTTTTCAGCGAAGGAAGGAAGAGAGACACAGCTCCCTCCCATGGCAGAAGTGTGTTGTTGTGTTTTCAGATGCGGCGTGACCCTTCTCTGATAGCGATTATCTGGGCTGAGGTCGACGCGCTACGGCTCTGTTCCAGCATTGCCAGCTCATCGCAGTGGTCAGGTCCAGTGAGTAGTACCTGGGACTGTGTGGTTTTTTACCTGTTATATGCATAACCTGTCCCCTTGTTTTTTTTCTCTGAAGTCCTTCAGAAGGGGTTATGTTGCTCCGCTGGTGATATTTGCTCTTCCTTAGCTTGTGTACGACTGGAGAGCTGAGTAGGAGGAGCCCGAGCTGGAGGGGCCGGTCAACACTCTTTTTAATCTGAGGTGTCTATCCCATCTGGGCTCCGCCTACCCACTAGTAATGACTAGTGTGTCTCTCTTCCTTCCTTCGCTGAAAAGGATTTTACAGGTAAGTTCTTACCAAAATCCGTCTTTTAGTGTGTGACAGCAGCCAAACATAAAAACCTCATATAAATTCGGTATCGCTGTAATCGCACCAACCCAAAGAATGAAGTCACCTAATCACTTATGCCGCATGAGAAACCGCATAAAAAATAAAACCAATTCTTCACCTGCTGTTGATTTTTTTTCATTCTGCCTCCCAAAGATTGCAGTAAGGCTCGGTGCACATTTATCCTGAGCTCTGTGCTGAGCGCTTACACCGAGGTAAATCTCTGAAATACGTGGATCAGACGGAACCCCCGGCAGAAGATTCCCTATAATGAGGCAGATGGAGGCACTGTGAACGCCGTCTGACCTGTGATCCGGTTGTGTCCGTCTTTTTATGATTGCATAAAAGTGCCGTCGACCACAGTTTTTTTGCACTTCTGAAAAGGACACCGCTGAACAGAGGCCAGACGGAGTCCAGAGTAACTCTGCTGCCTCATTATAGTGAATGGATCCCTCGGAGGTTTCATCTGAATCACGTCACTTAGAGATTTAGATGGAAACCCCAAACTAAGTGCTCAGCGTAGAGCACCAAATAGATGTGATCCCAAACGCTATGTAAAATGTTCCCAATAAAAGCTTCAACTCAATCCACAAAAAAGCAAGCTCTCACTCAGGTCTGTCATCTGTTAATGGAAATATAGGGTGCTTCCACGTTACTGGTAGCATAAAGGCTCGCGAAAAGCAAAATGGCTCATCACCCGCCAAAATAAATTTAGCAAATTCTGTGCTCCCAAATCCAAATGCCCCCTCCTTATGAGCCCCACAGTGTACTTAACCCCTTCAAGACCCAGCCTATTTTGACCTTAAAGACCTTGCCATTTTTTGCAATTCTGACCAGTGTCCCTTTATGAGGTAATAACTCAGGAACGCTTCAACGGATCCTAGCGATTCTGAGATTATTTTTTCGTGACATATTGGGCTTCATGTTAGTGGTAAATTTAGGTCGATAATTTTTGCGTTTATTTGTGAAAAAAATTGAAATTTGGCGAAAATTCTGAAAATTTTGTAATTTTCAAATTTTTAATTTTTATTCTGTTAAACCAGAGAGTTATGTGGCACAAAATAGTTAATAAATAACATTTCCCACATGTCTACTTTACATCAGCACAATTTTGGGAACAACATTTTTTTTTGTTAGGAAGTTATAAGGGTTAAAAGTTGACCATCGATTTCTCATTTTTACAGCAAAATTTACAAAACCATTTTTTTTAGGGACCACCTCACATTTGAAGTCACTTTGAGGGGTCTATATGGCAGAAAATACCCAAAAGTGACACCTTTATAAAAACTGCACCCCTCAAGCTACTCAAAACTACATTCAAGAAGATTATTAACCCTTCAGGTGCTTCACAGGAACTAAAGCAACGTGGAAGGAAAAAATGGACATTTTAATTTTTCCAACAAAAATTTTCTTTTAGCATCAATTTTTTCATTTTTACATGGGCATCAGGATAAAATGGATCCTAAAATTTGTTGGGCAATTTCTCCTGAGTACACAGATACCTCATATGTGGTCATAAACCACTGTATGGGCGCACGGCAGGGCTCAGAAGGGAAGGAGCGCCATTTGACTTTTTGAATGGAAAATATGCTGGAATATTTAGCGGTTGCCATGTCGCATTTGGAGAGTTCCTGTGTGCCTAAACATTGTAGCTCCCCCACAAGTGACCCCATTTTGGAAACTAGACCCCCTAAGGAACTTATCTAGATGCATAGTGAGCACTTTGAACTCCCAGGTGCTTCACAAATTGATCCGTAAATAAAAGAAAGTACTTTTTTTTCACAAAAATTTTCTTTTAGCCTCAGTTATTTTCATTTTCACATGGGCAACAGTATAAATTGGATCCTAAAATTTGTTGGGCAATTTCTCCTGAGTACACAGATACCTTATATGTGGTCATAAACCACTGTTTGGGCGCACGGCAGGGCTCAGAAGGGAAGGAGCGCCATTTGACTTTTTGAATGTAAAATATGCTGGAATATTTAGCGGTTGCTATGTCGCATTTGGAGAGTCCCTGTGTGCCTAAAATTGGAGCTCCCCACAAGTGACCCCATTTTGGAAACTAGACCCCCTAAGGAACTTATCTAGATGCATAGTGAGCACTTTGAACCCCCAGGTGCTTCACAAATTGATCCGTAAATAAAAGAAAGTACTTTTTTTTTCACAAAAATTTTCTTTTAGCCTCAGTTATTTTCATTTTCACATGGGCAACAGTATAAATTGGATCCTAAAATTTGTTGGGCAATTTCTCCTGAGTACACAGATACCTCATATGTGGTCATAAAACACTGTTTGGGCACACTGCAGGGCTCAGAAGGGAAGGAGCGCCATTTGACTTTTTGAATGGAAAATATGCTGGAATATTTAGCGGTTGCCATGTCGCATTTGGAGAGTTCCTGTGTGCCTAAACATTGGAGCTCCCCCACAAGTGACCCCATTTTGGAAACTATACGCCCTAAGGAACTTATCTAGATGCATAGTGAGCACTTTGAACCCCCAGGTGCTTCACAGAAGTTTATAACGCAGAGCTGCGAAAATAAAAAATCATTTTTTTTTCTCAAAAAATGATTTTTTAGCCCACTGTTTTTTATTTTCACAATGGTTACAGGAGAAATTGGACCCTAAAAGTTGTTGTCCAGTTTCTCCTGAGTACGCTAGTACCCCATATGTGGGGGGGAACCACTGTTTGGGCACACGTCAGGGCTCGGAAGGGATGTAGTGACGCTTTGAAATGCCGACTTGATGGAATGTTCTGTGGGCGTCATGTTGCGTTTGCAGAGCCCCTGATGTGCCTAAACAGTAGAAACTCCCCACAAGTGACCCCATTTTGGAAACTAGACCCGGCAAAGAACTTATCTAGATGTATGGTGAGCACTTTGAACCCCCAAGGGCTACACAGAAGTTTATAACGCCCGGGCATGAAAATAAAAAAATCATATTTTTTCCACAATCAGGATCTTTTAGTCCCCAATTTTTTTATTTTCCCAAGGGTATCATGAGAAATTAGACCCCAAAAGTTGTTGTCCAATTTGTCCTGAGTATGCTGATATCCCATATGTGGGAGAAAACTACTGTATGGGCACACGTCGGGGCTCGGATGGGAAGTAGTGACGTTTTGAAATGCCCACTTGATGGAATGGTCTTCGGGCGTCATGTTACGTTTGCAGAGTCCCTGATGTGCCTAAACAGTAGAAACTCCCCACAAGTGACCCCATTTTGGAAACTAGATCCCCCAAGGAACTCCTATAGATGTGTGATAAGCACTTTGAATCTCCAAGTCCTTCACAGAAGTTTATAACGCAGAGCCGTGAAAATATAAAATCATTTTTTTTCCACAAAAAATAATTTTTAGTCCCCAATTTTTTTCCCAATGTTAACAGGAGAAATTAGAACCCCCAAAGTTGTTGTGCAATTTTTCCCGAGTACGCTGATACCCCATATGTGGGGATAAACCACTGTTTGGGCATACGTCGGGGCTTGGAATAAAGGGAGCACTGTTTGACTTTTTGAACGCAAAATTTGCAGGAATCAATGGTGGCGCCATGTCGCGTATGGAGACCCCTGATGTGCCTAAATAGTGGAAACCCCTCAATTCTAACTCCAACCCTAACCCCAACACACCCTAACCCCAACCCTAACCCCTACACACACCTAACCCTAATACAAACCCTAATCATAACCCTAACCCCAACACACCCCTAACCCTAATCTCAACTCTAACCATAAACCTAACTACAAGCCTAACCCTAATTCCAACCCTAACCCTAATTCCAACCCTAACCCTAATTCCAACCCTAACCCAAATTCCAACCCTAACCGTAATTCTAACCTTAACCCTAATGCTAACCCTAACCCTAGTTCTAACCCTAAGGCTGGGTTCATATTGCGTTTTACCAGCCCTTCAACACGTACGGTGACCGGCTGGTAACGGTATAGCATAACCGATCGCGTTATGCTATACCGCTAGCGCAGATAAATCAGCAGTAATCAGCCGCGGATCCGCAGCAAAATCCGCGCGGATCTGCAGCGAATTCAGCAGCGAAATCCCGCGGATCAGCAGCGAAATCAGCCGCGATCAGCAGCGAAATCAGCCGCGGATCAGCAGCGAAATCAGCCCGGATCAGTAGCGAAATCAGTCGCGGATCAGCAGCGAAATCCGCCGCGGATCAGCAGCGAAATAGCGCGGATCCGAAATCAGCCGGGGATCAGCACGAATCAGCCGCGGATCAGTAGCGAAATCAGTCGCGGATCAGCAGCGAAATCCGCCGCGGATCAGCAGCAAATCAGCCGCGATCCGCAGCGAATCAGCAGCGAAATCCGCCGCGGATCAGCAGCGAAATCTGCCGCGGATCAGCAGCGAAATCCGCGGGATCAGCAGCGAAATCCGCCGCGGATCAGCAGCGAAATCAGCCGCGGATCAGCAGCGAAATCAGCTGCGATCAGCAGCGAAATCAGTCGCGGATCAGCAGCGAAATCCGCTGCGGATCCGCAGCGAAACAGCAGCAAAATCAGTCGGGATCAGCAGCGAAATCCGCGCGAATCAGCAGCGAAATCCGCCGCGATCAGCAGCGAAATCAGCCGCGGATCCGCCGCGGATCAGCAGCGAAATCCGCCGCGGATCAGCAGCGAAATCCGCGCGGATCAGCAGCGAAATCAGCCGCGGATCAGCAGCGAAATCAGCCGCGGATCAGCAGCGAAATCAGCCGCGGATCAGCAGCGAAATCAGCCGCGGATCAGCAGCGAAATCAGCCGCGACCCGCAGCGAATCAGCAGCAAAAATCAGTCGTGGATCAGCAGCGAAATCAGCCGCGGATCCGCCGCGGATCAGCAGCGAAATCAACCGCGGATCGCGGGGAATCAGCAGCGAAATCCGCCGCGGATCAGCAGCGAAATCCGCCGCGGATCAGCAGCGAAATCCGCCGCGGATCAGCAGCGAAATCCGCCGCGGATCAGCAGCGAAATCCGCCGCGGATCCAGCGAAATCATCGCGGATCAGCAGCGAAATCCCTGCGGATCCGCAGCGAAACAGCAGCAAATCAGTCGGGATCAGCAGCGAAATCCGCCGCGAATCAGCAGCGAAATCCGCCGCGAATCAGCAGCGAAATCCGCCGCGGATCAGCAGCGAAATCAGCCGCGGATCAGCAGCGAAATCAGCCGCGGATCAGCCGCGATCAGCAGCGAAATCAGCCGCGGATCCGCAGCGAATCAGCAGCAAAATCAGTCGTGGATCAGCAGCGAAATCACGCGAAATCCGCCGGGATCAGCAGCGAAATCCGCCGCGGATCAGCAGCGAAATCAGCCGCGGATCAGCAGCGAAATCAGCCGCGGATCCGCAGCGAATCAGCAGCAAATCAGTCGTGGATCGCAGCGAATCGCAGCGCGGATCAGCAGCGAAATCCCCGCGAATCGCAGCGAAATCCGCCGCGGATCAGCAGCGAAATCAGCCGCGGATCAGCAGCGAAATCAGCCGCGGATCAGCAGCGAAATCGCGCGGATCCGCAGCGAATCAGCAGCAAATCAGCCGCGATCAGCAGCAAAATCAGTCGCGGATCAGCAGCGAAATCCGCAGCGAAATCCGCAGCGGATCAGCAGCGAAATCCGCCGCGAATCAGCAGCGAAATCCGCCGCGGATCAGCAGCGAAATCAGCCGCGGATCAGCAGCGAAATCAGCCGCGGATCAGCAGCGAAATCCGCTGCGGATCCGCAGCGAATCAGCAGCAAAATCAGTCGTGGATCAGCAGCGAAATCCGCCGCGAATCAGCAGCGAATCAGCAGCAAAATCAGTCGTGGATCAGCAGCGAAATCCGCAGCGAAATCCGCAGCGGATCAGCAGCGAAATCCGCCGCGGATCAGCAGCGAAATCCGCCGCGGATCAGCAGCGAATCAGCAGCAAAATCAGTCGTGGATCAGCAGCGAAATCCGCAGCGAATCAGCAGCAAAATCAGTCGTGGATCAGCAGCGAAATCCGCCGCGAATCAGCAGCGAATCAGCAGCAAAATCAGTCGTGGATCAGCAGCGAAATCCGCAGCGAAATCCGCAGCGGATCAGCAGCGAAATCCGCCGCGGATCAGCAGCGAAATCCGCCGCGGATCAGCAGCGAATCAGCAGCAAAATCAGTCGTGGATCAGCAGCGAAATCCGCAGCGAATCAGCAGCGAATCAGCAGCAAAATCAGTCGTGGATCAGCAGCGAAATCCGCCGCGAATCAGCAGCGAATCAGCAGCAAAATCAGTCGTGGATCAGCAGCGAAATCCGCAGCGAACCCGCGGATCAGCAGCGAAATCCGCCGCGGATCAGCAGCGAAATCCGCCGCGGATCAGCAGCGAAATCAGCCGCGGATCAGCAGCGAAATCCGCCGCGGATCTGCAGCGAAATCCGCAGCAAATCCGCCGCGGATCCGCAGCGAAATCCGCCACACGTTGCGGATTTTGCTGCGGATCCCGGTATTTTGCTGCGGATCCGCCGCGGATTTCGCTGCTGATCTGCGGCGGATATCGCTGCGCATCCGCGGCTGATTTCGCTGCTGATCCGCCGCGGATCCGCAGCGAAATACGCCGCGGATCCGCAGCAAAATCCGCAACGTGTGCACAGGGCCTAATAGGAAGAAAAAAAAAAAAAATCTTTATTTTTTTTATTTGTCCCTACCTATGATAAAGGGGGGGTTCATTTACTTTTTTTTATTTTGATCACTGTGACAGTTTATCACAGTGATCAAAATAAATTTTTGGACACTGGGGGGCGCACTGCGCATGCGCCGGCCGGCGGGCGCACTGCGCATGCGCCCGCCATTTTCCAAGATGGCGGCGCCCATGAAGCGGCCCGGGCGGACGCCGGGACCGATCCAGGGACATCGGTGGATCGGGAGAGGTGAGTAGGGGGGTCGGAAGGTTAGGGGGGGGGATAGGAAGGTGGGGGCAGCGGAGGCCAGGACGAGGGGAGCTGTTAGTGGCGGCGGTGACCGACCGCTGCCATCTTTCGGTGGCGGCGGCCGATCGCCGCCGTGAGTACGTGTGGGGGGGTCAGGGCTCGGTGTCCAGCCATGGCAGATGCTATTGCAGCATCGGCCATGGCTGGATTGTAATATTTCACCAATTAAATTGGTGAAATATTACACATTGCTCTGATTGGCTGTTTCACTTTTAACAGCCAATCAGAGCGATCGTGGCCACGGGGGGGTTAAGCCAACCCCCCTGTGGTGAAGCACAAAGGGTCCTGTAACTGCGGGTCGGGTGACCTTTGAGTGACCCCGGTCTCCCGGCCCTGCAGGGACGAGATCCTTTCATGACGCAGGGTATGCGTCATAGGTCGGAATGGCACCGACTTTCATGACGCATACGCTGTGTCAAAGGTCGGGAAGGGGTTAAACCACATATTGAGTCCACGTTTGGCATTTTTGAAGCAATGAGAGCCCGCCTAACTTACGGGTGCATGCCTCTGGAAGCACGAGTTGGGCATAGCGTACTGGTGACTGCAACGTACTGGTCACTACAGCGTACTAGTCACTACAGCATACTGGTCACTATACAGCATACTGCGTACGTACTACAGCATACTGTTCACTACAGTGTACTGGTCACTACAGCATACTGTTCACTACAGTGTACTGGTCACTACAGCATACTGGTCACTACAGTGTACTGGTCACTACAACGGCAGTTTGCAATTTTCACTCGGCAACATTCATTGCTGCTTGTTTCTGGAAGATACCCATGGAGTCAAAATCGTCACTACACCTGTAGATAAATTCCCCAAAGGGTATAATTTCCAAAATGGGGTCACTTGAGAGAGGATTCTGCTCTTCTAGCAATTAGGGGCTCTGTATATTGAGTCCGCAAACTGTTCTAGGAAAATCTGCGGTCCAGAAGGCAAATAACGCTCTGTTCCTCCTGAGTCTCTCCGTATGGCCAAGGAGTACTGTACAGCCACATATGCGGTATTGCCACAGTGCATAGAAATTGTGGGACAAATTTTGGTGCCATTGTTACCCACTACTTGTGTGAAAATGTATTATCTGGGGCTAAAACAAAATTTTGGAGGTAAAAATGTAGTTATTTTGTCTTCACTGCCCAATGGTATAAAATTATGTGACACAATATGATCACTGAACCACTAGATGAATTCATTGAGATATGTAGTTTGTAAAATGGGGTCACTTATTGGGGGTTCTGCTGTTCTGGCACCTCATGGGCTCTCGCAGTGGGTCATGGCACCTGCAAACCATAACAGTAAAGTCTGGCGTTCCTTGCCTTCTGAGCTTTGCACTGAGCCTAAAAAATATTTCCCGATTTACATTTAGGGTATTGGTACATTCAAGAGAAAGAGGACCTCAGTTTGTTGTAAAAAAATTTCCTATTAGCCCTTAGAAAAATTAAGAACTTGGGGCTAAAACAATATTTTAGTGGTAAAAATTTGATTTATTCTTTCTTCACCGCTTAGTGGTATAAAACTCTGAGGCACAGGTGGTGTAAATATGATCACTGCACCCTTAGATGGATAATTTGGGGAGAGTAATTTGTAAAATGAGTTCACATATAGGGAGTTTCTGTTGTTCTGGCACCTCAGAGGCTCAAACCGTTCCACCAAAAGCTGAACTCCAATATGGCACCTCTTCCCTTCTGAGCTTTGCACAGTGCCTCAGAAGTAGTATTCCCCCACATATGGGGTATTGGCGTACTCAGTAGAAATTGCACAACAAATTATATGGTGCAATTTCTCCTGTTACCCTTCTGAAAATGCACAATTTGGGGCTAAAATAACATTTTTGTGAGGAAATAGTGATTTTATTATTTTCACGGCTCAGTGTTATGAACATCTGTGAAGCACCTGGGGGTTCAAGGTGCTCACCGTGCATCTAAATACATTCCTTAAGGGGTCTAGTTTCCAAAATGGGGTCACTTGTGTGGAGTTTCCACTGTTTAGGCACATCAGGGGCTCTCCAAATGGGAGGGTTCAATGTGCTCACCAGACATCTAGATCAGTTCCCTGAGGAGTCTAGTTTCTAAAATGGTGTCACTTGTGGGGGATTTTCACTGTTTATGCACATCAGAGGCTCTCCAAACGCAACATGGTGTCTGCCAATTGTTTCAGCAAATTTAGTATTCAAAAAGTCAAATGGCGCTCCTTCTCTTCCGAGCTATGCTGTTCGCCCAGTGTTTTTCCCCTCATATGGGGTATCAGCATACTCAGGAGAAGTTACACAACACATTTTGGGGTCCATTTTTTTCCTGTTACCCTTGTCAAAACAAGAAAATTTGGATCTGAAGTAATTTTTTTGTTAAGAAAATTAAATGTTAATTTTTTTTCCCACATTACAAAAATTCCTGTTAAGCACCTGAAGAAGAAACTTCTTGAATGTAGTTTTCAGCATCTTGAGGGGTTCACTTTGTAGAATGGTGTCACTTTTGGGTATCTTCTATCATATAGCCCCCTCAAAATGACTTCAATTTTGATGTGGTTCCTAAAAAAAAAAAAAATTGTGTTGTAAAAATGGGTCTATTTAAACTCTTATAACTTCTTAACAAAAAACAGTTTTTGTTCCAAAATTGTGCTAATGTAAAGTAGGCTTGTGGGAAATGTTATTTATTAAGTATTTTGTCTGACATATCTCTGTAATTTAAAGGCATGAGAATTCAAAGTTGTAAAAATTGCAAAATTTTCAAAATTTTTGCCAAATTTCCTTTTTTTTCATAAATAAAAGCAAGTCATATCAAAGAAATTTTACCACTATCATGAAGTACAATATATCATGAAAAAACTTTCTCAGTACCACCGGGATCTGTTGAAGCATTCCAGAGTTATTGCCTCATAAAGGGACAGTGGTCAGAATTTTAAATATTGGCTTGGTCATTAACATGCAAATCACCCATGGAGGTAAAGGGGTTAAAGATGGCACACTTCCTTTGTATTTTAGGCAAAAATATACTTTTTTTACATTTTAAAACTTGCAAAAAGGAAAATGGGCCTATACAAAAGTTTTGGCACCCTTGGCCAAGGTTTGAGACCTTAATTGGACTGTTACGGTTATAGCTTGCTCACTATCATCATTAGGAAAAGCCAGATGATGCAAATTTCCCAGCTTTAGGAAAACCCAGCCTCTTCTAACATTGTGCCAAAAAAGAGCAGCCATGCATTCTTCTAATCAGCTGCCTAGTGTCACGCTCGCGCCCTGACTGATGGGCGTGAGCCAGGGGGTTGTGGCCCCACTGTGCCACAAACCAGACTACCCTGGAAGGGGCGTGACTAGGAAAGCTGCCTCGTTCTTCATTGGAGCCTCTGATGGTGAGGTCAGGCTTGTGCGGCAGGCAGCTGTCAGGTGCCACTCCAGGGTGGTGTCTGGCTGTGGCTGCTGATTCCATGTGGGGAGATGGTGGCACGGCTGAGACACTAGCAGGCATGCACGGCTGAGACTCAGGGCTGGCAGGCACGTCTGAGACACAGGGCTGGCAGGCACGTCTGAGACACAGGGCTGGCAGGCACTGCCGAGACACAGGGCTGGCAGGCACTGCTGAGACACAGGGCTGGCAGGCACAGCTGAGACACAGGGCTGGCAGGCAGGGATGAGACACAGGGCTGGCAGGCATGGTTGAGACACAGGGCAGGGTCCTGTTCACACAGCAAGTGCAGGTACGGGTACTGACTGGACGCAATGGTATAAGGAGGGACAGGTAGAGACCTGTTCACACAGCAAATGCAGATACTGGAACTGACTGGAAGGTATGGTGTATGGAGGAACAGGTAGAGACCTGTTCACACAGGAGGAGAACCGCAAGGCTGCGGAGAAGGCCTGTAGAGCAGCAAGAGGTTCTACAGTGGCAGGAGCAAAGCAAAGCGGGACGCAGAGAGAAGCTGCAGCAAGAGGTTCTACAGCTGCAGGAGTAAAGCGTAGCGGAACCGCAAGATATGCGAAGAGGAGCTGCGGCAAGAGGTTCTGCAGCTGCAGGAGTGAAGCAGAACGGAACCACAAGATATGCGGAGAGGAGCTGCAGCAAGAGGTTCTGCAGCTGCCGGAGTGAAGCAGAGCGAAACAGCAAAATATGTGGAGAGGAGCTGCAGCAAGAGGTTCTGTAGCTGCAGGAGTGAAGCAGAGTGGAACCGCAAGATATGCGGAGAGGAGCTGCAGCAAGAGATTACTGCAGCGGCAGGAGCAGAGCAGAATGGGACGAAGCAGAACCGCAGGAGTGCGGACAAGAGGCAGAAAGAGCTTCAGAGAGAACACAAGGCAAGACAGAGCAGGGAAGAAATCACAGACAAGGAGACTAAGAGACAGAGATAGGACAGAGTTCAGACAAGGTAGTGACACGAGACAAGGTACAGGGACCAGGATATTCTGCCTCCTGGAGGGCTGAAAGGACAAGTACAAAACAAGGTCAGGAGCAATAGCACAGAGACCAGGATACTCTGCCTCCTGGAGGGTGGAAAAACAGGTACAAGGCAAAGCTAGGAGTGAAGCCTCCAAGATGGAGGAACACAGAGCAATACCTGGCAGCTCAGTAGCAAAACACTAACTGAGTTAACACATTGCACAGGCCAGATCCACAAGATGGAGTTGCCCTAAATACTAGAGGGCTAATGGTAATTGGTAAGGGACATTAAACAGGTGAACCCTGACTCCATAAGAACCAGAGAGTTCTGGCGCCACCCCCTTATGTACACAGCCAGGAAACAAGCACAGAGCAGATAGGAGACAAGAGGCACAAAGCATGGAGCTGGCAGCAGACAGAAATCACAGCATGACCTGCAGCAGTGAGCAAGTAGGTGTGTGAGGGATGAGAGGCCATGCAGTGATGCCAGCAGGGTTGTTACACCTAGCACTCTGAAAATAAACATGGTTGAAGCCCACAAACCACGATAAGGCTATAAGAAGATTGAACGCAATTCCAAGTTTCCCTTTGCTCAGTTCGAAATGTAATTAAGAAATGACAGTAAACAAGAACAGTAAAGGTCAGAATAAGGTCTGGAACACAAAGCAAAATTTCAGTCAGAGCTGCTCATAGGATTGCTTGAGAGGCAAATCAGAACCCCTGCTTTACTTCAAAAGACCATCAGAAAGATTTTGGAAGACTCTGGAGTTGTGGTACATTGTTCTACTGTTTGGAGACACATGCACAAATATGGGCTTCATGGAAGAGTCTTAAGTGACTCCATCTGCCTTATTAGGCCGGGATCACACATGCGAGGAAATCGTCCGATGCTCGCATGTGAAATCCCAGCTCTGGCGCCGGCACTCGGGAGTGGAGAGCGCGGCTGCATGTATTTATACATCGGATGATTTCCTCGCATGTGTGATCCCGGCCTTATAGTGAGTGGTTATTTGAATCGCTGTTTTTGGGATGTGCATGGAAACTCCGACGTAAGCGATCAGCGGAGAGTACAAGATAAATGTGACCTGAGCCTTATTCCAGTTTTTGGGAGGCGGAATGACCAGATAGACATCAGTACAGGAATAGTTCTTATGTTTATTTTTGCATGGTTTAGTGTGCGGTACAAGTGATAAGATGACTTAAAACCTCTCCAGCATCCTCACCATAAAATTCAGCGTCTGAATTATTCAAAAGAACATCTAAGTAAGCCTGATACATTTTGGAAACAAGTCCTGTGGACCGATGAGGTTAAAATAGAACTCTGTGGTCACAATGATCAAAGGTACAGTACCGACCAAAAGTTTGGACACACCTCATTTAAAGATTTTTCTGTTTTTTCATGACTATGAAAATTGTAAATTCACACTGAAGGCATCAAAACTATGAATTAACACATGGAATTATATACTTAACAAATAAGTGTGAAACAACTGAAATTATATCTTATATTCTAGGTTCTTCAAAGTAGCCACCTTTTGCTTTGATGAGTGCTTTGCACACTCTTGGCATTCTCTTGATGAGCTTCAAGAGGTAGTCACCATAAATGGTCTTCCAACAGTCTTGAAGGAGTTCCCAGAGATGCTTAGCACTTGTTGGCCCTTTTGCCTTCACTCTGCGGTCCAGCTCACCCCAAACCATCTCAATTGGGTTCAGGTCTGGTGACTGTGGAGGCCAAGTCATCTGGCGTAGCACTCCATCACTCTCCCTCTTAGTCAAATAGCCCTTACACAGCCTGGAGGTGTGTTTGGGGTCATTGTCCTGTTGAAAAATAAATGATGGTCCAACTAAATGCAAACTGGATGGAATAGCATGCCGCTGCAAGATGCTGTGGTAGAAATGCTGGTTCAGTATGCCTTCAATTTTGAATAAATCCCCAACAGTGTCACCAGCAAAGCACCATCACACCTCCTCCTCCATGCTGCACAGTGGGAACCAGGCATGTAGAGTCCATCCGTTCACCTTTTCTGCTTCGCACAAACACACGGTAGTTGGAACCAAAGATCTCAAATTTGGACTCATCAGACCAAAGCACAGATTTCCACTGGTCTAATGTCCATTCCTTGTGTTCTTTAGCCCAAACAAGTCTCTTCTGCTTGTTGCCTGTCCTTAGCAGTGGTTTCCTAGCAGCTATTTTACTATGAAGGCCTGCTGCACAAAGCCTCCTCTTAATAGTTGTTGTTGAGATGTGTCTGCTGCTAGAACTCTGTTTGGCATTGACCTGGTCTCTAATGTGAGCTGCTGTAAACCTGCGATTTCTGAGGCTGGTGACTTGGATAAACTTATCCTCAGAAGCAGAGGTGACTCTTGGTCTTCCTTTCCAGGGGCAGTCCTCATGTGAGCCAGTTTCTTTGTAGCACTTGATGGTTTTTGCAACTGCACTTGGGGACACTTTCAAAGTTTTCCCAATTTTTCAGACTGACTGACCTTCATTTCTTAAAGTCATGATGGCCACTCGTTTTTCTTTACTTAGCTGATTTTTTCTTACCATAATACAAATTCTAACAGTCTATTCAGTAGGACTATCAGCTGTGTATCCTCCAGACTTCTGCACAACACAACTGATGGTCCCAACCCCATTTATAAGGCCGGAAATCCCACTTATTAAACCTGACAGGGCACACCTGTGAAGTGAAAACCATTTCCGGTGACTATCTCTTGAAGCTCATCAAGAAAATGCCAAGAGTGTGCAAAGCAGTCATCAAAGCAAAAGGTGGCTACTTTGAAGAACCTATAAGACATAATTTCAGTTGTTACAGTTTTTTGTTAAGTATATAATTCCACATGTGTTAATTCATAGTTTTGATGCCCTCCATGTGAATGTACAATTTTCATAGTCATGAAAACACAGAAAAATCTTTAAATGAGATGTGTCCAAACTTTTGGTCTGTACTGTATGTGTGGAGAAAAAATGGCAAAGAATTTCAGGAAAAGAATATCTTGCCAACCATTAAGCATGGTGGTGGATAAATCATGCCTTGTTGTTGTGTTGCAGCCAATGACATGGGGAACACTTCACGGGTAGAGGGAAGAATGGATTAAATGAAATTTCAACAAATTCTTGATGTAAGCATAACATCATCTGTAAAAAAAAAAAAAAAAAAGATGAAGTTGAAAAGAGGATAGCTTCTACAAATGAATAATGATTCTAAACACACGTCAAAATCCACAGTAGACCACCTCAAAAGGCACAAGCTGAAGATTTTGTAGTGGCCCGCACAGTCCCCTGATCAGAACATCATTGAAAATCTGTGTCTAGATCTTAAAAAATAGTAGTGGATGCAAGATGACCCAGGAATCTCACAGAACTGGAAGAATTTTCCAAAGAAGAATGGATGAAAACCCTCAAACAAGAATTGAAAGAATCTTGGCTGGCTACAAAAAGCATTTACCATCTGTGATACTTGCAAAAAGGGGTACTAATGGGTTCTAACCATGCAGGGTGCCCAAACTTTTGCTTCGGCCCATTTTCCTTTTTGTAATTTTTAAAATGTAAAAAATGACACGGTGGGACAGTGGTTAGCTTTTAGAGATCATTTCATCTTCAACTTGCTTAACTGTTCACAGTAACAGTGATTTTTGACCAGGGGTCCCCAAACTATTACATGCCCCTATACATAGGGTTACTGCTGCCTATCTCCTGTCAACTTCTGGAGTCATGAAAACGAGGAGAATACATTCAGTTCCGGCAGAGAAGATTGGGGGCGGAGCCAGTGAATTGATGCGGAAGAAGTACACTGAGTCCTGTAGGAACCGTTCACTTGTTGGAGCATTGTGCTCTGTATCTGCCACACATAATGTGGCTGGATCATGCAGGAGCTGACCTGGTGGCATATTATTATTATTTATTTCTATAGCGCCATTGATTCCATGGTGCTGTACATGAGAAGGGGTTACATACAGATTACAGATATCACTTACAGTAAACTAACAATCACAGACCGATATAGAGGGGAGAGAGGACCCTGCCCTTGCGGGCTTACATTCTACAGGATGGTGGGGAAGGAGACAGTAGGTTGGGGGGTTGCAGCAGCTCCAGTGAATGTGAGGCGGTAGCTCCAGTAGTGGTGAGGAGGCAGCGGGGATCATTGCAGGCTGTAAGCTTTCGTGAAGAGGTGCGTTTTCACGTTCCGTCTGAAGGATCCGAGTGTGGTTGATAGTCGGACGTGTTGGGCCAAAGAATTCCAGAGGATGTTGGATATTCTGGAGAAGTCTTGGAGGCGGTTAGGTGATGAGCGAATAAGTGTGGAGGAGAGAAGGAGGTCTTGGGAGGATCGGAGATTATGTGAGGGAAGATATCGGTGAGATTAGTTCAGAGATATATGGAGGTCAGTATTAGTAATTTTAATTGGATACGCTGAGGGAGTAGGAGCCAGTGGAGAGATTTGCAGAGGGGAGAAGCGGAGGAGTAGGGAGGAGAGAGATGAATTAGTCGGGCAGCAGAGTTAAGGATGGACTGGAGATGTGCGAGGGTGTTAGCAGGGAGGCTACAGAAAATGATGTTGCAGTAGTCAAGACGGGAGATAAGGGCACAAGCATTTTAGTAGAGTGAGGGTTGAGGAAGGGACGGATTCTGGAAATATTTTTGAGCTGGAAGCGGCAGGAGGTGGAGAGAGTTTGGATGTGCGGTTTGAAAGACAGGGCAGAGTCAAGGGTTACTCCAAGGCAGCGGACCTCCAGTACAGGGGAAAGAGTGATGTTGTCAATTGTTATAGATAGGTTGGGTAAGGAAGAGCTGTGAGATGGGGGAAAGATGATCAGTTCAGATTTGTCCACATTCAGTTTGAGGAAGCGGGAGGAGAAGAAGGAGGATATGGCTGATAGACACAGAGAGGTGACATCTGGGCCAGAGAGGTAGATCTGAGTATCATCTGCATAAAGGTGGTACTGGAATCCGTGGGACTTTATGAGTTGCCCCAGGCCAAGTGTATAGATTGAGAAGAGTAGGGGTCCTAGAACCAAGCCTTGGGGTACTCCAACAGAAAGAGAGTGGGATGAGGAGGTAGTGTGGAAGTGGGAGACGCTGAATGTGCGGTTGGAGAGGTATGAGGAGATCCAGGATAGGGTGAGGTCTTTGATGCCAAAGGAAGAGAGGATCTGTAGTAGGAGGTCAACTTTGTCGAAAGCAGAGGACAGGTCTAGAAGGAGGAGTATAGAGTATTGTCCGTTCGCTTTGGCTGTAAGTAGGTCGTTAGTAATTTTGGTCAGGGCTGTCTCAGTGGAGTGATGGGGGCGGAAACCAGATTGAAGATTGTCAAAGAGCAGGTTAGATGAGAGATGGGAGGAAAGTTCAGCATGGACATGGCATATGGAAAACCTCTTCAGCCATCCGACACCTAGAAACTTCTTGCACCTTTTTTCCTAGATCTATAATCAATAAGCTCTTCAGTGTGAATGAGAGTGGTGTAAAGAAAAAAAATCTGGTGTTATAGCTAAGATAATTGTTTTCATTTGTCTTGTCAACTGTTGTCTGGAAGTGTTTGTCTCCATGAAAATTAGCTTATGGATGGATCCTTTATATCTATATATTAATACTTTTCAGCATTTTACTCCACCTACCTAAAAGTACCTGTAAAGTATAAGTGCTTTCAAAAATCTGTTAATTTATTTTTAGTAATTTACATATGCAAAGTGAATGAACAAAAATAAATTTAAATCAAATCAATATTTGGTGTCACCACCCTTTGCATTTAAAACTGCATAAATTCTAGCTATACTTTCAGTTTTTGAAGGAACTTTGCAAGGAGGTTGTTCCAAACACCTTGGAGAACTTGCTATTCTGTGGATGTGGTCTTGTAAAAATCCTTCTGTCTCTTCATGAAATCCTACAAAAACTTGATGATGTTGACATTTGGGCTCTATGGAGGCCATATCATCACTCCCTTGACTATTTGTTCATTTTTATGTTTTAAGATAGTTCTTAATTAAACTGACTGTATTTTTGGGGTGATTGTTCTGCTGCCGAATAAATTTGGAGAGAATTCATCAGCTCAGCAGCGATCATGTAGCGACACACCAGCGATCCTGATCGTTGTCGGGATCGCTGGTGTGTCGCTATGTGAGACGGGGCCCTAAGCTGAACCTATGGTAAATAACGAACAGCAATGCATTGTGTAACAGGGGCTGTTGATATTACAGTGTATCTTGATATGCATATTTTTTTTATTTAGCTGTGTATTCTTCGAAGCCAAAAGATATGCAAGGAGAAGAGAATATTCACAATGCAAGAAAGAAAGGCAAAGGACGAAAGAGGGATCCATGTCTAAGAAAATACAAGGACTTTTGTATTCATGGAACTTGTCGTGTTCTTAAAGTAACAAAGGAACCCTATTGTGTGTATGTACTGATTTTAATATTTTAATGCACTTTTAACTTAAAGGGGTTTTCCTACAAACAAAAGATCTTGGCATAATAACTTCCACAATTGGATGTGTTTAACCCCTTTCTGCCATTAGACGTACTATCCCGTCTAGACTCCCTGGGACATAATTCCCATGGACGGGATAGTACGTCATAGGCAATCAGCCACGCTCACGGGGGGAGCGCTGCTGATCGCAGTTGGGTGTCAGGGCACTTTAAGCCCCGGCACACTGTGATCAAACATGATCGCAGCGCTCCTGAGCAGGCAGAGGGGCTGTCAGCTCTGACAGCCTCTCTCTGCCTTTGGATCGGAGACCCCACAGCATGACGCTGGTCCCGATGGTTGTCATGGAGACCCAATGTCATCATGACGACATCTGTGTCTCCAGACCAGAGAGACTTCCTGTCATGCGCAGTGCATGTCAGGAAGTCTCACAGGTTAGTGAGAAATCTCTGCAGCGCTGACAGCTTCTATAGCATGCAGATCTGCTTGCTATAGAAGCGATCAGCCTGCAGAAAATGAGTATCCCATAAGGGAACAAAGTGTAAAACTAAGAATGATATAAAAGAAAAATTAATACTTGTAAAATATTTTTAAAAAAATAAAAAAGTAATACTAAAAAATCAATATTCCATTAATAAATATTTGAATTAAATATTTGAATTAAAAAAAATCTAAACAACAAAAGTACACATATTTAGTATTGCCGCGTCCGTAACAACCCGCCCTATAAAACTGTCCCACTAGTTAACTCCTTAGTGAACACCATTAAAAAAAACCTCAATGCTTTATCATCATACCACCGTACAAAAAGTGGAATAACACGCGATCAAAAAGACGGATATAAATAAACGTGGTACCGCTGAAAACATCTTGTTCCACAAAAAACAAGCCGCCATATAACTCCATCACCGGAAAAATAAAAAAAGTTATAGCTCTCAGAATAAAGCGATGCAAAAATAATTTTTTTATATAAAATAGTTTTTATTGTATAAAAGTGCGAAAACATTAAAAAATGATATAAATGAGGTATCGCTGTCATCGTACTGACCCGAAAAATAAAACTGCTTTATCAATTTTACCACATGCGGAACAGTATAAACGCCCTCCCCCAAAAAGAAATTCATGAATTGCTTGTTTTTGTACATTCTGCCTCACAAAAAGCAGAATAAAAAGCGATCAAAAAATGTCACATGCCCGAAAATGGTATCAATAAAAACGTCAACTCATCCCGGCAAAAACAAGACTTGACATGACTCTGTGGGCCAAAATATGTAAAAATTATAGCTCTCAAAATGTGGTATATTTTGCAATAAAAAGCGTGTGTGTGTGACAGCTTCCAAACATAAAAACACGCTATAAATAGTAAATCAAACCCCCCTTTATCATCCCCTTAGTTAGGGAAAAATAATAAAATTAATGTATTTATTTCCATTTTCCCATTAAGGTTAGGACTAAAGTTAGGGTTGGGGCTAAAGTTAGGGTTGGGATTAAGGTTAGGGTTGGGATTAGGGTTAGGGGTGTGTTACGGTTAGGTTTGTGGTTGGGTTTATGGTTAGGGGTGGGATTAGGGTTAGGGGTATGTTGAGGTTAGGGATGGAGTTAGAATTGGGGATGTTTCCACTGTTTAGGCACATCAGGGGCTCTCCAAACGTGACATGGCTTCCGCAGACCATTCCATTTAAGTCTGCATTCCAAAAGGTCACTACTTCCCTTCTGAGCCCCGACGTGTGCCCATACAGTAGTTTTCTCCCACAAATGGGGTATCTGCATACTCAGGACAAATTAGACAACAACTTTTGGGGTCCAATTTCTCCTGTTACCTTTGGGAAAGTAAAAAAATTGGGGACTAAAAAATCATGTTAGTGGAAAAAATTTTATTTATTTATTTTTTTTATTATTTTTACTCCCGGGCATTATAAACTTTAGTGAAACACCTAGGGTTCAAAGTTCTCACCATACATCTATATAAGTTCCTTGAGGGGTCTAATTTCAAAATGGGGTCACTTGTGGGGGGTTTCCACTGTTTAGGCACATCAGTGACCCTCCCGCGACATGGCGTCCGATTTCAATTCCAGCCAATTTTGTGTTGAAAAAGTCACACGGCGCTCCTTCACTACCGAGCTCTGCCATGCGCCCAAACAGTGGTTTACCCCCACATATGGGGTATCAGCGTACTCAGGATAAATTGCACAATAACTTTTGGGGTCCTGTTACCCTTGGGAAAATAAAAATTGGGGTGAAATAATCATTTTTGTGGAAAAAATATGATTTTTTGCTTTTACGGCTCTACGTTATAAACTTCTGTGAAGCCCTTGGGGGTTCAGAGTGCTCACCACACATTTAAATAAGTTCCTTGGGGGTCTAGTTTCCAAAATAGTGTCATTTGTGGGGAGTTTCCACTGTTTAGGCACATCAGGGGCTCTCCAAACGCAACATGGCGTCTGATCTCAATTCCAGCCAATTTTGCATTGAAAAGGTCAAACGGCGCTCCTTCCCTTCCGAGCTCTGCCATGCGCCAAAAGTGGTTTACCCCCACATATGGGGTATCACAACAGCTTTTGGGGTCAAATTTCTCCTGTTATCCTTGGTAAAATAAAAAAATTGTATCTGAAGTAAATTTTTGTGAAAAAAAGTTAAATGTTCATTTTTTTTTTAAACATTCCAAAAATTCCTGTGAAGCACCTGAAGGGTTAATAAACTTCTTGAATGTGGTTTTGAGCACCTTTAGGGGTGAAGTTTTTAGAATGGTGTCACTTTTGGGTATTTTCTATCAAAAAGACCCCTCAAAGTGACTTCAAATGTGATGTGGTCCCTAAAAAAAAAATGATATTGTAAAAATGAGGAATCGCTGGTCAACTTTTAACCCTTATAACTTCCTAACAAAGAAAAAAATTTTGGTTCCAAAATTGTGCTAATGTAAAGTAGACATGTGGGAAATGTTACTTATTAAGTATTTTGTGTGAATTTTTATGTCCTTAAATCACACAGATATGTCAAAGTTGGAAAATTGCCATATTTTCAAAATTTTCGCCAAATTTCTGTTTTTTCACAAATAAACGCAAGTGATATCAAAGAAATTTTACCACTGTGATGAATTACAATATGTCACGAGAAAACATTGTCAGAATCACCGGATTCATGGAAGCGTTCCAGATTTATTACCTCATAAAGGGACAGTGGTCAGAATTGTAAAAATTGTCCTGGTCATTAATGTGCAAACCACCCTTGGGGTTAAAGGGTTAAATAAAATGTTCCTGTGCTGAGATAATGTTATAAATGTGCCCCTGCTGTGTTTTGTGTAATGGATGTGTCTGCCCTTGCAGGAACATGGTCTGATCATATCACAGCTTCGGGGCAGGGGAGGAGAAAAAAAGTATACAGATTGGACATCATGGGATCGCAAATGATTCTTTAACTGAAGTAAAATATTGTTTAACCCCTTTCCGATCTTAAACTTTTACGGCACGTCAGCTGATTTTATCATTTTCTTTTTTTTCAAACTTTGGATTTTTTTTTTCACAGCTTAAATAAAAAAGAGCCTAGACATAGTGTCTATGAGCTCATAATGACCTGGAGAATCATAATGACAGGTCAGTTTTAGCATTTAGTGAACATAGTAAAAAAAAGCCAAACAAAAACAAGTGTAGGATTGCACTTTTTTTGCAATTTCACCTCACTTGGAATTTTTTTCCTGTTTTCAAGTACATTATATGGTAAAATCAATGGTGGCATTCAGAAGTACAACTTGTCCCTAAAAAAAAAAAAGCTCTCACATGGCAATATTGACAGAAAAATAAAAAAGTTATGGCTCTGGGAAGAAGGTGAGCAAAAAGCGAAAACGGAAAAACCCATGGTAGTAAAGGAGTTAAACACATCCAGTTGTGGAAGTTATTATTCCAAGATCTATTGATTAATGAACAACTTTTAATGTAAAGATCACAACTAACCTTTTAGTGATTTTGAGTGTTTTTCATTTAACTTCAAATATTTCAAGCAGAATGAAATCTAACATTTTTACCGTTGAAAATGCCATATGCATGTAATTCATATTACTAAGTGTCCCAAGCTGAGCTAAGGCTTCAGGAAAGAGAGATCTTACTTATGGCTCTAGCTTTTGCTAGCAATTTAAAGGGAACCTGTCACCTCTTTTTTGGTTATTAAACTGGCCCCAGTGTGTTGTTGGTGAAACAAGGTGCATCACTAACATGTTTTTCAAGAAAATAGAAACAGCTGATCGGCAACGTCACAAAAGTTCACATAACCGGACTAAATATAACATGCAGGAGCAGCAGCCAGCAAGTAACCCAAAGCCCACAGGTGCTCATTCATGAAAAAAGCACATGTCCGTGATATAAAATGGTAGAAACAGAATGGCACTCACTGGGTAAAATAGTCAAGGCTTTATTGCAAAATCATACAAACGGGAGAACGGGAGCTGAATGCAGGAGTAATGATGATCGTTTAGCGCAAAATGCGCTTCCACAGGTTACATGCACTAACCGCACACTGTGACAAGTTTAATAGCCAAAAAGGAAATAACAGGTACCCTTTAACCCCTTCACCCCAAGGGTGGTTTGCACGTTAATGACCGGGCCAATTTTTACAATTCTGACCACTGTCTCTTTATGAGGTTATAACTCTGGAACGCTTCAACGGATCTTCGCGATTCTGAGATTGTTTTCTCGTGACATATTGTACTTCACGTTAGAAGTAAAATTTCTTTGATATAACTTGCGTTTATTTTTGAAAAAAACGCAAATATGGCGAAAATTTTTAAAATTTTGCAATTTTCAAACTTTGAATTTTTATTCCCTTAAAACAGAGAAATATATCACACAAAATAGTTAAGAAATAACATTTCCCACATGTCTACTTTACATCAGCACAATTTTGGAACCAAAATTTTTTTTTGTTAGGAAGTTATAAGGGTTAAAAGTTGACCAGCGATTTCTCATTTTTACAACAAAATTTACAAAGCCATTTTTTTAGGGACCACCTCTCATTTGAAGTCATTTTGAGGGGTCTATATGGCAGAAAATACCCAAAAGTGACACCATTCTAAAAACTGCACCCTCAAGGTACTCAAAACCACATTCAAGAAGATTATTAACCCTTCAGGTGCTTCACAGGAACTAAAGCAACGTGGAAGGAAAAAATGAATATTTAACTTTTTAGCCACAAAAATGATCTTTTACAAACTTTTTTTTTCTTTTCACAAGGGTAAAAGGAGAAAATGGACAGATAAGGTTGTTATGCAATTTCTCCTGAGTACGCCAATACCCAATATGTGGGGGAAAACCACTGTTTGGGCACACGGCAGAGCTCGTAAGGGAAGGAGCGCCGTTTGACTTTTTCAAACTAAAATTGGCTGGAATTGAGATTGGACGCCATGTCGTGTTTGGAGAGCCCCTGATGCACCTAAACAGTGGAAACCCCCACAAGTGACACCATTTTGGAAACTAGACCCCTAAGGTACTTATCTAGATCTGTTGTGAGCACTTTGAACCCCCAAGTGTTTCACAAAAGCTTATAATGCCTGGGTGTGAAAAAAAAAAAAACAATTTTCCACAAAAATGATTTTTTAGTCCCAAATTTTTGAATTTTCCCAAGGAAATTGGACACCAAAAGTTGTTGTCCAATTTGTGTCCTGAGTATGCTGATACCCCATATGTGGGGGGGAGGGAAAACTGTTTGGGTGCACGGCAGGGCTTGGAAAGGAAGTAGTAACGTTTTGGAATGCAGACGTTGATGGGGGTCATGTTCCTTTTGCAGTGCCCCAGATGAGCCTAAACAGTGGAAACCCCCCACAAGTGACCCCATTTTGGAAACTATACCCCCTAAGGAACTTATCTAGATCTTTGGTGAGCACTTTGAACCCCCAAGTGCTTCACACAAGTTTATAATGCCCGGGCATGAAAATAAAAAATCCTATTTTTTTTCCCACAAAAATTATCTTTTAGTCACTAATTTTTTATTTTCCCAAGGGTAACAGGAGAAATTGGACCACATAAGTTGTTGTCCAATTTGTCCTGAGTACGCTGATACCCATATGTGGGTGGGAACCACTGTTTGGGCGCACGGCAGAGCTCGGAATGGAAGGAGCACCATTTGACTTTTTCCAACCAAAATTGGCTGGAATTGAGATTGGATGCCATGTTGCATTTGGAGAGCCCCTGATGTGCCTAAACAGTGGAAACCCCCCACAAATGACCCCATTTTGGAAACTAGACCCCCTAAGGAACTTTTCTAGATCTTTGGTGGGCAATTTGAACCCCCAAGTGCTTCACACAAGTTTATAACGTAGAGCCGTAAAATTTAAAAATCATATTTTTTCCACAAAAATGATCTTTTCACCCCAATTTTTATTTTTCCAAGGGTAACAAGACTCCAAAAGTTATTGTGCAATTTGTCCTGAGTGCGCTGATACCCCATATGTGGGGGTAAACCACTGTTTGGGTGCATGGCAGAGTTTGGAAGGGAAGGAGCGCCGTCTGACTTTTTCAACGCAGAATTGGCTGGACGCCATGTCGTGTTTGGAGAGCTCCTGATCTGCCTAAACAGTGGAAACCCCCATAAATGACACCATTTTGGAAACTAGACCCCTCAAGGAACTTATCTAGATGTGTGGTGAGAACTTTTAACCCCCAGGTGTTTCACTAAAGTTTATAACGTACAGCCGTAAAATAAAAAATCTTTTTTTTTTTTACAAAAATGATTTTTTCGCCCCCAATATTTTATTTTCACAAGGGTAACAGAAGAAATTGGACCCCAAAAGTTGTTGTCCAATTTGTCCTGAGTACGCTGATATCCAATATTGGGAGAAAACTACTGTATGGGTACACGTTGGGCCTCGGAAGGGAAGTAGTGACGTTTTGGATTGCAGACTTTGATGGAATGGTCTGGGGGCATCATGTCGCATTTGGAGAGCCCCTGATGCGCCTAAACAGTGGAAATCCCCAACAAGTGACCCCATTTTGGAAAATAGACCCCACAAGGAACTTATCTAGATGTGTGGTGAGCGCTATGAAGCCCCAAGTGCTTCACAGAAGTTTATAATGTACAGCCGTAAAAACAAAAAAATAATTTTTTTTGTACAAAAATGATATTTTCGCCCCAGTTTTTTATTTTCCCAAGGGTAGCAGAAGAAATAGGACAAATTGCACAATAACTCTTGGGGTCCAGAGTACGCTGATACCCCATATGTGGGGATAAACTACTGTTTGGACGCATGGCAGAGCTGAGAAGTGAAGGAGCACCGTTTGACTTTTTCAACGCAGAATTGGCTGGAATTGAGATCAGACGCCATGTCACATTTGGAGAGCCCCTGATGTGCCTAAACAGCGGAAACCCCCCAATTCTAATCCAACCCTAACCCCAACACACCCCTAACCCTAGTCCCAACCCTAACCACAAACCTAACCCTAACACACCCCTAATCCCAACCCTAACCCTAATCCTAACTTTAGCGCCAACCCTAACCCTAACTTTAGCCGCAACCCTAACCCTAATGGGAAAATGGAAATAAATACCTTTTTTTAATTTTATTATTTTTCCCTTACTAAGGGGTGATAAAGGGGGGTTTGATTTACTATTTATAGCGGGTTTTTATGATTGGCAGCTGTCACGCAAAAGACGCTTTTTATTGCAAAAATAGTTTTTGCATCATCACATTTTGAGAGCTATAATTTTTGCATATTTTGGCCCACAGAGTCATGTGAGGTCTTATTTTTTGCGGGACGAGTTGACGTTTTTATTGGTACCATTTTTGAGCACGTGACGTTTTTTGATCGCTTTTTATTTCGATTTTTGGGAGGTTAGAATGAACAAAAATCAGCAATTCATGAATTTCTTTTGGGGAGGCGTTTATACCGTTCCGCGTGTGGTAAAATTGATAAAGCAGTTTTATTCTTCGGGTCAGTACGATTATGGCGATACCTCATTTATATCATTTTTTCATGTTTTGGCGCTTTTATAGAATAAAAACAATTTTATATAAAAAATAATTATTTTTGCATCGCTTTATTCTGCGAGCTATAACTTTTTTATTTTTTCGCTGATGATGCTGTATGACGGCTCGTTTTTTGCGGGACAAGATGACGTTTTCAGCAGTACCATGTTTTTTTATATCGGTCTTTTTGATCGCGTGTTATTCCACTTTTTGTTCGGCGGTATGATGATAAAGCATTGATTTTTTTGCTTCGTTTTTTTTTTTTTTTTTAAGGGGTTCACTAAAGGGGTTAACTAGTGGGACAATTTTATAGGGGGGGTCGTTACGGACGCGGCGATACCAAATATGTGTACTTTTATTGCTTTGGTTTTTTTATTTACAGGAAGAAGTGAATTTATTGGGGAATATATATATTTTTTTTTTATTTATTTTGGATTTTTTTTTAAAACATGTTTATTTTTATTTTTTTAACTTTTTTACTTTGTCCCAGGGTGGGACATCACTGTATTTTATCAGATCGCTGGTGTGACAGTGTGCACAGCACTCTGTCACACCAGCGATCGCTCAGGCAGTGCAGCAGGCTTCTCAGTGCCTGCTCTCGGCAGGCACTGAGGTAGCCGCCTCCCTCCAGGACCCCGGCGCCATCTTGGATCCGGGTCCTGGGAGGGAGGAAGCCCTCAGAACAGCGCGATCACATCGCGCTGCTCTGAGGGTCTCAGGGGGGCGCGCAGGGAGCCCCCACCCTGCGCGATCCTCCCCTGTGCCCCCAGTACACCGCGATCATGTTTGATTGCGGTGTGCAAGGGTTAATGTGCCGGGAGCGGTCCGTGACCGCTCCTGACACACAGTCATGGGTGTCAGCTGTGATAATCAGCTGACACCCGGGCGCGATCGGACGCGCTGAGCGCGTCCGATCGCACGAGACGTACTATCCCGTCCATGGTCATACGGGCCCAGGTACCATGGATGGGATAGTACGTCCGATGGCAGTAAGGGGTTAAGAAATAAAATCAGAACATGCTGAGCTTAGCTCTCTCAAGGTGTGATATCTGTCACTCTCAGCCTTTTGAGGCTTGACGCCCGCTGAGCTAGGTGTCCTGTTATAGCTGCACAAATGAAGAGTTTTTTTTTGTAATCCAGTGCCAAATAGGATACAAATGATTGACATGAAATTGTATCTCCAATATTCTTCACAGTTAATTTTACATTTTGATAGATCGTACTTTTATTGACACGGTGATACCACATATCTTTATTTATTCGGACTACCATGACAGCACCACGAGAGAGAGGATCCGCCCTTCGGGAACAGGAAACCTACAGATACAAAAAGGGCGGCTCCCTCACACGCATCAGTTGGTTTCCTGTTCCTGGAGACCGGATCCTACAGATGAAGGATGTCCCAGGCCCGGCCGGTCGGCTCAGGTAGCGGGGGGGTCTCCTACCTCGGCCGGTGCGGTGTCCTGAAGTGCCACGGTGCTCCTGGCTGGTTGGCACGACTGTGGTGAGACAGCAGGGAGCAGGGTCCAGCGGATCTCTGCCTCCAGAGCAACGCCGGGGTAAGTATATCTCCAGCCTCCCCGAAAGTGTCCCACAGGCTGGCGGTAGTAAATGCTCCCCCTCCTGTATAAATTCCCCGGGATGCTTCCTGGTAAGCACCGTGGGCGGTGGGGGCAGCAGCACCTGGAGTGCTGGCATGGTTTCCCCCTGTGGACGCTGTGAAGCACCATCTTGGGGCTGAATGACGTTTGTGGGCGGAGCCAGCGGTCACTTCCGGGTCGCTAGTGCCAGTGGTGATCTGAGCATGTGCAGACTCAAAAAAAATGGCGGCCGCCATCCTAGGGGACAGAAACCCTGAGAAAGCAATGCAGGGCAGGGGAGGCTGAGGGGGAGGCGGAGCATGAACGCTGTAAACCGGATGGAGGAAGATATAAGGTGGCCAAGCAGGGGGACCCAGGCTTTTGGCCCATTCATCATAATGGAGGATGAGCAGCTGCAGCTTGTGCAGCAGGACGAAGCCCCAAAGCAGACTTCGGTAAAGAAGTCTCAGATGTCCCAGAGGGACACCAGCCGGAACCAGTCAGGTCGGAAGACCCCTTCCAGTCGGCGGGGGACTGCGTCATCCAGGACATCTCTTCCTCACATTCCGGTACCTAATTTCGGCAGACGCTGGTAAGTGATCTTCGTGAAAGTTCACTCAGTGACGGAGCTCCCCCTTATACTATCATTATAGGTGAAGAAATGCACAGAAAAAACAAGGCACAGGGAATGCGCCCTCTGTGGATGTGTCCGAAAAGATTATGCTCCCCCTGTATCCAGCAGACGGTAAGGTCTCGGGTAGTGGGGAGGAGGAAGTAGCTCTAGCCGAGAACAGTCTAGACTCCCCCGTTTGATATATTCTCAGGTGGCGGAGGAGACCCCCAACTTCATCCTAAATCTGAAGGATCTCATCAGACACTTGCGGGAAGTCCCAGACGAAGAAGTAGTGCAGACTCATCGGTAGACTGGAAGATAGATGAAAAATCCCCTAATTCATTCGTGTCGGCTTCCTCGTCTGAGGAAGACTCCAGACGCTTTTGTCTGCCCCTAGACCGAGTAGACAAGCTAGTTAAAGCAGTCAGGGGTACGATGGGGATAGTAGAGACCAAACCAGAAATGTCCGTAGAAGATAGGATGTTCAAAGGTTTGTACCAAAAGAAGAGAAGAGCCTTTCCCTTGAATAAAAAAATCAAGGATCTAATCCTCCATGAATGGAGAAAACCGGAAAAGAAGGGCTCTCTACCACCGGCCCTTAAGCGTAGATATCCTTTTGACAAGCCAGGTACTAGTGTTTGGGATAAAGCTCCAAAATTAGATGCCGCGGTAGCCAAGGCATCGAAAAAAGCGGCCTTACCCTTTGAGGATATGGGGGCCCTTAAAGATCCCCTGGATAGGAAAGCGGACATCTTCCTTAATGGAACCTGGGAGATGGCGGCAGGCTCCTTAATACCGGCAGTAGCATCTACGTGCATGGCTGGATCCGTGATGGTCTGGTTAGACCAGTTAGAGACTCAGCTAAAAGAAGGGGCTCCCAGGGACTCAATCTCAGGTGCCCTGTCAATTATTCAGGAGGCTGCAGCTTTTCTCTCAGATGTATCAGTAGACTCCGTCAGAATGGCAGCTAGGGCGGCGGGCCTCCCGAATGCGGCCCGTAGGGCACTGTGGCTTAAGTGCTGGCCTAGTGACATACAGACAAAATCTAAACTGTGTGCCATACCCTGTGAAGGGGAATATCTCTTTGGCCCTGTCCTGGACGAGCTGCTGGAAAAAGCAGGCGATGAGAAAAAGAAATTTCCCAGCCTAGCAGCCTCAGCATATCGACGTCCATTTAATAGGAGAAAGTTTGGCCAGAGGAAGCCGGCTAGAGACCGTCCCAAATGGGAAGACAGGAGAAAGAAAGGTACCGGATTCATGTTCGGACGTTCTTCTGGAGAAAGGAAGAGAACACGTCAATGACTAGCAGCCCCCGTAGGGGGTAGATTGTCAACTTATTATCTGTCCTGGGCCCAGATCACCAACAGCAGTTGGTGAAAGGGGTTATATTACAGAGACTGAGGCTGGACTTTTGTTCAGTTCCTGTGGATAAATTTAAAATGACTCCTCTCAGAATGAACAAGTTGCTCTAGAGGCAGAGATAGCAGAGTTGTGCCACAAAAATGTTCTGTGCCCAGTACCAGCGTTAGAAGAGGGTAAAGGGTTTTACTCTACCTTATTTTTGGTTAAGAAACCAGATAAGTCGTACCGAACCATCATTAATCTACGGGATCTGAATACATTTTTGATAGCTCGACCCTTTAAAATGGAAACAGTGGGGTCAGCAATAAAGTTGTTGTTTCAAAACTGTTTTATGGTGGTTTTAGATTTAAAAGATGCGTACTACCATGTGCCTATTTGGGCGGCCCACCAACGGTTTTTGAGGGTGGCGGTTTCCATGAGTGGAGTAATCCGTCACTTTCATATAAAGCTTTACCCTTTGGGCTCTCAATGGCTCCAAGGGTATTCACGAAGTTGGTCTCTGAAGTGATGGCCCATTTAAGAGAGTATGACATCCTGATTGTACCATACTTAGATGATTTCCTAATTATTGGAACCTCAGCTGACCATTGCCGCTCCCAGTTGGACAAAACCATATCCATTCTAGAACGCTTAGGTTGGTTGATAAATCGGGAAAAGTCCCGTTTACAACCCTTGAGAGTCCAGCAGTTTTTGGGACTAATCTTAGACTCGGAGGCTCAGGAATGTCGTCTTCCAACCATCAAGATTGTCCAAATTCGTCAGCAGGTGGTTCGAGCAGTAAATAGACCAACTATGACTCTTAGACATGCCATGTCCCTTGTAGGCTCTTTAACAGCTTGCATCCCAGCTGTAAGATGGGCGCAGTTTCACACCAGAACCCTTCAGAGGGATATTCTGGATAATGAAAGGGTCCTAAACTCGCTAGATAGGAAGATAACTTTACGACCTGCTACAATAAAATCTTTAGCTTGATGGAGTAACAACATTAACTTATCAATTGGGGTTCCCTGGGAAAATCACATATCCCGGGTTGTAACCACAGACGCCAGTCCCTCAGAATGGGGGGCCTGTATGGGGGAGATCATGGTCCAAGGGCAGTGGGACCCCCTGATAGAGAGCTCCTCTAACTTTAAAGAACTATCGGCTGTAGAATTGTCAATTAAAGAACTGCTTATATACCTGCAGGGTCATCACGTCAGAATCCTCTCAGACAACCGGGTAACAGTGGCATATATCAACCACCAAGGTGGAACCCGGTCCGAAGCCCTGATGAGAGTGGCGGAACGCATTTTTCAAACAGCAGAGAGACATTTTCTATCACTGACGGCGCTACATATAAGGGGAAAAGACAACACCACAGCAGACTTTCTAAGCCGCAACACGCTAAGACAGGGAGAGTGGTGTCTAAATACAGCCATTTTCACACAGATTGTCAGTCTCTGGGGTCAGCCAGAGGTGGACCTCTTTGCTACCTTACGAAACAGGAAGGTGGAAAAATTCTGTTCGCTAGATCCGTCAGAGAGGCCTCTACTTGTGGACGCTTTCCTGACAAAATGGACTTTGGCCTGGCCTATGCTTTTCCCCCACTAGCCCTGTTACCCTTAGTAATAAGGGTACTGCCACACTACACAATCCCGCTAGCGATCTCGTTAGCGTCGCATACTAATGAGATCGCTAGCGGGATTGTTTCTATATCGCTAGTAGCTACCTAATTTAGCGATATCGTTAAGGACGCTATCGCGGTTAGCGATCTCCTTAACGACTTTAGCGGTACAAAAGTACCGCTAAATCGCTAAAAAAGGTGCCACACTCAGCGATTAGATACTTACCAGCGGGACGCCAGCGATGAAAATAGGGTCCGGAACGATCAGGACGACGGACGAGATCACAGCAGGGGCCACGTCGCTGGTAGATGCCGCACACAACAACATCGCTAACGGGATCGCTAAATAGTGACGTTTTTTAGCGATCCCGTTAGCGATGTTGTTTAGTGTGGCATACCCTTAAGGAAGATCAGGGAGGACAGAGCAAGTATCATACAGATTGCCCCATTCTGGCCCAGAAGGGCCTGGTTTTCATGACTGAGGAAAATGTCACTCTGCGACCCCTGGGTTCTTCCAGATCTTCCGGACCTTCTCTTCCAGGGCCCAGTCAATCATCCACAAATAGCCGGACTCCATCTAACGGCGTGGAGTTTGAAAGGTCATTATTAAAAGATAAGGGGTTCTCTGACAATCTCATTAATACCCTGCTTAATAGCAGGAAGATAGTCACAACAAAAATTTACGCTAAGACCTGGGAAAAATTTCTAGCCACTGCTATCCTCGGGACTGAGGGGGAAATCCCTATAGGGCAGATTTTAGAATTCCTGCAGAAAGAGTTAGATCTAGGTCTAGCCACTAGTACCCTGAAAGTACAGGTATCAGCCCTCGGTGCCTTGTTTAACTGCGAGATTGCAAAAAATTACTGGATATCCAGATTTATCAAAGCGGCAGATAGAACGAGGCCTATATAAAGAACAAGGTATGCACCATGGGATTTAAACCTAGTCCTTACGGCTTTGACAGAGGCTCCGTTTGAACCTATGGTGTCCGCCACAATTAAAAATCTGTCTCTCAAGTTAGCCTTCTTGGTAGCCATCACGTCTGCGCGAAGGATAGGAGATATACAGTCTCTCTCTAGGGACCCTCCTTACACACAGATTATGGAAGACAGGGTAATAATTAGACCGGACCCTGCATATTTACCCAAAGTTGCCTCTAGGTTCCATAGAACACAGGAAATAGTCCTCCCCTCATTCCTTCCTAACCCCACTAACCAGAAAGAGGAGAAACTCTATACCCTAGATGTCAGGAGGTGTTTATTACATTATTTGTCAGTCACTGATCCATGGAAGAAGGGCAGCGCCTTGTTTATATGTTTTCAGGGTGAGAAGAAGGGCTTTAGAGTTTCCAAATGCACATTAGCAAGGTGGATTAGGGAGGCTATTTCTCTAGCTTACTCAGCAGGTGGCGGTCCGGCTCCACAGAATCTGAGGGCGCATTCACTCGAGCCATGGCAACTTCTTGGGCGGAAAGATCTGGAGTATCCATCGACCAAATATGTAAGGCGGCCACATGGTCTTCTCCTAACACCTTTTTTAATCATTATAGATTAGACATGGGTGCCTCCTCGGATCTCTCCTTCGGGTTAAGGGTGCTGCAGGCTGTAGTCCCTCCCTAGAATAGTGTTACATCTCTGTAATTCTTTTGTGGTGCTGTCATGGTAGTCCGAATAAAGTGTTAAGTTACTTACCGGTAATGGTATTTTTCGGAAGACCATGACAGCACCCTTAGTTCCCTCCCTTGCACGTGTATCGAACACTCCCTTTAATTATAAAGTCCACGTAGACTAGGTTGTTTAGAGTTTGTATATAATTTATGTGTCATTATCCATGGAGGTCCTCTCGGCTCTGTAATCCAACTGATGCGTGTGAGGGAGCCGCCCTTTTTGTATCTGTAGGTTTCCTGTTCCCGAAGGGCGGATCCCCTCTCTCGTGGTGCTGTCATGGTCTTCCGAAAAATACCGTTACCGGTAAGTAACTTAATACTTTTTTAAATATAACAATAATTTAAGAAGCACTCCCATCAAATTTTTTATCCTCTTACTATATTGCAGTCATCATATTATATAGCACTGTGTTCTTACAATTGCCAATTTTGCCCTTCTACCCAGCAAGATAAGAGAGGAGACAATGGCCACGGTGTACATTGAGCTTGGATTAGGTGAGTATAAGCATTTTTTTTTTCTTATATTATTTGGCCATTAAATGGGGGACATGATATGAGGGGATGGGGGGCACATTATATGAGGAGCTGTGGAGGACATTGTATTAGGGGCATCATATGTGGGGCTGTGAGGGCCATGGCATCACAAGACCCAAATTATATAATAAAGACAAGACACACTTTATTGGAATAAATGGCTGCAATGTTTTTATTTAGGGTTACTTAAAGAATATAATGAACAAGTAATAATCCACCATTTAAACTTTTAAATAATCACCAAAATAACCAATCCACCCTGCTATAGGGCGATTTTCCCACACGCCATGCATTCCTAATGCATGGCCCCCCCAAAACAACAACGCAGCCATTTCTCCACTATATTTTGTAATCCTAAATTAAAAATGTCCAACCCAATGTCCTACAAGTGAACCAAATCCATCCTATAAATACCAGGAACAAAACCCTCTAAGTCCAAGTGCCTAAAAGAAAAACCTTCGACCAAAGGCAAAAATTTCTCCATGTTCCTATTCACCCTTTTGTGGATTCTATCTAAAAAGGATAACTAATTATCTTTCCAAATTAATCTAGGAACTATCTCTGAAAAAACAAAATTAGAATGAATAAAAAACTACTTCAGACTAGCAATATCTTTCCTCATTAATGCTAATCGAGAGTTTTTATTTTCCCAATATCATTTCCTCCCAAGTGAAAAATGATGAAATCAGGATGAGGAAACTGCTTAAGGAGTTTTCTATATTCATTAACAAAATTATCCCATTTCATACCCCTAATGCTATGCCAAAATATTTGAACATAAGAATCACAGAATGACAAATTCTCAGAATAAGAACGCTGGCTAGCTCTCATCTGCGCCCAGAATATAAAAGAATGTCCAATTATCCAGACGATAAAGAGACCTGCAAATAAAATAAAGGTTAATATTCATACAAGTCATGCTGAACATATAATTTAAATCTAGATGAATCCCATCTGCCAAGCTCTTTTATTCTTGCAATAGACATACCGGATCTGACTGCCTCAGTGGCAGCGCCAATATGAAACGAATGAGACGTTATTCTTAACTCATTCTTTCCCAAAACACTGAGACATTTCTTTAACATAGCGTTAAATTGAAATATAGTAGCACAAGTGCCATCCCCATGAAGAAATAATGGGCCAGGCAATTTAGGCCTATTCATGAGCCATGTTCTCATATTAGATACTGGACAAATGACTAGATCTTCGTTTGCAATTAGTTTTAAACTAGACCGTCTACCCAATTGATCCATTTTTGACCTCTTAACAAATACCTGTACAAAAGAGTGTGTCAGCGAGATGTCCTGAATCATTAATCCGGATGGATCTGATTTCCTTGAAGAGACCAATTCGCCTATTCTAAGGGCCCCAAAAAACGCAAGAGAAAAAGCAGTACAAAACAAAGATGTTTCAACCACATTAAAACAAACCTTGCTCAGAGTTAGACAAAGACTCCTCAAAAGATTTAAAATTATGGGTCGCCTTGAGTCCGGTTTGAAATTACTGCGTTTAAAAACCTTTCAACAATTGCTTAATCGGAAATAATCCTGTTAATGGATTTTTCAGCTGCAGATGGAAGGAAGAGAGCCACAGTATTCATTACTGATGGGTAGGCGGAGCCCCAGATCAGGATGTCACCTCAGATCAAAAGAGTGCTGACTGGCTGGCCCCTCCAGCTCGGGCTCCTCCTACTCAGCTCCAGTCTAAGATTTGAGGTCCAGAGGATGGTCGCTGCTAATGCAGCTCCTCAGAAGATTTTATTACTTTATATTCGGACAGGAGACTTGGATCACCAGTTGGTCTAGAGGTCTCAGGGGTACCAGCGCTGCTGTACCCCAACCTCTCCCTTGGCGGATCTGTATTTACTCAAAGTCCCTGCAGAATCCTTGCCGGCCCTGGGGGATGAGGAGAGCTTCCCTGGCGGGACGCAAACCACACGTGCGGTCACTGCATTCCTCGCCCTGGGGGGAAGCATGGGCACAGCGCCAGAAACCCCTGAGGGTCCCTGTGGCGCTTTGGCTGGTGAGTACTCCACACAAAATTTTTTATTATAATTATGTGTGAGTGCTTTAGCGTCTGAGTGAGACAGCGCTACTACATGTATGTCAGTATGCTTCAGCGCTGCTGTGACAGCGCTACTACATGTATGTCAGTATGCTTCAGCGCTGCTGTGACAGCGCTACTACATGTACAGCGCTACTACATGTATGTCAGTATGCTTCAGCGCTGCGGTGACAGCGCTGTTACAAGTAGATGTGGTGATTTTTTGTCCGCAGGCAGATACCTGCAGGACAGAGAGGGAGCAGGAGCGAGGGGTTCGCGCTCAATATTCGAGCTGGCGGGGGCGTGGCCTAACTATTCCCGGTCTTCTGAGCAGGAAGACGCGCGCTCTGGCGTTTCTCCTGCGACTCCCTCACTGTGGCGGCCATTACACAGGCTCCTGGGCTCCTCAGACCGCTCCTCTCCTCATAAGACACCACGGCCAGCTGGGTGAGTGCTGATCCTCACCCCGCAGCGCAGCGATCGCTATCCTGCAGCTGCAGTCTCATTAGAGACATAAAATTGGCTGGGGCTCACAATATATATATTGTGGTGAGTTTGCAATATTAACCCCTCTGAGGGTTATTTCTACCAGCTAAATTTTTTTTGACTGAATACCGCTGGGGTAACCCTGCCTGGTGGAGCGTTAACCCTTCAGCGTTTAAAAAAAAAAAAAAAAAAAAACACATAGTTTTTTGCTGGTATTACCGCTTTGACCTGCTCATACAGGTGAGACATGTCTGAACAGAGTTCAGATGCCGCGGACCATGTCCCAGTGCCATTACGGCAATCAGATACGCAGACCTCCACAGCGTCTAGCACTGCGGTCGACAGCGGTGAAAAATTGGACGTTATCGCTCGATCGATCAACAACTTGTCTGACCTTTTAGGTCAATATGTGTCTGCTAATTCCTCTCAGAGGAAGCGACGCAGGCCGTTACCGGCCTCTACACGGAGCGAGTCAATGTATCTGATATTGGGCAGAGTTCCCCTTTAAATTCGGATGGAGAAAATCCGATTCAGATGCGGACGAGCCGCAGGGGCGTTCCTCTATGGCGAAGCGTACGGAGGCATTAATTGAAGCCATGAGAGATATATTACAGTTACCGGAGGAGGTAACTAGTCGTCCTGGTAAATCAGCATGCATGTTCCAGGAGTCCCGTGCTTCGCGTACAACATTGCCAGCTCTGGATGAGCTTAATAGTGTAATAGAGGAGGAACGTCTGTGTCCAGATAAGCGTTTTCATGGAACGCATTTCTTTGATACACTTTATCCTTGCTCTGCGGAGTTAAAGGCTAATTGGACTTCTGCTCCTGAAGTGGATGTGTCTTTATCTCAGCTTAGTAAATCCTCACTACTCCCTATTAAGGGGAGAAAGCGAGCTTACAGGAGCCTTTTGGATAGAAAAACGGAATTGGCGGCAAAAGCAAGCTATGAGGCTGCGGGTCATGGATTCCGAGCAGTGCTAGGATCCATGTGTGCTGCTAGACCTTCTCTAGGCTGGTTGGCACGTTGAAGACGGAGTTGCAAAATGAATCTCCGTTATCTGAGATACGGAAACTTGTGAATGGTTAGAAACGGCAGCCTGTTATATCTTTGATGCCGGTCTGGATACGGCATCTCTGCTGGCCAAAGCGCAAGCTTCAGCGGTCACAGTCAGAAGAGCTTTATGGCTCAGACAGTGGGCCGGGGACGCAGTTTCCAAACAAGGGTTGTTGGCCTTACCTTACAAGGGTGGCCATCTTTTTGGATCCGACCTCACAGAGCTGATTTCCAAGGCTAAGGCGAAGGAATCAGCATTACCACAGCGTAGGGCCATGGCCTCGGTGTCCAGTAAGCCTGGTGTCTATAGTGGTCGGCGGTCCTTTCGGGGCCGAGGACGATCTAGTCACTCCTCGTGGGGATCGGGCGTCCTTCCTTCTCAGGAAAGAAATCCTCTCAGAAAACTCGTACTCCCTGGAAGCAGAGTTTCCGCCAGGACAAGCGGGAACTTGACAAGAAGCCCGCAAAGTCGAATTGACGCCAGGGGTCCACTCGAGGATTCTCGAGTGGGGGGTCGCCTGCTTCTTTTCAAGGCGACTTGGATGGCTCGCGTTCCAGATTCCTGGGCAACGCGGATAGTGTCGGCAGGCTATTTCATAGAGTTTGCTTCTCGACCCCCAAATGTTTTTTGTCAGTCTCGCGTTCCGTCGGAACCCGAGCTTGTTGTCGCTCTACAGCGAGAGGTCGAATCTCTGCTACAAAAGGGTGTAGTGATACCGGTTCCGTCAGAGGACCGAGGGAAAGGTTTTTATTCCAACCTTTTTATAGTTCCCAAAAAGGAGAACAAATTTCGCCCGATTCTGGATCTCAAGCGATTAAACCGGCATGTCCATGCCCGGAAATTTCGCATGGAGTCGCTTCGCTCCGTTGTGGCAGCTCTATCACAGAACGATTTTCTGGTGTCAATCGACATTCGCGACGCCTATTTGCATATTCCCATCGGAAAGGCTCATCAGCGCTTTCTTCGATTTGCCATAGGTCAGAATCATTACCAGTTCGTGGCTCTGCCGTTCGGCTTAGCCTCAGCGCCAAGGTCTTTACAAAAATTCTGGCGCCCCTCATGGCAATCCTTCGAAGACAGGGGATTACGATTCTCCCTTATCTGGACGATCTTTTGATCGTGGCTTCCTCGGAGAGGGAGGCGTTTTACGGCTCGGGATTTTGTCTCTTCAGTTTCTGAAGGACTTCGGTTGGCTGGTCAATTGGGAGAAGTCGTCCCTGGAACCATCGAGGACAATCCTCTTTTTGGGAATGCATCTCGACACGTTTCGGTCGGTAGTTTCCCTACCACCAGACAAACAGTCATGTCTTCTTCGACATGTACAGATTATGAAATCCTCAACGGCAATGTCCCTACGGAAGTGTATGCGTCTTCTGGGGCTGATGGTGGCGTCCATGGAGGCAATTCCTTTTGCCCAGTTCCATTCCAGGACTCTCCAAAGGTTCATCTTGAGTCGATGGAACCAGTCGCAATCGCTGGATTGCAGTGTCACCATTTCTCGCGCGGTGCGGGATTCCTAGAATGGTGGTTACGTCCAGGGGCATTCTCCCTGGGGAAGTCTTTCCTCCCTCCGAAGTGGTCAGTCATAACCACCGATGCCAGCCTGACGGGCTGGGGGGTGTTTGGAACAATCTCTGGATTCAGGGGGTATGGTCATCGGAAGAGTCTGTTCTTCCGATCAACATCCTGGAATTGAGGGCGATTTTCCTTTGCCTCCAACATTGGACGGTCCCTTTGAGCGGTCTGCCAGTCCGAGTGCAGACAGACAATGCGACGGCTGTCGCGTATATCATCCCAAGGTGGGACAAGGAGTTCCAGACTCATGGTAGAGGTGTCCCCGAATTTTGATTTGGGCAGAGGCCAGTGTACCAGCCATTTCGGCGATTCACATTCCAGGGGTTCAGAATATACGGCGGACTTTCTCAGTCGCAAGAAGGATGGATCCCGGGAATGGAGTCTCCACCCGGAAGTTTTTGCACTACTGTGCTCTCGCTGGGGAAACCCCCCAAGTGGATTTGATGGCATCCAGGTCCAATGCCAAGTTACCGACGTTCATGTCCAGGTGCAAGGACCCGAAGGCTGTGGCGGTGGATGCTCTAGTGGCTCAGTGGGATCAGTTCGAGCTGATCTATGTATTCCCGCCGATATCCTTACTTCCTCTAGTACTGCGTCGAATCAGACTAGAGAGAAATTCCAGCTATTTTGATAGCTCCAGACTGCCAAGAAGGGTGTGGTTCTCGACAATAATGTCGCTGTTGGCGGCACCTCCTTTTCCACTCCCTCTTCAACCGGACTTGTTGACTCAGGGGCCCGTTTGTCATCCGACTTGATGTCCCTGCGTTTGACGGCGTGGCTCTTGAGACCGAAATCTTGACCCGTAGAGGTTTCTCAGCCGAGGTCATTGCTACCCTTCGTGCTGCAAGAAGTCCGGCTACTACTAGGATTTACCACAAAATTTGGGAAACCTTCTTTTCGTGGTGTTTGGGGTCTTCTCGGAACCCGAGAAAATTTTCCATTCCCAACCTGTTGGCTTTTCTGCAGCATGGGCTAGACAAGGGTTTGGCAGTCAGCACCCTGAAAGGTCAGATTTCTGCTCTGTCCTTATTGTTCCGGAGAACCATTGCTTCAAATAGAGACGTGCTCTCCTTTTTCCGAGGTATATCTCGTAAGTTCCCGCCGCGGAAGGCTCCCGTGTCTCCTTGGCGGCTCAACCTTGTTTTGGAGGCTCTTCAGCATAAACCTTTTGAGCCTATGGTTTCTGCTAGCCTTTCTTTACTTTCTTGGAAGGTGGCTTTTCTTGTTGCAGTCACTTCTTGAGGAGAGTTTCTGAGTTGGCAGCTCTTTCTTGTTCGCCTCCTTTTCTGGAGTTTTTTTCCGGATCGTGTAGTGCTTCGCACTCGGGGTGATTTTTTGCCTAAAGTGGTGTCACAATTTCAATGTCAACCAGGATATTGTGTTGCCTTCATTTCTGCCCGGATCCGAAGAATGTGAAAGAGCGAGCTTTACACACATTGGATTTAGTGCGGGCCTTGAAGTTTTATCTATCTATTACTCAAGGTTTTCGTAAGACGGACTCCCTATTTGTGGTTCCAGTCGGTCGTCGGCGTGGTCAACGAGCTTCCAAGGATTCTATAGCTCGTTAGATTCGGTCAGCTATATTGGAAGCTTACCGTCTTCAGGGTGAATCTTGCCCGATTAAGATTCAAGCCCATTCCATGAGGGCTGTGGCTTCATCGTGGGCTTTTCACCAAGGTGCTCGGCAGTGCAGCTCTGCCGGGCGGCAACTTGCGCTCTGTCCACACGTTTACAAAGTTTTATAAAGTGGACGTCAGTGCTTCCGCTGATGCAGCCCTCGACGTAGGGTCCTGCAGGCGGCTGTAGTTTAAAGTTCTAGATGAACTTGTGTTTAGCGCTGGTTGCGCTTTTTTGTTAAGGTTGTTGGGTTTCTGCCTTTTGTTGGTTTTTCCCACCCTTATTTTTGAACTGCTTTGGGACGTCCCATCAGTAATGAATACTGTGGCTCTCTTCCTTCCATTGGCAGCTGAAACACGGATTTTGGTAAGAACTTACCTGTAAAATCCTTTTCAGCGAAGGAAGGAAGAGAGACACAGCACCCTCCCAAGGCAGAAGTGTGTTGATGTTTTCAGATGCAGCGCGACCCTTATCTGATAGCGATTATCTGGGCTGAGGTCAGCGCGCTAAGGCTCTGTTTTCCCGCATCGCCAGCTCATCGCAGTAGTTCAGGTTCCGTGAGTAGTACCTGGAACTCTGTGGTTTTTGGCTTTCTTTGCATGCATAACCTGTATCCTTGTGTTTTTTCTCTGAAGTTCCTTCAGAAGGGGTTTTGTTGCTCCGCTGGTGTCTTGGCTCTTTTCCTAAAAGCTTGGTACACTGGAGCTGAGTAGGAGGAGCCCGAGCTGGAGGGGCCAGCCAGTCACTCTTTTGTACTGAGGTGACATCCTGATCTGGGGCTCCGCCTACCCATCAGTAATGAATACTGTGTCTCTCTTCCTTCCTTCGCTGAAAAGGATTTTACAGGTAAGTTCTTACCAAAATCCGTGTTTCCCCAACAACTTAAAAAAGAAAGAGACCCCGAAAAAATCTTGGCAACTGCTGAGTACGAAAGTCCCTTTAAAATTAAAAAATTCAGCAAATTTGACACCGGAAATAGGACTAGAAATTAAAAAATTAAAGTTTTTTTCGACTGACAAAATTTAACCCATTAAGCCATGCAGCTGAATAGTCAGCCCATGATCGCTTAGCAATGAATGCTCAATAAAATGGGAGATTATGCTAGAATTATGTCCCACAGTGTTGGAGGGCAGGGTTTGGGATCCTCGTCTGCGTCTGGAATGTAATGCCGAAAATTGGGGCCACTGCCGGTGACAAAGAGAATTTACTGTTAATTTTAAATTTGCTTTCACCCAATCGAGCCTTCAAGAAAAATTACATTTCAAACAAACCAACACGATCTGTCTTTAATATCTTACTTGCCCAAGGATTCTTAAGAAGATAGCATGTTAATTGAAAAAACAGTACCCTGGTCAAGCGATAAAACAACAATTTAAAATTGGACATAGTGAACCCCACAAATGTAAACCCAACAAGATACAAAATAATTCTAAAACCACCACATTCTTTGTCACCTGAAAAGAACGCCAGACCTCAGGCCCATCGCTCAGCCGACCAATGGATGATAAAAGAATCCCATACCCGACAAAACTATCGACTGAGAAAGAAAAATCAACAGAATCTGAGACTACAAACGGATATTGTCACACGACCTACCGTTGAAATTTAAAAGAAAACTCAGCCAAATTTTGGCATCTTCACTCAAGTGACCCGAATATGAGAAACCAGGGTAAGAAAAACCCTTGATTGCATCGTAGAGCCTTCTGGAAAATGGCGACCTATCGAGATAAATGCGCAAAGCAAAGTTTAACCCCTTCACCCCAAGGGTGGTTTGCACATTAATGACCGGCCAATTTTTACAATTCTGACCACTGTCTCTTTATGAGGTTATAACTCTGGAACGCTTCAACGGATCTTTGTGATTCTGAGATTGTTTCGCGTGACATATTGTACTTCACGTTAGTGGTAAAATTTCTTCGATATAACTTGCGTTTATTTTTGAAAAAACGCAAATATGGGGGAAAATTTTGAAAATATTGAAAATTTTCATACTTTGAATTTTTATTCCCTTAAAACAGAGAAATATGTCACACAAAATAGTTAATAAATAACATAGGTTTGTGAGCGGTTGCCTCATCGGTATTCTTGCCACTGTGTTGCCGTCATCTTAACTATGTGGGTCCACTGCATCCTGATAGTGAATTTGTTTGAAGGCCAGGGCAGTGGAGCATCTCTGCCTTTTTTTTGCTGTATTTTTTGAATTTTTGGAGGATTTCTAAGTCCTCTTTCTGTGCTATTGCTGTTTAGTGTGTTACTTGTAAATGAGGATCCGTGAAGTGGATTACAAGCTTACGTACTTTGGCCAAAATACCAACTAATACCTCACATTATTTAATATATTTTTTAATGTGTTTTTTGCACTTTATTTTACAGGGTGCATGTGGGGCCCTTTGGTCTTGTAAACTGTGGTGTCTGTTCACATGGCATGCTTTTTAATAGCGCGGGCAGCCCGCCTGATCAATAGAGGGTGTAAATACTAGGCTGTTTAACGGATGCTGTGCATTGCCATAATGTGAACGGCGCTGCATACAAGTCTTCTTTGTGCATCATATACCAAGCACCTCCCCCTCCATGTATTTAGGTGTGAAGGGGTTGCCTCATCGGTATTCTTGCACCTGTGTTGCCGTCATCTTAACTATGTGGGTCCACTGCATCCTGATAGTGCATTTGTTTGAAGGCTTGGGCAGGTAAGCATCTCTCCCTTTTTTTTTGCTGAAATTTAGGGTTAAAAGTTGACCAGCGATTTCTCATTTTTACAACAAAATTTACAAAGCCATTTTTTAGGGACCACCTCACATTTGAAGTCCTTTGAGGGGTCTATATGGCAAAAAAATTCCCAAAAGTGACACAATTCTAAAAACTGCACCCCCTCAAGGTACTCAAAACCACATTCAAGAAGTTTCTTAACCCTTCAGGTGCTTCACAGGAGCTGAAGCAACGTGGAAGGTAAAAATGAATATTTAACTTTTTAGTCACAAAAATTATCTTTTACAAACTTTTTTTGATTTTCACAAGGTTAAAAGGGAAAATGGACAATAAAGTTGTTGTCAATTTTCTCCTGAGTACGCCAATACCCCATATATGGGCACAAAGGCAGAGCTCGTAAGAGAAGGAGCGCCGTTTGACTTTTTCAAACCAAAATTGGTTGGAATTGAGATTGGACGCCATGTCGCGTTTGGAGAGTCTCTGATGTGCCTATAAGTGGAAACCCCCCACAAGTGACACCATTTTGGAAACTAGACCCCCTATGGAACTTCTCGATCTGTTGTGAGCACTTTGAACCCCCAAGTGTTTCACAAAAGTTTATAATGCCTGGGTGAGAAAAAAAAAAAAAAAAAATTTTCCCCAAAAATGATTTTTTAGTCCCAAATTTTTGATTTTTCCCAAGGAAATGGACCCCAAAGTTGTTGTCCAATTTGTCTGAGTACGCTGATACCCCATAGTGGGGGAAACTGTTTTGGGCGCACGGCAGGGCTGGAAAGGAAGTAATAATGTTTTGGAATGCAGACGTTATGAGGGTCATGTTCCGTTTGCAGTGCCCCAGATGTGCCTATACAGTGGAAACCCCCCACCAAGTGACCCCATTTTGGAAAATAGACCCCCTAAGAAACTTATCTAGATCTGTGGGGGAGCACTTTGAACCCCAAGTGCTTCACGCAAGTTTATAATGCCCGGGCATGAAAATAAAAAATCTATTTTTTTCCCACAAAAATGATCTTTTAGTCACCCAATTTTTTATTTTCCAAGGGTAACAGGAGAAATTGGACCACAAAAGTTGTTGTCCAATTTGTTTGAGTACGCTGATACCCCATATGTGGGGGAACCACTGTTTGGCGCACGGCAAGCTCGGAATTGAAGGAGCACCAATGACTCTTTCCAACCAAAATTGGCTGGAATTGAGATTGGACGACATTGTTTGCATTTGGAGAGCCCCTGATGTGCCTAAACAGTGGAAACCCCCCACAAGTGACCCCATTTTGGAAACTAGACCCCCTAAGGAACTTATGTAGATCTGTTGTGACAATTTGAACTCCCAAGTGCTTCACAAAAGATCTTTCACCCCAATTTTTATTTTCCCAAGGGTAACAAGACCCCAAAAGTTATTGTGCAATTTGTCCTGAGTACGCTGATATCCCATATGTGGGGGTAAACTACTGTTTGGGCTCATGGCAGAGCTCAGAAGTGAAGGAGCACCGTTTGACTTTTTCAACGCAGAATTGGCTGGAATTGAGATCAGACGCCATTTCACATTTGGAGAGCCCCCTGATGTGCCTAAACAGTGAAATCCCCCAATTCTAACTCCAACCCTAACCCCAATACAACCCGTAACCCTAGTACCAACCATAACCCCTAACACCAAACCTAACCCAACACACCCCTAACCCTAATCCTAACTTTAGGGCGTAACCCTAACCCTAACTTTAGGCGCAACCCTAACCCTAATGGGAAATGGAAATAAAAATTTTTTTAAATTTTATTATTTTTCCCTAACAAGGGGGTGATAAGGGGAGTTTGATTTATCTATTTATAGCGGGTTTTTATGATTGGCAGCTGTCACGCTAAAAGACGCTTTAATTGCAAGAATAGTTTTTACATCCCACATTTTGAGAGCTATAATATTTTTGCATATTTTGGCCCACAGAGTCATGTGAGGTCTTATTTTTTGTGGCACCGAGTTTGACGTTTTTATTGGTACCATTTTTAAGCACGTGACATTCTTGAATGAACAAAAATCAGCAATTCATTAATTTCTTTTGGGGGGGGCCTTTATACCGTTCCGCGTGTGGTATATTGATAAAGCCAGTTTTATTCTTCGGGTTAGTACGATTACAGTGATACCTCATTTATATCATTTTTTATGTTTTGGCTTTTTATACAATAAAAAACAATTTTATATAAAAAATAATTATTTTTGCATCGCTTTTATTCTGCGAGCTATAACTTTTTTATTTTTTCGCTGATAATGCTGTATGTGGCTCGTTTTTTGTGGGACAAAATGACGTTTTCAGCGGTACCCCATGTTTATTTATAATCGTCTTTTTGATCGTGTGTTATTCCACTTTTTGTTTGGGGCGTTATGATGATAAATCATTGATTTTTTTGCTTTGTTTTTTTTTAAGGGGTTCACAAAGGGGTTAACTAGTGGGACAGTTCTATAGGGCGGGTCGTTAAGGACGCGGCGATACCAAATATGTGTACTTTTATTGGTTTGCTTTTTTTATTTACAGGAAGAAATGAATTTATTGGGGAATTTTTTTTTCCTTTATTTTGGATTTTTTTTTACTTTTACACTTGTTATTTTTATTTTTTTTAACTTTTTTTACTTTATCCCAGGGTGGGACATTACAGTATAGGGTGAGATCGCTGGCTCACAGTTGTGCACAGTACTCTGTGAGACCAGCGATCTCAACAGGCAGTGCTGCAGGCTGCCTCAGCTCCTGCTCTTGGATCTGGGGTCCTGCAGGAAGAGGCCTTCAGGACAGCGCAGTCACAACGCGCTGTTCTGGGGCCTCAGGGGAGCACGCAGGGAGCCCCACTCCCACCGCGATGCACCCCTGTGCCTCCGGTACAAAAACCGCCATCATGTTTGATCGTGGTGTGCCAGGGGTTAATGTGTTAATGTGTCCGTGACCGCTCCAGGCACATAGTGCCGGGTGTCAGAGATGATAAACAGCTGACACCTGGCTGCGATGAGCTGCGCTCCAACCGGGAGCACAGCTAATCGCCTATGACGTACTATCCCGTCCATGGGCAATTGTCACGGGTTTCATGGACGTTATAGTACGTCGGATGGCAGAGAGGGGTTAAAAGGCCCAAAAGAGACTGCAATTCCTTGACCGTCATCTTCCTCCTGGATAAAAAATTTTATAAAGCATTGCAAAGTTTCGCAAATTTATCGGGAGGAAAGTCTGCACTCCATCTGTAAAGAGTCCAGGGTTATACCCAAAAATTCAATGCATTTGGTCGGAAAAAACGTTTTTTTCTTGAGCAATTAGGAACTCCAAAATCAGCACACGTGGAAATAAAATTATTAAGAGTATGAAGGCAAACATCTGTATCGGGGGGACCGATAAAAAGAAAATCATCCAATAGTGGAAGATTCCAACCTCCTTGGGACTTCGCTCCAGTACCCAATGTAAAAAAAGAAGAAACTCTCAAAATAGAAACAAGAAAGCGAAAAACCCATAGGAAGGCAACGATCAAAGAAAAAATTCGCCCTCAAAGCAAAAACCTAAGGAATTAAATCCTTCAGAATGTACTGGTAAGTCCGGGATTCACACATGCGACGAAGTCGTCCGACACTCACATGTGAAATCCCAGCTCTGGCGCCGGCACTCGGGAGTGGAGCGAGCGGCTGCATAGAACTCCCAGTGGATTTCACATGCAGTGTCGGTACGACTTCGTCGCATGTGTGATCCTGGCCTAACAATCCTGAATGCTGACTTAATGTCTGATTTAGCATAAGTGCATTTTTTCCATATTTCCTTCCCAAAAACTCTAACGCCCTGTCAAAAGATGAATAGTTTACTGAGCAAACGGACTTATCAATTTCATCATTCAGGGACTTCCATGAGGAAAGGGAAGATGATGAATCAGCCGATAAGACCCGGGTTCTTTTTTTTTTAAAAAAAATTTTCTCTCTGGCAACATCCGGAAATTCGAAAGGGAAGGCCAAATTATTAACTGCATGGCAGCCCTTCCCTTTAAATGACGGAATTAAAAAAACGCCACGCAAAACCATTAAACAACAATTTACTGCTCTGATGGTCTGGATACTTGTCTAGCCATATAATTAATCTTTCCAGCTTCAGGCTAAGTGCACACGTTCAGGAATGTTTGCAGAATATTCCTGAGCAAAACCGGACTTTTTTCGCGGTAAAAACGTGCAGATTTTGTGCGGTTTTTACCGCGTTTTGGTGCGTTTTTTGCACTTATTTTGCAAAGTTTTTACCCGATTTTTCCCTGAACTTTCTAGGTAATAATATAGTGGGAAAAACGTTAGAATTCTGCGAAATTATGAACATTTTGCTTCTTTTTTTCCACCATGTGCACAAAAATTGCAGAATCATTCTAAATGATAGGATGCTTAATTCATGCGTTTTTTACGCGTTTTTTGCCGCGAAAAAACGCAAATAATCCTGAACGTGTGCACTTAGCCTCACTGGCGTCTGCGCTTTTGCCACTCAGCTCCCTCGGAGCTGATTGCAGCGCATTGTTTTTTTTTAAACACTTTGACATGGAATGTGATCCTCCACAGAAAGAGCATTCGTGGCGAAATTACAGTTACTAGCCCATTTCACAACGACTCATTAAATGCGAAGCAAATACCTTTCTAGAAGTGTTTTGATCAATGAAAAGAGCTCCTCTGTGGAAGCATGAGATTGATCCATAGGCCCACATCTTTTGATCCCCAAAGGACCTCAGGATGAAACTGCCAGCTTCTGCCTAAAAGCCTCGTCATAATTCAGCCAAGCTGTGCCACCGAAATTGCGATATGCTTCCAAATGATGTCTATATTTGGAATAGCTTGCTGCATAAGAGGAGACATTTCACCCAAAACAGCTGAATAAATAGAGAAAGCTTGAATACAGCTATTAAAGGATTTTATAATGTCCGCGCTTTTTATCATCTGCGTCGGACTTATCTTTTTCTCATATTTGTACAGCTGTTCTTTCTGAGGGAGCAAAGCAAACAGATCAGCATAATGAGTATTCCAAATGTTTCTTCACAGAGGCACTTAAATGAAAGCCCAGTGGAGAGAGCTTGCACGTAAGCGCCTCCTTAAAGGATTTAATCTACCAGCAGCTGTGTTACTGAAACCCCACATGCAGGAATACCCTGCAACATATTAGGGGCCTTAAGGTACTGCCACTAAGCAATCCGCTAGCGTCTCGTTAGCGTTGCATACTAATGAGATCGCTAGCGGGATTGTTTCTATATCGCTAAAATGCTGCCCATTAGCGATATAGTTAACGACGCTATCGCCGTTAGCGATCTTCTTAACGACTTTAGCGTACAAAAGTACCGCAATCGCTAAAAAAGGTGCCACAACAGCGAAAGATCTTCCCAGCGGAGCGCCAGCGATGAAAAGGGTCCCGAGCGATTCCAGCGACGAGCGAGATCACACGGAACTCGTCGCTGGAAGCTGCCCACTGAACAATATCGCAACGGGATCGCTAAATAGTGACGTTTTTACGATCCTTTAGCGATATTTTTAGTGTGGCATACCCTTAGACAAGCTGCTCCCAAAGCTTCCGAAACTACTTTTTTTAAATTTAAAAATTTAAAGTGGGAATTCTGGACGACAGGGGCAATTGAGAATCTCACCCCGCTGCGAATTCCATCTTTGATGTCCTGGGATCTTGCACCCAGGGGCTCAAGCCTTGTGCAGGCGAGCGCAGCTGATCACGGAGCACTGCATTGAGGCCTCCTCATCTTCTGATGACGAAACTTGACATGCCGTAGGCGGGAAGGTTCTCCTAGCGTCCCTCAAAAAAGAGGGGCGCCGCGATGCTGCAGGGAGGATCCCCCCGCAGCGCTTTTTTACGGCTGCGGCGGGATGAAGAACTGCTGGCTGACGTCGCCGGCGCCGAAGTCTGGACGTCGGCGAGAGTCTCGCACTGGGCTGCGAGACTTCCTGGAACCGGAACAGCTAGGCTTTGCGCGTACATCCTGTACACGGCTTCCCCGAGTGGAGGGACGGCATGGAAGGTGAGTATGTTGATCGGGCTTCCTTCTTCTAGCAGGGACCTTGAATTCGGCGTCGCAGAGGGGGTTGACACGGCCTTTGAGGTCCGGAACCTTGAGTCAGGAGAGGGAAGGTATCGAGAGCTGCTGCTGGAGGTTTTATAGCCAAACAGCTCCTTAACCATTCCGCTCCACCTTCCCCGCTGGCTCTGCCATAATCTCCTGAAAATAGGTCCTCCATCAGCAGAGAATCTTCAGATCTTCTTTTCTTGAGAGACGCTTCAAATCTGCCCCAGCAACCAAACAGCTGGGCTTAAATAGTTTTAATTTGCCCGCCATACATTACTCAACCAATCAAAAGCCCACAAATTCGGGCGCCAAAAACCAGCTGAGACTGGAATTAAACCGCTCGTGGCAACTGCCACAGCTGACCAGTGACCTAAGTCTGACCCCAAAACATATGACAGAAATATAGGCCCATTTCAAAAACCATTTTATTAGGTCTGTGAGGCCATGAGCCCCCCCCCCTGTATTTTCCTTTAGATGGTGGGGGGGGCTTACATTTATATTTATTTTGTACTAGGGGGGCCATCAACTGCATGGTGGACATCATAGTGTATTATTAGGGCTGTGGTTACCATTATACTGTGTAGGTGGACAGTGTGAGGAAGGGGCACAGTTTGGAGAGGTACAACGTGGTGGGCAGTAATGAGGGCATAGCATGAAGAGGGGCACAGAATGGTTGTGGAGAGGGGGGCAGCATGAAATGATGCCAGTATTAAAGGTTAGCAAGCGTGGGGACTGTGGAGATTGAGAGTTTAGGAGAAAACAGTTGAGCGAGAACAAGTATGGTATAGGTTTTGGTTCATAAGGGCGGACGGTGTGGTGGTTATATCTGATAATGGCAGACAGTGCGGAGGCCTTATACCATAAGAGGTTTTATTTAGGTCATAGTATGGAGAGATGTTTTTGTGCAGAGAGCATCTTAATGATACCCTTATTTTAAGAGTATCGTGTGGGATGTGCTGCAGAAGACCGGAAAAGATGGAAATCTGCAGAGACCAGCTGTGGAGACAAAAAGAAAGAAAAATGACTCAATCAGGAAGATGTAATCTGTAGAATACCTGCGTGTTAATATTTTAGTGTGATCTTGTCTGCATATCATCAGTCCTGTGGTTCCTGTAAGTCCACAGTCTGAAATGACTTAATAACTCCTAATATCTCCTTACCATTTTTTAAGGACATACGTGAGTGGTAGGTTTAAAGCAATACAATTGTATATGGGGGCTGACTTTACATTGCAGTTGATTGTGATGTACTGTATCTTGTATTGAGGTAGTTCTGGTGACTTATTCAGTACGGTGATGTACTGGATATTTGTTTTCTGTGATGGTCCCCGGTGCTGTATTCATATACGATTGTTTGGGTTCTGGTGACTTATTCATGTACTGATAGTGATTCTCGTGACGGCATTTATTTACTAATGAAGTACTGTGCGTATTCATGTTTTACTTTTTTTTTGTTTTTACTGATGATATTTTGGTTTTTTTATTTATAACTGATGATGATTCGGTATGAATCAGTACTAAACCAATCACTCCAGAAAACATCACCAGACCACTCATACGGGAAAACAACACCCAAAACCCCCATCATTTCAGGAATGCCACCAAACCCCTCACTTTTTGCAAACGTATTTGCCAGCAAATAAAAAAACCCTTTTAAAAAATCCTTAATTATAATGGGGTCTGTTAGTTTCCATTAGGGATCGCCAAAAGCTGGGCACCTTTTTTTGAAACCAAACGGCCCCCATTTTGGTTTAAACTATATTAGCTTCCATGACCGTCTTAGATCTGCATTTTAAAATAAGGATCAAAAAGAAAATTTTTGATTTTTGACCATTTTCCAATTCACAAAACAAGGGACAAAAAATAAT
>JARQOD010000004.1:74069979-74166240 GCA_033576555.1 Oophaga sylvatica | reverse complement strand
GTGGAAACCCCCCACAAGTGACACCTTTTGGAAACTAGACCCCCTATGGAACTTCTCGATCTGTTGTGAGCACTTTGAACCCCAAGTGTTTCACAAAAGTTTATAATGCCTGGGTGAGAAAAAAAAAAAAAAATTTCCACAAAAATGATTTTTTAGTCCCAAATTTTTGATTTTTCCCAAGGAAATTGGACCCCAAAGTTGTTGTCCAATTTGTCCTGGGTACGCTGATACCCCATATGTGGGGGGAAACTGTTTGGGCGCACGGCAGGGCTTGGAAAGGAAGTAATAATGTTTTGGAATGCAGACGTTGATGAGGGTCATGTTCCGTTTGCAGTGCCCCAGATGTGGCCTATACAGTGGAAACCCCCCACAAGTGACCCCATTTTGGAAAATTAGACCCCCTAAGAAACTTATCTAGATCTGTGGTGAGCACTTTGAACCCCCAAGTGCTTCACGCAAGTTTATAATGCCCGGGCATGAAAATAAAAAATCCTATTTTTTTCCCACAAAAATGATCTTTTAGTCACCAATTTTTTATTTTCCAAGGGTAACAGGAGAAATTGGACCACAAAAGTTGTTGTCCAATTTGTTCTGAGTACGCTGATACCCATATGTGGGGGGAACCACTGTTTGGGCGCACGGCAGAGCTCGGAATTGAAGGAGCACCATATGACTCTTTCCAACCAAAATTGGCTGGAATTGAGATTGGACGACATTGTTGCATTTGGAGAGCCCCTGATGTGCCTAAACAGTGGAAACCCCCACAAGTGACCCCATTTTGGAAACTAGACCCCTAAGGAACTTATGTAGATCTGTTGTGAGCAATTTGAACTCCCAAGTGCTTCACAAAAGATCTTTTCACCCCATTTTTATTTTCCCAAGGGTAACAAGACCCCAAAGTTATTGTGCAATTTGTCCTGAGTACGCTGATATCCCATATGTGGGGGTAAACTACTGTTTGGGCTCATGGCAGAGCTCAGAAGTGAAGGAGCACCGTTTGACTTTTTCAACGCAGAATTGGCTGGAATTGAGATCAGACGCCATGTCACATTTGGAGAGCCCCTGATGTGCCTAAACAGTGGAAATCCCCCAATTCTAACTCCAACCCTAACCCCAATACACCCGTAACCCTAGTACCAACCATAACCCTAACCACAAACCTAACCCTAACACACCCTAACCCTAATCCTAACTTTAGGCGTAACCCTAACCCTAACTTTAGGCGCAACCCTAACCCTAATGGGAAAATGGAAATAAATAATTTTTTTAAATTTTATTATTTTTCCCTAACTAAGGGGTGATAAAGGGGAGTTTGATTTACTATTTATAGCGGGTTTTTATGATTGGCAGCTGTCACGCTAAAAGACGCTTATATTGCAAAGAATAGTTTTTACATCACCACATTTTGAGAGCTATAATTTTTGCATATTTTGGCCCACAGAGTCATGTGAGGTCTTATTTTTTGTGGCACGAGTTGACGTTTTTATTGGTACCATTTTTAAGCACGTGACATTTCTTGAATGAACAAAAATCAGCAATTCATTAATTTCTTTTGGGGGGGGGGCCTTTATACCGTTCCGCGTGTGGTATAATTGATAAAGCAGTTTTATTCTTCGGGTTAGTACGATTACAGTGATACCTCATTTATATCATTTTTTTATGTTTTGGCGCTTTTATACAATAAAAACAATTTTATATAAAAAATAATTATTTTTGCATCGCTTTATTCTGCGAGCTATAACTTTTTTATTTTTTCGCTGATAATGCTGTATGTGGCTCGTTTTTTGTGGGACAAAATGACGTTTTCAGCGGTACCATGTTTATTTATATCGGTCTTTTTGATCGTGTGTTATTCCACTTTTTGTTCGGCGGTATGATGATAAATCATTGATTTTTGCTTTGTTTTTTTTTAAGGGGTTCACTAAAGGGGTTAACTAGTGGGACAGTTCTATAGGGCGGGTCGTTAAGGACGCGGCGATACCAAATATGTGTACTTTTATTGGTTTGCTTTTTTTATTTACAGGAAGAAATGAATTTATTGGGGAATTTTTTTTTCCTTTATTTTGGATTTTTTTTTACTTTTACACTTGTTATTTTTATTTTTTTTAACTTTTTTACTTTATCCCAGGGTGGGACATTACAGTATAGGGTGAGATCGCTGGTCTCACAGTGTGCACAGTACTCTGTGAGACCAGCGATCTCACAGGCAGTGCTGCAGGCTGCCTCAGCTCCTGCTCTTGGATCTGGGGTCCTGCAAGGAAGAGGCCTTCAGGACAGCGCAGTCACAACGCGCTGTTCTGAGGGCCTCAGGGGAGCACGCAGGGAGCCCCCTCCCCCGCGATGCACCCCTGTGCCTCCGGTACACCGCCATCATGTTTGATCGTGGTGTGCCAGGGGTTAATGTGTTAATGTGTCCGTGACCGCTCCAGGCACATAGTGCCGGGTGTCAGAGATGATAAACAGCTGACACCTGGCTGCGATGAGCTGCGCTCCCACCGGGAGCACAGCTAATCGCCTATGACGTACTATCCCGTCCATGGGCAGATTGTCACGGGTTTCATGGACGTTATAGTACGTCGGATGGCAGAGAGGGGTTAAAAGGCCCAAAAGAGACTGCAATTCCTTGACCGTCATCTTCCTCCTGGATAAAAAATTTTATAAAGCATTGCAAAGTTTCGCAAATTTATCGGGAGGAAGTCTGCACTCCATCTGTAAAGAGTCCAGGGTTATACCCAAAAATTCAATGCATTTGGTCGGAAAAAACGTTTTTTCTTGAGCAATAGGAACTCCAAAATCAGCACACGTGGAAATAAAATTATTAAGAGTATGAAGGCAAACATCTGTATCGGGGGACCGATAAAAAGAAAATCATCCAAATAGTGGAGAATTCCAACCTCCTTGGACTTCTGCTCCAGTACCCAATGTAAAAAAGAAGAGAACGTCTCAAAATAGAAACAAGAAAGCGAAAAACCCATAGGAAGGCAACGATCAAAGAAAAATTCGCCCTCAAAGCAAAAACCTAAGGAATTAAATCCTTCAGAATGTACTGGTAAGTCCGGGATCACACATGCGACGAAGTCGTCCGACACTCACATGTGAAATCCCAGCTCTGGCGCCGGCACTCGGGAGTGGAGCGAGCGGCTGCATAGAACTCCCAAGTGGGATTTCACATGCGAGTGTCGGACGACTTCGTCGCATGTGTGATCCTGGCCTAACAATCTGAATGCTGACTTAATGTCTGATTTAGACATAAGTGCATTTTTTCCATATTTCCTCAAAAACTCTAACGCCCTGTCAAAAGATGAATAGTTTACTGAGCAAACGGACTTATCAATTTCATCATTCAGGGACTTTCCATGAGGAAAGGGGAAGATGAATCAGCCGATAAGACCCGGTTCTTTTTTTTTTAAAAAAATTTTCTCTCTGGCAACATCCGGAAATTCTGAAAGGGAAGGCAAATTATTAACTGCATGGCAGCCCTTCCCTTTAAATGACGGAATTAAAAAAACGCACGCAAAACCATTAAACAACAATTTACTGCTCTGATGGTCTGGATACTTGTCTAGCCATATAATTAATCTTTCCAGCTTCAGGCTAAGTGCACACGTTCAGGAATGTTTGCAGAATATTCCTGAGCAAAACCGGACTTTTTTCGCGGTAAAAACGTGCAGATTTTGTGCGGTTTTTACGCGTTTTGGTGCGTTTTTTGCACTTATTTTGCAAGTTTTTACCGCGATTTTTCCCTGAACTTTCTAGGTTAATAATATAGTGGGAAAAACGTTAGAATTCTGCGAAATTAATGAACATGTTGCTTCTTTTTCCACCATGTGCACAAAATTGCAGAATTCATTCTAAATGATAGGATGCTTAATTCATGCGTTTTTTACGCGTTTTTGCCGCGAAAAAACGCAAATAATCCTGAACGTGTGCACTTAGCCTCACTGGCGTCTGCGCTTTTGCCACTCAGCTCCCTCGGAGCTGATTGCAGCGCATTGTTTTTTTTTAAACACTTTGACATGGAATGTGATCCTCCACAGAAAGAGCATTCGTGGCGAAATTTACAGTTACTAGCCCATTTACACAACGACTCATTAAATGCGAAGCAAATACCTTTCTAGAAGTGTTTGATCAATGAAAAGAGCTCCTCTGTGGAAGCATGAGATTGATCCATAGGCCCACATCTTTTGATCCCCAAAGGACCTCAGGATGAACTGCCAGCTTCTGCCTAAAAGCCTCGTCATAATTCAGCCAAGCTGTGCCACCGAAATTGCGATATGCTTCCAAAATGATGTCTATATGTTGGAATAGCTTGCTGCATAAATGAGGAGACTTTTCACCCAAAACAGCTGAATAAATAGAGAAAGCTTGAATACAGCTATTAAAGGATTTATAATGTCCGCGCTTTTTATCATCTGCGTCGGACTTATCTTTTTTCTCATATTTGTACAGCTGTTCTTTCTGAGGGAGCAAAGCAAACAGATCAGCATAATGAGTATTCCAAATGTTTTCTTTCACAGAGGCACTTAAATGAAAGCCCAGTGGAGAGAGCTTGACTACCTGTAATAGCGCCTCTCATTCACAAAGGACTCTAATCCTAATTCTACAGCAAAGCTGTGTTTGACTGGTAAACCCCTACATTGCAGGAATACCGCTGCAACTATATTAGGGGCCTTAGACATAGCTGCTGACCCAAAGCTTCGCAAACTACGTTCTTTTAATTAAAAATTTTAAAGTGGGAATTCTGGACAGACAGGGGCACATTGAGAATCTCACCCCTGCTGCGAATTCCATCTTTGATGTCCTGGGATGCGTTGCAGCCAGTGCTCAAGCCTTGTGCAGGCGAGCGCAGCTGATCAGCGGAGCACTGCATTGAGGCCTCCTCATCTTCTGATGACGAAACTTGACATGCCGTAGGCTGGGAAGGTTCTCCTAGCGTCCCCTCAAGAAAAGAGGGGGCGCCGCGATGCTGCAGGGAGGATCCCACCGCAGCGCTTTTACGGCTGCGGCGGGATGAAGAACTGCTGGCTGACGTCGCCGGCGCCGAAGTCTGACGTCGGCGAGAGTCTCGCACTGGGCTGCGAGACTTCCTGGAACCGGAACAGCTAGGCTTTGCGCGTACATCCTGTACACGGCTTCCGGAGTGGAGGGACGGCATGGAAGGTGAGTATGTTGATCGAGGCTTCCTTCTTCTAGCAGGGACACTTGAATTCGGCGTCGCAGGAGGGGGTTGACACGGCCTTTGAGGTCCGGAACCTTGAGTCAGGAGAGGGAAGGTATCGAGAGCTGCTGCTGGAGGTTTTATAGCCAAACAGCTCCTTAACCATTCCGCTCCACCTTCCCCGCTGGCTCTGGCCATAATCTCCTGAAATAGGTCCTCCATCAGCAGAGAATCTTCAGATCTTCTTTTCTTGAGAGACGCTTCAAATCTGCCCAGCAACCAAACAGCTGGGCTTAAATAGTTTTAATTTGCCCGCCATACATTGACTCAACCAATCAAAAGCCCACAAATTCGGGCGCCAAAAACCAGCTGAGACTGGAATTAACCGCTCGTGGCAACTGCCACAGCTGACCAGTGACCTAAGTCTGACCCCAAAACATATGACAGAAATAATAGGCCCATTTCAAAAACCATTTTATTAGGTCTGTGAGGCCATGAGCCCCCCCCCTGTATTTTCCTTTAGATGGTGGGGGGGGCTTACATTATATTGTATTTTGTACTAGGGGGGCCATCATACTGCATGGTGGACATCATAGTGTATATTAGGGGGCTGTGGTTACCATTATACTGTGTAGGTGGACAGTGTGAGGAAGGGGCACAGTTTGGAGAGGGTACAACGTGGTGGGCAGTATGAGGGCATAGCATGAAGAGGGGCACAGAATGGTTGTGGAGAGGGGGCAGCATGAAATGGATGCACAGTATTAAAAGGTTAGCATGGCGTGGGGACTGTGGAGATTAGAGAGTTTAGGAGAAAACAGTTGAGCGAGAACAAGTATGGTATAGGTTTTGGTTCATAAGGGCGGACGGTGTGGTGGTTATAGCTGATAATGGCAGACAGTGCGGAGGCCTTATACCATAAGAGGTTTATTTAGGTCATAGTATGGAGAGATGTTTTTGTGCAGAGAGCATCTTAATGATACCCTTATTTTTAAGAGTATCGTGTGGGATGTGCTGCAGAAGACCGGAAAAGATGGAAATCTGCAGAGACCAGCTGTGGAGACAAAAAGAAAGAAAATGACTCAATCAGGAAGATGTAATCTGTAGAATACCTGCGTGTTAATATTTTAGTGTGATCTTGTCTGCATATCATCAGTCCTGTGGTTCCTGTATAGTCCACAGTCTGAGAATGACTTAATAACTCCTAATATCTCCTTACCATTGTTAAGGACATACTGTGAGTGGTAGGTTTATGCAATACAATTGTATATGGGACTGACTTGACATTGCAGTTGATTGTGATGTACTGTATTCTTGTATTGATGGTAGTTCTGGTGACTTATTCATGTACTGGTGATAGTACTGGTATATTTGTTTTCTGATGATGGTCCTGGTGCTGTATTCATATACTGATTGTGGTTCTGGTGACTTATTCATGTACTGATAGTGATTCTCGTGACGGCATTTATTTACTAATGATAGTACTGGTGCAGTATTCATGTTATGACTTTTGTTTTGTTTATGTACTGATGATGATTTTGGTTTTGTATTTATATACTGATGATGATTCTGGTGATGAATACAGTACTAGAACCATCATCACTCCATGAATACATCACCAGAGCCATCTTCAGTACAGGAACACAACACCAGAACCACCATCATTACAGGAATGCGGCACCAGAACCATCATCACTTTTGTTGCAAGCTGTATTTGTCGCATGACGAACATAAAAACCATTATACATATCACTTTATCTATAATGGGGTCTGTTTAGTTTCCATTAGGGTATCTGCCAAATGCTGGACACCTTATTTGAAACCAAACGGCCCCCATTGTGGTTAAGCTATATTAGCTTCCATGACCGTTCTTAGATCTGACATTTAAAGTATAGGATATCAGAAATGAATATTGTGATTTGTTGACCATTTACACAATTCGACAAAACAAGGGACAAACAATGAATGATTCCGTATCTAACTTTGAAATTGAAAAAGGTAACAATTCTAGTGAATTTGGTCATAGGAGTTTGTTACCTTACCCATAGGAGGGGGAAGTACATTAAGTGTCCAGTTACCGTAGTCTCTGACCCATCCCTTTGCTTGGGGGGAGATGTCGCCATTTTCTATATCTGCCTAAGGCACCAAAATACATTGTCCGTGGCATACTTGCACTATATACATTAATACCACAGTACTGCTGTAAATAGCAAAAATCACGGTCTCCATTGAAGCCCAGCCACAGACTTGGTGATAGCAGGCAAGGGGGTCTTCATCAGACCACTGACTGTGTTGGCAATCTATCGGCTCCCCAAGATCACAACGTAGCTGAAAGGGCGTGTAGAATAACAAAGATTGACAGCGGCATTTAACAGATTAATAGTTGCGGGCGGCGCTCCACCAGTGTGTTTGAGGCATGTTCTGTCTGTATCTCAGTCAATTTGTACTGGTTGCGGGTCAGGCTTACCCTGTGAGCCCACTCCATACTCCTGCTCCCGATTTGCATCTTTCATATATGGCAGATGTCAATAAGCAGGTTAAAGTTGTATTCCTATCTCCAAGATTCTATCCCAATATGTAGTGGATATAATAATAATATTAGCAAATACCTCCAATTAGAAATGTAGTGAAGTTTTTCTGATTCGCTATGTCTTTCCTCATGTGCAGGCTTTGCAGGACTTTAGGTATCCATTATTACAACCACTGGCAACTACCTAACTAACTGCCACTATATCAGTGGTCACAACCATGGGTACCTAAGGTCCAGCAATGCCTACACATGAGGAAAGAGACATAACACCCAGAAAAAAACTATACTACATTTATAATTAGGTATTTGCTATTATTATACCTACTACATACTTGGATAGTATCTTGGAGATGGGAATGCCCCTTTTAAGGGCATAAAAATTCAAAGTTCAAAAATGGCAACTTTTCCCAAATATTTGTCAGATGTTTTATATTTTCATAACTAAACACAACGCGTGTTATCTTAACCCTTTAACAACCGCATACACTCATTAAAACGGTGGCCGCTAAAGGCATTATCTTTCATCACTGTTTTAAAACTGTAATTGGGAATAAGGGTAGAGCCCAAAAATCTCCAGGGTCTCAGCTACTGGGGTTAGCTGAGACCCTGGAGAACACTATCATGGCCAGATTTTCTGGTCCTTGATCATGTGATTAAGCGTTATTCAATAAATAACGGCGATCACATGGAAAAAAAAGTGCCAGCTATTAAATCATTTTTCTCTCTTCTGACAAGATATACATGTCCGAGGAGAGAGAAATGAGGCCTCAATCCCCCCCATGTCCCTCTTGCACAATCCCCGACCCTCCGCCTCCTCTTCCTGAAAAAAAAATGGTGAACACGTGCGCAGTGCCAGGGAAAGATCGAGTCCAGCTCACTCACATGCACTGTTTGAAGATCCGGAGCAAAGGAAGCGTCTGAGACTTGGACGTGAATGCAGTGCGCACTGCCCACCGGGATCTGCCGGTTGGCACCCAGCAACAGCAGAGATTTTAACTATTGATTCCGTTTGATCACTGTGATAGACTCTATCACAGTGATCAGAAGCCAATAAGTAGTATGTCATAAGCTTAGTCCGATAACAATTATAAAGTAAATATATATATATTTTTTCATTTTTTGCCGTTAGGGTTAGGGTTGGGCTGGGGTTATTGTTGGGCTATGGCTGGGTTAGCTTTTGGGTTAGGGTTTATTCAAAAGCTTAAAAAAAATGATGATGAAATGACAACTAGTGTTGAGCACATGTGCTCGCTACTCGAGTTTGCATCTGGTTTGCTTGAGCACCCATGATACTCGGTGCATATCCGAGCATCCAATGCAAACCAGAGTAGCGAGCTCTTGTGCTCAACACTAATGACGACATATTCAATATGACAACCAAAAGTTATCAAATTCTGTGTAGTACTTTTGGGTTAAAAATCCTCACCATACCCCTGGGTAAAATCCTTGAGGGGTGTAATTTCCAAAATGGGGTCTCTTTTGGGGGTTTCCACTGTTAAGGCACATCAGGGGCTCTCTAAATGCGACATGGAGTCCACATTCGATTCCAGCCATTTTTGCGTTCAAAAAGTCAAATGGTGCTGCTTCCCTAACAAGCACTTCCGTTTGCTCAAATAGTTTTACCCCATATTCAGAGTCTTGGCATACTCAGGATAAATTGCACAACAAAAGAGGCTGTTATACTACCTCGCCGAACGTCCCTATGATTTTCGCTACTTGATGTGACCTTATTCCTAGCGCCAAGTTGCCAAAAGCTCGCCTTTATAATTTGTCGAGGCCAAAACGGGCCGCCATGAAAGAATGTTAACGAAAGTTTACGGAAGGGTCATATCCGTCTTTCCTCCTCCCCTGTAACTGCTGGATTTTTCTTTGTTAAAAAGAAAGATGGGGATCTCCGTCCTTGCCTTGATTTCCGAGAACTAAACATGACCACGTTTAAAAATACTTACCCACTTCCACTCATCCCCGACCTATATAATCAGCTTCTGGGGGCCAGGGTGTTTTCTGAACTTGTTTTGAAATTTAAAAGGGGTTTACAATTTGATACGCATCCGGAAAGGTGATGAGTGGGAAACTGTGTTTTTAACATCTGAGGGTCTGTTTGAAAACCTTGTCATGCCTTTCGGATTATCTATTGCACCTTCTGTGTTTCAGAATTTTATGAATGATATTTTCTCATTGCATTGGAAGATTTGTTGTAATGTACCTCAATGTCATTCTAATTTTCTCGCCAGGCTTGGACACTCACCAGAAACATGTCCGTGTTGTGCTACAGAGACTGAGGGAGAACTCACTGTTTACTAAATTAGAGAAATGTGTTTTTTTTTCTGTGCCGGAAATCTTTCTTGGGGTTAATCTTTTCAGCAAAGGGTTTAAGATGGATCCTGGGAAGGTGCAGGCCATAATTGATTGGGTTCAACCTCATGATCTTAAGGCTTTGCAGTGTTTTCTGGGATTCGCCAACAATTATAGAAAATTTATTAAGGGCTTTTCACTGATTGCTAAACCACTTACTGACCTTACACGTAAGGCCGGAGTCAGACACAAAGTATAAAAAATTGGTCCGATTTTGTCTGCCGAGAATTGCACAAAAGTTCTCCATATGGTGATCCGTATGTAATCTGTTTTCAATGTGATGATGCGATTTCCTTGCATCGAAGTATCCGTGTGACATCCGTATGGCATCCGTATAGCTTTTCATGAGGAAAATGTGTGCGTATTTCTCGCAAGTCACACTGATGGTCTGTGTGGTGTCCGTTTTTTTCTGGCACCCATAGACTTACGTTGGCGAGACTCGGCCGATATACGCTGCACATCGCAGCATGCTGCGATTTCACTTGCACGTATAATATGGACGAGAAAAAAACGGATGATGGAAGCTGCCCATAGATTAACATTGGTCCGAGTGCTATTCGATTTTTTTCTCGCATAGCACTCGTCCGTATTCTACGGTAGTGTGACTCCGGCCTAAGTGGGCGAATCTCAAGATTTGGTCGCCGGGTGCTATCGGGGCTTTTGAAAGATTAAAAGAGTGTTTTATGTCCGCACCCATTCTGATCCAACCTGATCTCCAAGAACCATTCATTGTGGAGGTGGATGCTTCGGAGATCAGTGTGGGGGCAGTCTTATCGCGGTGGCCCAAAACTCTGACTAACCTGTGTCCATGTGCGTTTCTTTCTAAAAAATTTTCACCGGCGGAGAGAATTTATGATGTTGGGTATCGGGAGTTACTTGCTGTCAAATTGGCCTTTGAGGAATGGAGGCATTTTTTGGAGGGGGCGGTTCATCCAGTTACGGTGATCACAGATCACAAGAATTTAGCTTACATTGAATCAGCTAAAAGGTTAACTCCTAGACAGGTCAGTTTTTCTCTCGATTAAATTTTTCTATTATATTCAGGCCAGGGTCTAAGAAAGTGAAAGCTGATGCTTTATCTCGTAGTCTAGATTCCATTCCTCCTCCAGAACCTCCATCCTCCATTATTCCTCGAGGTATTGTGGTGTCTATGGTAACCTTGGAGCTGGAAGAGGAGATTCGTAAAGTCCAGTCGTTGGCTCCTTCTACTTCCCCAGGGTGTAAATTATTTGTGCCTGTGTACCTAAGAATGCGGGTGTTGCAGGAATTTCATGATTCTGTTTTAAAGGGAATCTGTCACCCCAAAAATGCCATATCAAGTAAAGATATGGCTGAATAGAACGTCCCATAACTAAGCTAACGGTGGGTATCATATATGTTGCGTATCGCCGTCTGTGAATACCACAGACGGCGTTAAGTTCCCGCAATTGCGCAATTCAAAATTCTGCCCGGCGCATGCGCAGTATGCTTTGCCCAGCAGTGGGCAAAGCATAAAATGACTACAGCGCATGCGCTAGTCTTTCCTTGCCCCGGAAATTACTGCTTGCTGTTATGTTTCGGTAGCTGAGGAGTGCAGGTAAAAAAGGCAATACACCAGAGCAGTTGAATCTATGAGATTGCAGTACCCTGACTAACCACCACAACTAGAGGCAGCCGTGGAGCGTTCCTACGTTGGTCCTAGACGCCTCGTCACAGCCTGAGAAACTAACTACACCTAAAGATAGAAAGAGGAAAGCTATCTGCCCCGGAGCAGATCCCCAAAGAACATAGAAAGCCCCCAAACATGTAATGGCGGTTAGACAAGAAGAAATACTCACACAGACAGAAAATAGTATGAGCAAACGTTGGGGCCCAAACTACCTAAACAGAAAAGGATAGGAAGGGCACTTAACTGCAATCCCAAAAAACCCTGAAAAGCACCAACTCTACTAATTTCAAAAACACCTGAGATCACACGACCTCTACCACCTAAATTAGTTGTCTGGTGTAACAAAATCAAAACAGCAGCCACTGAAAAAACTGGAAAAAGCAAATGTACAAACATAAGTGGCTGAACAAAACTGAGAAGGCAAAAGCCCCCGGAGGGGACCCTGAAGGCCCCCACAGAAGTGCAGGACAAAATGCAAAAATCAAGCACAAAAACAAAAAGAAGAAAATGTCTTATCTGTTAGCAGGAGATGCAGACACGACACAGCAGGCTACAAAGGAAACAGGAATCAAGGATTGAGACCAGAACAATTGATCACCGGCAACCCTGATGGGAAGGCGACTCCCTTATATAAGACCAGTCAGTAACACCTGATTCCCAATCCTCACAATCTTCACTGGACAGTCCAGTACCGCTTGTAACCACCAGAGTGAGCCTCTGCTCAGAACTCATTTCAAGTCCATTCACAACAGCTTGCCTTGGACGACTTCCGGGGCAAGGAAAGACTAGCGCATGCGCTGTAGTCATTTTATGCTTTGCCCACTGCTGGGCAAAGCATACTGCGCGTGCGCCGGGCAGAATTTTGAATTACGCAAATGCGGGAACCTAACGCCGTCTGTGGTATTCACAGACGGCGATACGCAACAGATGACAAGGAGCGGGGTCGGGGGAGGACATGAAAACCGCCGCCCTCCTGACCTGACTGCAGTGATTGACACATTCAATCACCAACTTTAAAAAGGTATTTTGCTATGAAAACGGGGGTATCATGATATATGATACCCACCGTTAGCTTAGTTATGGGATGCTCTATTCAGCCATATCTTTACTTGATATGGCATTTTTGGGGTGACAGATTCCCTTTAAGTCGCCATCCTGGGGTTACTGCCACAAGGAAAGTCATTGATAGACTTTTTTGGCGGCCATCCATGCATAAGGATATTAAAGATTTTGTATCTGCTTGTGAATTCTGCACACGCGCCAAAGTCAGTCATAGCCAGCCGGCTGGGGAATTGGCTCCATTGTCTATTCCAGAAAGACCATGGTCTCATTTGTCCATGGATTTCATTTCAGATTTGCCTCTGTCTGATTGTCTTATGGGAAGACTGCTATTTGGGTGGTAGTTGATCGATTCAGCAAACAAGCTCATTTTGTTCCTTCGTCAGGATTACCTAATTCAGAGACACTCTCCAGGTTGTTTATCTCTCATATTGTAAGATTACATGGGATCCCTCTGAACATTGTGTCTGATAGGGGAGTACGATTTGTCTCTAAATTTTGGAGAGCTGTTTGCAATAAACTAGTGATAGAAATGTCATTTTCATCTGGTTATCACCCTGAAACCAATGGTCAGACTGAGAGGACAAATCAATCTATGGAACAAATTTTAAGGTGCTTTGTGGCAGCGTGACAGGAGGACTGGTCTTCATTTTTACCTCTCGCCGAGTTTGCTTTTAGCAGTCGAGTAAATCAATCTTCCGGAACCTCATCATTCTTCTGTAATTATGGTTTCATCCCCATTTTGAAGAATTTTCTAGGATTAGTTCTGAATGCCCTGGGGTGGAGGTCGCTGTGCAGAGACTTGGGGATGTCTGGGGTGAGGTTCAAAGGAATATTTAGACTGCCCAGATTCGCCAAAAACGAAAGGCCAATAGAAGACGGTCGATGGGTCCTGCTTTTAAGATTGGGGATAAGGTTTGGTTGACGTCTAGGAACATTAAACTTAAAGTGCCGTCGGCGTAGTTGGGTCCAGAGTTCATTGGTACCTATTTAGGTTAAAGCTTCCTCCATCCCTTCGCATTCCTAACGTATTCCATAAATCCCTAAACGTATTATGTCCCTTCTACATTGTCTGCCTCATCGCCGCCTCCTCCGATTTCAGCAGACTATTTTCTGGAGTATGAAGTTCAGAGGGTTGTGGATTCTCGGAGGGTCCGTAATTCCCTCCAGTACCTAATCCACTGGAGGGGATATGGACGAGAGATCCTGGGTTCCTGCTCGAGATGTGAAGGCTAATCGGTTAGTCAGGGCCTTCCATCTAAAATTTCCTGAGAAGCCTGGGGGTCCGGTGGCTCCCCTAGAAGAGGGGGTGCTGTCACGGTTCCACCCCTCAGGGTGTCTGGGATGCAGTTACTGACATCATGGCCATCCAATCTGGTTCAGGGGTGTGCTGAGCGGTCATTGTGTTGATTGACAGCTTTACTAGCCAATCTGTGACTGGGAGGCGTCAGCTGTCTCCCAAGTGTTCACTATTCTGGGTGATTTCTATGCCTACTTAACTGAGCAGCTTCTCCCAGACCACTGCCAGACGTACATTCAGCCTGTGAGGTTTGTGCTTTCCCTTTGAGCTTTGTGCTTTCCTAGAGTTCTGTTTGCTTGATCTGTTGCCTGACCTTGGACTTCGTTCTGACCATCAGCCTGTTTAACCCCTTCAGCTCTGATCAGTTTTCCTCCCGTACTTTGACCTTGGAACGTTACCTGACTACGCTTTTGTCTCTTCCTTCTGTTTATGAGGTACCCTCCTGGCTTCTGATCTTGCACTCCTTGACCACTCTGACTCACGGCTTGGCTGTGAGAACTGACTAGCGTCATGAGTTTTAGCTCCTTCCAAAGATTTTCTATTGGATTCAGGTATGGACACTGGCTAGGCCACTCCAGGACCTTGAAATGCTTCTTATGGAGCCATGTTTTATTTGCTCTGACTGTGTGTTTTGGGTCATTGTCATTCTGGAAGATCCAGCCACAACCCATCTTCAATACATGACCCCATCCATCCTCCCTTCAGTATGGTGCAGTCGTTCTGTCTCCTTTGCAAAAAAGCACTACACAAGTATGATGTTTCCCCCACCATGCTTCATGATTGGGATGGTGTGGTTGGTGTTTTAATCATCCTTCTTCCTCCAAATACAGCGAGTGGAATTGATACCAAAAAGTTCTGTTTTGGTCTCATCTGAGAACATGACCTTCTCTCATGTCTCATTTCAATCATCCATGTATATTTGTATGTGTGTGTGTGTATATATATATGTTTCTTTTACTTTTTCATGGTAGGAACAACTTTTTCCCAGCATTACTCATATTTTAGTTTAGTATTTCCAATCAGGAATCAGGTCGTCCATAGGTCCCCGTAATGTCCTTTCATTATCTTCTGTAGTCGTGTTTTTAATTATCATTTCAGCAGCAGATGGAAGGAAGGGAGACACATTCATTACCAGTGGGTAGGCGGAGCCCACACAGGATAGAACACCTCAGATTAAAAAGAGTGTTGACCGGCCCCTCCAGCTTGGGCTCCTCCTACTCCAACTCTCCAGTCTAAAATTTGAGGTCACAGAGGATAGTCGCTGCTGGAGCAGCTCCTCAGAAAAATTTTTTATTTTAGTCGGACAGAGACTTGGACCGCCAGTGGTCTAGAGGTCTCAGGGGTCTCAGCGCTGCTGGACCCCCACCTCTCCCTTGGCGGATCTGTATTACCCTGTAAGGTGGTCCCTGCAGAACCCTGCCGGCCCTGGGGGATGAGGATTGCTTCCCTGGCGGGGACGCAAACCGCGCTTCTGGGGTCACTGCGTTCCCCGCCCTGGGGGGAAGCTACGGGCACAGCACCACAAATCTCTGAGGGGTCCCTGTGGCGCTCAGCTGGGTGAGTACTCCACATTTTAATGTGTTCGAGTGCTTCAGCGGCCGCTGCGGCAGCCGCTGCTACATGTATTCAGTGTGGTGATTGTGTACTTTTGTCCGCAGGTGGATGCCTGCAGGACATGGGAGCGAGAGCGGAGTGAGTCGCGCACTTTTTTTAAACCGGCGGGGGGCGTGGCTTCGCGCTTTCCCATTTTTTCGCGGGCAGGAAGCGCTCTGAGCGCGCGCTTTATACCCTGCCTTTTCTCTTCCAGCTTCTCTCCTCTAGCGCGGCGGCCATTACTGACGGCCTCCTCGGGCTCCTCACTCTCCGCTCTCCCCGACCGACCGAAAGGAACAAGGACATTACACCGCGGCCAGCTGGGTGAGTCCCTTCTACCTGTCAGGGCAGAAGCTTGACCCCCTCACCCCCACAGCGCAGGGCAAGGTACTGTCACACGGAACGCTCCCGCTACGATCACGATAGCGACGCATAATTTTGCGATCGTTTTTTGTGATCGTTTTAATGTCGCTAGTAGCTGCCACAGTGGGCGATCTCATTGACGACGCATAAGTGGTTAGCGATCTCCTTAGCGACTTTGGAGGTCATTGCGATGTACAATTCAGCGCAATATGTTAGCGATCTCGTTGGCGTTCTTGTTTAGTGTGGCATACTTTTGAGGCACTGTCCTGCAGCTGTTACCTCATAAGAGGCACCTGGGGCTCGCACACCCTTTTCATTAAACAAGGGTTGTGGGGAGTCTGCGACATTAACTCCTTCTTTGGCGGTTAACCCTTTATTGGGAGACAGCTGGGGTAGCTCTCTCTTTAAGAGCTTTAACCCTTCAGCGTTCGTTTTGCCTTTGAAAACCACACTTTTCTAGTTGCTGACAGGTTTTGACCTGCCATATACTGTGTGAGGGCATGTCAGATCAGGGTCCAGGAGGTGCGGACCGTCTCCCAGATCCGCTACAGGATCAGTCTCGCGTATCTGACACGCAGACCTCGACGGCGTCAAGCGCAGCGGTCAGAGGTGTCAGTGATGTCAAAATGGAGGCCCTCGCTCGTTCTATTAATGGCCTTTCTGACCTTCTAGGTTATTGGGTGTCAGCTAGATCCTCTCATGGTAGGAAGCGACACAGGCCGGTGCCATCTTCCCCGCGTAGCGACTCGGAGATTTCGGGCATGGAGGGTTCCCCTTCAAGCTCGGATGGGGAGATGTCCGATTCGGATAAGGAGGATCGGCAGGGACACTCTGCCTCTCTTTTGAGCCGTACAGAGGCTTTTATTGGAGCCATGAGGGAGGCGTTACAGTTACCGGAGGAGGTAACTAGACGTCCTGGTAAGTCGGCCCGGATGTTTCAAGAGTCGCATAGGTCACGATCAGCCTTACCATCTCAGGATGAGCTTAATGGGGCAGTGGAGAAGGAACACCTGTGTCCAGATAAACGTTTTCAGGGGACACGGTTTTTGAGACGCTGTATCCGTGTATGACGGAGTTGATTGATAATTGGATTCCTTCTCCTGAAGTGGATGTCCCTTTATCCCAACTTAGCAAATCCTCATTACTTCCTGTTAAAGGGAAGGCGAGTCTGCAGGATCCGTGGACAGATAAACGGAGATGGCAGCGAAATCCATCTACGAGGCCGCGGGTCATGGATTCAGAGCAGTGCTAGGATCCATGTGTGCTTGTAAAGCTTCCCTGAGCTGGTTAGACCGTCTACGGACGGCGTGGCAAGATGGATCCCCACTATCCGAGGTAGAGGGGCTTTTCAAGTCATTGGAGGATGCAGCCCGATATGGCAGTGATGCAGGTTTGGATACTGCCTCAATGCTGTCCAGGGCACAATCCTCGGCGATCACAGTCAGGAGAACACTGTGGCTTAGACAGTGGACCGGAGACGCGGTTTCCAAGCAAGGTTTGCTTTCTTTAGCTTACAAGGGTGGTCAGCTATTTGGATCTGACCTCACGGAGCTGATTGCCAAGGCAAAGGCAAAAGAAACGGCTTTACCGCAGCAAAGAGCTGTGACTTCTGCGTCTGGCAGGCATAGTGCCGGTAGTAGTCGGCGGTCCTTTCGGTCCAGGGGACGGTTCGGTCAGCCCTCTTGGGGATCGGGTCGTCCCTCTTTTTCAGGAAAAAAGAACGCTCAGAAATCCCACACTCCCTGGAAACAGAGCTTCCGCCAAGACAAGCGGGAAGCTGACAAAAAGCCCGCTAAGGCGGACTGACGCCAGGGTCTCACTCGAGGGCTCTCGAGTGGGAGGTCGCCTGCTCCAATTCGAACCGACTTGGGCTTCCCGCGTGTCGGACGCCTGGGTGACGCGGGTTGTGTCGGCAGGCTACTTCATAGAGTTTCTTTCTCGACCCCAGACAGTTTTTGCCAATCCCGCATTCCGTCAGAGCCCGAGCTATTTGCCGCTCTACTGCGGGAGGTCGATTCCCTTCTGCAGAAGGGTGTGGTGGTACCAGTTCCACCGGAGGACCGGGGAAGAGGGTTTTATTCCAACCTCTTTGTGGTCCCCAAAAAGGAGGGCAAATTTCGCCCCATTCTGGATCTCAAAAGATTGAATCGGCATGTCCGCACCCGGAAATTCCGCATGGAGTCACTTCGCTCCGTTGTGGCGGCCTTGTCGCAGAACGATTTTTTGGTGTCAATCGACATTCGCGATGCTTATTTGCATGTCCCCATCGGAAGGGCCCACCAACGCTTCCTTCGTTTTGCCATAGGTCAGGACCATTACCAGTTTGTGGCCCTGCCATTCGGGTTGGCCTCAGCACCCAGAGTTTTTACAAAAATTCTGGCTCCTCTCATGGCGATTCTGCGAAGACAGGGGGTTACGATTCTTCCCTATCTGGACGACCTTTTGATTGTGGCGTCCTCAAAGGAGGAGGCGGTGACGGCTCGCAATCTATCCCCTCAGCTCCTGGAGGACTTCGGGTGGCTGGTCAATTGGGAGAAGTCGTCTCTGGAACCGTCGCAGTCAATCCTGTTTTTGGGAATGCATTTCGACACGGTACGAGCAGTGGTGTCTCTGCCTCCAGACAAGCAAGCGAGTCTTCTTCGTCATGCACAGGTTATGAAGTCTGCGACAGCAATGTCCCTTCGAAGGTGTATGCGCCTTCTGGGTTTGATGGTGGCGTCAATGGAAGCAATTCCATTTGCCCAATTTCATTCCAGGGCTCTCCAAATGTTCATCTTGAACCGTTGGGATTGATCGTAGTTTTCACTGGATTGCAGTGTCATCATCTCCTACAGGGTGAGAGAGTCTCTAGAATGGTGGTTACGTCCGGAAGCGTTATCCCTGGGGAAGTCCTTCCTTCCTCCGAGGTGGTCGATCATAACCACCGATGCCAGCCTGACGGGCTGGGGGGGTGTCTGGAACGATCTCTGGATTCAGGGAGTATGGTCGTTGGAAGAGTCTGTCCTGCCGATCAACATACTGGAATTGAGGGCAATTTTCCTTTGCCTCCAACACTGGATGGTCCCTTTAAGCGGTCTACCAGTCCGAGTGCAGACAGACAACGCGACGGCGGTCGCGTATATCAACCATCAAGGTGGGACGAGGAGCTTCAGGCTCATGATGGAAGTGTCTCGAATTCTGGTATGGGCCGAGGCCAGAGTGCCAGCCATCTCTGCGATTCACATTCCAGGAGTTCAGAATATCACAGCGGACTTCCTCAGTCGCGAAAAGATGGATCCCGGAGAATGGAGTCTTCATCCGGAAATTTTTGCACTGCTGTGCTCCCGTTGGGGAACTCCCCAAGTGGATTTGATGGCATCCAGGTTCAATGCCAAGTTACCGACGTTCATGTCCAGGTACAAGGACCCGAAGGCTGTGGCGGTGGATGCTCTGGTGGCTCCTTGGGACCAATTCGAGCTAATCTATGTGTTCCCGCCGATATCCTTACTTCCTCTGGTGTTGCGTCGGATCAGACTGGAGAGAGTCCCGGCTATGTTGATAGCCCCAGATTGGCCAAGGAGGACGTGGTTCTCGACACTGGTGTCGCTTCTGGCAGCGCCTCCACTTCCACTCCCTCTTCGCCCGGACCTGTTAACCCAAGGGCCCGTTCGTCACCCGGAACTGAAGTCTCTGCGTTTGACGGCGTGGCTCTTGAGACCGAAATCTTGACCCATCAAGGTTTTTCAGCCGAAGTCATTGCCACTCTGCGAGCTGCCAGAGGTCCGGCTACTACTAGGATTTATCACAAGACTTGGGAAGCCTTCTTTTTGTGGTGTTCGGGTTCTTCTAGGAACCCGAGGATTTTTTCCATTCCCAATTTGTTGGCCTTTTGCAGTACGGGCTGGACAAGGGTTTGGCAGTTAGCACTCTGAAAGGGCAGGTTTCTGCTCTGTCTTTGCTGTTTCGGAAGGCTATCGCCTCGCGTAGGGACGTACGTTCCTTTTTTCGCGGGGTAAACCGTCAATTTCCGCCACGGAAGGCGCTTGTGTCTCCTTGGCGGCTCAATCTTGTCTTGGAGGCTCTTCAACATGGGCCTTTGAGCCTATGGACTCTATTAATCTTTCCTTTCTCTCTTGGAAGGTTGCCTTCCTAGTGGCGGTCACTTCTTTGAGAAGGGTTTCTGAGTTGGCGGCTCTTTCTTGCTCGCCTCCTTTTCTGGAGTTTCACCCAGATCGCGTAGTGCTTCGCACACGGGGCGATTTTCTACCTAAAGTGGTGTCACAGTTTCATGTTAACCAGGATATTGTGTTGCCCTCGCTTTGTCTGGAGCCAAGGAATGCGAAGGAACGGGCCTTGCACACATTGGATTTGGTGCGGGCTTTGAAGTTCTATTTGTCTATTACTCAAAGTTTTCGGAAGTCGGATTCTCTGTTTGTGATTCCAGCAGGTCGTCGACGTGGGCAACGAGCTTCCAAGGACTCTATAGCTCGTTGGATTCGGTCGGCCATTTTAGAGGCTTACCGACTTAAGGGTGAACCTTGCCCGATTAAGATTCGAGCTCACTCCACGAGGGCTGTGGGTTCATCGTGGGCTTTTCATCAAGGAGCCTCGGCAGCTCAGCTCTGCCGGGCGGCAACCTGGCGTTCCGTCCACACATTTACAAAATTTTATAAGGTGGACGTCAGTGCTTCCGCTGATGCGGCCTTAGGACGTAGGGTCCTGCAGGCAGCTGTAGTTTAAAGTTCTTGTGAACTTGTTTTTAGTGCTAGTTGCGCATTTATTTAAGTTGTTGGGAATCTGCCTCTGTTGGTTTTTTGCCCACCCTTAATTTCTGGACTGCTTTGGGACGTCCCACTGGTAATGAATGTGTCTCCCTTCCTTCCATCTGCTGCTGAAAGACGGATTTTGGTAAGACCTTACCTGTAAAATCCTTTTCAGCGAAGGAAGGAAGGGAGACACAGATCCCTCCCATGGCAGAAGTGTGTTGTCGTGTTTTCAGATGCGGCGTGACCCTTCTCTGATAGCGATTATCTGGGCTGAGGTCGGCGCGCTAAGGCTCTTTTCCAGCATTGCCAGCTCATCGCAGTGGTCAGGTTCAGTGAGTAGTACCTGGGACTGTGTGTTTTTTTCGGCTATATGCATAACCTGTCTTCTTGTTTTTTCTCTGAAGTCCTTCAGAAGGGGTTATGTTGCTCCGCTGGTGATATTTGCTCTTCCTTAGCTTGTGTACGGACTGGAGAGCTGGAGTAGGAGGAGCCCAAGCTGGAGGGGCCGGTCAACACTCATTTTAATCTTAGGTGTTCTATCCTGTGTGGGCTCCGCCTACCCACTGGTAATGAATGTGTCTCCCTTCCTTCCTTCGCTGAAAAGGATTTTACAGGTAAGGTCTTACCAAAATCCGTCTTTTAACATGTATGTCCATTAAAGATTTATGAATAATTTTTTGTAAGGCTAGGGCTACATGGTGTCACGCTGTATAGCAGATATATATATGTGATGTCAGTAATCTATATCAAAAGGGCAACATACTATATAACATGCGCATAGATATATGATAACATAGATTTACCTGACAGAATGTCCAGAGGGTCAAAACGGAATCCGTTATACGCTGTCTCCGGCTAGAGGGTGACCGGGGTCTAAGCTGACCCTAAACTGGGGTCCTAACTAATCCCTCAACCTGGAGGTACTGTTAAAGGTACAGAGGTCCAGGCCACCAGCGTAAACCCTGTCTCCTATCAATCCCTGCCAACTGTATTCTAGTCCTAAGAAGGACCCTGAATACCACCAAAGGGAATGAACAGGTAACGGTTAATGAACAGAAAGACAAACAACAAAGACAAGAAATAAAGTAAATAAAGTCTTACATACAACACTCACACACAGTAGGAACACCTAAGGTCTCAGAGAAAAACTATAAGCTGTAAGAGTAAAAACAACTAAGGAGCTCTTAGCTTAAATATTCTCAGAACCGATCCAGTCTGCTAAACTACATGAATGCTTTCACCGGCGTCTAACACCCAGACTGGCAGAAATATAAAGGAAACTAATTAGAACATAATCAAAAGCAGCCGGGCGAGGCTGCACCTAGCCTTAGCAAAGAGCTAGGAAAAATTAACTCTCTCATTACCAAAAAACAAAGAAACAGCAGCTCAGCTGTGAGAAGTCAGAATGTGCAATCGCGACGATCTTCATGGCGATGCACCCATGACAGTACCCCCCCTTCTACGAGGGGCCTCCGGACCCTCATGACCAGGTCTGTCCGGGTGAGTTGTGTGAAAGGTCCGAACCAATCGATCTGCGTTAACATCAGACGCAGGGACCCACGTCCCCTCCTCAGGACAATACCCCCTCCACTGAACTAAGTACTGAAGGGATCGGCGACTGAGACGTGAGTCAATGATTTTCGACCCATGAATTTCCACGTTATCATTGACCACCACTGAAGGAGGTAGAGGTGACGGTATGACTGGTGCCACATACTTTTTAAGTAATGACTTGTGAAACACATTATGATTTTTAAACGTAGGAGGGAGGTCCAGACGAAATGCCACAGGATTAATTATGGAACTGATCCTGTACGGCCCGATGAATCTGGGACCCAACCTCCAGGAGGAAACTTTACGTTTTATATTCCTGGTAGACAACCAAACCAGATCGTTCACCTTCAGATCTAGACCAGAAACTCTCCTCCTATCAGCCATCCATTTGTAACGGTTCCCCGTAACCTTCAGTCTTAAGCGATCTGGAACTATCAGTCTCCCTGGAAGTCCCACAGGGGCGTCCCCCTGAGCCCCCAATACCTCCCCCTCAAGCTCAGAGCATACAGCTGACACTACAACTCCCTCCTGAGGAATAGGAACCGGATCATCCGTCTTCCCGGCCCTTGGGAAAGTACGAGATAAGGCATCAGGAAGCAACTTTATTGAGCAGTCATATGCGCGATAAGGAGGAAACTCTTTACACCCCTCCTCTGAGAACATCTCCCCAAAGTCCTCCAGAAAAGGAGACAAAGTCCTAGGCACAACCGCACCGATGACCGTGCTCATGCAGTTATTCTTGCAAAATTCACCCCACTGGCTTATCTTTCTGGATTGCCAATCAATCACTGGGTTATGTTTAGCCAACCAAGGAAGTCCCAACACAATAGGAGTAGGTAGACCCTCCAACACATAACAAGACAATTGCTCTTTATGTATTGCCCCTACTCGAAGATCTATGTTATGAACAGCTTGTACCAAGCTACCTTGACCAAGAGGTCTAGAATCAATAGAGAGTATAGGGACCGGTTTGGCCAATACACTCAGTTGCATACCATGCACCTGGGCAAACCGAGCGTCCACCAAATTAGCCCCGGACCCACTATCAAGAAAAACAGAAATCCTCTCAGTTCTAGTACCAATCACCACCTCCGCAGGCACGAGAAACTGAGAGGGATTTGGGGACGAAATACACACTCCCAGGTTAACTCCTTGGCTCAAAGAGGTCCGGGATGGACACCCCCCAACAAAATGTCCCTCTCTCCCGCAAAAGAAACACCTTCTAGTCTTGCGGCGCACCGCCGATTCCCTCCTACAAAATGATGTCCCTCCCAACTGCATGGGTTCCTCAGAACAGACCAGGGGAACCTCAGTATAAGGGACTTTAGTAGTAGGTGGAGTCATCATGGGGGGCGGAGTTACCTCGCGTCTTCCCCGAAGTCGTCTATCAATGCGAATAGCGAGGGCCATAGCAGCCTCCAGTGATGGAGGAGAATCATACTGAGCCAACACATCTTTTAATTTGTCAGACAACCCTTGACAAAACTGGCTCCTAAGAGCTGGGTCATTCCACTGAGTATCTGTTGCCCATCTACGGAACTCAGAAGAATATTCCTCCGCTGGACGATTTCCTTGCCGTATTTTACGTAACCTTGTTTCAGCAAGGGAGACTCGATCCGGATCATCATATACCAGACCCAGGGCAGTAAAAAATCGATCCACTGACTGGAGATCTGGGGAGCCTGGAGGAATAGAGAACGCCCAAGATTGAGGGTCCCCTTGTAAGAGCGAGATAACAATTCCCACCCTCTGCTCTTCACTCCCAGATGACCGAGGCCGCAGCCGAAAGTACAATTTACATGCCTCCCGGAAAGTAAAAAATTTGTCCCGCCCACCAGTGAACCTGTCCGGGAGAGCAACCTTAGGTTCAGATCTGGTTTGCTCCGGGAGGGACAAAACCTTGGACTTAATGTCTGCAAATTCCATGGACAACCCCTGCAACTGCCGGGCCAGCTGGGCTACTGGATCCATGACAGCTGGGGAGAATCTTTAGTTGGGCCGGTGAAAATGTCACGCTGTATAGCAGATATATATATGTGATGTCAGTAATCTATATCAAAAGGGCAACATACTATATAACATGCGCATAGATATATGATAACATAGATTTACCTGACAGAATGTCCAGAGGGTCAATACGGAATCCGTTATACGCTGTCTCTGGCTAGAGGGTGACCGGGGTCTAAGCTGACCCTAAACTGGGGTCCTAACTAATCCCTCAACCTGGAGGTACTGTTAAAGGTACAGAGGTCCAGGCCACCAGCGTAAACCCTGTCTCCTATCAATCCCTGCCAACTGTATTCTAGTCCTAAGAAGGACCCTGAATACCACCAAAGGGAATGAACAGGTAACGGTTAATGAACAGAAAGACAAACAACAAAGACAAGAAATAAAGTAAATAAAGTCTTACATACAACACTCACACACAGTAGGAACACCTAAGGTCTCAGAGAAAAACTATAAGCTGTAAGAGTAAAAACAACTAAGGAGCTCTTAGCTTAAATATTCTCAGAACCGATCCAGTCTGCTAAGCCGTTTTTTGGTCGTTGGTGTCCCGCTGGTGAGCCTGAATTGCTAAGTGTGACACCCTTTATGAACGACTTCACCAGCGTCGCAGGTGGGACTAGTTTTTCCCAACGACCGCATAGGTCGTTATACAGATCGCTGATGAGATGTGTTTGGAATCACACAGCTAAGTCGCTATCGAGATCGTTACTGCATCATCAATGGTGCCGCAGGTGCGATCTCGTTAGTGATCTCACTAGCGATCTCGCTTAGTGTGGCATACCCTTAAGTGCTAATACCATTTTGGCCTACATAACTTTTTTTTTTTTTTTTTTTTATTAACCCCTTCCCGACCCATGACGCCACGTAGGCGTCATGAAAACCTGTGCCAATCCGACCCATGACGCCTATGTGGCGTCATGAAAGGATCTCGTCCCTGCGGGCCGGGAGACCGGGGTCACTGAAAGGTCACCCGACCCGCCGGCACAGGACCCTTTGTACTTCACCACAGGGGGGTTGGCTTAACCCCCCCGTGGCCACGATCGCTCTGATTGGCTGTTAAAAGTGAAACAGCCAATCAGAGCAATGTGTAATATTTCACCAATTTAATTGGTGAAATATTACAATCCAGCCATGGCCGATGCTGCAATAGCATCTGCCATGGCTGGAGACCGAGCCCTGACCCCCCCACACCGAGTCACGGCGGTGATCGGCCGCCGCCACCGAAAGATGGCAGCGATCGGTCACCGCCGTCACTTACAGCTCCCCTCCTCTTTTGGTCCACTGCCCCCACTTCCTATCCCCCCCCCCCCAGCCTTCCGACCCCCCTACTCACCTCTCCCGATCCACCGATGTCCCACGATCGGGCCCGGCGTCCGCCCGGGCCTCTTCATGGGCGCCGCCATATTGGAAAATGGCGGGCGCATGCGCAGTGCGCCCGCCGGCCGGCGCATGCGCAGTGCGCCCCCCAGTGTTCAAAAATTTATTTTGATCACTGTGATAAACTGTCACAGTGATCAAAATAAAAAAAAGTAAATGAACCCCCCCTTTATCATAGGTAGGGACAAATAAAAAAAATAAAGAATTTTTTTTTTTTTTCCTAGCGGATTTTGCTGCTGATCCGCAGCTGATTTTGCTGCGGATCCGTGGCGGATATCGCTGCTGATCCGCGGCGGATTTCGCTGCTGATCCGCGGCGGATTTCGCTGCTGATCCGCGGCGGATTTCGCTGCTGATCCGCGGCGGATTTCGCTGCTGATCCGCGGCGGATTTCGCTGCTGATCAGCGGCGGACTTCGCTGCTGATCCGCGGCGGACATCGCTGCTGATCCGCGGCGGATTTCGCTACGGATCCGCTGCGGATTTCGCTGCTGATCGGCGGCGGATTTCGCTGCTGATCGGCGGTGGATTTCGCTGCTGATCGGCGGCGGATTTCGCTGCTGATCCGCTGCGGATTTCGCTGCTGATCGGCGGCGGATTTCGCTGCTGATCCGCGGCGGATTTCGCTGCTGATCGGCGGCGGATTTCGCTGCTGATCCGCAGCGGATTTCGCTGCTGATAGGCAGCGGATTTCGCTGCTGATCGGCGGCGGATTTCGCTGCTGATCGGCGGCGGATTTCGCTGCGTATCCGCGACTGATTTCGCTGCGTATCCGCGACTGATTTCGCTGCGGATCCGCGACTGATTTCGCTGCGGATCCGCGACTGATTTCGCTGCGGATCCGCGACTGATTTCGCTGCGGATCCGCGACTGATTTCGCTGCGGATCCGCGACTGATTTCATTGCTGATCCGCAGCGGATTTCGCTGCTGATCGGCGGCGGATTTCGCTGCTGATCCGCGGCGGATTTCGCTGCGCATCCGCGACTGATTTCGCTGCGGATCCGCGACTGATTTAGCTGCGGATCCGCGACTGATTTCGCTGCGGATCCGCGACTGATTTCGCTGCGGATTCGCGGCGGATTTCGCTGCTGATCCGCGGCGGATCTCGCTGCTGATCCGCGGCGAATTTCGCTGCTGATCCGCGGCGGATTTCGCTGCGGATCCGCGGCTGATTTCGCTGCTGATCCGCGGCGGATTTCGCTGCTGATCCGCGGCGGATTTCGCTGCTGATCCGCGGCGGATTTCGCTGCTGATCCGCGGCGGATTTCGCTGCTGATCCGCGACTGATTTTGCTGCTGATCCGCAGGTGATTATCTGCTGATTCATCTGCGCTAGCGGGTATAGCATAACGCGATCGCGTTATGCTATACCGTTACCAGCCGGTCAACGCTACGTGTTGAACGGGCTGGTAAAACGCAATATGAACCCAGCCTTAGGGTTAGAACTAGGGTTAGGGTTAGCATTAGGGCTAAGGTTAGAATTACGGTTAGGGTTGGAATTTGGGTTAGGGTTGGAATTAGGGTTAGGCTTGTAGTTAGGTTTATGGTTAGAGTTGGGATTAGGGGTGTGTTGGGGTTAGGGTTATGATTAGGGTTTGTATTAGGGTTAGGTGTGTGTAGGCGTTAGGGGTGTGTTGGGGTTAGGGTTGGAGTTAGAATTGAGGGGTTTCCACTATTTAGGCACATCAGGGGGTCTCCATACGCGACATGGCGCCACCATTGATTCCTGCAAATTTTGCGTTCAAAAAGTCAAACAGTGCTCCCTTTATTCCAAGCCCCGACGTATGCCCAAACAGTGGTTTATCCCCACATATGAGGTATCAGCGTACTCGGGAAAAATTGCACAACAACTTTGGGGGTTCTAATTTCTCCTGTTAACATTGGGGAAAAAAATTGGGGACTAAAAATTATTTTTGTGGAAAAAAAATAATTTTATATTTTCACGGCTCTGCGTTATAAACTTCTGTGAAGGACTTGGAGATTCAAAGTGCTCACCACACATCTAGAGGAGTTCCTTGGGGGATCTAGTTTCCAAAATGGGGTCACTTGTGGGGAGTTTCTACTGTTTAGGCACATCAGTGACTCTGCAAACGTAACATGACGCCCGAAGACCATTCCATCAAGTGGGCATTTCAAAAGGTCACTACTTCCCATCCGAGCCCCGACGTGTGCCCATACAGTAGTTTTCTCCCACATATGGGATATCAGCATACTCAGGACAAATTGGACAACAACTTTTGGGGTCTAATTTCTCATGTTACCCTTGCGAAAATAAAAAAATTGGGGACTAAAAGATCCTGATTGTGGAAAAAATATGATTTTTTTATTTTCATGCCCGGGCGTTATAAACTTCTGTGTAGCCCTTGGGGGTTCAAAGTGCTCACCACACATCTAGATAAGTTCTTTGCGGTGTCTAGTTTCCAAAATGGGGTCACTTGTGGGGAGTTTCTACTGTTTAGGCGCATCAGGGGCTCTGCAAACGTAACAAGATGCCCGCAGACCATTCCATCAAGTTGGCATTTCAAAGCGTCACTACATCCCTTCCGAGCCCTGACGTGTGCCCAAACAGTGGTTCCCCCCCACATATGGGGTACTAGCGTACTCAGGACAAACTGGACAACAACTTTCGGGGTCCAATTTCTCCTGTAACCATTGTGAAAATAAAAAATAGTGGGCTAAAAAATCATTTTTTGAGAAAAAAAAATGATATTTTATTTTCACGGCTCTGCGTTATAAACTTCTGTAAAGCACCTGGGGGGTTCAAAGTGCTCACTATGCATCTAGATAAGTTCCTTAGGGCGTCTAGTTTCCAAAATGGGGTCACTTGTGGGGGAGCTCCAATGTTTAGGCACACAGGAACTCTCCAAATGCGACATGGCAACCGCTAAATATTCCAGCATATTTTCTATTCAAAAAGTCAAATGGCGCTCCTTCCCTTCTGAGCCCTGCCGTGCGCCCAAACAGTGGTTTATGATCACAAATGAGGTATCTGTGTACTCAGGAGAAATTGCCCAACAAATTTTAGAATCCAATTTATACTGTTGCCCATGTGAAAATGAAAAAAACTGAGGCTAAAAGAAAATTTTTGTGAAAAAAAAGTACTTTCTTTTTTTTACGGATCAATTTGTGAAGCACCTGGGGGTTCAAAGTGCTCACTATGCATCTAGATAAGTTCCTTAGGGGGTCTAGTTTCCAAAATGGGGTCACTTGTGGGGGAGCTCCAATGTTTAGGCACACAGGGACTCTCCAAATGCGACATGGCAACCGCTAAATATTCCAGCATATTTTCCATTCAAAAAGTCAAATGGCGCTCCTTCCCTTCTGAGCCCTGCCGTGCGCCCAAACAGTGGTTTATGACCACATATGAGGTATCTGTGTACTCAGGAGAAATTGCCCAACAAATTTTAGGATCCAATTTATACTGTTGCCCATGTGAAAATGAAAAAAACTGAGGCTAAAAGAAAATTTTTGTGAAAAAAAAGTACTTTCTTTTTTTTACAGATCAATTTGTGAAGCACCTGGGGGTTCAAAATGATCACTATGCATCTAGATAAGTTCCTTAGGGGGTCTAGTTTCCAAAATGGGGTCACTTGTGGGGGAGCTCCAATGTTTAGGCACACAGGGACTCTCCAAATGCGACATGGCAACCGCTAAATATTCCAGCATATTTTCCATTCAAAAAGTCAAATGGCGCTGCTTCCCTTCTGAGCCCTGCCATGCGCCCAAACAGTGGTTTATGACCACATATGAGGTATCTGTGTACTCAGGAGAAATTGCCCAACAAATTTTAGGATCCAATTTATACTGTTGCCCATGTGAAAATGAAAAAACTGAGGCTAAAAGAAAATTTTTGTGAAAAAAAAGTACTTTCTTTTTTTTACAGATCAATTTGTGAAGCACCTGGGGGTTCAAAATGATCACTATGCATCTAGATAAGTTCCTTAGGGGGTCTAGTTTCCAAAATGGGGTCACTTGTGGGGGAGCTCCAATGTTTAGGCACACAGGGACTCTCCAAATGTGACATGGCAAACCGCTAAATATTCCAGCATATTTTCCATTCAAAAAGTCAAATGGCGCTCCTTCCCTTCTGAGCCCTGCCGTGCGCCCATACAGTGGTTTATGACCACATATGAGGTATCTGTGTACTCAGGAGAAATTGCCCAACAAATTTTAGGATCCATTTTATCCTGATGCCCATGTAAAAATGAAAAAATTGATGCTAAAAGAAAATTTTTGTTGGAAAAATTAAAATGTCCATTTTTTCCTTACACGTTGCTTTAGTTCCTGTGAAGCACCTGAAGGGTTAATAATCTTCTTGAATGTAGTTTTGAGTAGCTTGAGGGTGCAGTTTTTATAAAGGTGTCACTTTTGGGTATTTTCTGCCATATAGACCCCTCAAAGTGACTTCAAATGTGAGGTGGTCCCTAAAAAAAATGGTTTTGTAAATTTTGCTGTAAAAATGAGAAATCGCTGGTCAACTTTTAACCCTTATAACTTCCTAACAAAAAAAAATGTTGTTCCCAAAATTGTGCTGATGTAAAGTAGACATGTGGGAAATGTTATTTATTAACTATTTTGTGTCACATAACTCTCTAGTTTAACAGAATAAAAATTAAAAATTTGAAAATTACAAAATTTTCAAAATTTTCGCCAAATTTCCATTTTTTTCACAAATAAACGCAAAAATTATCGACTTAAATTTACCACTAACATGAAGCCCAATATGTCACGAAAAAACAATCTCAGAATCGCTAGGATACGTTGAAGCGTTCCTGAGTTATTACCTCATAAAGGGACACTGGTCAGAATTGCAAAAAATGGCAAGGTCTTTAAGGTCAAAATAGGCTGGGTCTTGAAGGGGTTAATTCCTCCAATATTTATGTGCCATTTTTGTTCAACTTTTTTTCAGTTTTTTTTAGAACTTGAACTTCTACCTGTTTGGAATTATTTGCCTTGTTTTCTAATGATGTATTTTTGCTTCATGATGTATACTGTAATAGACTCTTTTGGATTTAAAAGTGTGTGCAGTGTGTAATGTTTTATGTATGCAGTGAACAAGGGCTCTGTTGATTCCAAAACATTGTGGCCTTCTCAGTATGAATATCTTTGGGCACAATGCAGTATGTTTAACCCCTTCCTGACATTTGCTGTACATGAATTTATATATAGCTGTATATTATAGCTAACCTTGCAGAATCTGTTGTATGGATATCAGGTTGTTAAAGGGAAGGAGTTTCCTAATTCTCACAAACCACCTATAAACTCAAATCCAAAACTATTCTGATGCTGTGTAAAATGCAAAGAAAACAAGAATGCAATGATTTGAAAATCTCCTACAGCCATATTTTGTTGACATCAGAACATAGAACACTTATCAGAAGATGAAAGTTGGACATTTTTCCATTTCTTTTGAAAAAATGTACTCTTCGTAATTGATGGCAGCAACACATCTCAAAAAAACCTGGGACAGAGCCACTTGTGTAGCATCCCCTCTGTTTTTGTTTTTTTTTTGTTGTTTTTTTTTTTTACAACAGCCTGTAAGTGAAGTGAAGTGAGAAGACCAATTACTTGAATTTTGGTAAAGGAATGTTATGCCATTCTTGTCTAATGTTGGATTCTAGCTGCTCAACAGTCCTGTTTTTTTGACAGATTTTTCATTTCATAATGCACCAAATATTTTTTATTGGTGAGAGATCTTGACTGCAGGCAGGCCGATTTATCACCCAGACTCTTCTGCGAACACAACACGTCATCTATAAATAATTTAATATTTTGATTAATCTGGCCACATAACAGTTTTAAATTTTGCCTAAGTCAATTTTAAATGAACTTCAGCCTAGAGAAGATGATAGCATTTCTGGGTTGTGTTGATATATGACAGTGATGGCGAACCTTTCTGAGACCAAGTGCCCAAACTGCAACCTAAAACCCAATTATTTATGACGAAATGCCAAATGACCCATCATGATCCCCTTTTTGTAGTAATATGCCCCATCATGATCCCCTTGATGTAGAATTGCCCCATCATGATCTCCTTCATGCAGAAATATGCCCCATCATGATCCCCTTCATGCAGAGATATGCCCTATCATGATCCCCCTCCACCAGCGATCACGACAACGACACGACCTGGCGAGATCGCTGGTGCGATCGCTATGTGATCGCTAGTTAGATTCCAAACACAACTCATCAGCGATCTGTATAACAACCTCTGCGGTCGTTGGGAAAACCAAGTCCCACCTGCAACGTTGGTGAAGTCGTTCATAAAGGGTGTCACACTCAGCGATTCAGGCTCACCAGCGGGACACCAACGACCAAAAAACGGCTCAGAACATTCATAAGCGATCAACGACATCTCAGCAGGGGCCACATCGCTGCTACTTGTCACAGCTGCGTCGCTAACGAGATCGCTACTGCTTCATAAAATCGGAGACGCATTAGCGATCTCGTTAGCGATCTCGTTTAGTGTGACTGTACCTTTAGTGTCAGTGCGGGGGGGGGAGAGAATTACATCCATGTCCCTGTCTATCTATTGTCCTCCTCCCCCTCTTTATATCACTTCGTGTGTGTGTGTGTGTGTGTGTGTGTGTGTGTGTGTGTGTGTGTTTCTACAGCTGCTGGGCCGCTGATTAGACGCACATCACTGATTAGTGCCCATGCTCGCTTTTTGCAAAGACTTTTTTCCCTGTCTTAAGTTTTTTTAATTCCCTTTTTGCACCACATCCTTGTGTGCGACCAACAGCCGTGGTGTGCTGATCACTGATGCACATCAGTAATCAACTTTTGGCAGTTGCTTTTTTTGTGTGTGAAAAAAAGAAAAAAAAATGGTAATTACTTGATAGGACTAGATTAGTGACCGTAAAAATATACCATAGTAATCGGCATATGCTACAGTATTTTTTACTGAATTTAGTTGGGGTTAGTGTCAGCACGGAAAAAAAAAATCACATCCATGCGTGCATCCTACTGCTGTTGGGCGATGATCAACGACCTATCACTGTTCTGCATCCGGTTACTTTTTTTGTGTGAAAAAAAGTGCAAAAAAAATTTTTGATTGGTTAGTAAGACTAAATTAGGGACAGTAAAGTATACTGTAGTAATCAGTGTCAATGACTGTATTTTTTACTGAATAGTGTCAGATAGTCGCGGATGTGCAGTCATTTTTTTTTTACTGATGTCTGTTTAGTAAGTTTTTCTCTACTTTACCAAATATTTCTATTTTTATGTTGTTTTTATCTTTTTTTAGATTCTTTTCTTTTTCTAAATAAAAAAAAATGTTTACACCAAACATTTACACACCTAAAAAAAAATTGGTACACACAAGCACTACATATGTGAAAAAATGTCCCGCTCGTCCCAATCACTGTATTCAGCAGAGGAGACCTACCTTGCCTCCAACACTGGTAGTGAGGGAGAGTGTCTCACAATCCTTTACTTTTCCTCTTCTCCTCTTCCTAAAGTGATACTGAAGCACCACTCAGACGCCCCAGAACAGAAAAGAACCAGCACCCACTCTTACTGACCCTGCATGGATTCCCCCCCCACCCCCGAAGATTATGAGCTGCTGATTTTGTGGTGCAATTAGAAATCAAATTTGAAACCACTGGCCTCACAGAAATAGAATTTTTCAAAGTCTTTTTCTCTGATGATTTTGTAAACCTCATGATGGCCAAGTCAAATATGTATGTCCAGCAATTTTTGGCAAAAAACACTCATCATTTTCTAACTGGAGCCCTGTAGATGCAGTAGAAAAGATAACGTTTTGGAGCATGGTCGTTCACATATGGTTAGTGAAGAACCAGAACTTTGGCAATATTTGAGTGTTGAAGTTTTATACAACACACCAGTGTCCACATGGCTATAACCCATAAACGATTTTTGCCAACCCAAAAATGTTTGTGCATTATAGTTGTAATGCCATATCCTCCTCGAGATGACCACAACTTCAGTCGACTTTCCAAAGTTCAGCTGGTCTTTCATCACTTTAGCAACAAGTTTGCTGAGGTATACGTTCCCCAAAGGGACATCTGCATGGATGAGTCCCTAATACATTTCAAGGGGATTCTCAAATTCCTACAATACCTGCCCAGTTAGAGGACACCCACAGGTTTAGAGTTTATGAAGGGAAGGACACCCGGATTGAACTCCCTGAATGTCCCCTGTTCTGGTAGTGAGTGGGAAAATTGTGTGGGATTTTTTGTACTCACTGCTGGATCAAGGTTATCACCTCTACGTTGACAACTTCTATGCCAGCATCCCACTCCTCAAGTCCATCTCTGCGCAAGTTACTGCGGCGTGCAGTGCTGTCCTTAAAAATCAGAGAGGCAGACAATATTTCGGCAGCTGCTCAAAAAGGGTGAAAACAGAACCCAATGTATCAACAAGATGCTGGTGGTCAAGTATAAGGACAAGAGGAATGTCCTTTTCTTGCCCACCACACATGGTGGTGTCAACACCCCCACCACTGTACGAGATACCTCTACAGGGGTCAAAAAACCAGACTGTGTACTGGGGTACAATAAGAACATGGGGGTAGTTAATCTCTCTGATCAAGTCCTCCAGCTGTACAGTGCCATGAAAAAAGCCAAGGTGTACAAGAAGCTGGTCTTACACATCGTACAGATGGCAATGTACAACACTTATGTGTTTTCACGATGTGCAGACCAGACTGGTACGTCGTACCTTCAGTTCAAAGAGGTAGTGATTAAGGTACTGATCTTTGGAAGTCAGGAAGGAGCAGGACCAGGTACTTCTGTAACTGAAGGTGCTCGTATCGTACCAGGTCAACATTTTCCCAGAGAGGTCCCTCAAACCACAAAGAAAGGAAGGTTGCAAGAGGTGCCAAGTGTTTTACAGAAGGGGGATACGCAAGGACACCACTTATCAATATGACACCTACCCCGACAAACCAGGCCTGTGTATAAAAGAATACTTCAGATATGCTACACACATCCTTGGACTACTAAATTCATTTCTGACTTGCACAAGTCACGTTTGCCAAACTGATGTACACTACACAAATCACGTATGCCAACCTGATGTACATTACACAACTCGCGTATGCCTACCTGACGTACACTACACAATTCGCGTTCGCCAACCTGATGCACTCTGCACAACTCATTTATGAGGAAAAAGTCAGTGATGTGGGCACCGCAGTTCAAGCTCAGTGTCTTCACAGCAGATCACCGCTGACAAAGCTTTGGTGAAATGGGCTGGGGATCCAACACTATATGGCCATCTGACAGCAATACATCACTTGGTGTAAGTACCATGCCTTCTCTTTGAATTTCCTTTTGCTATTTGTACAAACCATTTCCCTCAGTCTTCCTGTGTGGTCCAGGCAAACACACTGTGATTTATGTACTATTTGCACTGTGACAGCGTCCCTGATACTGTATCACAGGAGATATGCATCACAGAAAGATCTATTTTCTGTGATATGTGCTTGGAAGTTTTGTTCCAGAATTTCATATTCGGGGGGTTAATTCTCCATTTTCTGGGCGAAGCTTAGTGGGTGGTGCTGTGCGGGAGGGAACCTCACTGGGTGTTGCGTGTATGTAATCATGTGTGTTTGGCACATTGCAGAGAGTGTTGGGGAAGTCTGACTGTGGACAGATTTCCATGTGTCCAGGCTGGACACTACAGAGTGGGCTGTGTGCAGAAAGGGAGAAGCCTTCCTGTGTGTGTGGCTCCAGACCGAGCCTGCGTGCTGGACATTGCCCAGCCTGTATGCCCACAGGCCTGAGGGAGCCGAGAGCCCAGCTAAGGACAGTTTTGTGTTGTTTTGCCTGCTCCAAAGGCCGTTTATCATTTGTTACTGCTGGGTTTATGGAGTAAATAAACCCGCACTGACTTTTTCTTAAGAAGCACACCTCCTGTTTTCCTCTAGCGCCTCTGAGTACAACCCCTTACAGCACATATCGTCATCTACCTTCATGTACTGTGTCATATAGTGTTCACCTATTTTTTGGCACTCTGCTCTAATATATTAATTGACATATTGTATATATTCAACACAATACCTCTTTAAGAATGGCAAAAAAGGCAAGAGAGTGTAAAACAACCATTTATTTATTGCAAAATATACAAAACATTGATTAAAAGGAATGCCTCATATCCAGGATTGACAGAGCTGATACAACCCCACCCTAATTAATCAACAACATGTGTGTTTTTAAGCAGAAAATTCTCTATAATGAAATTCACTATATAGGCGATTTAGTATTCACTTTTTTAGATAGCTTAGACATGTGTCCATCAACTTTCTTAGTAGCTTTCAGATTTATTTGTCAATCACCAGATACAGAAAGGAATTTTCTGTTTAAAATGGCAGTAACATTATGTTTAAGGAGTTTCAACAATCAATTGAGCCCTTTTACTGCTAATCATATATAGGGAAATTATGTCAGTACATAGCCTTATGTGTATAAAGACACACTCTTATATTAATAAAGAGGCAATAATGACTACCTTCCAAATCAGTGAAAAGCCTTACTTTCATGATAAACACTAACTGGCCAGTATAAAATGTTAATCATATTGCTATATACATGAAGTGGCTAAAGGAAATGTAGCTTCCAACATAAGAACTGCCAAGATATTTACCTAAGTGGCTGGGTGGAGGACCGCTGCGTCACTAACCCCAACGCACGTTTCGAATGCTCTTCTTCCGGGGGCGTGTAGTTAAGGAGGGAATCCTGTGCCCTTTTAAATGACTGCTGACCAATAGCAACTGCTCAACTATACCAGCATGAACGTCCTGTAGTGATCTCCCTTGTCTATAACAGCGTGAATTTCCAATGGGGATCTCCTAAGGATACTTTAACTCCGCCCATTAAATGTGAGCCAATCAATGAACCATGCATGAGATACACCGACACTATACCCCACGTGGGCATTTTCTAAGTGACCATAAAACTCATAGATCTCATATATTCTTTAAATCAATATCCCCTCACATGATCCTTACAGGAGCCAAGAACTTGCTGGGCTAAATGCCTGAATTTTCCCATATCTAAACAATTTTACCAAACACGTGATACATTAAGCTGAAAGGACCTGCCGTGACTCCACCCATTAGGGGCGGACCAATGGATTATCCACATATATCCAATATCCAAACACATGCTGCATTAAGCTGAAAGGACCTATACTATACTGGCCAGTTAGTGTTTATCATGAAAGTAAAGGTATGCCACACTAAACAATATCGCTAACGGGATCGCTAAAAAACGTCACTATTTAGCGATCCGTTAGCGATATTGTTCAGTGCGGCAGCTTCCAGCGACGAGCTTCCTGCTGTGATCTCGCTCGTCGCTGGAATCGCTCCGGACCCTATTTCATCGCTGGCGCTCCCGCTGGGTAAGTATTAATCGCTGTGGGCACCTTTTCTTAGCGATTTAGCGGTACTTTTGTACCGCTAAAGTCGTTAAGAAGATCGCTAACGGCGATAGCGTCGTTAACTATATCGCTAAATGCGGCAGCATTTAGCGATATAGAAACAATCCCGCTAGCGATCTCATTAGTATGCAACGCTAACGAGATCGCTAGCGGGATTGTTTAGTGTGGCAGTACCTTAAGGCTTTTCACTGATTTGGAAGGTAGTCATTATTGCCTCTTTATTAATATAAGAGTGTGTCTTTATACACATAAGGCTATGTACTGACATCATTTCCCTATATATGATTAGCAGTAAAAGGGCTCAATTGATTGTTGAAACTCCTTAAACATGATATTACTGCCATTTTAAGCAGAAAATTCCTTTCTGTATCTGGTGATTGACAAATAAATCTGAAAGCTGCTAAGAAAGTTGATGGACACATGTCTAAGCTATCTAAAAAAGTGAATACTAAATCGCCTATATAGTGAATTTCATTATAGAGAATTTTCTGCTTAAAAACACACATGTTGTTGATTAATTAGGGTGGGGTTGTATCAGCTCTGTCAATCCTGGATATGAGGCTTTCCTTTTAATCAATGTTTTGTATATTTTGCAATAAATAAATGGTTGTTTTACACTCTCTTGCCTTTTTTGCCATTCTTAAAGAGGTATTGTGTTGAAGATGTCTTGACGGAGTGTGACCTCTTGTTAAGGTTTTTTTGTGGACTAATATGTATGCATATTGTATATATGTATTTTAAGTTTTTCAATAAAATTTGTTTTTTATGAGACCTAGTTAGCACTGGATTCTATGTTGGTGTTTGTGTACCCTTTTAAACCTGTGGTGCTTCACTCATGTCTGTGTTTTCCCAGCTGCACAGATAACAAGGGCCAATACAAGTCTATAGGTCCTTGTCCCGTGTACGTGTTTAACCCCTTAACCCCCAAGGGTGGTTTGCACGTTAATGACCGGGCCAATTTTTACAATTCTGACCACTGTCTCTTTATGAGGCTGTAATTCTGGAACGCTTCAACGTATGTTAGCGATTCTGATACTGTTTTCTCGTGACATATTGTACTTCATGATGGTGGTAAAATTTCTTCGATATAACTTGCCGTTATTTATGGAAAAAATGGAAATATGGTGAAAATTTGGAATATTTTACAATTTTCAAACTTTGAATTTTTATTCCCTTAAAACAGAAATATGTCACCCAAAATAGTTCCTAAATAACATTTCCCACATGTCTACTTTATATCAGCACAATTTTGGAACCAAAATTTCTTTTTCTTACAAAGTTATAAGGGTTAAAAGTAGACCAGCGATTTCTCATTTTTACAACAAATTATACAAAACCATTTTTTTGGGGGACCACCTCACATTTGAAGTCACTTTGAGGGGTCTATATGGCAGAAAATACCCAAAAGTGACACCATTCTAAAAACTGCACCCCTCAAGGTACTCAAAACCACATTCAAGAAGTTTATTAACCCTTCAGATGCTTCACAGGAGCTTAAGCAACTTGGAAGGAAAAAATTAACATTTAACTTTTTAGTCACAAAAATGATCTTTTGGAAACAATTTTTTTTATTTTAACAAGGGTAAAAGGAGAAAATGGACGGAAAAAGTTGTCCAATTTGTCCTGATTACGCTGATACCCCATATGTGGGGGGAAAATACTGTTTGGGCGCACGGCAGGGCTCAGAAAGGAAGTAATGACGTTTTCGAATGCAGACTTTGATGGGTGTCATGTTCAGTTGGCAGAGTCCCTGATGTGCCTAAACAATGGAAACCCCCCACAAGTGACCCTATTTTGGAAACTAGACCCCCCCTAAGGAACTAGATCTATGGTGAGCACTTTAAACCCCCTAGTGCTTCACACAAGTTTATAATGCTCGTGCATGAAAATAAAAAAGCCTTTTTTTTTCCCACAAAAATGATCATTTAGTCACCAATTTTTTATTTTCCCAAGGGTAACATGAGAAATTGGACCATAAAAGTTGTTGTCCAGTTTGTCCTGAGTAGGCTGATACCCCAAGTGTGGGGGGGGACCACTGTTTGGGCGCACGGCAGAGCTCGGAAAGGAAGGAGCGCCATTTGACTTTTTCAAACCAAAATTGGCTGGAATCGAGATTGGACACCATGTCGCATTTGGATAGCCCCTGATGTGCCTAAACAGTGGGAATCCCCACAAGTGACCACATTTTGGAAACTAGACCCCCTAAGGAACTTATCTAGATCTGTGGTGAGCACTTTGAACCCCCAAGTGCTTCACACAAGTTTATAACGTAAAGCCGTAAAATTAAAAAATCATATTTTTTCCACAAAAATGATCTTTTCACCCCAATTTTTATTTTCCCAAGGGTAACAAGACTTCAAAAGTTACTGTGCAATGTCCTGAGTACGCCGATACCCAATATGTGGTGGTAAACCACTGTTTGGGTGCATGGCAGAGCTCGGAAGGGAAGGAGCGCAGTTTGACTTTTTCAACGCAGAATTGGCTGGACGCCATGTCATGTTTGGAGAACACCTGATGTGCCTAAACAGTGGAATCCCCACAAGTGACACCATTTTGGAAACTAGACCCCCTAAGGAACTTATCTAGATCTGTTGTGAGCACGTTCAACCCCCAAGTGTTTCGCTAAAGTTTATAATGCCTGTGTGAAAAAATAAACACAAAATTTCCACAAAAATGATTTTTTAGTCCCCAATTTTTGATTTTTCCCAAGGAAATTGGACCCCAAAAGTTGTTGTCCAATTTGTCCTGAGTACACTGATACCCCATATGTGGGGGAGGGGAAATACTGTTTGGGAGCACAGCAGGGCTTGGAAAGGAAGTAATCACATTTTGGAATGCAGACTTTGATGGGTATCATGTTCAGTTTGCAGAGCCCATGATGTACCTAAACAGTGGAAACCCCCCACAAGTGACCCCATTTTGGAAACTAGACCCCCTAAGGAACTTATCTTGATCTGTGGTGAGCACTTTGAACCCCCAAGTGCTTCACACAAGTTTATAATGCCCAGGCATGAAAATAAAAAAGCCTATTTTTTTCCCACAAAAATCTTTTAGTCACCAATTTTTTATTTTCCCAAGGGTAACGGGAGAAATTGGACCCCAAAAGTTGTTCTCCAATTTGTCCTGAGTACGCTGATACCCCATATGTGGGAGAAAACTACTGTATTGGCACACATCGGGGCTCGGAAAGGAAGTAGTGACGTTTTGGATTGCAGACTTTGATGGAATAGTCTGCGGGCATCATGTCGTGTTTGGAGAGCCCCTTATGTGCCTAAACAGTGGAAACCCCCCACAAGTGACCCCATTTTGAAAACTAGACCCCCAAAGGAACTTATCTAGATGTGTGGTGAGCACTTTGAACCTCCAAATGCTTCACAGAAGTTTATAACGTAGAGCCATAAAAATAAAAAAATCATATTTTTTTTCACAAAAATGATATTTTCGCCCCCAATTTTTTATTTTCCTAAGGGTAACAAAAGAAATTGGACTCCAAGAGTTATTGTGCAATTTGTCCTGAGTACGCTGATACCCCATATGTGGGGGTAAACTGCTGTTTGGGCGCATGGCAGAGCTCAGAAGGAGCACCGTTTGACTTTTTCAACGCCGAATTGGCTGGAATTGAGATCAGACGCCATGTCGCGTTTGCAGAGCACCTGATGTGCCTAAACAGTGGAAACCCCCCCAATTCTAACTCAAACCCTAACCCCAACACACCCCTAACCCTAATCATAACCACAAACCTAACCCTAACACACCCCTAACTTTAGCCCTAACCCTAATGGGGAAAGTGGAAATAAATACATTTTTTAATTTTATTATTTTTCCCTAACTAAAGGGGTGATAAAGGGGTGTTTTATTTACTATCTATAGTGGGCTTTTATGATTGGCAGCTGTCACACGCTAAAAGACGCTTTTTATTGCAAAAAATAATTTGAGAGCTATAATATTTCCATATTTTGGCGCACAGAGTCATGTGAGGTCTTATTTTTTGCGGGACGAGTTGACGTTTTTATTGGTACCATTTTTGGGCACATGACATTTTTTGATCGCTTTTTATTACGATTTTTGGGAGGCAGAATTAACAAAAACCAGCAATTCATGAATTTCTTTTGGGGGGGTGGCGTTTATACCGTTCCGTGTGTGTTAAAATTGATAAAGTGGTTTTATTCTTCTGGTTAGTACGATTACGGCGATACCTCATATAATTTTTTTATGTTTTGGCGCTTTTATACAATAAAAACGTTTATATGTAAAAAATAATTTTGCATCGCTTTATTATGCGAGCTATAACTTCTTTATTTTTTCGTTGATGATGCTGTATGGCGGCTCGTTTTTTGCAGGGCAAGATGACGTTTTCAGCGGTACCATGTTTTTTTATATCCGTCTTTTTAATCGCGTGTTATTCCACTTTTTGTTCGGCGGTATGATGATAAATCATTGTTTTTTGCTTTTTTTTTTTTTTTTTTTTAGGGGCACACTAAAGGGTTAACTAGTGGGACAGGTTTATAGGGCAGGTCGTGACGGACGTGGCAATACTAAATATGTGTACTTTTGTTGTTTTGTTTTTTTTATTTACATGAAGAAATTAATTTATTGGGTAATATTTTTTTTTCTTTATTTAGGAATATTTTTTTACACATGTGATTTTTATTTTTTTTTACTTTGTCCCAGGGTGGGACATCACTGTAGATCGCTGGTCTGACAGTGTGCACAGCACTCTGTCAGACCAGCGATCTCACAGGCAGTGCTGCAGGCTTTCTCAGCGCCTGCTCTCAGCAGGCACTGAGGAAGCCGCCTCCCTGCAGGACCCGGAGGGACCCCGTGGCCATCTTGGATCCGGGGTCCTGCAGGGAGGAGGGTCCCTCAGAACAGCGCGATACATCGCGCTGTTCTGAGGGACTCACGGAAGCACGCAGGGAGCCTCCTCCCTGCTCGATGCTTCCCTGTGCCCCCGGTACACTGCGATCATCTTTGATCGCAGTGTGCCAGGGGTTAATGTGCCGGGAGCGCTCCTGGCACATAGTGCCGGGTGTCAGCTGTGATAATCAGTTGACACCCGGCCGCGGTCAGCTGTGCTTCCCCCGGGGGCGCAGCTGATCGCATGTGACGTACTATTCTGTCCTTGGGAATTAAGTCCCAGGGCACATGGACGGAATAGTACGTCAGATGGAATAAAGGGGTTAATCCCGGGGTCAGACATGCGAGAAACTCGCACGAGTCTCGCATGTCAATACCCGACAGTTGGGACCGGAGCGTGCGGCTGCATAGAAGTACATGCAGCTGCACTCTCCGGTCCGAGTGCCGGCGGCAGTGCTGGGTATTGACATGCGAGACTCGTGCGAGTTTTTCGCATGTCTGACCCCAGCCTAACAGTGAAAGTATGTGAGAAGCTTTGTAAATTAATTTCCAGTATCCATACCAGAAAGCACAGATAGCACGCGGACGACACACTGATTGAAAACACTGGTGACACTGATACTGCTGTCATATGGACATGTGAAGGGGACCTAACTGTTGTTGGTGGAATATTTCAGGATTGGGTGCCCCACTTTGAATTTTGCCCAAGGCCCCAATATGTTCTAAACCGGTGGTAGGAATTACTTTTTTCTGTTACAAGGAGATGCAAAACTGCCCAAGCCCCTGCTTCCAGGCTTCTTTACAGCCTATGATTCATACCGCTGATCTATAGGACCGAAAAGATCCAGTTGCACAGAACAGAATCCCAAAAGTAATGTGGCTTGTTTAAATTGTTTAAACGTATTGAATTTAACTTTTCTTGTGTTTTTGATTCAGCAAAGGTGTACATCCAAGGGGATGCACCCACGTTAAGTATTTGGTGCAGAAATTTCTGCACAAATTTGTCATAAAACCTGAATGATTTCCTGATGCCAGCAAAATGAATGAGAATCCTGAAATATCATGTACATGGTGCTTAATCTTGCCTTTCAGATTTGGTGCAGATTTAAGTTTACAGCATGTCAAATAGTTCAGTGTTTTGCTGCAGATTTTTCTCATACTAAGGCCATGTTCACACGTTCAGTATTTTACATCAGTGTTTGTATATGGTTTTATTAAACTTTTCCTATGATTGTTCCACTCCTGGTTTTGGCTTACAAATACTGACCTAATACTAAACTTGTGAATGTGGACTAATGCTTGTAAAAAACGCATCAAAACACGGCAAAAAAAATGCCTATTTTACGCACTGGTTTTCCTGCCAACAGATGCAGAAATGGTGCAAATGTTTCTGCACCAAATACTTAATGTGTGCACACACCCTTAGAGTTTGCATGGTAGCAGTTTTCTTGGTAATGATGTAGACAGCATGTTAAATGCCAGTTTGATGTACTACAGCCACCTATACATCTACAAGAAATGTGGAATAAAGTGCCTTATTTATGCAGCTCTGAACTACTTGCTGTGAAATACAGAGAAAAGAGGAGAGTGGGGAGTGCCATGTCACTTCTCTAATGTGGATTCATTGTGGAATCTGCACCAAACTGTAAATTGCTGTCAATAGGTTGTATAAAAAGGCATCAATCACCACATCTGATGAAAAACTGCCTTAAAACTAACATAATATATTTTGAACATTTAGTCATACACATATACTAAAAAGCTACTATATATTATTGAATGTAACTAGTATATGGCAGGTAGTTGACCAAACTCTGAATCTATGCATGGCACTGCGGAAATCTATGCATTGGTGCAAAAAGATGTCACTGTACCCACTGCAATTGGTAATGTAGAATTAATACACAAAGAACAAAGAAGTCCTTCCTAAATGTTAAAGAAAAAATTGTATTACTATATTCGCCAGAAGATATCCATGTGAGTACTATGTCGGAGTCTGACTGAAAGACACTTCCACAACACTGACTGTGTATTATCCCCTCTACCACACATGGAACCTTAAATATGAAAGGACAACATATAACTGAAATGAAGGTCTTAATTTGAGCACCCGTCAGCTCTAAATAGGGCTTCCAAGGACAGGCTACTCCAATTATCAGGTCCCAAGGGAGACCTGGTTTTCACCATTGAACCCCTGTACATGATTGTGGACATGTGGCCTGGGTTGGGTTCTAGGATTAGCCGCTGGCCTGAAGAGCAGCCTGGCAGAAATAGTCAGGTCTCCGGGTCATGCCGTATGCAAAAACAAGAAACAAAATGATAAATCAGAAGAATCTTCAGTAAACCGTCCGAGGTCAGAACCAGAATAAAATGGGCTAAACAGAACTGAACCACAGTTAGTAAATCTATAACTGGCAGTAGGACACTGAGTCAGGAATTTAAATAGAGAGCAGCCTCGCTTCACGGCTCTAAGCAGGAAGAAATTCTAACTAGACACAAATGAATCCCCAAGCTTTCCGGATGGGTGATGCCACAAGTCCCTGTTTGGCCCAAAACATTCTGTCATTGCAGAATTTTTTTTTTTTCAATATAAAAGCAGTGGCATATTTCACATGACAGTTGTGTGGGAAATCTGCTTTAGAAGACAACATTTCAAACTGGTGCTATAACAAAAATAAATTATGCTAACTTTTTTTTAACATGTCTAAGTAAATAAGTAAGAGATGTACTGGTATCTCTGGTGTGGTACTGTCAATTTCAATAGAGGTTATTTATATATATAGATATACAGTACAGACCAAAAGTTTGGACACACCTTCTCATTCAAAGATTTTTCTGTATTTTCATGACTATGAAAATTGTAGAATCACACTGAAGGCATCAAAACTATGAATTAAGACATGTGGAATTATACATTACACTTTACAACAAAGTGTGAAACAACTGAAAATATGTCTTATATTCTAGATTCTTCAAAGTAGCCACCTTTTGCTTTGATTACTGCTTTGCACGCAGAAAAGGTGAACGGATGGACTCTACATGCCTGGTTCCCACCGTGAAGCATGGAGGAGGTGGTGTGATTGTGTGGTGGTGCTTTGCTGGTGACACTGTTGGGGATTTATTCAAAATTGAAGCGGTGAGCGGTCCAGCTCACCCCAAACCATCTCGATTGGGTTCAGGTCTGGTGACTGTGGAGGCCAGGTCATCTGGCGTAGCACCCCATCACTTTCCTTCTTGGTCAGATAGCCCTTACATAGCCTGGAGGTGTGTTTGGGGTCATTGTTCTGTTGAAAAATAAATGATGGTCCAAATAAACGCAAACCGGATGGAATAGCATGCCGCTGCAAGATGCTGTGGTAGCCATGCTGGTTCACTATGCCTTCAATTTTGAATAAATCCCCAACAGTGTCACCAGCAAAGCACCCCCACATCATCACACCACCTCCTCCATGCTTCACGGTGGGAACCAGGCATGTAGAATCCATCCGTTCACCTTTTCTGCGTGCAAAGCAGTAATCAAAGCAAAAGGTGGCTACTTTGAAGAACCTAGAATATAAGACATATTTTCAGCTGTTTCACACTTTTTTGTAAAGTGTAATGTATAATTCCACATGTGTTAATTCATAGTTTTGATGCCTTCAGTGTGATTCTACAATTTTCATAGTCATGAAAATACAGAAGAATCTTTGAATGAGAAGGTGTGTCCAAACTTTTGGTCTGTACTGTATAATATATATTTGTTCTTTCATATGCATGAAGAAATCCTGATCTAATTTCTGTGATCTATATTTTGTAGGTGCCAAGCGGGATATCATGGGCAAAGATGTCATGCACTTACTCTTCCTTTGGGAAACCCACTGAACACTTATGATCACACAACTGTCTTGGCAGTGGTTGCAGTTGTACTCTCCTCTTTTTCTTTAATTGTTATAGCATCATTGTTAATATTAAGGTATGTCTATTTGGGTGTTGTGAAAATGTGTGTTCTATCAAATATTTTGTATATAGTCTGTGTGACTAAATAATAAGTAATGAACTTCTGATAACACCCTGTGCCTGAATTAGGATCGATCATCAGTATCATCAGAAGTATATATCATCAATATTAGATCAGTTGGTGTCCAGTACCCAGAACCCCCCTGATCAGCTATTATAAGCTCTGGTGGTGTTGGATGTAAATACATGGAATGGAGTTGCACTGCACAGCTCCATTCATTGTGTAGTAGCCACTGATGGGTACTGTAGTACAGCCGATATTCGAAAGAATAAGAACTGTTCGGCAGTATCTCGCCACTAATCAATGTGACGGAGCGGTGGTGATGCACTTCATATAGTCGGCCTCTGTCAGAGGTAGAAACAGCTGAAAGGAGGGAATGCTGGGTGTCGTACCAACATGGAACTAATAATGTTGACATATCCCAAGGAAAGCTGATCACTGTGTTCTGAGGAGACAAATCTTTTCAACATGCAGACCCCCACCTCTCGTGACAATCCATCGGCACCCTGCGATCACATGACAGGGGTGCTGATGGGCAGTGGCTGGCGCATGTTAAATCCCGCTATCAGAGATTGAAAGTGGGATTTAACTGGTTAACAGCCGAGGGTGGAGCTCTAATCCGCGCACGGCTGTTAAAGGCACGTGACAGCTGGTCAAATCAGTCAACATGTGCGGGGAAAGATGCGGGCTCAGCGTCAGAGCCCGTATCAAAGTCAGTGACGCGACATTTGACGTAAATTGTTACTTGGTTAACATAATTTTATGCTTTTACATTTTTTTTATCAAAATTATGTTAACCAAGTAACCCATGTTATTTTCATGCACTATTGCTATTTATTTGTTTACTGCAGGGTGTTTGCTCACTTTGTTTTTATCTTAGGATTTGTAATAAAATAGTTAGCACATCACCATGGACATCCAACACCATCACTAATGATGGCCTTTCAAGCAGGCTACGATAACCCCATGTGAGGAATGATAATGTAGGCGTACTGGCACAAGTATTAGGCAAGTTTAAGACAAATCTGTCATTAACAAACCTGATGCTAATACTATACGGTAAAGAGTGTATGAGACAAAATACTAGCTGCTTGAGGCAACCACACAGAACTGTTATATGTGGTGTACAGACATAAACTGAGAGAAATAATAAATGCATCATAACAACTGTGATAAAGTACACTTCAAAGCAGAAATGTCATACATTGGGACATATTTAGAGAATTACATAACAGATTGAAAAAATGTAGTGACTCCTCAAATTATAACCAGGCAGAATGATACCTTAAAGATGGAAATAAAACCGTAAAATGAAACCAATGAGAGGGTCAGAAGGTTATTCCAGTCATTTTATCCAGACCTCAAGGTTGCAAACCACAAAGCTTATATATCCAAAATAAAAATAGCTGCGTTTGAGAAATCTGTCGCATCTGAGGGAATGTAATATTACTAATGTTGTCATTACGAACTAAACAGGAATACAAAAATCCATTCCATTTGCAACATTGAATAAATGTTTAACCCCTCTCTGCCATCCGACGTACTATCCCGTCCATGAAACCCGTGACAATCTGCCCATGGAAGGGATAGTACGTCGAAGCGATCAGCTTGCGCTCCCATGGGGAGCGCAGCTGATCGCAGCCGGGTGTCAGCTGTTTATCTCAGCTGACACCCGCCACTATGTGCCAGGAGTGGTCACGGACCGCTCCCGGCACATTAACCCCTGGCACACCGCGATCAAACATGATCGCGGTGTACCGGGGGCACAGGGAAGCATCGCGCAGGGAGGGGGCTCCCTGCGTGCTCCCCTGAGGCCCTCAGAACAGCACGATGTGACCGCGCTGTTCTGAAGGCCTCTTCTCTGCAGGACAACAGATCCAAGATGGCCGCCTGGTCCTGTAAGGAGGCGGCTTCCTCAGTGCCTGCTGAGAGCAGGCACTGAGAAGCCTGCAGCGCTGCCTGTGAGATCGCTGGTATGACAGAGTGCTGTGCAGACTGTGAGACCACGATCTGATATTATACTGTAATGTCCCACCCTGGGACAAAGTAAAAAAGTTAAAAAAAATAAAAATAACAAGTGTAAAAACATTTCAAAATAAAGGAAAAAAAAAATATTCCCCAATAAATTCATTTCTTCCTGTAAATAAAAAAAACAAACCAATAAAAGTACACATATTTGGTATCGCCGCGTCCGTAACGACCCGCACTATAGAACTGTCCCACTAGTTAACCCCTTTAGTGAACCCCTTAAAAAAAAAAAACAAAGCAAAAAATCAATGCTTTATCATACAGCCGAACAAAAAGTGGAATAACACGCGATCAAAAAGACCGATATAAATAAACATGGTACTGCTGAAAACGTCATCTTGTCCTGCAAAAAATGAGCCGTCATACAGCATCATCAGTGAAAAAATAAAAAAGTTATAGCTCGCATAGTAAAGCGATGCAAAAATTATTTTTTATATAAAATTGTTTTTATTGTATAGAAGCGCCAAAACAAAAAAATTATATAAATGAGGTATCGCTGTAATCGCACTAACCCGAGGAATAAAACTGCTTTATCAATTTTTCCACACGCGGAACGGTATAAACCCCCCTCAAAAGAAATTCATGAATTGCTGATTTTTGTTCATTCTAACCTCCCAAAAATCGAAATAAAAAGCGATCAAAAAATGTCACGTGCTTAAAAATGGTACCAATAAAAACGTCAACTCGTACCGCAAAAATAAGACCTCACATGACTCTGTGGGCCAAAATATGCAAAAATTATAGCTCTCAAAATGTGGTGATGCAAAAACTATTTTGTGCAATAAAAAGCGTTTTTTAGCGTGACAGCTGCCAAACATAAAAACCCGCTATAAATAGTAAATCAAACCCCCCTTTATTACACCCTTAGTTAGGGAAAAATAATAAAATTAAAAAAATGTATTTATTTCTATTTTCCCAATAGGGTTAAGGTTAGGGTTGCTCCTAAAGTTAGGGTTAGGGTTGCGCCTAAAGTTAGGGTTAGGGTGTGTTTAGGGTTAGGTTTGTGGTTAGGGTTATGGTTAGGGTTGCGACTAGGGGTGTGTTGGGGTTAGGGTTGGAGTTAGAATTGGGGGTTTCCACTGTTTAGGCACATCAGGGGCTCTCCAAATGTGACATGGCGTCTGATCTCAATTCCAGCCAATTCTGCATTGAAAGAGTCAAACGGTGCTCCTTCACTTCTGAGCTCTGCCATGCGCCCAAACAGTAGTTTACCCCCACATATCGGGTATCAGCGTACTCAGGACAAATTGCACAATAACTCTTGGGGTTCAATTTCTTCTGTTACCCTTGGGAAAATAAAAAATTGGGGGCGAAAATATCATTTTTGTAAAAAAAAAAAAAAAAGATTTTTTTATTTTTATGGCTGTACGTTATAAACTTCTGTGAAGCACTTCGGGGTTCAAAGTGCTGACCACACATCTAGATAAGTTCCTTGGGGGGTCTATTTTCCAAAATGGGGTCACTTGTGGGGGTTTCCACTGTTTAGGCACATCAGGGGCTCTCCAAACGCAACATGACGCCCGCAGACCATTCCATTAAAGTCTGCAATCCAAAACGTCACTACTTCCCTTCCGAGCCCTGACATGTGCCCATACAGTAGTTTTCTCCCACATATGGGGTATCAGCATATTCAGGCAAATTGGACAACAACTTTTGGGGTCCAATTTCTCCTGTTACTCTTGGGAAAATAAAAAGTTGGAGACTAAAAGATCATGTTTGTGGAAAAAATATGATTTTTTTATTTTCATGCTCGGGCGTTATAAACTTTAGTGAAACACCTGGGGTTCAAAGTTCTCAACACACATCTAGATAAGTTCCTTGAGGGGTCTAGTTTCCAAAATGGTGTCATTTGTGTGGGGTTTCCACTGTTTAGGCACATCAGGAGCTTTCCAAACACGACGTGGCTTCAGGCCAATTCTGCGTTGAAAAAGTCAAACGGCGCTCCTTCCCTTCCGAGCTCTGCCATGCACCCAAACAGTGGTTTACCCCCCACATATGGGGTATCAGCGTACTCAGGACAAATTGACAATAACTTTTGGGGTCTTGTTACCCTTGGTTAAATAAAAATTGGGGTGAAAAGATCATTTTTGTGGAAAAAATATGATTTTTTAATTTTACGGCTCTACGTTATAAGCTTGTGTGAATCACTTGGGGGTTCAAATTGCTCACAACAGATCTAGATAAGTTCCTTAGGGGTCTAGTTTCCAAAATGGTGTCACTTGTGGGGGTTTCCACTGTTTAGGCACATCAGGGGCTATCCAAATGCAACATGGCGTCCAATCTCAATTCCAGCCAATTTTGGTTGGAAAAAGTCAAATGGTGCTCCTTCCATTCCGAGCTCTGCCGTGCGCCCAAACAGTGGTTCCCCCCCCCACATATGGGGTACATATGGGGTATCAGCGTACTCAGGACAAATTGGACAACAACTTTTGTGGTCCAATTTCTCCTGTTACCCTTGGGAAAATAAAAAATTGGTGACTAAAAGATAATTTTTGTGGGAAAAAAATAGGATTTTTTATTTTCATGCCCGGGCATTATAAAGTTGTGTGAAGCACTTGAGGGTTCAAAGTGCTCACCACAGATCTAGATAAGTTCCTTAGGGGGTCTAGTTTCCAAAATAGGGTCACTTGTCAGGGGTTTCCACTGTTTAGGCACATCTGGGGCACTGCAAACGGAACATGACCCCATCAACATCTGCATTCCAAAACGTTATTACTTCCTTTCCAAGCCCTGCCGTGCGCCCAAACAGTCCCCCCCCCCCCACATATGGGGTATCAGCGTACTCAGGACAAATTGGACAACAACTTTTGGGGTCCAATTTCATTGGGAAAAATCAAAAATTTGGGACTAAAAAATCATTTTTGTGGAAAATCATTTTTGTGGAAAATTGTTTTTTTTTTCTCACCCAGGCATTATAAACTTTTGTGAAACACTTGGGGGTTCAAAGTGCTCACAACAGATCTAGATAAGTTCCACAGGGGGTCTAGTTTCCAAAATGGTGTCACTTGTGGGGGTTTCCACTGTTTAGGCGCATCAGAGGCTCTCCAAACACGACATGGCGTCCAATCTCAATTCCAGCCAATTTTGGTTTGAAAAAGTCAAACGGCGCTCCTTCCCTTAAGAGCTCTGCCGTGTGCCCAAACAGTGGTTTTCCCCCACATATGGGGTATTGGTGTACTCAGAGGAAATTGCACAACAACTTTATCTGTCCATTTTCTCCTTTTACCCCTGTGAAAATGAAAAAAAGTTTCTAAAAGATCATTTTTGTGACTAAAAAGTTAAATATTCATTTTTTCCTTCCACGTTGCTTCAGCTCCTGTGAAGCACCTGAAGGGTTAATAAACTTCTTGAATGTGGTTTTGAGTACCTTGAGGGGTGCAGTTTTTAGAATGGTGTCACTTTTGGGTATTTTCTGCCATATAGACCCCTCAAAGTGACTTCAAATATGAGGTGGTCCCTAAAAAAAATGGCTTTGTAAATTTTGTGATTTTTATTATGAGAAATCACTGGTCAGCTTTTAACCCTTATAATTTCCTAACAAAAAAAAATTTTGGTTCCAAAATTGTGCTGATGTAAAGTAGACATGTGGGAAATGTTATTTATTAACTATTTTGTGTGACATATTTCTCTGTTTTAATGGAATAAAAATTCAAAGTTTGAAAATTTCAAAATTTTCACCAAATTTGCATTTTTTTCAAAAATAAACGCAAGTTATATCGAAGAAATTTTACCACTAACGTGAAGTACAATATGTCACGAGAAAACATTCTCAGAATCGCAAAGATCAGTTGAAGCGTTCCAGAGTTATAACCTCATAAAGAGACGGTGGTCAGAATTGGGGGTGAAGGGGTTAATTGTACAGCTCAATGGTTGCAGGTATGGCTCACATCCCAAAATGTGAAAATGAAGTTATATTGGAAGTCTCATTTGTTACAACAGGTTTAAATACAGCCTACTGAACCATCTTAACACCACAAACTGATTTTTACAGACAGTAGGTGACACCAGACAGGGATGTAACATATACATAAATTCTTAGGAAATATTGCATTAACTACTTGAGGAAAGAAGGATATTACATAGAGTAGAAAAGTACCTTATGAAAGTTATTTTAGGTTTGTTAAAAAATCTTTTAAATATTTTTATTCCAGTACCGGTTACAAATTTTCTTACCTGACTTGTGTCCTTTATTAGTTGTAGTAATAAAGTTATTATAGAGTGGTATCTCTCTGTCTATTCTAAATATTGTTAAATAATGAAACACAGTCTTTGTATGGAGCCAAAGGTATATAGAGTCTCATCTTATTGCGGAATAATTGGTAATCGTTACAGTTTAATAACCCTTATCATAACATGACATACTGGTTCATTATATGGACATGGGGATGAGAAAACTGGATGTAATGACTAGTGGTGACTGAGTGTGCTCGTTACTCAAATTTCCCGAGCATACTCGGGTGTTCTCCGAGTATCTTGGGCGTGCTCGTAAATTATGTCTGAGTCCCCATAGATGCATGATTTGCAGCTGCTAGACAGCCTGAATACATGCAGGGATTGCGTGTTTGATAGGGAATCCCCACATGCATTCAGGCTGTCTAGCAGCTGCATGCAGCTACGGGACTTAGACATAATTTACGAGCACGCCCAAGATACTTGGAGAACACCCGAGCATGCTCGGGAAACTCGAGCAATGAGCACACTTGCCCATCACTAATAATTATCCATATTCAACCTGAAAACCATTTTAATTGTCAACATGTAAACTTTTAAAGGGAACCTGTCACCAGGTTTGGCGATACGAGTTACAGCCACCAATTTTCAGGGCTTATCTGCAGCATTCTATAATGTTGTAGATAAGCCCCCAATCGGACCTGCAAGAGAAGAAAAAGTTTTATTATACTTACCTGCGGGACGGTTCGGTCCGATGGATGTCGCCATCTTCTTGAGATGCCGCCCTCTTGCTTCATGGCTCTCTGGCATCGGGCTGCTGCGCAGGTGTACTTATCTGCCCTTTTGAGGGCATAGCAAAGTACTGCAGTACGCAGGCGCTATGCCTCTCTGATTTTTCCCAGCGCCTGCGCACTACAGTACTTGTCTCTGCCCTCAAGATAAGGGCAGATAAGTACGCCTGCTCTGGAGCGCGATGCTGGAGAGAGATGAAGCAAGCAGGATGGCGGCATCGCAAGAAGATGGGAGGTGTCGGACAAGGACCTGCGACACCCATCAGACCGGACCGCCCCACAGGTGAGTATAATAAAACTTATTTTTCTTCTCTTGCAGGTTGGATCGGGGGCTTATCTACAGCATTATAGAATGTTGTAGATAAGCCCTGAAAGGCGGTGGCCATAACTCGTAACAGCCAAACCTGGTGACAGGTTCACTTTAAAGTATGTATAAGTTTATGCAGTGTATACAGGGCTAAACAGTTGTTATATTATATTGTTGTGACAGAAAGAGGAAGCCACTAATGGCTATAATCAAATTCCTGAGGAGGCATGTGATGAAAAACACTTGCATGACTGCAAATGACCTTCAGCAAGATTTGAAACAAATGCTGAAAATAACACCCTTCCTACAGTGAAGCATGGCTGTGGTTTGGTGAGGGGCGTGGGCTGCTTTGCATCTTCTGTCACTGGAAACCTGTGGTGTGTGGAGGGCAATATGGATTTGACCAAGTATCTGGAAATTCTAGGAGAAAAAATCAGGTCTTCTTTGAGGACGCTGATGCTTCAGTATCATTATATCTTCCAAGAAGATAGTGATCTTAAGCATACCGCAAGGTCTAGCAGGGCTTGATTTCATTAAAAATCGTGGTTGATTCTTGAGTGCCGTCACAGGTCCTTGACTTAAACCACCTAAGAGTTGCAGAAGGTGGTTGAAGAACACAAACCCAAGCATCTTTAGAATCCAAAAGTTGCTTAGTAGCCATGCAACAACCTATTGTTTGGGTTTGAATCACATATGGTTCAGGTCATAAGTCAGATTTGGCTGTACTAAAGATGATAATCATGAAAGGTTTGAATGAACAATTCTGAAGTAACATTCCATGTTGAATTTGGAGAAATTACTTATAATACTAGTTGTTTTGCATTTTTAAATTGTTCTTGTTTCATTGATTTATTGTAAACAGCAGAAAGTTTGAAAATTTTGTTCATAAACTTAATTTGTGGATTGAATAATTTTTATGGCATCTCTAGTGACTCTTTTGAGTCTCTTCTGAACAGCTGATATATAAGCAGTAGAAAATTTGGTCATTAATAAATTAATAAGATTGTTCTGAAGAAAAGAGAAATGTTTTAGACCCTGCTGTCACACAAACTCAAAGATGGATTTCTCTGTAATATCATTGTGTACACTGCAATTTTCTTCTAAAAATACTGTAGTTGGTCTTTTTCCCTTTGTTCTTCATTAACTTTGCCAGAAGTGGGGCACTCCTGATGATTGACAGTGGCATGTTCATACTAATAGTCCGAACTGCTCTTTTCCATGCTGCTAGCGGAAGCTGTTTTGCCTCTGCAGCATGGGAGAAGCGCAGGTTGACTCAGACTGGTTAAGTGATGTGACCCCCATCAAGCATTGGAGTATAGCGAACAGGCTGTGAAGCATAGGGTTTACTTGTGCCGCTTGCTCCTTGCAGAGTTAACCAGTCTTGTTGTGAAGGAAGGGTGGTCAGTAAACTAGGCATTGATTAACACCCTGCTAGCAAGGTGAGCTACTTACCTACAGTGGCTTTCGAAAGTATTCAACCCCCTTGACATTTTTTGCATTTTGCTACTTCATAACCTGTAATTTTACTTTTTTTTTTTTGTTGAGGGTTTGCAACAGTTCTTGTAAAGAACATGCCTACATCTGTAAACATTCTGGGGTTTTTTTTGCTTTTTTTTTGTGAAGCAAACAAAACCTAGGACAAAATAATGGAAAACTTCAGTGAGCACAACTATTCACCCCCCCCCTAAGGTCAGTACTTTGTAGAGCCTCCTTTTGCAGCTATTACAGCTGCAAGTCGCTTGGAATAAGTCTCTATGAGCTTTCCACATCTTGCCTCTGGGATTTTTGCCCATTCCTGGAGGCAAAATTGTTACAGCTCCTTCAAGTTAGATAGTTTCCTCTTGTGAACAGCAATCTTCAAGTCTGACCACAGATTCTTAATTGGATTAAGGTCTGGGCTTTGACTAGAGGTACTGTCACACTAAACGAGATCCCTAACGAGATCGCTAATGCGCCTCCGATTTATGACGCAGTAGCGATCTCGTTAGTGACTTAGCTGTGTGTGACATGTAGCGGCGATGTGGCCCCTGCTGAGATGTCGCTGATCGCTTATGAACGTTCTGAGCCGTTTTTGGTCGTTGGTCTCCCGCTGGTGAGCCTGAATCGCTGAGTGTGACACCCTTTATGAACAACTTCACCAGCATCGCAGGTGGGACTAGGTTTTCCCAATGACCACAGAGGTCGTTATACAGATCGCTGATGAGATGTGTTTGGTATCTAACTAGCGATCACATAGCGATCTCGCCAGGTCGTGTCGTTGTCGCTGGTGCGATCGCTAAGTGTGACAGTGCCTTAGGTCACTGCAAAACATTTACACATTTTCCATTAAGCCACTCAAGTGTTGCTTTAGCAGTATGCACTTTAGCATTAGTCAAAGTGGCTATGAGGTATATCAATGCAGAGTACAAATGCCAAAGACCAAAAGAATAAATGAAGTCAATGAGTCTCAAAATATACCCATAGCTGTAGTCAGCAACGTGCATCAGCCAACTTTCACCAACGTACGTTTCACAAACAACCCTGAAGAAGTAATTTGTCATTTACCCCTTCACCTTACCATTTTAAAGCATTTTGTTCCATTATGTGTCTTTTTGTATTAATAAAAATTTATATTTTTGTAGTTTTGACTCATGTTCTCTCTTGTTTAACATCAGTAACTTAAACTATTTAGTGCTGATGCATCACACACAAATCGTATTACAAAAATATTTAAACACAGGTTCCAATGTAACAAAATAAGTAAAAAGCTAAGGGGGTGAATACTTTCACAAGCCACTGTAGGTAACAGGTCATTCCGAAACCGTGGAGTGGCTGCAATCTAGGTAATGAGCTGTATATTAAAAAATTATGAATCTTGAGAACACAGGATTTGTCATAAGTAGTAATTGACAAAGTTGCTGTTTTTTTACAAGCCCTTCACAATTTTAAAATAAGAACTTGAGACAGCCTGGTAAAGGTGTATTTGACCTGTCACATGTCTTCACATCATGATATGGTTTAGGTCATTATTCTGACATTTTTTTGTAATTAAAATCTTTAATCAAGGCCACATATTCCAAAATGATCATTTAGGAATCACTTGTTTGATAAAAGTTAGAAATACACATCCAAGATGTCTGTAAACTTACCTACCTGGTTGCTCTACTGCCATGTATTTGGTCTCCACTCCAATCACCGGGCTCCGGTGGCAAGGACCTTCTTGTATCTTTAGGACAGTAGATTATTATTTTGTATAGGTTGTGGCAGCAGAAAGACAGAAACACAGGTCACAGTAGTACTGAAGTAATGATATGGCCCCTACATCTGTTTTAAACTTCCTCGAGTGTCTGTGGGATTACATAAAGAGACTGAAGGATTACATAAAGAGACTGAAGGATTACATAAAGAGACTGAAGGATTTGTATAAGCCTACATCCACAAAAGATGTGTGCTGTTTGTAACAACCTCCCGTCCGAGTTTCTTCAATAACTGTGTGCAAGTATATCTAGAAGAATTGATGCTCTTTTAAAGACAAAGGGTGGTCACACTAAATGTTGATTTGATCTCAATTTTTCTTTTATTCATTCACTTTGCATTTTAAAAATTGATAAAAGAAACACACTTCTATTTTTAATGCAGTTTAACTTTGCAGAATTTTTCCATACCTGCTTAAAACTTTTTCACTGTACAATATATGTGCAGTTGCAATCACAATTCTTAAACCACAATTGTAATTAGCAAAATTTACAAACTTTGCAATAAACTAATGAAACAAGAACATTTTAAAGCACCACTGCAATATTTGTATTTTTTTCATCGCTGGAGTGATGCTTTAAACGTAAATCCCCTGCCCCTGGTCATATACTCTTCCCTCCAGTGTCTTTACCGTTTTTTTGCACCGCCTCTTGTGAGCTCAGCTTCTGACTGACTATAAGTTAGAAGCTATGTCACAAGTTCTCAATGGAAGCCTATGTGAACCAGAAGTAGGATCTCATGTACGTATATTGATTAGTGTCCTCCAGCTCGCTCCATAAACCTCTGGAGCAGCCGGCAGGTCACAAGCTGCAGGAGACTAAGGCTACTTTCACACATCAGGCTTTTTGAATCAGGCGCGATCCGGCGTGTTTCTAAAAAAAACGGATCCGGTACCGGCGGCCGGACAAGACGGTTTTTGTAACTTTTTTTTTTTTTCCGGAGGCACCTGACAGTGCCTGAATCGGCACTTCAGGCGGCCGGAAACAATGCAAACCTATGGAGCCGGACCAGATTTTTGACAAATCCGTCAGAAAACTGATCCGGAGTCCAAGGTCTCTCTCTCTCTCTCTCTCTCTCTCTCTCTCCTTTCGCATTACACACGGACCAATATTTCGCTATGGGGCAGCTCTGATCGTGCGTATTTTTCTCGGCCGTATCTTACAGTGCGAGACACTTGCAGCATGCTGCGATTGTACACGTATTACGCCCGTTGTACGCCAATGAAAGTCTATGGGTACGAGAAAACAACGGATTACACACGGACCACACGTGTGACTTGCGAGAAATACGCAAGATGATTTCATTGAGTTTCAGGCCTAAAAACCGTTAAATGTCCATTTTGCAAGGCTGCGAGAAAAATATGCTATACGGATGCCATAAGGATTGCATACGGATGCTTACATGCGCTAAATACGCAGCCGCACCCCGAAAACGTATTAAATACGGATTGTTGTACCTGCAACATTTTGGCGTAATACAGCCGTAAAATACGGTTTGTATTTTTGTACGGTGAGTGTGTCCCCTGCCTTACTGTCCTGCTGGATAATCCAATGGTGCCCAAGCTTCACATTCCTGCTGTGAGCAGGTTGCGAGATGCCGTGACGGACAGGAGGCAGAGCAAGGGTTAACAGTTTTACTTAACAGGGGAATACTCCACGCAGGTAGGCAAACAGTTAAAGGGAGGACAAAAACAGTTCAGATGCAAAAAGATGTGCAGAGTCAATGAAAAACAAGGGTTAAGGTAATGGCAGTTCGTGTGAGATAAACTTAGCCTGTCAGACATCTTCCAGGCTGCGGCAGTTACTATGCAGGTGATGGCGCCGTCAACGACTGGCGCGGTGCTTGTCCGATGAGGTCTTGAAAATAACAATGGTCCGTCTTCTGGCAGCAGCGATTGGTCTCTGGTACCTTCTGCTGAGCCCCTAGCCCATATGCTGCAGTGGCTGACAAGGGTGCGGGCCACAGTCCTGTACAAGCCCAACGTGGCTTGGCAAATGTAACCTGGGCTCAAGTGTCTGTCCCGTGCCCGGTTACTCTTATGTGGCACGTGCACTGTTCTCACGGACACGGAGCATATGGCGTCTTTCTCTCTGGTACCCACCAGGCACACACTGCACGTCTCTCTTTCTGTGGTCCCCGCTGTTGGAGGTAGAGAGACTGTGGACGCTGGCCTGCACGATGCTGGTGCTCCCAGGACTGAGCTCTCCTCTCTCCTGGCAGCAGTCCCGCTGCAGGCGGTGAGGCCCTGTCGCAGCGCCGGTACTCAGTGGGAGGATGAGCAGAGCGTGCCGCACGCCTGACTGCGCGCTGCCCTGGATTGGCACCAAACTCCTCTGCTTTTCTCCTTTTTATTTTCCTCCGCCCCCCTCGGTCAGGAGGATGGTCCGGCTTGGTGATGCAAGCTCCACAGTTCCAGACCCGGCATGCAGGTACCCGCTGTCCGGTCGTCCCATTTACACTGCTACTTTGAGTAAATCAATTTTACCCTCCACACGTTGCAGGTTTCCAGTGCTAGAGAAAGCAAAGCCAACCTAATCCATGTTTCTTTATAGAAAGGGTGTCCCGTTCAGTGCATCTTTTATTGATGTTCCCAGAAATACTGGTGATCCATAGGGCTGGAAAGTTCTAGTCATCAGTGTCTGATGGCACCAAATCTGGCTGTAGTCACTCTAGTATTTTTTTTTCACTACCACCTTCCTCAGGATTCCATGCACTTATTCACTTTTGCATGCTATCAATGAAGTTATTAACATCATTTGCAGTACAGAATAGATCACTACAACCCATTCTTCAAATCTGACGAAACCACATAGGCAACGCCATGATGAAGGTATTCATGAGGTATGCCATCCCTGTTCCTAATCCCAGGGTTATGTTATAGGGTGTCATATTGTATATTAGCCAAACCCCTCTAGTCTTCATTCCAGGTACACAATCAGCTCCGACTTACATTGATTTGATTGAGGATGATTGATTGGTACTGCCATTTATCCAGAGTGTCTCAGAAACCTGTTTTTCCAGTCTATAAGGTCACAAATGACATGTGCTGCTATGAGCAGCCTGTGAGGCCTAAATTTCCAGTCATGGCCTGCAACATCTCCAGATTTGTCTCCATTTAGCAAATGTGGGACGTCACTGGTCAAACTGCTTGCAGCAAATCTTGATGATTTATGTGCCAAGTGCATTCATTGTGGTGTAACAATGTGGCACGGGGTGGTAGTCATGGGCGAGTCCACTAGGTCACAGTCAGTGAGCACCCTGGCCCCTTCCACATGAAAAGACAGTTCAAGTCACAGTCCTATGGCATAGTTGGTTACCTCTGGCACATGGTTGCTTTCCATGCTGGAACAGCGTCCTCCGAATGTAGCACACGTCACACCTTGTTTCCAGCTGTCGTAAAACTTTAAGAACAATGAAAAGGAAGAGAAAATAATTTCTGAGCTGTCCCTAGGCAAGGATGCAGCTTCGTCAGCAACGTCTGCAGCAGAAGACACATCGGCTCCTAGGAGCTAACAGTCTCTTGGTGGGCACTCGGTCAGTCCTTGTGCCCGTTCCTGCTGCCCAGTAGTCCCTGGCAGACTGTACTCCTCAGCCGGGCGTCCTTTCTGTCCCCGATAGGGACACGTGTCCTGCCTCGGGCAATCCTGCCCGAACTGTCCTCTAGAACAGTGTTTCTCAACTCCAGTCCTCAGGACCCACCAACAGGTCATGTTTTCAGGATTTCCTTAGTATTGCACAGGTGATAATTTTATCACCTGCTCAAGCATTAATTCCATCACCTTTGCAATACTAAGGAAATCCTGAAAACATGACCTGTTGGTGGGTCCTGAGGACTGGAGTTGAGAAACACTGCTCTAGAAGAAGGAAATTCCTGCTTTCTCAGTCTGCTGTAAGCGCTCCCTATCCTTGCACTAATCCTGTCCAGTGAAGTGCAATATAATACAAAGACAGGAAACAACATCACACAGTACACATACAACGATAAAACAGTGGTTCATAACAATAATACATTAACCCCTTTACCCCCAAAGTTGGTTTGAATTTTAATGACCAGGCCAGTTTTTACAATTCTGTCTACTGTCCCTTTATGAAGTAATAACTGGAACGCTTCCATGGATCCAGGTGATTTTGACATTGTTTTCTCATGACATATTGTACTTCATGATAGTGGTAAATTTTCTTTAATATGACTTGCGTTTATTTGTGGAAAAAAACGGAAATTTGGCATAAATTTTGAAAATTTCGCAATTTTCCAACTTTGAATTTTCATGCCCTTAAATCACAGAGATATGTCACATAAAATGCTTAATATGTAACATTTCCCACATGTTTACTTTACATCAGCACAATTTTGGAACAAAACTTTTTTTGTTAGGAAGTTATAAGGGTTAAAAATTAAACAGCGATTTCTCATGTTTACAACACCACTTTTTTTAGGGACCACATCACATTTGAAGTCACTTTGAGGGGTCTATATGATAGAAAATACCCAAAGTGACACCATTCTAAAAACTTTACCCCTAAAGGTGCTCAAAACCACATTCAATAAGTTTATTAACCCTTCAGGTGCTTCACAGGAATTTTTGGAATGTTAAAAAAAATGAACATTTAACTTTTTTCACAAAAAAAATACTTCAGATTCAATTAGTTTTATTTTCCCAAGGGTAGCAGGAGAAATTTGACCCCAAAAGTTGTACAATTTCTCCTGAGTACGCTGATGCCCCATATATGCAGGTAAACCACTGTGACTTTTCAATGCAAAATTAGCTGGAATTGAGATCAGACGCCATATCGCATTTGTAGAGCCCCTGATGTGCCTAAACAGTGGAAACCCCCCACAAGTGACACCATTTTGGAAAGTAGACCCCTAAGGAACTTATCTAGATGTGTGGTGAGCACTTTGAATCCCCAAGTTCTTTACAGAAGTTTATAACGTAGAGCCATAAAAATTCATATTTTTTTTCACAAAAATGATGTTTTCGCCCCCAATTTTTTATTTTCCCAGGGGTAACAGGAGAAATTGGACCCCAAAAGTTGTTGTGCAATTTGTCCTGAGTATGCTGATACCCCATATGTGGGCGTAAACCACTGTTTGAGCACATGGCAGAGCTTGAAAGGGAAGGAGCACCGTTTGACTTTTTCAACTCAGAATTGGCTGGAATTGAGATCAGACGCCATGTCACATTTGGAGAGCCCCTGATGTGCCTAAACAGTGGAAACCCCTCAATTCTAACCCCAACACACCCCTAATCCCAACCATAACCCTAACCACAAACCTAACCCTGACACACCCCTAATCCCAACCTTAACTCTAATCCCAACCGTGATACAAACCTTAACCCCAACTCTAGCCCCAACCCTAACCCTAAATTTTTTATTTTATTATTTTTCCCTAACTAGGGGGGTGATAAAGGGGGTTTGAGTTACTATTTTTTTTTTTTTTTTTTGATCACTGTGATAGAGGGTTTTTATGTTTGGCAGCTATCACACACTAAATGACGCTTTTTATTGCCAAAAAAATAGTTTTTGCATCTCCACATTTTGAGAGATATCATTTCTCCATGTTTTGGCCCACAGAATCATGTGAGGTCTTGTTTTTTGCAGGATGAGTTGACGTTTTATTGATACCATTTTCGGGCACATGACATTTTTTTGATCACTTTCTATTCCGATTTTTGCGAGACAGAATGAGCCTGGGATGCCACAAGCAGTGTCGGGGTGCTCTGCTCGCAGACCTCTCGTCTGGTATATGGATGTCGCGATCCCAGGGTCCGTGTGAGGCTGCCCTGGGTCACGCGGGCGCAGCGCAGTCAGAGTGGGGCTCCCTGCGTTCGTCTGAGAAGCCGGCACTAATGCAAAGGACTTCCGGCGGAAACCGGGGAGGATACGTCACAGGAGGCGTGGCTGGGCCTTCTTAGGCTGGCGTCGGAGCTGCACATTGTGCTGCAAAAATGTTCTCTGGGGGATATGGAGAAGCACCTACCGCCTGTGGAAGTGTCCGAGCAGCACAAAAAGAGCAGAAGTAGCGGCAGCGGTCGCTCCAGGGGGAGTGAGACTGCTGACAACAATGTTGTACGGGGGCGACAGCTGACTGGGACCCCTACGTTGTGTGCTGGATCCCCACCTCGGAACCCAGTACTCCACTGAAACAGCTTCGGGTGGTGAGTGTATGGTCACCTGGTAAGCTGAATTTCCCCCTTCTGTGCTCTATTCCCAGGTAAAGAAATTGGCAAAATCTAAGCACAAGCAGTGTGCCTTGTGCATTGTACCCCTGCCTGACATCTATGCTAAAAGGCTTTGACAGTCCTGCATATGCCAAACCCTGGAAGAGGAGGCTCCTATTCGTACATCAAATCTAAGGGCTGTCATCAGGGAAGAAATTAAGAGCTCCCTTATGGGGAAGACGCGTAAAAGGACTAGCGTTGAGAGAGTGAGCTCAGGATCTAGTCCGTCGATGGGGGACACCAGTTTGAGTCCTCAGGTCACCCTCATCTTCACCATCGTTGGATGAGGATGGGAGACCTTGTTTCCCCATAGAAAATATGGACATGTTGGTGAGTTCGGTGCGAGCCACCATGGGGGTCACGGACAGTAGAGAACCCAAATTGGCTAAGGACCTCATGTTTGCAGGCTTTTGTCCGAGGAGTCATAAGTCCTTCCCGGTAAATGACACAGTTAAAAGCCTCATAAAGAGAGAGTTGGATAGGCAGGATAGCCGAGGATTCCTGCCATCTGCCGCAAAACAGAGGTACCAATTTGAGGATGATATACTTGCGGAATGGGTTAAGGTTCTTAAGGTGGATGCAGCCGTGGCCTCATCAAAGAGATCTGTACTACCCGTAGAAGATGGAGGTCTTCTGAAGGATCCGTCTGACAAGAAAGCACACATGCTCCTGAAGCGGCTATGGGAGACATCTGCTTGGGCATTTAAGCCAGAAATTGCAAGTACCTGCACTGCCAGATCCATGATGGTCTGTCTGGACCAGGTTGAGGATCAGTTACGGTCTAAGATCCCTAGAGACAAGATGCTGGACTCCCTCTCACAAATCCGCGGAGGGGTGGCTTACCTAGCAGATGCTTCAGTGGATTCTCTACGGTTGGCTGCTAGATCTGCTTGCCTGTCAGAACGCTGCCCGCCGAGCACTCTGGCTGAAGAGCTGGAAGGGGGATGCACATGGTAGAGCAAAATTATGTGCCATTCCATACTGCAGTGAGTACTTGTTTGGCCCTGTGCTTGATGAAATCCTCACTAAGGCAAGTGACAAAAAGAAAGGGTTCCCTAAATTATCTACCCCTGCTTTCAGGAACACCTTTAAGAAGCGGTCGTACTTCCGAAGGAAATATGCAGAACTGAAGCGGAGAGGTGCTTACTTCGGTGGGGCCTCATCGTCCAAGCATAGGCGCAACTATCGCTAGCCCTGATCTCCCGGTGGGCGGTAGATTAAAATATTTTTATAATCAGTGGGTCCATATAGCATCTAGCGCCTGGATCCTCGGAATTATATCATCCCGGCTAAAATTGGAGTTTAGGAGTATTCTTCCGGACTCCTTCCTGTTAACAACTGTCAGAAATTCCCCCGACCGGCAGCGGGTCCTGGAAACAGAAATTTTGCAGTTGAGGGAGAAAAAGGTCCTGGTGGAAGTCCCTAAGGGCCAAGAAGGATAGCGGTTTTATTCTCCCTTGTTTCTAATTTCCAAACCTGATGGTTCTTTTAGAACCATTATTAATTTACGGAAGCTAAATATGTTCCTGCAGTGTCATACTTTTAAAATGGAATCCATCAAGTCTGCAGCTAAACTTCTGTTTCCCAAGTGTTTCATGACAGTCCTGGATTTAAAAGACGCCTACTACCATCTGCCTATTTACCAGAACCACCAGCATTATCTCTGAGTGGCGGTACGGCTAGGCGACAAGGTTAGACATTTTCAATTCACCTCTATGACACCATGGCACCACGTGTATTTACCAAAGTGATTGCAGAAGTGATGGCCTATTTGAGAGAACAGGATACCCTGGTCATACCATACCTAGATGATTTCCTAATAGTAGGGGGTCGGCCATCCAGGGCAGTACCCGGCTAAACCGTATAATATCATCCCTGCAGGATCTCTGTTGGCTAGTCAATCTGGAGAAGTCACGGCTAGTTCCTTCAACCCGTCAAGAATTCCTCTGCATCCTCCTGTACGCAGTAGCTCAACATTGTTTTCTGCCGGAGGACAAAAAGTGGGGCATCATCTGCAAAGTCAGGGGAGTAAGAGACAATCTGGATCTGACATTAAGAGACGCAATGTCCCTTCTGGGTTCCCTAACGTCTTGCATGCCAGCAGTACAGTGGGCTGAGTTCCACACCAGGACATTGCAGAACGAGGTGCCCAAGGCAGAGAGGAGGCTGCAGGGCCACCTGAGAGGAAGATTGCTGTTGTCGGTCGCCATGGTCAACAATCTAGTCTGGTGGCTAAACCCACTACATTTGTCCAGAGAGGTGCCGTGGGGGATAAAACCGGACATTATAGTTATGACTGATGCCATCCCCTTGGGATGGAGAGCTCACGTGGGAGATAGTCTAGTCCGGGGGGAGCACAATTTTCAGGTGGACTATCACAGCCAACACTGCCTGTGCCAAGGAGAGTGGTCCCTGGATCGGCAGGTTTTCAGGCTGATAGTACGCTTATGTGGCCTCCCGGTTATAGACCTTTTTGCGACAAGAAGCTACAGGCAGTTCAGGAGGTTTGAGTCGCTACGGGCATCGGACCAGCCTGAGATAGTAGACTCCCTTCTGGTTCGGTGGGATTATACTCTGGCATATGCGTTTCCCCCGATGTGTCTGATCCCGCTGGTCCTCAGGAAGATCAGGGGGAAGGGGGCAAGAGTGATACTGACTGCCCCTTCTGGCCCAGGAGACCATGGTTCTCATCATGTTATGGCAGTTTGTTTAACGGATGCGTTAAACGGACTGCGCTAACGCTAGTCTTTTTTTATCACTTTTATGCGAGCACGTTAGTGCATCTGCTCATTCTGTGCTAGCCAAGACAGACTCTCGAACGCCGAAGACCGCTTCCGAGGGTCCGTCACAGCATAATGGGACATCGCTAACGCATGCCGATTTTGACATGCGTTAGCGATGCACTAGGTTATGGTAATCTATGGGTGCATTAATGGATACGTTACATTGCGTTAATGCCTCTTTGTAACGCATCCGTTAAACAGACTGCCATAATGTGATGTGAACCTGGCCTAAGGGCGATGTCCGTGACTGACCCTTGGGTGTTACCGTCCAGCCTGGAGCTTCTCTCTCAGGGCCAATTCCGTCATCCTCAGATGGAGGGTCTCCACTTGATGGTGTGGAATTTCAGAGGGAGCTGCTGAGACATAGAAGGTTCTCAGAATCCTTAGTTGCTACTTTATTAAAGAGTAGGAAGGAAGTCACTACAAAAATTTATTGTAAAACCTGGAAGAAGTTAAGGTTCCACTAAGCTCCCCTGTCGGACCAGGTTCCAATTCTGGCGATTCTGGAGTTCTTGCAGAAGGTCCGAGAATTGGGATTATCAGTCAATACCCTTAGAGTACAGGTGTCTGCATTGGGGGCGTTGTATAACTATAACATGGCGGGGAACAGGTGGATCACTAGGTTCATCAAGGCCTGTGAACGTAGTAACCCAGTGCATATTACTGGATTGCCTCCATGGGATTTAAACCTTGTAACTAGATGCATTGACTGGCCCTCCCTTTGAACCCTTAAGGTACTGCCACACTTAGCGATCTCGTTAGCGATCACGATAACGACGCAATCGTTGGTGTGATCTCTTTTAGGTCGCTAGTAGCTGCCAAACAGGAGATCTCATAAACGACTCATCAGCGGTCAGCGATCTCTTTAACGACTTTGGCGGTCGTTAGGATGTCATTAGCATGTACTGAGCGCTTCTGATTCATAGGAATTTCCAGCATCACTCCTGCTCTCTGCGTCCTGCTAGCCTGCTTTGCATCTTCTGCGATCCTCTCTGTGACGCAAAAGAGAACTTACAGATATTGCGATCCACTCCGTGACGCAAAACAGTCATGCGTCACAAACGAGGTCGCTCGTCGTTCGCAAAAGGTGCCAAACAGCGATTCAGGCTCACCAGTGGGACGCCAACGATCAAAAAACGGTCCAGAACGATCAGCGACATCACAGCAGGGGCCACATCGCAGCTACATGCCACACACAACGAGGTCGCTAACGAGATCGCAAAATAGTGACGTTTTAGTGATCTCGTTTGCGATCTCGTTTGCAATCTCTTTTAGTGTGGCATACCCTTTAGTCTCGGCCTCAGTGAAGGTGCTGACCCTTTAAAACAGCACTGTTAGTAGCCTTAACTTTCACGAGACGGGTCAGTGACATTCAGGCGTTATCAGTAGATCCCCCTTCCTGATGATCTATCAAGATAAGATAGTTTTGAAACCAGACCCAGCCTATTTAGCGAAGGTCGCTTATAGGTTTCATAGGAGCCAGGAGATCTATTTACCATCTTTTTATGATAGCCCTGTTACAGCTGAAGAACAAAGGTTCCATACTCTAGATGTTAAGAGAGCTGTACTAGAGTACTTAGGAAGGACTCAGGATTGGAGGCAGAGTAGGGCGCTGTTTGTGTCCTTCCATGGTCAAAGAAGGGGGTCGAGTGTCAAAAAGAACTCTATCGACCGATGGATAAGGGATTTGTTCTACCTAGCCTATTCGACCAAAGGGGAGTCTCCGCCAGAAGGAGTAAGAGCTCACTCAGCACTGGCCATGTCATCTTCATAGGCAGAGAAGGCGGATGTCTCTATTGAGCTAATTTGTAAGGCGACAATGTGGTAGTCACCCTCCACCTTTTATAGACACTACCGTCTTGATCTTTCATCCACCTGCAGTTTATTTCGGGCGATCAGTACTTAGTGCTGTGGTCCCTCCCAGGTGATAGTCTCTGAAAGTCTCTCATTGGGTGCTGTCATGGCGATAGGAAAGCCGGTCATTACATACCAGTAATAGGATTTTACAGAGTCCACGACAGCACCCGCACATTCCCCACCATAATTGAACACTGGATTTCCTGCATTCTGAGGGAAGGTGTGTTATTTAGATTTCACTCTATAGAGGTGATGGTATTGTATAATGTAAATAACATGTTTGTTGTGTACTAATCTGATGGGCTCTGAAACACGACTGAGGAGGCGAGGGGGACTGCCCCCTTTTTAACCTGTAGGTTTCTGTCCTGATGGTGGGCAGATCCCCTCTCTCATTGGGTGCTGTTGTGGACTCTGTAAAATCCTATTACCGGTACGTAATAACCGTTTTGTTTTTTTCTGATGACGCTCGTTTTTTGCAAGATGATGTTTTCAGCGGTACTATATTTATTTATAACTGTCTTTTTGATCGCGTGTTCCACTTTTTGCTGGGTGGTATGATGATAAAGCATTGTTTTTTGCCTTTTTTTTAATGGTGTTCACTAAAGGGGTTAACTAGCAGGACAGTTTTATAGGTCGGGTCGTTATAGACGCGACGATACCAAATGTGTGTACTTTTATTTAGATTTTTTTATTCAAATATTTATTTAGTGATAAAATATATATATTATATATATATATATATATATATATATATATATAGTTTAATATGGTGTAGATCCACCTTTTGTGGCGATTACAGCCTCAATTCTCCGGGGTATGGATTCATACAAGGTGTGAATTGTTTCCAAAGGAATTTTAGCCCATTCTTCAGTTAAAACACCCTCCAGTTCTTTGAGCGACGATGGCGGCGAAAATCAACGTCTAACTTGAATCTCTAAAATCGACCATAAATGCTCAATAATGTTGAGGTCTGGGGATTGTGGGGGCCAGATAAGATGCTCCACTTCATTAGAATGTTCCTTGTGCCATGCTTTAACGATTCTAGCTGTATGAATTGGTGCATTATCATCCTGAAAGATGGCGTTCCCCTCCGGGAACAGTGCTTGAACCATAGGATGCACTTGGTCGCCCAAAATGCCTAAATAATCGCTACTCTTAATTCTTCCATGAAGGGATATCATTGGCCCGGCGGATCTCCACGAAATAGCACCCAAGATCATCACAGAACCTCCGCCATGTTTTACGGTTGGGAGAAGGCAGTCTGGATGGAATACTTCTTTCGGCTGTCTCCAAACGTACACGCAGCTGGAGGTCGGAAATGGGGTAAACGATTATTCGTCTGAGAATATCACATGTTTCCACGGCTCGAGGAACCAATTCTGGAGGTTTCTTCACCACTCTAAACGCTTGGAAACATTTGTCATTGAGAGCAGCGGTTTTCAAATTGCAGCTCTTCCGTGGAATCCAGATTTGTTCAGCTCCCGACGAACAGTTTTCATGGAAACCCCAGGTTCTGTAGGTGTTCATTGAGCTCAGCAGTGATTTTCGGAGCCGTGGTCTTGCGATCCTCTCTCACAATTCGCTTTAGAGTCCGACGGTCTCTCTGTCAACTTCGACTTTTGGCCGGACCTGTGCTTTGCGGCAGACGTTTTTTCTTCTCTTTCAAACGCAGTCATTACTTTGGAGACAGTACCTCTTGACACGCCAAGCATTCGGGCACTTTCGGTTACACTAGCGCCTGCCATACCAGCACCAACAATTTGGCCTCTTTGAAAATGCGAGAGGTCTGCCATTGGTATCAGGTTCTCATCAATGTTCTTACAATTATGCAAAACAAACAGTTAATTTACATACACATCACATAACACAAATAATCAACTACAAAACATTACCATATGTCACGGTTTGCATGTTTATAACATGTTTGAAGATTATGATGCCAATACGTTAGGTGTTTCCATTATTTTGTCCAACCGCTATATATATATATATATATATATATATATATATATATATATATTATAATATATATATATTAATATTTTACAATTATGTAAAAAAAAGTTTTTATTTCATTCTAACTTCTACACTTTGTCCCACTATGGGACAATCATTTTTTGCAGCCTGATCTCTTCTATAGCATGCAGATGAAGCAGCATCTGCATGCTACAGAAGCTGTCAGCGCTGCAATCCGTGCACACTGGCCTGAGAGACTTCCTGACATGCACTGTGCATGACAGGAAGTTTCTCAGCTCTAGAGACCCGGATGTCGTCTTGACAACATCGTGTCTCCATTGCAGCGATCAGGATCCCGCGGCGTGCCGCGGGGTCTCCGATCCAAAGGCAGAGGTGCTGTCAGTCCTTGTGCCAGCTCCGTAATGCTGCAATCATGTTTCACCACAGTGTTCTGGGGGTTAAAGTGCTGGGAGCAGTCTGTGACCGTTCCTGGCACTTAGTGCCAGGTGTCAGCTATGAGAATCAGCTGACAACCGGCCGTGATCGGCCGCGCTCCCCCCATGAGCGCAGCAGATGACGTACTATCCCATCCATGGGCAGACAGGCCCAGGGCACATGGACGGATAGTACATCAGATGGCAGGAAGGGGTTAATACATGGCCAAACTATCAGGGCTCCGCATATTGGACACGTGCTCGCCATAAGTGAGAGTGGAATCAATTGAGTGTCCCCGCCACCTCCTTACACCCCTCATTCCTAAAATATGGTGGTCCCCGACCATAATGGCTCCTGAAACAAAAAGGTAATATAGTCCATAAGACGTAAGAACACAACACAGTTCAAAAAAACATTCTTACTCTTTTAAGGGGGTCCGTCTGACCCCCATTCCTAAGTTCCTGAGACTCCTGTAAAAATACGGGCCCAATGGCGACTTTATGCAGTTCCATAGTCCTGACCTTGCTTGCACCTCGGGTCCTCCTGATCGACTTCCCCTCTCCCTCCTTTGACCAGATCACGGGTCCACTAAGATATTTATACGCTGTGCTTAATGGGAGCTAGTCCAGGGTTAAAATTGGGCAAAGTTCCGGGTTAAAACAGTTCAGTCTTTACAGCAGCTGCACACACAGTTTATAACAACCAACCCTCGTAGGGTTTCAGCCCTGTAATCTAGCAGGGTGTGCGCAACCGTGCACAAATAAACTTGGAGGAGGGGAGAAAACAAGAGTCATTCAACTGTGACCATATTGGCCACCACTGGCACCCAGTCCTTAGTGCAGTACAGGGCTCACTGCCCTTTTAGAGATGTGGATCAGTTTCTTCACATTTTCCTTAGGTGCAAACGGCACAACATTTTTTCAAAGGGGCCACGTCACTCAATGCACGGCAGTTAATTGGTTAATGGGCCGCATGCGGACCCTGCACTACAATGTACGTATAGGACAAGGATCCGCTGGAGGAGTCCCCACTATTCCTTCTGCTCCGCACCCCCTCCAGCGGTGGCCCCATGGCTCCCAGAGTCGCCCGCTTCGATGACTCCTCAGCAGCTGCCACGCTCAGCCAAGCGCTGCTTCGTCTTGACTAGCTGCAGGAGCCGCGGCCATTGCAGTCGGCCACTTACAACTCTGAGTATCCTGCGGTGGTTCTTCCTCCCGACTGGAGGCCATCTAACTGCCACCGCATATGGCCCTCGGGGCCCTTGCTCTTTGATAAAAGTAACTTAACTGCAGAGGACCGTTAAAAGTAAGGGACCAGGCATTAACATAGACCTTTACTCCAGTACTGGTCTCCTGGATAAAGCCGTAGCCCCTCGCCGAATCAAGATGTCGGATCACACCGCTGGTCATCCTTCCAGCTATAGCTCCCCCGCCGGGGCACTGCAGTTCTTTGAACATCACACTCCGGATCCACCAAGCCACTCCAGCGGTAGGCCCCCGGGGCTCCTCCACGCACGCGCCACTGGTGCCAGACAGAACAGGTGCGGTCCGGGAGGACGCAGACGTCACCAACACGGGATGACAGTGGTGCCGGGAGATGTGATGCAACCGGAAAGGACCGCGGGGCCACAGGAGGCGAGGGAGCAGGAGTTGAGGTGACGGGTCAGTCGGGTGAAGCTCCCTACTCACCGCCACTGCGTCCTGTAATATTCCTTTTGCATGGCCACGGAAGCCGGTGATCGCGGTCACAACAATTCCCTTCAGGGCAGCCTCCAGGGCCTCCCAAGCTGCTTCCGGTTTAGGTGCCGCCAGTCCCGCATGCTCCTCGTCCTCCACCAGTTGCTTGTCCGGCCACCGGAAAGGGTGCCTTTCCTCTAGTTCTTCCGACCACCAGGCCTCGAAACGCAGGCCTATCTCCACCCTGGCCACAGATTGTCTCCAGTCCTGGCAGCCGATGCCACCACGGAAAGACATGCTTCGTCTCTGCATTGTGTGAGGTAATGGCGTCTCTCCTTCTGGGTTCCACCCATTCGTGGGCGGGGAACTTTCTGCTGCTCCACCAGTTTCTTCAGGTTCTGCTGCATGGGTGGGAGCTACTTCTTCGCCCGCACCCATTTCGGGTGGGCATTATTCACAGAGGGGTTGGGCCTCCTGCCTTTTGGCACCAAATCTCTTCATGATGCCCATGAAAGGCGGCTGTTATGTTTCGGTAGCTGAGGAGTGCAGGTAAAAAAGGCAATACACCAGAGCAGTTGGAATCTATGAGATTGCAGTACCCTGACTAACCACCACAACTAGAGGCAGCCGTGGAGCGTTCCTACGTTGGTCCTAGACGCCTCGTCACAGCCCGAGAAACTAACTACACCTAAAGATAGAAATAGGAAAGCTATCTGCCCCGGAGCAGAACCCCAAAGATAATAGAAAGCCCCCAAACATGTAATGGCGGTTAGACAAGAGGAAATACTGACACAGAAAGAAAATAGTATGAGCAAACGCTGGGGCCCAAACTATCTAAATAGAAAAGGATAGGAAGGGTACTTACTGCAATCCCAGAAAACCCTGAAAAGCACCAACTCTACTAATTTCAAAATCACCTGAGATCACACGACCTCTACCACCTAAATTAGTTCTCTGGTGTAACAAAATCAAAACAGCAGCCACTGAAAAAACTGGAAAAAGCAAAAAAACAAAACTCAGTGGCTGAACTAAACTGAGAGGGCAGAAGCCCCCGGAGGGGACCCTGAAGGCCCCCAAAGAAGTGCAGGACAAAATGCAAAAATATAGCACAAACACAAAAGCAGAAAAAGACTTATCTGTTAGCAGGAGAAGCAGACACGACACAGCAGGCTACAAGGGAAACTGGAATGAAGGATTCAGACCAGAACAATTGATCACCGGCAACCCTGATGGGAAAATGACTCCCTTATATAAGACCAGTCAGTAACACCTGATTCCCAGTCCTCACAATCTTCACTAGCACCGCTTGTAACCACCAGAGGGAGCCTCTGCTCAGAACTCATCTCAAACCCATTCACAACAGTACCCCCCCCTTGAGGAGGGGTCACCGAACCCTCATTTGAGCAACCAGGTCGGTCAGGATGAGTTCTATGATACGCACGGATAAGTCTCCTAGCATGGATGTCCGAAGCAAACACCCAAGAATTGTCTTCCTGACCATAACCTCTCCATTTAACCAAATACTGGAGTTTCCGTCTAGAAAAACGAGAATCCAATATTTTCTCAACCACATACTCCAGATTGCCCTCAACCAAAACAGGGTCAGGAGGCACAGCAGCAGGAACCACTGGCTCAACAAACCTCTTCAACAAGGACTTGTGGAACACGTTATGGATCTTAAATGTCCCTGGAAGAAGCAAACGAAAAGAAACAGGATTAATAATCTCCATGATCTTATAAGGTCCAATGAACCTAGGCTTAAATTTAGGAGATGCTACTCTCATAGGAATATTCTTTGAGGACAACCAGACCAAGTCCCCCACTTTAAACCGAGGACCATCAGTCCTATGCCGGTTAGCAAACCGCTGGGCCTTCTCCTGAGAGAGGGACAACCTCTCCACTACCTGGTCCCAAATCTGTTGCATACGCTCCACAACAGAGTCAACACCTGGACAGACAGAAGCCTCCGTCTGTCCTGAAGAAAATCGAGGGTGAAACCCAGAATTACAGAAAAACGGAGACATCAAAGTGGCAGAGCTAGCCCTATTATTAAGAGCAAACTCAGCCAAAGGCAAAAAAGAGACCCAGTCATCCTGATCAGCAGACACAAAGCATCTTAGATAAGTCTCCAATGTCTGGTTTGTTCTCTCAGTTTGACCATTGGTCTGAGGATGAAATGCCGAGGAGAAAGACAATTGAACACCCAGTTTAGAACAAAAAGTCCTCCAAAATCTGGAAACAAACTGGACTCCTCTGTCAGACACAATGTTCTCAGGAATGCCGTGTAAACGAACCACGTGCTGAAGGAACAACGGCACCAATTCAGAGGAGGAAGGCAACTTAGGTAATGGCACAAGATGTATCATTTTGGAAAACCTATCACAAACCACCCAGATGGTGGTCATTCTCTGAGAAACAGGAAGATTGGAAATGAAATCCATAGAGATATGGGTCCATGGTCTCTTGGGCACAGGCAATGGCATCAACAAACCACTAGAGCGAGAGCAAGGCTTGGAGCGAGAGCAAGTCCCGCAGGACTGCACAAATTCCCTGACATCACGAGACAAGGTAGACCACCAAAAGGACCGACTAACCAAGTCTCTGGTACCAAAAATTCCGGGATGCCCAGCCAATGCGGAACAATGAATCTCAGACATCACACTCTTTTTCCATTGGTCCGGGACAAACAATTTTCCAACAGGGCAGCGCTCGGGCCTATCCTCCTGACACCCCTCCAGAGCAAGTCTCAAATTGGGCGAGATGGCGGAAAGAACTACACCCTCTTTCAAAATAACAGAAGGATCAGATAACTCAGGAGAGTCCGCAAGGAAACTCCTCGAGAGGGCATCCGCCTTAACATTCTTAGTGCCAGGAAGAAAGGAAACCACAAAATTAAAACGTGTGAAAAACAAGGCCCACCTGGCCTGTCTAGGATTGAGTCGCTTGGCAGATTCCAGATAGACCAGATTCTTATGGTCCGTAAGGACCACCACCTGATGTTTGGCTCCCTCCAGCCAATGTCTCCACTCTTCAAAAGCCCACTTCATGGCCAATAACTCCCGATTACCCACGTCATAATTACGTTCAGTAGGAGAAAATTTTCGAGAGAAAAAGGCACAAGGGTTACTTTTAGAGGTCTCTGGATCTTTTTGGGACAAAACGGCACCTGCCCCAATTTCAGAGGCATCAACCTCCACCTGAAATGGCAGAGAAACATCAGGCTGCCGTAGAACAGGAGCAGAAGTGAATCTCTGCTTAAGTTCCTGAAATGCAGAGACTGCCTCAGGAGGCCAATTCACCACATCAGAACCCTTTCTGGTCAAATCAGTTAATGGTTTAACAATAACCGAGAAATTACCAATAAATTTACGATAAAAATTGGCAAAACCCAAAAATCTCTGAAGAGCCTTTAATGAAGTAGGTTGGACCCAATCACAGATGGCCTGAACCTTGACCGGGTCCATTTCAATAACAGATGGGGACAAAATGAATCCCAGAAATGAGATCCTCTGTACGCCAAAAAGACACTTTGATCCCTTCACATACAGAGCATTCTCTCTCAAAATCTGGAATACAGTTCGAACATGTTTCACATGAGAGTCCCAGTCATTAGAAAAAATCAAGATATCATCCAAATAAACAATCAGAAATTTGTCCACAAAATCCCTGAAAATGTCATTCATGAAGGACTGGAAGACGGAAGGAGCATTAGTGAGCCCAAAGGGCATCACTAGGTACTCAAAATGCCCTTCAGGGGTATTGAATGCCGTCTTCCATTCATCCCCGTGCTTAATGCGAATAAGGTTATACGCCCCCCTGAGGTCAAGCTTGGTAAACCAAGTAGCGTTTTTCACCCTGGAAAACAGGTCAGAAATCAAGGGTAACGGGTATTGATATTTCACAGTAATATTGTTCAAGAGACGATAATCAATACACGGCCTTAATGAACCATCTTTTTGGCCACAAAGAAAAAACCGGCACCTAAGGGTGAAGAGGATGGTCTGATATGACCCTTCTCCAATGATTCCTTGATATAAGACCGCATAGCGTCATGTTCAGGTACAGACAAGTTAAAAAGGCGACCTTTAGGGAATTTACTACCCGGCACTAATTCAATAGCGCAGTCATAGCTCCTATGGGGAGGCAAGGATACAGATTTACTTTCGCTAAACACATCAGAAAAATCAAACAAAAAGTCAGGAACATCCTGAGCCTGGGGGGAGGCAGAAAAAACAGGAGTGTTGGTATTAACACATTGGCAGCCCCAACTGGTTACAGACACAGATTTCCAATCCAAAACAGGATTATGAGACTGTAACCAAGGAAACCCAGCACGATAATGTCATGCAGATTATATAGAACCAAAAATTTGCAGCACTCCTGGTGATCAGGTTCAACCCTCATTATCACCTGAGTAGAAAACTGGGGTTTATTCTCAGCCAAAGGGGTAGAATCGATCCCCAGTAGGGGAATAGACGTTTTGTAGGGGTATCAAGGGAAACCCACAACGTTTAGCAAAATCATAATCCATCAGGTTAATAGCTGCTCCAGAATCAACGAAAGCCTGAGCAGAAAATGAGGATAGAGAGCATATCAGAGTGACAGTTAATAAAAACTTAGTCTGAACACTACCCAAGACAACTGAGCGTGCAAAACGTCTTCCCCGCTTAGGGCAGACTGAAATAGCATGAGAGGCATCACCACAGTAGAAACATAACCCATTGCGCTTTCGAAACTCATGACGCTGTGCCCCAGACACCACTCTATCACACTGCATGGGTTCAGAAGCTGGCTCACAAGGCAACACCATTCCACGCATACTTCTCCGCTCACGCAAACGTCTGTCAATTTGAATCGCTAATGACATAGAATCATTGAGACCAGAGGGGACAGGGAATCCCACCATAACATCCTTTACATTATCAGACAGACCCTTCCGGAAAAGGGCCGCCAAAGCGTCGTCATTCCATTTGGTCAGGACTGCCCACCTACGGAATCTCTGACAGTATAACTCAGCGTCATCAAGCCCCTGATTTAATGCCAACAAGGCTTTTTCAGCTTGATCAGTGACATTAGGCTCATCGTACAATAACCCCAAAGCCTGAAAAAACGCATCAACATCACTCAAAACAGGATCCCCAGGTATCAGGGAAAAAGCCCAATCCTGAGGATCGCCGCGCAGGAGAGAGATGATAATTTGAACCTGCTGCGCTGCGTTTCCTGAGGACTTAGATTTTAAGGCAAAAAACAATTTACAATTATTTTTGAAATTCTGAAACTTAGCTCGATCCCCTAAAAACAAATCTGGCATGGGGATCCTAGGTTCCACAACAGGCAACCTAGCAAGATATGCAGCAATACTCTGAACCTCAGTGGCAAGCTGATCCACACGGCCAGACAACTGTGCAAACTCCATTGGGAGAAAAGATCCTCCCCAGCACCCAGAGATACAGAGGAAAAAAAAAAAAAAAATGCAACAAACAGAAAAATATCTCTGACAACTCTGACAACCTGTTTTCTTTCACAATATTTTTTCCCTTCTGTGAGTACCATACAATTTTCAATTTTTAGGCCGGTGATACTGTTATGTTTCGGTAGCTGAGGAGTGCAGGTAAAAAAGGCAATACACCAGAGCAGTTGGAATCTATGAAATTGCAGTACCCTGACTAACCACCACAACTAGAGGCAGCCGTGGAGCGTTCCTACGTTGGTCCTAGACGCCTCGTCACAGCCCGAGAAACTAACTACACCTAAAGATAGAAATAGGAAAGCTATCTGCCCCGGAGCAGAACCCCAAAGATAATAGAAAGCCCCCAAACATGTAATGGCGGTTAGACAAGAGGAAATACTGACACAGAAAGAAAATAGTATGAGCAAACGCTGGGGCCCAAACTATCTAAATAGAAAAGGATAGGAAGGGTACTTACTGCAATCCCAGAAAACCCTGAAAAGCACCAACTCTACTAATTTCAAAATCACCTGAGATCACACGACCTCTACCACCTAAATTAGTTCTCTGGTGTAACAAAATCAAAACAGCAGCCACTGAAAAAACTGGAAAAAGCAAAAAAACAAAACTCAGTGGCTGAACTAAACTGAGAGGGCAGAAGCCCCCGGAGGGGACCCTGAAGGCCCCCAAAGAAGTGCAGGACAAAATGCAAAAATATAGCACAAACACAAAAGCAGAAAAAGACTTATCTGTTAGCAGGAGAAGCAGACACGACACAGCAGGCTACAAGGGAAACTGGAATGAAGGATTCAGACCAGAACAATTGATCACCGGCAACCCTGATGGGAAAATGACTCCCTTATATAAGACCAGTCAGTAACACCTGATTCCCAGTCCTCACAATCTTCACTAGCACCGCTTGTAACCACCAGAGGGAGCCTCTGCTCAGAACTCATCTCAAACCCATTCACAACAGGCGGCACTATCCTCAGCTTTCGCGCCAGTGGCCACCATCTTCTCGGCAGTGGTCGGTGCCATCTTTAATCAACAGCCGCCATCTTTGGCTCTTTCACAGTGGTCACAATTCACAAATCACAGAAATCCTCTCTCCGTCTTGCTGTTGCAGGGTTGCTGGGGTCCATCCTGCTGACTACGCCAAATGTAACAATGTGGCCCCGGGTGGTAGTTATGGGCGACTCCACTAGGTCACAGTCAGTGAGCACCCAGGCCCCTTGCACATGAAAATACAGTTCAAGTCACAGGTCTATGGCATAGTTGGTTACCTCTGGCACATGGTTGCACTCCATGCTGGAACAGCGTCCTCCGGATGTAGCACACGTCACACCTCGTTTCTAGCTGTAGCAAAACTTTAAGAACGATGAAAAGGAAGAGATAATAATTCCTGAGCTGTGCCTAGGCAAAGATGCTGCTTCGTCAGCAACGGCTGCAGCAGCAGACGCATCAGCTCCCTATCGGCTCCTAAGAGCTAACAGTCTCTTGGTGTCCACTCGCTTAGTCCTTGTGCCCGTACCTGCTGCCCAATAGTCCCTGGCAGCCTCTATTCCCCAGCTGGGGGTCCTTTCTGTCCCAGACAGGGACACACGTCCTGCCTCGGGGAATCCTGCCCCGGCTCTCCTCTAGAAGCAGAAAATTCCTGCCTTCTCAGTCTGCTAGACCGGCCCCTTTTATTAACTCTCTATCCCTGCACTAATCATGTCCAATACAATGCAATATAATACAAAGACATGAAAAAAGTTAAACATCACACAGTACACGTACAATGATAAAACAGTAGTTCATAACAATGTTATGTTAATATATAGCCAAACTATCAGGGCGCTGCATATGGGACACATGCTCGCCATAAAGGAGAGAGTAGGCAATTGAGGGTCACCGCCTTACACTGGCAGAACTTTACTCAGACAACCATAATAACCTCACTGATAGCAAACCAAGTTGGGTAAGTAATTATGTCCGTGGTGCTCTAATTAAATACTGAATAAATTGGGATATCTTAAAAATTTTGTTTCATTTTTTCAGAATTTGAATATAATATACATTTTTATAGTTTTACAACTTTTCCTTCTGGTTTTTGCTAATTCAATGCTGAATGTATATGATTATTTACATACATTTCATATTTTGTGTATTTTAATGTATTATATAATGATTCACTTTTTTGTTTTTATTTTTCAAGGTACCACAGGACAGGAGCTTATAAAGTGGACAATGAGAAAAAACAAAAATTTACTAACCCTACATAAGGATAATTCTGGTTACTCAAGATCCTAGAGATCAAAAGTTGACATGGACTCAAACATGAATTTCTGACTTGAAATGAAATGTTACATTCTTGAAGGTTGAAATGTCTGCTTTTTTGTCCTTGTACTGGTGAAATTGTAAACATGTTCATCCTTGTAATGGGAGAAGCAGTACTTCTAAATGTTTTCATTCTTGAGCAACTTTATTTTTATTTTTTTCCACCTATAGGGCACATAGTAGGATTATACATCGTTGTAGTAAAGTGTCAGACACTTTCTAAAAGTATATTATACATCATCCCATTCATAAATAGGAATACGAGGGCATAGGTTCCATAAAATCAAATTTATTCATAATATTAAAACATACACTAATCAATGAACAAGAAATCCTCATATGTGTAAAGAGCCCGGGGTATGAAAAGGCCATTGAAAATAGCAAAAACTGTAGCAATAACAAATATGATGAAGAAAAATTGATTATGACAAATTACATAACCTAAGGTTTTGTATCCTTAGCAATCAAAATAAAGTGCATAACAATCAAAAAACTTATACCGGTTCAATAGTTCAAGAAAACAAAATTTCTACATACATCATATAATAAGAAAGACTGATGTCACCTATAAACTGTCCTAAATGCAATAATATAACAAATTAGCAGCATAACAAAGTGCATAGTGCAACAGCTGCATATAATAACCTCAGCCAAAGTGCTTAGTGCAACCGCTGAAAAAGCAATCAGACATTGACATAAGTCAGTCCTGAGTAATGTAACACAAAAATGTCATTACTACCATATGTTCAATGTTTCTACAAAGTACATCATAATTTACTTGCAACAATGTGTCTATCCTGGCATTCAAAATAGCCTGGGTGTACCCCGACAGCGCTGTTTGCCTGACCGGCTTCCTCAAACGGGCATATATATAGATTCCTTGTTCATTGATTAGTGTATGTTTTAATATTATGAATAAATTTGATTTTTATGGAACCTATGCCCTCGTATTCCTATTTATGAATGGAGATTATGTGTAATATAGTTATTTGGAGGTTGGTTAATCATTGTAAACGGACTGTGGTTGATTATACTTTCTAAAAGTATGTAATATTTGTAGCCCACAACCTATTATTATTTTTTATCTGTTGAGTTTCGTAAATTGCCCTTCCATGCTACACAATGCAGTATGAGCTAAGTGTATTACACGTTTCATTTATCATGCACGATGTCAGGTCTATCTGAAGAAAAGCGCTGGTTCAACAAACACAGAATACAATGCGATTGCAGGGTTTATGCCACATTCAGTATTTGGTCAGTATTTTACATCAGTATTTGTTAGTCAAAACCAAGAGTGGAACCATCAGAGGAAAAGTGTAATACAAACACGTCACCACTTATGTATTTATCACCCACTCCTGATTTTGGCTGCAAATACAGATGTGAACTACTGACCAAATACTGAACGTGTGAACATGGCTTTTGACTCCGGATTGGAGGCTGCTCTAGAAACGTCCTAGATCTACTTTTAAGTTTATTAAAAAAAAAAAATGATGTGTGTGTCTAACATAGCAAAAACACCAAAGGAGGAGACAGTAATCCACAAACAAGTTCTGATACAGAAGTCAGTGCTTTAATCAAGTCAAGGAAATACTGTAAACCCAAGGCAAAGTGTACAGGCAGGCATAACAGGTAAACAGGCTCCCAGAACCTGACCATCTTCGTTTATCTGTGCCACCCAACTTTGCATTGCAGACAAGGAAGGTGAACTGTGATCCATTTCACCAGACAGAAGTTATTACTAAAACAGAAGGGACGTTCATTTACTTCCAGCAATACCACTTCCTATATATGTTTATATATATCTTCTTAAAACTTACATTTTATTTTTATCACCATAAAATATTAACAGTGAAGTGGGTCTGAAAGCAGTGGAATAAAATTGTGGTGTCCTGTGTGTTGCTTTATATCCAATAAAACACAAGAAAAAGACAATACCTAACGGTGAGCACACCTACATAAAAGCCAATCAATTTATTAGTTATAGGCCGGGATCACACATGCGACGAAAACATCCGACGCTCGCATGTGAAAATCCAGCTCTGGCGCCGGCACTCAGGAGTGGAGTGCGCGGCTGCATGTATTTATATGCAGCCGCGCACTCCACTCCCGAGTGCCGGCGCCAGAGCTGGGATTTTACATGCGAGCGTCGGACGTTTTCGTCGCATGTGTGATCCCGGCCATAAACAGGTAATGGATACTTCATGATTAAAAACCATTAAAATATGCCAAACCAGTATCTCATGAGAACAATTATACCCTATAGAATATATATATTTCATATAATGGGTAAGAGGTATCTCTAATCATATGCAGTCAACTAGGACTGAATAACAAAACTATATACTAAATTTGACTGAATATTATAATTGCACTTCAAAAGACCATCAAATATATTTATAAAAAAATAAAAAACCCATGTGCCCCACAATGTGGAGACAAAGTATGAAGAGGATCAAATAAATATATGTATACACACATCAGTCGCCTCAAAGGATTAAAGCGCTCAAAAAATTATGCCAATAATAATTGGTGGAAAAGGTACGACCAACAGCTGCTATCACAGCAACAGAATAAAAAATCATAAATTACAAAAGACAAAGTGATTGAAATAAAGTACACAGGACCCATAATATAAAATCCAATATTTATAAGGAGGTTCAAATTTAAGAATCAAGTAAATAAAGGGTCATGAGATGAGCCCCACCCAAATTACTGCTAAGGGCAGCTTCATTAACCCCCTTTACCCCCCCCAAGGTGGTTTGCACGTTAATGATCAGGCCAATTTTTACAATTCTTACCACTGTTACTTTATATAGTAATAACTCAGGAACGGTTCCTACTGATAATGAGATTCTTTTTTTCATGAAATATTGTACTTCATGACAGTGGTAAAATTTATTTGCTGTAACTTGCATTTATTTTTGGGAAAAAATGGAAATTTGGTGAAAATTTGGAAAATGTTGCCGTTTTCAAACTTTGAATTCTTATACCGTTGAATCAGAGTTACAGTGGGTACGGAAAGTATTCAGACCCCTTTAAATTTTTCACTCTTTGTTTCAGTGCAACCACTTGGTAAATTCAAAAAAGTTCATCTTTTCTCATTAGTGTACACTCTGCCCCCCCATCTTGACTGAAAAACTCCAAAAATGTAGAATTTTTTACAAATTTATTAAAAAAGAAAAACTGAAGTATCACATGGTCATAAGTATTCAGACCCTTTGCTCAGACACTTATATTTAAGTCACATGCTGTCCAATTCCTTGTGATCCTCCTTGAGATAGTTCTACTCCTTCATTGGAGTCCAGCTGTGTTTAATTAAACTGATAGGACTTGATTTGTAAAGGCACACACCTGTCTATATAAGACCTCATAGCAGGTCAAAGGAACTGGGCAAGGAGCTCAGAGACAGAATTGTGGCAAGGCACAGATCTGGCAAAGGTTATAGAAATCAGTACTCAAGGTTCCTAAGAGCCAGTGGCCTCCATAATCCTTGAATTTTAGAAGTTTGGGACCACCAGAAGTCTTCCTAGACCTGGCCATCCAGCCAAACAGCAATTGTGGGAGAAGAGCCTTGGTGATAGAGGTAAAGAAGAACCCTAAGATCACTGTGGCTGAGCTCCACAAATGCAGTAGGGAGATGGGAGAAAGTTCCACAAAGTCAACTATCAGTGCAGTCCTCCACCATTCGGGCCTTTATAGACAGGGTGGCCCAACGGAAGCCTTTCCTCAGTGCCAGACATATGAAAGCCCGCATAGAGTTTTCTAAAAAACACATGAAGGACTCCCAGACTTTGAGAAATAAGATTCTCTGGTCGGATGAGATGAAGATAGAACTTTTTGGTGATCATTCTAAGTGGTATGTGTGGAGAAAACCAGGCACTGCTCATCACCTGCCCAATACAATACCAACAGTGAAACATGGTGGTGGAAGCATCATGCTATGGGGGTGTTTTTCAGCTGCAGGGACAGGACGACAGGTTGCTATTGAAGGAAACATGAATGTGGCAAGTACCGAGATATCCTGGATGAAAACCTCTGGAGCTCAGCCACAGTGATCTTGGGGTTTTTCTTTACCTCTCAACAAGGTTCTTCTCCCACGATTGCTCAGTTTGGCTGGACTGCCAGGACTAGGAAGACTTTTGGTGGTCCCAAAATTCTTCCATTTAAGGATTATGGAGGCCGCTGTGCTCTTAGGAACCTTGAGTACTGCAGAAATTCTTTTGTAACCTTGGATAGATCTGTGCTTGCCACAATTCTGTCTCTGAACTCCTTGGCCTGTTCCTTTGACCATGATTCTCATTTGATCTGACATGCACTGTGAGCTCTTATATAGACAGGTGTGTGCCTTTGCAAATCAAGTCCTATCAGTTTAAACTCAGCTGGACACCAGTGAAGGAGTAGAACCATCTCAAGGAGGATCACTAGGAAATGGACAGCATGTGACTTAAATATGAGTGTCTAAGCAAAGGGTCAGAATACTTATTACCATGTGATATTTCAGTTTTTCTTTTTTAATAAATTTGCAAAATTTCTACATTTCTACTTTTTATCAGTCAAGAAGGGAGGGCAGAGTGTACATTAATGAGAAAAAAAATGAACTTTTTTGAATTTACCAAACGGTTGCAATGAAGCAAAGAGTGAAAGATTTAAGAGGTTGAATACTTTCCGTACTCACTGTATAGTTGTTCCTCCAACTAGTCCCCGTTCAGCTACATCAGCAGAAAATAAAAAAGCTACATCTGTCAGAATAAGTCAATGCAAAAGCATTGTTTTCTAAAACATAGTTTTTATTGTGTAAAAGCAGCAGAACATGAAAAAACTATATAAATGTGATATCGCTGTAATCAAACTGACCTGAACAATAAAACTGCCTTATCACTTTTACCACAGGGTAAATTGCATAAAAACAACAGAAAGCCTATTCCTAAATTGCTTTCTTTGCTAATTCTGCCAACAAAAAATCGGAATAGAAAGTCATCAAAAAATGTTATGTACCAAAAAATGGTACCAATAAGAACTCCAACTTATCCTTAAAGAAACAAGCCCTCACATGACTGTTAACCGAAAAATAGAAAAACTCTCAAAATTATGCAAAAAAAATAACTTTCATGTGTGATAGTAGCAAATCCTAAAAAGAAACATATAGATATGATATCACAATGACCCAAAGAACAAAGCTTAAACGCTTAAAAAATTAAATAAAACCAATTCTCGGTTCCCATTTATTCTGTGCTCTATGCTCTGCACTTACATCAGGGTTTCCATATAAATCTCTGAGGTACGTTATTCACACAAAATTCCCAACATGAGGCAGATGGAGTCACTAGCCTCCGTCTGGTGTATGATCCGGCGATGTCCGTCGTTTTAGCTGTGCACAAATACGTGGTCAGCCACTGTATTGTACACCTCTGAAAATACGGAAACCGGTGAACAGGCCTAACGGAGTCCGGAGTAACTCTGCTGCCTCATTAGTGAATGGATCCTAATGCTCCCTCCCTACTCAGCCCCCAATGTGCCTAAACTGCATTTAGCATCCAAATGTTTGCCATTCATGTAGCGAGGAGAGCCTATTTCATTTACAGGTGCATTGCTCCAGAAGCATGAGCTGGATACAGTGTACTGGACAATATGATGTACTGTGCAGTGCAATGTATTGGGCACTACAATGGCATATTTGCAATTTTCACTCTGCAACTTACACTGCGTTTTTGCTTCTTAAAAACACCCATAGTCAAAATTGTCACTACACCTATAGATTAAACCCCTCTGGGAATTTGTTTACAAAAAAGAGCCACTTGAGTGGGGGTTCTGCTGTTCTAGCATTTAAAAGCTATGCAAATGGAGTCCGCAACTAGTCTAGAAAAAGATGTGCCGCAAAAGTCAAATAGTGCTCCTTTCATCCTGAGTCTTGCCGTGTGGTCAAACAGTACTGTACAACCACAAATAGGGCATTGCCATGTTCAGGAGAAATTTTGCAACAAATTAGGGGGCCTTTTTTACTCATCTCCCCTTGTGAAAATGAAAAATATGGGGCTAAAACAATTTTAGTGATAAAAATGTAATTAGTATTTCTTCACCACACAATGGTATAAAATTCTGTGAGACACCTGTGTGGTCAACATCCTCATTTCATCAATACATGTATTCACTGAGGGGTGCAGTTTGTAAAAGGGTCATTTATTGAGGGTTCTGCTGTTTTGGCACCTCAGGGGCTCTGCCAGTGTGATAAGATACCTGTAAACCATTCCAGCAAAAATCTGCATTTTAATATGGCACATCTTCCCATATGAGCTTTGCACTGTGTCTGAAAAGCAGTTTCCAACAACATATGGGATAATTGCGTACTCAGGACAAAATTGAGTAACAAATTATGTCCATTTTCTCCTTTTTTTCTTTTTCAAAATTAAATACATGGGGCTAAAACAACATTTTAGTGGTAAAGATCAAATTATTTTTTCATCACCGCCCAATGGTATCCAATTTTGTAACACCCCTGTAATGTGAAAATGCTCATTGCGCACCTAGATGAATTGATTGAAGGGTGTAGTCTATAAAAAGGGTTACTTATAAGGGTTTATGCTGTTCTGGCACCTCAGGGGCTCTGCCAATGTGACATCGCACATGCAAATTATTCCAGCAAAATCTGCGAAAATGATGATGACATGATATAGACATTTCGTAAATTGTATTAACTACTACATGAAGGCCTGATGCTATCGAATTGGGAGGGCAGTAATGTAAGGATGAGGGCAGGCTTTGCAGCGTTGAGAATCTCTCCTCCCCATGTGCTCGCCCACCTATCCACTCTCTCTTTAAAGCTGCACATGCGCTCTGTACAAAGATGGCGGCGGTCAGTGAATCATTCGGCTGATCCCGGCGACTGCGTGTTTGTGATGGTGTTCTGGTGGTATCACACAAGAGACTGCGTACGGCATATACAGTGTGTGTTGCATATGGCATATACAGAGTGTGTGGTGCGTATGGCGTATACAGTGTGTGTGGTGCGTACGGCATATTCAGTGTGTGGTGCATATGACGTATACAGTGTGTGGTGCATACGGCATATACAGTGTGTGTGGTGCGTTCAACATATACAGTGTGTGAGGTGTATGATGTATACAGTGTGTGTGGTACATACGGCGTATACAGTGTGTGCGGTGCGATGGTGTTCCGCTGGTGGAACTGCGCAAGAGGCTGGTACCACCAGCAGTTTCCATAATGAGACACCCATCACTTGGATGTCCCAATATGGCAGTCAGTGAACTTCCGCCGCTTTGAATTCTGGGATCTGGACACATCTGGACGGAACAGGATGTGAAGGCATTACAAGGTAAGTATATAATAGATTTTCTACAGTATGACTTTGTTTTGAGGGCATAACATTTCAAAGTCCAAAAATTATTAATTTTTCAATATTTTTGTCAAATTTTTGATATTTTCCTAAAAATATGCAAATGATCTCTACCTAAATTTACTACTATCATGAAGTACAATGTGTCATGAAAAACAATCTCACAATCACCACGCTATACAGTCATGGCTGAAATGTTGGTTCTTTTGAAATTATTTCAGAAAATGAAATATTTCTCCAGAAAATTTTTGCAGTTGCACATAATTTGTTATACACATGTTTATTTCCTTTGTGTCAATTGGGACAACAAAAAATAGAGGTAAAAAAGGCAATTTGGATATAATTTCACACAATACCCCAAAAATGGACCGGACAAAATCGTTGGCACCTTTCCAAAACAACTTTGTTTCAAGCATTTGATGCTCATTCAAAGTCACCTGTGGCAAGTAACAGGTGTGAGCAATATAAAAATCACACCTGAAACCAGATAAAAGGGGAGACATTGACTCATTCTTTGCATTGTGTGTCTGTGTGTGCTACACTAAAGCCCGGGTCTCACATAGCGATATACCAACGATCCCGACAACGATCAGGATCGCTGCTGAGCTGCCAAACAGGCAGCGATCAGCACAGCGACACTGCGGGTAACATCGCTTAGTTACTTATTATTATTATTATTGTTTATTTCTATAGCACCATTGATTCCATGGTGCTGTACATGAGAAGGTTACATACAAATTACAGGTATCACAGTAAACAAACTAACAATGACAGACTGATACAGAGGGGAGAGGACCCTGCCCTTTCGGGCTTACATTCTACAGGATTGTGAGGCAGGAGACAGTAGGTCGGGGGGTTGCAGCAGTTCCGGTGTTGGTTGAGGCAATATCTCCGGTAGTGGTGAGGAGGTAGCAGGGTCATTGCAGGCTGTAGGCTTTCCTGAAGAGGTGGGTTTTCAGGTTCCGTCTGAAGGATCCGAATGTGTTTGATAGTCGGACGTGTTGGGGCAAAGAATTCCAGAGGATGGGGGATATTCGGGAGAAGTCTTGGAGGCGGTTGGGTGAGGAGCGAATAAGTGTGGAGGAGAGAAGGATGTCTTGGGAGCATCGGAGATTACGTGAGGGAAGATATCGGGAGATTAGTTCAGAGATATAAGGAGGAGACAGATTATAGATGGCCTTGTAGGTCAGTATTAGTAATTTGAACTGGATACGCTGAGGGAATGGGAGCCAGTGAAGAGATTTGCAGAGGGGAGAAGCGGAGAAGTAGCGAGGAGAGAGGTGAATTAGTCGTGCAGCAGAGTTAAGGATGGACTGGAGAGGTGCGAGGGTGTTAGCAGGGAGGCCAGAGAAAAGGGTGTTGCAGTAGTCGAGGCGGGAGATGATGAGGGCGTGCACAATCATTTTTTTGATCGCTGGTCTCCCGCTGACAGGCACGCATCGCTGCGTGTTACAGGCGGGAGACCAGCGATCTGCTGGTAACCAAGGTACACAGTGGGTTTCCAGGCGCTGCGCGGTGCCTGGAAACCCGCTGTGTACCTTGGTTACCAGCTCCCTGCATCAGGGCGATGGTATCCAAGGTACACAGCGAGTTTCTAGGCACAGCCCGCGCCTGGAAACCCACTGTGTACCTTGGTTTACCAGCTCCCTGCACATGGGCGCAGGTATCCAGGTACACAGCGGGGGTTTCTAGGCACAGCCTACGCTTGGGAGATACCCGCTGTGTACCTGGATACCAGCTCCCTGCTCAGGGGCTGAGCATTCCAAGGTAACAGCGGGTTTTCTAGGCACAGCCCCAGGCTGGAAATCCCACTGTGTACCTTGGTTACCAGCGGATCGCTGGTCTCCCGCCTGTAACACGCAGCGATGCGTGCCTGTCAGTGGGAGACCAGCGATCAAAAAATGTCCAGGACATTCAGCGATACCCGGCAGGGGGGCTGATCGTCGCTGAATGTCACAGCGATATCGCTGGGGAGATCGCTACTGCGTCACAAAACTAGTGACTCAGCAGCGATCTCGCTGTGTGAGACGGGGGCTTAAGCATGTAGAACAGAAAGGCGAAGAAAACTGAGGACTTGAGAACCAAAGTTGTTGAACAATATCAACAATCTCAAGGTTACGAGTCCATCTCCAGAGATATTGATGTTCCGTTATCTATGTTGTGCAACATAATCAAGAACTTTACAACCCATAGCACTGTAGCTAATCTCCCTGGACGTGGACGGCAGATAAAAATTGATGAAAGGTTGCAATGCAGGATAGTCCGGATGATGGATAAGCAGTGACAATCAAGATCCAAAGAAATTCAAGTTGTCCTGCAGGCTTAGGAAGCATCAGTGTCAGCGCAAACTATCCGTCTGCATTTGACTCTGCAGCAGGGCCGGGACAAGGTATTTTGGTGCCCTGTGCAAATAAGGCAAATGGCGGCCTTCCATTTATAACAACAAAAGCATACAAACCACCTATAAAGTGGGCTTACACTATGATTGTATATTCTTTCCTTACTGGAATATTTTAATTGATTATATTTTTAAATAAATTATTTAATTACCCAAAGCCCACACCAGGTTGCACTCTTCTCAAACAAGTTCCCCCTAGACCCTAGTCCAGAGCCTCATCTAGCCAAATCAGATCTCTCCTACTTTGCACTGACGAGGACCGAAACACCGTGTCTGCAAATGGAGATTCTGATTTGGCTTTTATCCCAAGTCATAGTACAAGACTCGTTAAAGTGTTGATTGTGACTTGTAGGATCGCTACTTCCAATAGGTGGCGCTATAGAGTACAAGTCCTCTTTGAAGAGGCAATTTGCAAACAAGTTCAGGCATCCTGCTTGGCTTAGCCTTCCATTTTATGTCTTCCTCAAGTAATAATAAGAGTTCTGACAACTCAGCAATAAATCTATGCCCTGTTCCCCATCACACTACTTATTTCAGTGGATCTCCAGGTACCTGGACCCCAGTGATCAAACATTTATCATTTTTCCTGTGATTAGATGATAAATGTTTGCGTTTGGGATAAGCTGTTTAGATCAGTCAAGCAAATTATAGGTCAAAAAGATTAAGGTTTGCACCATAACTTATCAAGAATGATTACCTAGAGCAGCGGTTCTCAACCTGTGGGTCGCGACTCCGGCGGGGGTCGAACGACCAAAACACAGGGGTCGCTTAAAGCCATCGGAAAATGCATACTTCCGATGACTTTAGCCCAGTGGCGTAGCGTGGGCGGGCCGCCCCAGGCAGCACATGTGTGGGGGCGGCGTGGCAGCAACAATTCCTCCCACAGAGGCACAGTGCAGCGGCCCGGGACCCTCCAGAGCTGAACGGCGGGTTGGTGAGTCCACTGTGCGGGGAGAGGAGAGACCCGGCCTGAGCAGGCGGTGCAATACTTACCTTTCCCCTTGCCTCCGCAGCTCTGGGCTCCAGGGGGCGCCCGCACTTCCTGTCACAGCCGCGCCGCTGGATGACATCATTCAGCGGCCGGCTGTGGCAGAGAGTAAGCGCGGGCGCCGGACAGGTGAGGTGTATGTGTCTGTGTGTATCAGTGTGTGTATCTGAGAGAGTGCTGCGGTGCTGTCTGTGTGTGGTGCTGTATGTGTGGTGGGGGGAGGCAGTGATGGTGGTGAGGAGGCAACAATGATGATGGGCAGGCAAAGATGATGAGGCAATGATGGACAGGCAATGATGATGATGGGGAGCCAATGATGATGGGCAGGCGATGATGAGAAGCCAATGATGATGGGCAGGCAATGATGTTGATGGGGAGGAGATGATGATGGGCAGGCGATGATGGGGAGCCAATGATGATGGGCAGGCGATGATGATAGGGAGCCAATGATGATGATGGGGAGGCGATGATGATTGGGAGCCAATGATGATGATGGGGAGCCAATGATGATAGGCAGGCAATGATGGGGAGGCAATGATGATGATAGTGGGGAGTCTTTCCACTCCATTTTGTATGGAGCATTATATGGGGACCAGTATCCTGTATGGAGCATTATTTGGGTCCAATATTCTTTGTGGAGCATTATATTTGGCCCATAATATTGTATGGAGGACTGTACTTATTTTTTGGTTTGGGGGTCACCGCAACATGAGGAACTGTATGGCCTCTTTCACACATCCGGCGGGCGCCCCCGGCATTTTGCCGCAGCGCCGCATGTGAAAAGCTTTCACACTTCCGGCGCCCAAAATGCGTTTTTTTTGCCGGATGGTTTCTGATGCTTGGAGAGATAAGAAACCATCCGGCAAAAACAAAAAAACGTTACATGCAGCGTTTTTTCCGGACGCCGCAATGTACATTTGCGCCGCATCCGGACAAAACCGCATGCAACGCATTGACATGCGGCGCCATCCGGCGCTAATGCATGTCAATGCGAAAAAAGCCGCATGCGGCGCATCAGATTTTCAGATGCGGCGCTGCGGGAAAATGCCGGGGGCGCCGCAAGGCGCCCGCCGGATGTGTGAAAGAGGCCTTTGAGGTCACGGCATTAGAAAGGTTGAGAACCACTGCTCTAGAGCATAGGAACTGCTGCCATAGAAAATGGGAGAAAAAATTGAAAAAAGCGCTATATCGTGTATATATGAAATATGTGTCTGCAATAATTGCTATGAAAAAAGGAGGGTTCTTAGCGCATAGATTTGCCAATATATGTGTGCCCAATTACCATGTCAAGGTGTCCTTCATAAATTGGACAGGACAGGGACCCAACTTGCGAAGGACACCTTGACATGGTAATTGGGCACACATATATTGGCCAATCTATGTGCTAAGAACCTTCCTTTATTCATAGCAATGTTTGCAGATACTGTACATATTTCATATATACACAATATAGTACTTTTTTCAATTTTTTCTCCCATTTTCTATGGCAGCAATGCAGTTCCTATGCTCTAGTCTAGAGTAATCATTCTTGGTAAGTTATGGTGCAAACCTTAATCTTTTTTACATGCTTTCTTTGATTGGCGCCTATTCACACTAGCTTAGATGTGCTGGTCCTTTTTGTCTATTTATAGCAAAGCCTTTTGGACATGTGCACTCCCAATAGCCACTTGTATCAAAGCAAATTATAGGGACCATTACAAGACTGTTCAAACCAAGCATACCACCTTGTAGGGGACAAGTGTTGTGAATGGGTTTGAGATGAGTTCTGAGTAGAGGCTCCCTCTGGTGGTTACAAGCGGTACTAGTGAGGATTGGGAATCAGGTGTTACTGATTGGTCTTATTTAAGGGAATCATTTTCCCATCAGGGTTGCCGGTGATCAATTGTTCTGGTCTGAATCCTTCTTTCCAGTTTCCCTTGTAGCCTGCTGTGTCGTGTCTGCATCTCCTGCTATCAGATAAGACAATTTCTTATTTTGTGTTTTTGCTATATTTTTGCATTTTGTCCTGCACTTCTGTGGGGGCCTTCTGGGTCCCCTCCGGGGGCTTTTGCCCTCTCAGTTTAGTCCAGCCACTGTGTTTTGTACTTTTGCTTTTTGCAGTTTTTTCAGTGGCTGCTGTTTTTGTTACACCAGAGAACTAATTTAGGTGGTAGAGGTCGTGTGATCTCAGGTATTTTTTGAAATTAGTAAAGTTGGTGCTTTTCAGGGTTTTCTGGGATTGCAGTAAGTACCCTTCCTGTCCTTTTCTATTTAGATAGTTTGGGCCCCAGCGTTTGCTCATACTATTTTCTTTCTGTGTCAGTATTTCCTCTTGTCTAACCGCCATTACATGTTTGGGGGCTTTCTATTATCTTTGGGGTTCTGCTCCGGGCAGAATAGCTTTCCTATTTCTATCTTTAGGTGTAGTTAGTTTCTCAGGCTGTGACGAGGCGTCTAGGACCAACGTAGGAACGCTCCACGGCTGCCTCTAGTTGTGGTGGTTAGTCAGGGTACTGCAATCTCATAGATTCCAACTGCTCTGGTGTATTTCCTTTTTTACCTGCACTCCTCAGCTACCGTAACATAACATTATCACCGGCCTTAAAGATTGTATGGTACTCACAGAAGGGAAAAAATATTTTGAAGGAAGAAAAGTTGTCAGAGATATTTTTCTGTTTGTTGCATTTTTTTTTTTCCTCTGTATCTCTGGGTGCTGGGGAGGATCTTTTCTCCCAATGGAGCTTGCCACTGAGGTTCAGAGTATTGCTGCATATCTTGCTAGGTTACCTGTTGTGGAACCTAGGATCCCCATGCCAGATTTGTTTTCAGGGGATCGAGCTAAGTTTCAGAATTTCAAAAATAATTGTAAATTGTTTCTTGCCTTAAAATCAAGTCCTCAGGAAACGCCAGCGCAGAGGTTCAATTTTTCATTCTTCCTGCGCCGACCCAGGATTGGGTTTTTTTCCCCTCACCCCTGGGGACCGTTTTTTGGTGATGTTGAGCATTTTTTCAGGCTTTGGGTATTGTACATGAGCCTAATGTCATGATCAACTGAAAAAAGCCTTGTTGGCATTAAATCAGGGGCTTTGAGGCGCTGAGTTATATGTCGAGATTCCGAGGGGGCGTCCTGCCCAAATGAATGTGAGCTTTGGGGCCCTTTCGGAAGGGGTCTGTGGATAATTTTTAAAGGATGTTATGGGGGATTCCCTGCCCCCTGGTTCATGATTCTATGTATTAGCGATTAAATTGACGACGTTTGCGTGAGCGGAGAGTATGCGGGAGTGGTGGTTGCCTTGTGAGCAGCTGCTGGCCCATGCAGTGTGTGGGTGGTGTTGGGGCACAGCGTCTGAGTTTCGAAAGCGCAAGGGGTTTTAGTTTTTACTTGGTGAGCCTTCATGTTTTCAGTCTGCCCTAAGCGGGGAAGCGTTTTGCCGCTCAGTTGTCTTGGGTAGTGTTCAGACAAGTTTTTATTAAGTCACTTAATGCTTCGCTCTTTTTGCTCAGGCTTTGGTGATTCGGAGCGTATTAACCGAGGTTTTATGATTTTGCTAAAGTTGTGTTTCCCTTGATACCCCTAAAAGTTTTTCCCCCTATGGGGTCGATTTCTACCCTTTGGGAGAATAAACCCCATTTTTATCAGGTGATAATGAGGGTTGAATGATCCCAGGAGTGCTGCAAATTTTTGGTTTATATAATTTCATGACTTATCGTGCTGGGTTTCCCTTGGTTACAGTCCATAATCCTGTTTTGGATTGGAAATCGTGTCTGAACCAGTTGGGGCCCAATGTGTTAATCCAACATCCTGTTTTTTCTGCCCCCCCCCAGGCGGAGGATGTTCCTGACTTTTTGTTTGATTTTTTGAGTGTTTACGAAGTAAATTGCTCCTTACCTCCCCAAGGCTTGACTTGGCTATTGAATTGTGCCCAGGTAGAAAATTTCCCCCAAGGGTCGCCTTTTTAAATTTGTCTGTACCTGAACATGACCTATGCGGCTTTATCAAGGAATCATTGGACAAGGGTCATATCGACCATCCCTTCCCCTTAGGTGCCGGTTTTTTCTTTGGGGCCCAAAAAAAAGATGGTTATTAGGCCGTGAATTGTTTCGTCTTTGAACAAATTACGTGAAATATCAATACCCTTACCCTTGATTTTGACCGTTTTCCAGGGTGAAAACCTATTTTGGTTTACCAAGCTTGACCTCAGGGGGGCGTATAACCTTATTCGCATTAAGCCGGGGATGAATGGAAACGGCATTTAACACCCCTGAAGGGCATTTTGATACCGTGATCCCCCTTTGGGTCACAATGCTCCTTCCGCTTCCGCCTTCATGAATGACATTTTCGGGATTTTGTGGACAAGTTTTGTTGTTTATTTGGAGAATCTTTGATTTTTTCTAATGACTGGGACTCTCTTGAAACTGTTCAACTGTATTCCAGATTTTGAGAGGAATGTCTGTAGTGAAGGGATCAAAGTGTTTTTTTGGGGTACAGAAGATCTCATTTCGGGATTCATTTGGCCCCATTGTTTTGAAATGGACCCGGTCAAGGTTAGGCCATCGTGTTGGGTCCAACCTACTTCATTAAAGGCTCTTCAGAGATTTTTGGGTTTTGCCAATTTTTATCGTAAATTTTGGTAATTTCCTTTATTTTAAACCATTAACTGTTTACCGAAGGTTTGAGTGGTGAATTGGTCCTGAGGCTTCTGCGTTTCAGGAACTTAAGCAGAGATTCACTTTTGCTCCTGTTTCGGCAGCCTGATGTTTTTCTGCCATTTCAGGTGGAGGTTGATGCCCGAAATTGGGGGAGGTGCCCGTTTTGTCCCAAAAAGATCCAGAGACCTCTAAAAAGTAACCTTGTGCCTTTTTTTCCCAAAATTTTTTCCTAGAAGTATTAGACGTGGGTAATCGGGAGTTTTGGCCATGAAGGGGCTTTTTAAGAGTGGAGACATTGGCTGGAGGGAGCCAAACATAGGTGGTGGTCCTTAGGACCAAAGAATTGGTCTATCTGGAATTGCCAGCGACTCAATCTGACAGGCAGGTGGCCTTGTTTTTTCACCTTTTATTTTGTGGTTTCCTTTCTTCTGGCCTAAGAATGTTAAGGCGGATGCCCTCTGAGGATTCCTTGGACCTCCTGGCTACTGATCCTCTTTATTTTGAAGGAGGGTGTGTTCTTTCCGCCATCCGCCTAATTTGAGACTTGCTCTGGAGGGGTGTGGAGGATAGGCCGAGCGCTGCCCTGTTGGAAAATGTTTGTCCCGGCCAATGGAAAAAGAGTTTGGGTGTTGGTTCTTTGTTCCGCTTGCTGGGCATCCCGGAATTTTGGTACCAGGACTTGGTTAGTCGGTCCTTTTGGTGGCCTACCGGTCTCGCGAGTAGGGAATTTTTGCTTCCGCGGGGACTTGCTCTCGCTCAAGTTGCCTCGCTCTTGGTTTGTTGTGCCATTGCCTGTGCCCAAGGACCAGGACCCTATCTCTATGGATTTCATTTCCGACTTCCTGTTTCTCAGAGAAGACCACCTTTGGGTAATTGTGATAGGTTTTCCAAAATGATAATCTTGTTGCCATTACCTAAGTTGCCTTCCTCCTCTGAATTGGGCGTTGTTCCTTCAACGTGGTTGTTAACGGCATTCCTGAGAACATTGTGTTGGACAGGGAGTCCAGTTTGTTTCCAGATTTTGAGACTTTTTTTTTCTAAACTGGGTGTTCATTGTCTTTCCCTCGGCATTTCATCCTCACCAATGGTCAAATGAGGAACAAACCAGAATTGGAGACTTATCTAAATGCTTTGTGTCTGCTGATCAGGATGACTGGGTTTTTTTTGCCTTTGGTTGAGTTTGCTCTTAATAATAGGGCTAGCTCTGCCACTTGTGTCTCCGTTTTTTCGTAAAATTTTGGGGGTTTACCCCTCGATTTTCTTCAGGACAGACGGAGGCTTGTCCCGGTGTTGACTTGTTTTGAGGTATGAGCAGATTTGGGCCAGTATGGAGAGGTTGCCCTCTTCAGGAGAAGGCCCAGCGGTTTGCTAACCGGCATAGGATGATGGTCCTCGGTTTTTAAAGTGGGGGATTGGCGGTTGTCTAAAGAATATTCCTATGAAAGTAGCACTCCTAAATTAAGCCTGGTTCATGGCTTATAAGATCAGGAATTATTAATCCTGTTTCTTTTCGTTTGCTTCTTCCAGGGACTTTAAGATCCCCTAACGTGTTCCACAAGCCTTGTTGAAGAGGTTTGTTGAGCCAGTGGTTCCTGTGCTGTGCCTCCTGACCCTGTTTTGGTTGAGGGCAATCTGGAGTAGTGGTTGAGGAAAATTTGGATTCGTTTTCTGACGAAGGGGCTCCATATTTGGTTTAAATGGAGGGTTTGGTCAGGAAGATAA
>JARQOD010000004.1:74030214-74069879 GCA_033576555.1 Oophaga sylvatica | reverse complement strand
GGGGTTAACTTCCTGATCGCTGGGACCCTCCACTGATCAAAAGAACCAGGGCTATGAAGAGCCGCATGTGAATGCAGCAATAGTGATTATGCTCACTGCTGCTCGATTCATTAGTATGAGGGTATGTGCACACGTTGCAGATTTGCCTGCGGAATTTTCTGCACAGAATCCGCACCTCTTGGCAGAAAATTTTCATGCATGTTTTTTTTTCATGCAGATTTGTATGTGTTTTTGTAAGCTAAATAAAGATATGTTATTTAACAAAAAAAAAGATTTGTGATGTCCTTTCTTGTCCAAGCTCCTCTTTTACATTTGTCCAACCCATACTCCATTACACAGATAGATAGATGGATATATGAGATAGATAGATAGATAGATAGATAGATATGGGATAGATAGATAAAATGGTACATAAATAGTTAAAGACACACAAAATCTTCATGCAATATCTTTAATTAGAAAAAAAAAACTTGAAAAAAAATGGCGTGGGTTCCGACGCAATTTTCTGCGCCAGAGGGAGAAAGCCGATGGCCGGGGCCAATATATCAACCATCATGCTAGCCTTTACTGGCTATTAAATAGAGGGACCCCAAAAAAAGAAATGATGTGGGGTCCCCCTATAATTTATGGCCAGAAAGGCTACGCAGACAGCTGCAGGCTGATATTCATAGCCTACGAAGGGACTATGGATTGTGGCGCCCCCCTGGCTAAAATACCAGCACCCAGCCTCCCCAGAATTGATGCATCTGTACAATGCACCAATTCTGGCACTTAGCCCCTCTATTCAGCGGTTGAGGGATATACATCGCGGAGGATTACCTCTGCTGTCAGCTCATCGCGGGCCCCCCGTAGAGCACAGACATCACACGATGTCAGTGTTCTACACCGAGATCGTCGTGGGACACTCGTTAATAACTGGCCTACGGCGGAAAGGTAAGTATAAGTTGTTTTTTTATTTCATTTTTATTAAAGGAGACGAGGGCGTTGGGGACTATGTGTTTGGTAAGTATGTATTCTATGTTATGTGTTTGTTATATGTATGTTCTGTATGTTATATGTAATGTATGTTCTGTATGTTTGTTTTTTTTACCACTGATCACAGCCATTGTCTGATGGGACTACTTTCCCATCATCGGCAATGCTGTTACTGTCAGCATTCATTGCCGGATGGGAGCAGTTGTCCCACCAGACAATGGCTGCTTACACAGACACGCACACACACCAGCACACACGCACACATACACGTAGTCCCCCACACACACCATACACGCACTCACCGCCCACACACTTCCCTCATTATCTGAGGCGTTTCATTAACAGCAAAACCGTAGACCTTTTTTAGACCTGCGGTTTTGCTGTGGAAGTGCCCGACTCAATGCAAGTCAATGGATGCAGAAACACTGCAGATCTGCACAAAGAACTGACATGTTGCGGAAAATAAAACACTGTGAATCCGCTCGTTTTTTTCCGCAGCATGTGCACAGATAATTTTTTTTTCCATAGGTTAACATTGTTTTGATACACACTTGCGAAATTATTGCGGATCCGCAGCGGATAATCCGTTGTGGATCCGCAATAAATCCGCAACGTGTGCACACAGCCTGAAGGTTCCAAAGACCAGCTAAGTGCAGCACAGCACTCAGCTATTTCCATTAGTCACATTAGAATGATTGGTGCAACAGTGTGCAGAACCTGGTTCTTAGGATTGTGGGGGTCTCAGTGGTAAGAGCAATCTGAAAGTTATTCCCTATCTTTATGGATAGAGGAGGACTTCCAAAATTAAGAATATCCCTTTAAAAAAGAGAAGGACAGAGATGGATGGAAAACAAGTGGCAAACTTAGCAATAGATTTGGACATTAAAAGTATGATTTTTATTAGGGCTAGCACGGCATATCAAAGTTTGGGCACCCCTGGTCAAAATTACTGTTATTGTGAACAGTTAAGCAATTTGAAGATGGAATGATCTCTAAAAGGGCTAAAGTCCAAGATGACACATTTTCTTTGTATTTTAGGCAAAAATATATAGACTCATTTTTTATATTTTAAAATTTTTTTGGACATCCTTTTGCAAGTATCACAGCTTGTAAACATTTTTTTGGAGCCAGACAAGAGTCTTTCAATTCTTGTTTGAGGGATTTTCATCCATTCTTCATTGGAAAACTCTTCCTGTTCTGTAAGATTCCTGGGTCATCTTGCATGCACTGCTTTTTGAGGTCTATACACAGATTTTCAATTATGTTCAGATCAAGGGACTGTGAGGGCCATTGTAAAACCTTCAGCTTGTGCCTTTTGAGGTAGTCTATTGTGGATTTTGACACATGTTTAGGATCATTATACATTTGTAGAAGCCATCCTTTTTTAAACTTCAGCTTTTTTACAGATGGTGTTATGTTTGCATCAAGAATTTGTTGAAGTTTAATTGAATCAATTTTTCACTCTTCCCATGCAATGTTTCCTGTGCCAACACAACCCAAAGCATGACTTATCCACCCCCATGCTTAATGGTTGGAGGGGAGTTCTTTTTCTGCAATTCTGTGACCTTTTTTTCCACACATAAATTTGATCATTGTGGCCAAAGAGTTCTATTTTAAGTCCAATATAACAAAGAAAAAAGCAGTATTAATCTGATAAAGCCAAACCCGTCAACACCAGAACACTGGAAATTTAATAACGCTGTCAAGATTTTACTGCAAACGCCAGTTTTTTTTTCTTCTTAATTGGACTCATTTGCCCAGGCCGAGTGGTTTGCTGGATCACCGAAACGTATGCGATGGTGGATGCCTACAATGATGAGCTCATCTAGTTATATTTTAGAACTTGTTTCAAAAATGCATCAGGCTTGTTTAGATGTTGTTTTACATATTTCTGGCACTGAATTTTATGGTGAGGACACAGGAGAAGTTTTTTTTCTGATGACTATTCCATGAAGGCGATATTTGTGCAGGTGTCTCTGAAAAGTAGAACAATGTACCAAAATTCCAGAGTCTGCTACATTGGGGTAAATAGTATAGCATAAGACAAAAACACACGGTAAGTAAATTACTCACAAATTAGACCCATGGATTATTTCAACAAATCATCAACTACCACATAGAAACATCATGAGAAAATTATGATCAAAAGGCCAATCTTGTTATATCAAAAAACAATTTTATTGTGAAAAATATAATATTAAAACCATAAGGCCAAGAGAGAAAGAGATGGGGACAAAGACAAACACACATGTAGTCCACATAACACTCATAAGGATACACAGGTTCAGGCAAAAATGGTCCTTATATCACAAAAGGTTGACACCGTAGCCTAAATCAAATTACTATGGTTCCAGCAATTAAGGAAATTACCACATAATCACAAATGTAGAGCCACGATACCTCTCACAGTGTTGAATGCCCGAGAATGCCGAAGAATCATTTAGACATACTTATATATAACAATAGGCCAGCATCACCTAATTGTCAATATCTAACTACCCATACTGTTACCGTACAGTGACCCATATCAAATGCAATATCATTGAACTTACTATAACTAATGGGGGTCAGGTGCCAATGTCACCTGGAACTGTGCGTCCACCCCAACGTTCGTTTCAGACCTTCCTTTATCAAGGTGCCTGCCACTAATGCAGTCACACAGTCTTTTATATCTCCCGGCCGCAGCGTGGTCAACCGCGCGACCGGAAGTAGCAGTCCCGGCCCGGAAGTGACGCGCTGTGTTGCTGAGACAACAGCGATGCCAACCAGCACTGGCGTCATGCGGTGGGCAGGACCCAGAAGCCTCAGCCACCGCATAGAGACGCCAAGAGACAGGCGGACATAGCAGTGAAACAGCAATCAGCAAAACGGGAGTGGAACAATCGTAATAGACCATAATATACTTACCACAACCATACCAGGAAATTTTCATATGATGGGAAGATATACTATTGAAGGACGAGGCCATATTATTTAAGCACAAACACATAAGTGAGGTATATAATCATAGAAGTCACATACAGACATGCATCTCAAGTATGAAATAAGAATAATAAAACGAATATCATGAAACATAATCAAAGAAATATATAAATCATAGCATAACAGATCAGAATGTCCCATCAAAGTCGTATGGCTTCAACATACATACCACAACCATACCAGGAAATTGTCTTATGATGGGAAAATATACTATTGGAGGACAAGGCCATATTATTTAAGCACAAACACATAAGAGAGGTATATAATCATAGAAGGCACATGACATGTATCTCCAGTATGAAATAACAATAATAAAACAAATATCATGAAACATAATCAAAGGAGTATATAAAGCATAGCATAACAGATCAGGAGGTCCTATCAAAGTCGTATGGCTTCAACACGAAGGTACACCTCTCAATTCCTTCACGATGAACATAATTGATATACCGCCAGATCCAACTCCACCATAAGTCATCACCAACACATGAAAAAAGTGCAAAAGCTAAGAATAAAAACAGAATAAAAGTTAAAAATTAGGACATGTGAACCAAAAGAACCTTTTGTGATATAAGGACCATTTTTGCCTGGACCTGTGCATCCTTATGAGTGTTATGTGGACTACATGTGTGTTTGTCTTTGTCCCCATATCTTTCTCTCTTGGCCTTATGGTTTTAATATTTATATTTTTCATAATAAAATTGTATTTTGATATAACAAGATTGGCCTTTTGATCATCATTTTCTCATGTTGTTTCTACAGTGGGGTAAATAAGTATTTGATACACTGCCAATTTTGCAAGTTTTCCCACCTATAAAGAATGGAGAGGTCTGTAATTTTTATCTTAGATACACTGCAGCTGTGAGAGACATAATCTTAAAAAAATCCATAAAATCACTTTGTATGATTTTTACATACTTATTTCATGCAGTAAAATGAAAATTAATTATTTGATACAATAGAAAAACAGAACTTATTATTTGGTAAAGATACCTTTGTTTGCAATAACAGATGTCAGATGTTTCCTGTAGTCCTTGACCAAGTTTGCACACACTGCAGCAGGGATTTGGGCCCACTCCTCCATACAGATCTTTCAGGTTTCAGGGCTGTCTCTGGGCAACATTGAGTTTCAGCTGCCTAAAAGATTTTCTATTGGGTTCAGGGCAGGTGACTGACTAGCTGTTTTGACTCTGTTGTCGGGTGTCCCAAGGGGCTTCTTCCCTGTCCCCAGGGGTGGGCTGGGCCAGGGGGCAGAGGGGCATTTGCCTCCTGGGCCGTCACTATGCAGCTGAGCTGATTAAGGCGAAGGTGGGCCAGCCCTGTTGTAGTCGTGCGGGCCGGCTGAATCAATTGGAGCAGACATGCCACACTGCACCCTGTGTGCAGTTGTCTGCTGAAAGTGGAGGGAGCGTGGCTGCATTTCTTTCCTTCGGAGAGCGGTTTGTGGGTGGATCATACTGGAGGCCTCAAATCAGTGAGTACTGTAGAACTTCAGCTCTCTGTGTGGTAAGGAGATGGACACTGCTCACCTGCTTATAAGCCCAAGTCCTGTATTGTGTCAGCCGTGAGATTTATTGCAGGAGTCTGAACTTTCAAGGTCACACTGTCAGTGCCATGTCATCGGGCTCCAGGCTCACCACATCCCAGGATCTCCGTCCCTATACCTCAGAGAGACCAGAGACACAATACAGAATCCTGCACTAGACTGATCCAGCCTGGTGACTGGACATCGCATGTTTTATATATGGTCCTATATATACAGTATATGTACAGTATGTCCTGTGCCAGTGTAGGATTGATCCAGTATATAACATCTGTGCATTGTATACCACTATAGTATAAAGAATAATCCAGCTGTTGTACAGTATACACACTGTCATATATCTGTATATGCATACAACAATGTGAATGCTGTATAACAGTATATCAAATGCCAGTCAGATACTATCTTGTATGTGTTAGGGCCTGTACACACGTTGCAGATTGTCACATATTTTTCTGCAGAGATTTGTCAAAAAATCTGAAGGGTTTCCTAGAGCAGCAAAGTGAATCAGAATCCCGAAGTCTAATGCACACATTCCTTTATTTTGAGTGCAGATTTAAATCTGCAGTATGTCAATTTTTTTCAGCATTTTTGCTGCAGATTTTACTCATGCTTGTGAATGGAAAATAATCTGCAATAGAAATGCATGTAAAAAAACATCAAAAAACTATATACGCAGCATTTTTGTGACAGGAAAGGCAGAAATGGGACAGAAATTTCTGCGCCACATACTGTGCATATACCCTTAGGGTATGTGCACACGTTAAGTAAAATTTATGCATTTCTTGGCAGGAAAAAACATAACCGCAAAACTGGGCATTTTTGCCCAGCGTTTTTGACTGATTTGAGTGAAGTCAATGGTGAAAAACGCAGGGCAAAACGCATGAGAATTTACATGCTGCAGATAATTTTCTGCTCCAAATCTGTAAGGGTAAGTTCACACTGGGCGTTTTTTTTTCTGCAGCAAACCTGATCTCTTGGCAGGAAAGAAGCTGCTGCTGCGGTTTTGGCTTGCTAGATTTGTCTTTTGTGCATGATGATAACGTTTAGTGTTGAAAAAAAAAGTCCAATTCTATACGATCAGGTTTTGTCACAAAAACCACAGCAAACTTGATACCTGCGTTTTTTCAGCGTTTTTTCACCACCAATTAATTTCAATGGGTGAAAAAATGCTAAAAGAAGTGATGTGCTTCACTGTGCAAAAAAAAACAAGCAAAGCACAAAATCCTGATGACAAAAAAACCAAGCTGTGTGCATGAGATTTGTGAAATCTGATAGACTTTGCTGGCACTGCAAAAACGCCTAGAGTGAACTTAACCTTAGGTCAGGGGTGGCAATTAATTTTCCCGAGGGGCCACGTGAGAGACCGTTGTGGAAGGCCGAACCAATAGGCTGAAATTCTACTCAATATTAATATTGATATATTATTGATAATTATATTAATATTAATTGTATCACTTAATATTGAGCAGAATTAAGTATGATGACATCCCCTATATATCGTTTGAACCCGATTACATATATACTGTAAGAGCCCTACACAGCCTCCCCCATATGCGACATGAGCTCTAAACAGCCTCCCTACAGTATATACACTGCATGAGCCCCACATCCTCCCCATACCACTGCATAGCCCAACACAGCCTCCCTATATCCGCAGCATGAGCCCCACATCCTCCCTATTTACACTGCATGAGCCGAACACATCCTCCCTATATACACAGCATGAGCCGAACACAGCCTCCCTATATACACTCATGAGCCCCACACAGCCTCCCTATATACTGCATGAGCCCCACACAGCCTCCCTATATATACTGCATGAGCCTTACACAGCCTCCCTATATACACAGCATGAGCCCCACACAGCCTCCCTATATACACTGCATGAGCCTGACACAGCCTACCTATATACACTGCATGAACCTTACACAGCCTCCTATATACACTGCATGAACCTTACACAGCCTCCCTATATACACAGCATGAGCCCCACACAGCCTCCCTATATACACTGCATGAGCCTGACACAGCCTCCCTATATACACTGCATGAACCTTACACAGCCTCCCTATATACACAGCATGAGCCACCATCCAACAGCCTACCCTTATATACACTGAGATCATGACACTGCAGCTGACACAGCCTCCTATATACACTGCATGAACCTTACACACCTCTATATACACAGCTGAGCCCAGCCTATAACACTATAGCTGACACAGCCTCCCTATATACACTGCATGAACCTTACACAGCCTCCCTATATACACAGCATGAGCCCACACAGCCTCCCATACACAGCATGACCCCACAGCTCCCTATATACACTGCATGAGCCTGACACAGCCTCCCTATATACACTGCATGAACCTTACACAGCCTCCCTATATACACAGCATGAGCCCCAACACAGCCCACCTCCCTATATACACTGCATGAGCCTGACACAGCCTCCCTATATACACTGCATGAACCTTACACAGCCTCCCTATATACACTGCATGAACCTTACACAGCCTCCCTATATACATAGCATGAGCCCCACACAGCCTCCCTATATACAGTCATGGCCAAAAGTTTTGAGAATGACACAAATATTATATTTTCACATGATCTGCTGCCCTCTGGTTTTTATGTGTGTTTGACAGATGTTTTTTTCACAGACAAATATAATTGCAAACATATGAGTAACAAAAGCTTTATATTGACAGTTAGAATAAGTTAATGCAGCAAGTCAATATTTGCAGTGTTGACCCTTCTTCTTCAGGACCTCTGCAATTCTCCCTGGCATGCTCTCAATCAACTTCTGGACCAAATCCTTAACCAGAAAGAGGCCAATTTGTAAACGCTCATTCATATATATTCAATCAAATACCCAAAAAAAGTATATGAAAAACAGAGCCAATATGTAGAAAAATACAAAGACAATTTTATTGAGTAACAAAACAATTTTAAAACGAAGTAACAGTCATTAAATACACTGTAATTGACAAAGGAGAAGGCAAAAAGACCCTAGATACGTCATTCAAAAAAATGGATACATGAAGTCATATGTAACAGGATACTTGGTATTAGATCAAGAAAAACATAATAAATGTGGTGATGCTGTGATATAAACATAAAGGATCGTCCATCAAAATGAAATACAAAAAGAATATAAATATAGAATGCACAGTGCACATTGTACAGAGATTGTATAATATTTTAATGATCCCATCAATATAGACGTTGTCAAGGAGTGCAGAAAGCAAAAAAATTATGATAGGTGCTCAAATTAAACAAATGAAAAAGCTAGAACTACACAAGATACTATAAAGACGGACAGTCCCAATATGCTACCACAGCATCCCATACATATGTATCCAATATATTAGTCAATATGGGAAGGTAAAAAGCCTATAACAGCAATCAGAAATCATATATATATAGATATATATGTGAAGGTATATATACACCTATGTATTAAGAGCCAGGCAGAAAGCCTATATCCTATAAGTTACTATCAATATATATCTCAAGGCAAAGCACATGTAAAGTATCATGAAGATGTACCGTATATAAACATTAATCAGTGTATAGGGTGAGTTTGAAAGTCAGCTGTATAAGTGCAGATGCAATCAAGATTGCTAAAGACTATAATTCCATATACATTGCAAAAAGGATCATGTACATAAATGTGCTACTGTAATCATTGGGTGCTATCATATATATATATGCAGACATTGCTAGATAACACTGCTGAAGGTATATATAAATGCAACCGAGGTTGCTGAAGGCTGTAGTCCCATATATATTGCACAAAGGATTATGTACACACATGTGCTGCTCTAATCATAAGCGTATTATCACATATATATACAAACATTGCTGGATAACACCGCTACAGGCGAAAATACCAAAGATATATTATCCCTGTAATACCTAGTATATATCTCAAAAAAGTGCATGTGCTGCTATTGACAAAAACGCACTATCATGTGAAGGTGCAAGCACTACTGCCATGGTTGAAGGCTGCAACCCCAGGCATATAGCAGGAAAATCCTTCCTATGTGGCCAAAAATGTCATGGCAGTGTGCTAAGTCTGCTGTAAGTATAGACAATAGACAGAGATGTACACTAGGCATCCAAAACTTACTGAATAACGGACAGGAGAGCCCCGACGCGCGTTTCGCTAAATGCTTCCTCGGGGGGTGGTGTATGTAGTACAAGCAGGTTTTTATATCCACCTGGCAGGAAGTCAGTAAGGCGGCTGTTAGTGGCGCTTCAGCACACGCGGTGATGGCCAGAAGCCAGGATCTCGGCGTCCAGCGTCATAGGTGCACGCCCACCAATGTGACGTCATCAAAGGTGGGCGGAGCCATCCCACGACGCTGAGAGGACGCCTGATCAAAGCAAACAAAGCCATCCGAATGTAAGGGAGCGCTCACCGCTTAAAACTGACCATAATTGCTTGTCAATAATGTAGAATAACCAGCGAATCCTAATGCCACTAACGTAAGGACACTAATTTAAAATTCTGCAAAAAAGAGGAGGCAAAAGTAAAGAAAGAAAGGAGAAGTTCACATACCATGGTAAGTGGTGACACCAAGTGGGGAAAGGAGAAAGTGCAGATAATAAACCTCTGAAAAAGAGAGAGGTAAGGAGTATACAAATAAGAAGATATGAAGTGATAGTGATGATAATGATAATAAATATTAAACAAAATATTGTACTCAAGATACATATATATATATATATATATATATATATATATAAGTGAAAATAAAGAACCGTGCCTAAAGGGTTGACAAATACATGCATGAAAATCAGATAACAAAACTAACAAATAATGACAAGGTGAAGGAGAATTGTAGGAATATGACCTCATAGTGTAAGTAAATAAATACCAATATAATTCTTATTACTCACACATACATATAAAATGTACGTGGAAGTATATATATGCCAGAAGATATTTCTCATCCGAAGGGGAAACAAAGCATATATTGAATTACGGTTCATATGCATGCACCAGAGGCATACAAGGTGATTTTCATAGTGTGTAATCCAGTCAGTGACAGCATCCATCCTTTTGCAGAAAAAACGAAAATAGTCAATAAAAGACAAAAAACCTACAGAGATATAAGGGTAAAAGTTAATAAAAACACAAATAAAACAGATAAACAAACACCAACATATTACAGAAAGGGAGCATAACTCAACACTTCATTTAACCCTTTGGGGCGAACACAATCAATGGTGAATATCCATTTGGCTTCAATTTGAGCCAAATTCTTTTTGATGTTTCCCCCACGTTTATCGCTCAGGACATGGTCAATACCTCGAACTTTCAGCAAATTGCCATTGCACCCATGCTTCATTTTGAAATGTCGCGGTATAGGTTTCATTTGATCCAGGATCTGGCAGTTGGCGGCATTTTGAATGTCCCTGACATGTTCTCTCACTCTTATTCGAAGTTGTCTAGAGGTGAGGCCCACATAGATAAGCCCACAGGGGCATGTGGCATAATATACCACATTGGTGGTAGTACAGGTAATGTGGTGTGTGATGGAGAATTCTTTGGATCCATCACTCGATTTAAATGTAGCTGCCCTTTCCATATTTTTGCATGCCATACAGTCCATGCAAGGAAAAAAGCCCCATTTGGATCCTTTGGATCCGAATGGGCATGCACGTTCCTGTCCCCTGTAATGGCTGTGGCTGAGAAGATCCTTAAGGTTTTTACTCCTTCGATAGGTAACTGAAGAAGAGGGAGAGATATAGTCTGCCAAAATAGAATCCTGTCGGATCAATGGCCAAAATTTTTTCAACGCATTCCTTACTGAATAGGACATATTTGAATAGGTAGAAATAAACCTCACCTGTTGCTGAGAAACTGGTTTCTTTTTGTTGATCAGAAGATCCTCTCTTTTGACAAATGATGCTTTCCTTCTGCATTTCGTTATTATTTTATCAGAATACCCTCTCTCCTTAAACCGTCCCTGAAGGTCATCAGCCCGTCTTTCATAGGTAATTTCTTCTGAGCAAATGCGCTTTGCCCTCAAGAATTGGCCATACGGGATGTTCTTTTTAAGATGTCCAGGGTGAGCTGACGAGGAGTGAAGTAGACTGTTAACCGAAGTTTCTTTTCTATACAGATCTGTCTGTAGGAGTCCATCCTCTCCTTTGAAAATCCGAATATCAAGGAAATCCACACTCATCCGACTGTAATGAAAGGTAAGTTTGATGTTGTTGTCATTACAGTTAAGTACTTTCATAAATTCAAGGAGGTCACTCTCCGTACCCTGCCAGATAGCAAATACATCATTGATGTATCGATGCCACATCAATATATGTGAAGCTAAAGGGTCAGAGTCAGTTACAAATATCCTTCTCTCCCACAGCCCCAGGAACAGACACGCGTAGGACGGCGCGAACGCCGCCCCCATGGCTGTTCCCTGGAGCTGTAGGAAGAGTTCCCCCTTAAAGATGAAATAGTTGTGGGAGAGTGCAAATTCCAAAATCGATAATAAAATCGGAGAAGATGATCATCTATGTCAGATGTTTCCAGGAAGAAACTGACCGCTTCAAGTCCATCACAATGTCTTATTGAAGTATAGAGGGATTCAATATCCAAAGTCAACAGCCACATATCTGATTCCAAAGAGATGTTATTGATCTTGGACAGTAAATCCCCTGTATCTCTCAGAAATGAGGGAAGATTTGTGACTAATGGTTTGAAGAAAAAATCCAGCATCTTACCCACATTTTCCAGGAGTCCTCCATTTCCCGATATGATTGGTCTTCCGGGTGGGTATCGGGAGTTCTTGTGAATCTTCGGTAGAAGGTATAAACATGGAGTTCTTGGAAATTCAGGTACAAGGCTATCTCTCCAGTCCTTAGTTATTGTGCCATCAAAAAAAGCCTCCTCCAGTAAATCTTTAAGTTCAGCCTGAAAAGCAGAGGTAGGATTAAAGGTCAATTTCTTGTATTTTTCCGCATCTCTTAATTGACGAAATGCCTCTTTTTCGTATAATGTAGTTGGCCAAATGACCACATTTCCACCTTTATCCGCACTCTTGATAACCACATCTTTTAATTTCCGCAGTGTCCCTAGGGCACATCTTTGTGCCTTGGATAGATTGTCATGGCATAGGGTTTGTGGTATTTTCCTGAATTCTTCAGTTACCATTTTAACAAATAATTCAATTTCAGGAAATAAGCTGAGAGAAGGAAAATTTTTTGATTTACTAATGGTAAACTTACCAATAGGTTGAGAAGGTTCTGGGATGGACTCCTCACACAACTCGTCCAATATAGCCAAGGCTTCTTGTTCTTGTGTACTCCATTGGGGATCATCTGATAAGGTTTTTTTGGAATGCAATTTCTTTAAAACCAGTTTTCTCGCAAACAGGTGTAGGTCTTTTACTGAAGTAAAGAAATCAAAGGTAGAGGTGGGAGAAAAAGAAAGACCAAGGCTTAATACCTCAATTTGTATGTCAGATAGAACATGTTGTGATAAATTTACTACCTTCAATTTTGAAGATCCAGGATTACTTTCAGTGGTTGATCTGGTGGAGTCATTGCGGCGAGTGTAATTGCCATTTTTACGTCTAGATCTAGTAAAGCGTTGATTGAAGCTTGTATTATCGTTGTTAGAGGAAGCAGAAGACATCGAGGAAGATCGTGCCATTGACCGCACTGTATGCCATTTGTAAACCGAATTACTTTTGAAATCCTGAACATCACGTGCGAATTTATTTGCCTTAACCTCTTGAATCTCTTTCTCCCAGTTAATGAAGAGTTTGTCCAATTCCTTGTTGAAACTTTCCATGTCAGCGGGACTGAGAGATTCAGTTATTTTTTTCTGTAAATTTTCAATCTCCCCTTCCATAATCTCAATACTTTTTTTGTTCAGACCAATGAGAAGTTCGATTAGTGAACGGGAACAAATATTACAAGCTTCTTCCCACCGTGTTTTGAAAAGTGTATCTTCCACCGGGAAAGAGGGTAAAACCTTGATTCTTAACCCCCTAGGGATCATATTTTTGGATAAATATCCTTCCAATGAGGCCTTGTTCCACCATGTCCGCATGCGTTTCTTATGAAGGTTTTAAAAGAGTTTTTAAGTTCAATAGTAGCTCCACTTTCTGCAATATTACTAGGGATTGCCTCTCCTTTGAAAATAGCATCCACATGTGCCAGCCAGGACTGATCCCGTGCTTTGAAATTCATAGCCTGATATGTGTTGAAAAAACACAAAATGCAAATACTTAACCAGAAAGAGGCCAATTTGTAAACGCTCATTCATATATATTCAATCAAATACCCAAAAAAAGTATATGAAAAACAGAGCCAATATGTAGAAAAATACAAAGACAATTTTATTGAGTAACAAAACAATTTTAAAACGAAGTAACAGTCATTAAATACACTGTAATTGACAAAGGAGAAGGCAAAAAGACCCTAGATACCGTCATTCAAAAAAGATGGATACATGAAGTCATATGTAACAGGATACTTGGTATTAGATCAAGAAAAACATAATAAATGTGGTGATGCTGTGATATAAACATAAAGGATCGTCCATCAAAATGAAATACAAAAAGAATATAAATATAGAATGCACAGTGCACATTGTACAGAGATTGTATAATATTTTAATGATCCCATCAATATAGACGTTGTCAAGGAGTGCAGAAAGCAAAAAAATTATGATAGGTGCTCAAATTAAACAAATGAAAAAGCTAGAACTACACAAGATACTATAAAGACGGACAGTCCCAATATGCTACCACAGCATCCCATACATATGTATCCAATATATTAGTCAATATGGGAAGGTAAAAAGCCTATAACAGCAATCAGAAATCATATATATATAGATATATATGTGAAGGTATATATACACCTATGTATTAAGAGCCAGGCAGAAAGCCTATATCCTATAAGTTACTATCAATATATATCTCAAGGCAAAGCACATGTAAAGTATCATGAAGATGTACCGTATATAAACATTAATCAGTGTATAGGGTGAGTTTGAAAGTCAGCTGTATAAGTGCAGATGCAATCAAGATTGCTAAAGACTATAATTCCATATACATTGCAAAAAGGATCATGTACATAAATGTGCTACTGTAATCATTGGCGTGCTATCATATATATATATGCAGACATTGCTAGATAACACTGCTGAAGGTATATATAAATGCAACCGAGGTTGCTGAAGGCTGTAGTCCCATATATATTGCACAAAGGATTATGTACACACATGTGCTGCTCTAATCATAAGCGTATTATCACATATATATACAAACATTGCTGGATAACACCGCTACAGGCGAAAATACCAAAGATATATTATCCCTGTAATACCTAGTATATATCTCAAAAAAGTGCATGTGCTGCTATTGACAAAAACGCACTATCATGTGAAGGTGCAAGCACTACTGCCATGGTTGAAGGCTGCAACCCCAGGCATATAGCAGGAAAATCCTTCCTATGTGGCCAAAAATGTCATGGCAGTGTGCTAAGTCTGCTGTAAGTATAGACAATAGACAGAGATGTACACTAGGCATCCAAAACTTACTGAATAACGGACAGGAGAGCCCCGACGCGCGTTTCGCTAAGTGCTTCCTCGGGGGGCGTGGTGTATGTAAGTACAAGCAGGTTTTTATATCCACCTGGCAGGAAGTCAGTAAGGCGGCTGTTAGTGGCGCTTCAGCACATGCGGTGATGGCCAGAAGCCAGGATCTCGGCGTCCAGCGTCATAGGTGCACGCCCACCAATGTGACGTCATCAAAGGTGGGCGGAGCCATCCCACGACGCTGAGAGGACGCCTGATCAAAGCAAACAAAGCCATCCGAATGTAAGGGAGCGCTCACCGCTGTCAGAATTTTTAGGTTTTTGTTTGTCCACCCGTCTCTTGATGATTGACCACAAGTTCTCAATGGGATTAATATCTGGGGAGTTTCCAGGCCATGGACCCAAAATCTCTATGTTTTGTTCCCTGAGCCATTTAGTTATCACCTTTGCTTTATGGCAAGGTGCTCCATCATGCTGGAAAAGGCATTGTTGATCGCCAAACTGCTCTTGGAGGGTTGGGAGAAGTTGCTCTTGGAGGACATTCTGGTACCATTCTTTATTCATGGCTGTGTTTTTAGGCAAGACTGTGAGAGAGCCGATTCCCTTGGCTGAGAAGCAACCCCACACATGAATGGTTTCAGGATGCTTAACATTGGCATGAGACAAGACTGGTGGTAGCGCTCACCTTGTCTTCTCCGAATGAGGCGTTTTCCTGATGTCCTAAACAATCGAAAAGGGGATTCATCAGAGAAAATAACTTTACCCCAGTCCTCAGCAGTCCACTGCCTGTACCTTTTGCAGAATATCAGTCTGTCCATAATGTTTTTTTCTGGAGAGAAGTGGCTTCTTTGCTGCCCTCCTTGAGACCAGGCCTTGCTCCAAGAGTCTCCGCCTCACAGTGCGTGCAGATGCACTCACACCTGCCTGCTGCCATTCCTGAGCAAGCTCTGCACTGCTGGTAGCCCGATCCCGCAGCTGAAACACTTTTAAGAGACGGTCCTGGCGCTTGCTGGTCTTTCTTGGGCACCCTGGAGCCTTTTTGGCAACAATGGAACCTCTCTCCTTGAAGTTCTTGATGATGCGATAGATTGTTGACTGAGGTGCAATCTTTCTAGCTGCGATACTCTTCCCTGTTAGGCCATTTTTGTGCATTGCAATGATGACTGCACGTGTTTCTTTAGAGATAACCATGGTTAACAGAAGAGAAACAATGATGCCAAGCACCAGCCTCCTTTTAAAGTGTCCAGTGGTGTCATTCTTACTTAATCATGACAGATTGATCTCCAGCCATGTCCTCATCAACACCCACACCTGTGTTAATGGAGCAATCACCGAAAAGAGGTTAGCTGGTCCTTTTAAGGCAGGGCTGCATTGAAGTTGAAATGTGTTTTGGGGGATAAAGTTCATTTTCTAGCCAAATAGAAATATACACTGCATGAGCCCCACACAGTCTTCCTAGATACACTGCATGAGCCCCACACCAGCCTCCCTAATTACACTGCGTGAGCCCCACACATCCTCCCTATATACACAGCATGAGCCCCACACAGCCTCCCTATATACACTGCATGAGCCCCACACAGCCTCCCTATATAATCTGCATGAGCCCCACACAGCCTCCCTATATACACTGCATGAGCCCCACACAGCCTCCCTATATACACTGCATGAGTCCCACACAGCCTCCCTATATATACTGCATGAGCCCCACACAGCCTCCCTGTATACACTGCATGAGCCTGACACAGCCTCCCTATATACTGCATGAGCCCCACACAGCCTCCCTATATACACTGCATGAGCCGCACACAGCCTTCCTATGTACAGCATGAGGCCCACACAGCCTCCCTATATTCAGCATGAGCCCCACACAGCCTCCCCATGTACAGCATGAGGCCCTAATAGCCTCCCAATATACTACATGAGGCCCACATAGCTTCCCCAATTACACTATGACGCCCCCATAGCATCCCCATGTGCAGCACGACACTCCCCCATAGCCTCCTCATGTGCAGCATGTCACAACCATAGTTTCACCATGTGCAGCATGTCACCCCCATAGCATCTCCATATGCAACATGACACCCACATAGCCTCCCCATTTGCAGCATGTCACCACCATAGCATCCATATGTGCTGTATGTCATCCCATAACCTCCCCATGTGCTGCATATCACTCCCGTATCCTCCCCATGTGCATGCATGATGACTCCTCATGTGGAGCATGACACCTCCAATAACCTCCCCATGTGCAGCATGTCACCCCCATAGCCTCGAATTTTAAATTAAAGTATATTAGAAAAAGAGATCAGATTATGAGATTAAATAGCTAGAGATTTAGGAGAAAAATAAACTTTAGTTTTCGGACATCCCCCTTAATGAATCAGAGCAAATAAGTGTAGGTCGCAAATCATGGGCCACTACTTTGTGCTTGCCACATAGGCCAAAATTTGCCAGCCAGCCTCTGCCTGTCCCTAACATTAGGAGTGCTCTAGCTTGCCCTGTTACCCGCATTACTTCTGATGGTGAAGACGCCAGGGCCACGTACCTTGCCTTAGCTTCTGAATCTGCCCTCAGTCTGTACCCTTTCCCCAACCAGGGAAGAGAGGAGTAGTAGTGTATTATAATACACCAACCAGACTAACAAGGTAATAGGGATAACGAAAAATACCAATCATACAAATATACTCACACAGAGGAATGCACAGGGAAGTGGAGGATGGGGAATTATTACACACCCAAAACCTATCAACGGTCACAGATAAATACACCAAACGTCTTCTCAAATAACAAGCACCAACAACCACTAGACATGCAGCAAAAGCTACTCTGACAATGAGTGCTAGTCAGGGCCCAGATTATATAGGAGATGGGCATGATGAACAGCTGAGGTTTAATGTAGGAAAGCTGTGACTGGCCGAGTTTTAGTACAGGTGAGGTTGATTCTCCTACTCTTACAAATATAGAAAGGTGCATAACAATCATGATCGCGTAACGACCACGTGCAGGCAAGGGGCCCACCAACGTCAGTGCAAACTTCAACTGAATGTGCATCCTTGGATGCACATTCAGCTGAAGTCTATTGTGACGTAGAGACCCGGCAAAACACGCTGCCAGCCAATCAGGCCAGCAGGTGATGTCAGCGTGCACTTGAGTGGGGGTGCATGGCAGCGATGTCATGTGCTCCCGTTGCTTGTATGCTGAAGTCGGCTTCTGGCTTCAGAACAGGATGCCACAATGCAGAGGGAGGAGGGAAGGTGAGTTAGGGTATGTTTCCACGGTCAGGAAACGCTGCGTGTTTGGCGCAGCGCATTGGCGCAACGCCAAACACGCAGCGTCCAGATGTTACAGCATAGTGGAGGGGATTTCAAGAAATCCCGTCTCCACTATGCGTAACAACACGCAGGCAGAAGACCTGCGTTTACAGACATGCGGCGCGTCTTTTCAGACCGCAGCATGTCCTAGCGTATTGCGGCGACGCTGCGTCGCCGCAACGGAATTTAATACAGGGCTATGTAGCCCTGCGTTATTTCCGGAGGTGTTCCGGAGGTGTCCTGAACACCTCCGGAAATAACGCGCGTCAGAAAGGGGGAGGGGCTTAGACGGAGCGGAGTTTCCGCTCCGTCATATACGCTGTGTTTCCTGATGGTGGAAACACAGCCTTAATGGTTTATTTTTTTCAGTACATTAAAGAACAGTGGCAGAACAGGGGACATATACCAGGATGGAGATATATTTGTCATGATGGGGTCTAAGCTAAAGGGTATATACCAGGATGGGGGATATGTACACTGCTCAAAAAGTAAAGGAAACACCAAACTACCACATCATAGATATCACTGAATAAATATTCCAGTTACAAATTTTTATTCATTACATAGTAGAATGGATTGAGAACAATAAAACAAAAATGATCAATGGCATTCAAAATTAATATCCCATGCAGGTCTGGAGTTGGAATGATACTCAAAATCAAAGTGAAAAATCAATTTAGAAAAAGTGGAAAATCTTTATTATAAATAAAGATTATTATTATTATTATTTAGAGGCTGATCCAACTTCAGTGGAAATGCCTCAAGGCAAGCAAATAATGCTCAGTAGTGTGTGTGGCTTCCACGTGGTTGTATGACCTCCCTACAATGTCTATGCATGCTCCTGATGAGGCAGTGGATGTTCTCCTTAGGGATCTCCTTCCAGACCTGGATTAAAGCATCAGTCAACTCCTGGACAGTCTGTGGTGCAACATAGCATTGGTGGATGGAAGAGACATTATGTTCCAGATGTGCGCAATTGGATTCAGATCTGGGGAACAGACAGGCCAGTTCTTGGCATCAATGCCTTCATCATGCAAGAACTTCTGGCACACTTCATGTACAAGAGGCCTAGCATTGTCATGCATCAGAAGAAACTCAGGGCCTACTGCACCTGCATACGGTCTCATAATGGGTCTGAGGATCTCATCCTGGTACCTAATGGCAGTCAGGGTACCTCTGGCCTGCACATGGAGAGCTGTGCGGCTCTCCAAAAAGATGCCTCCCCACATAATTTCTGACTGACTACAAAACGGTTGTGCGGGAAGATGTTGCAGGCAACAGAAAGTTCTCCACGGCGTCTCTAAATTCTGTCACATGTGCTCAGTGTGAACCTGTGAAGAGCACGGGGCGCCAATGTCGAATCTGCCAATCATGGCATTCTCTGGCAAATGTCAATCGCCCTGCACGGTGTTGGGCTGTAAGCACTACACCGTCTTGTGGATGTTAGGCTTTCATACCACCCTCATGGAGTCTGTTTCTGACAGTTTGAACAGACACATTGATGTTAGTGGCCTTCTAGAGGTCATTTTTCAGGGCTCTGGCACTGCTCCTCCTGTTCCTCCTTGCATAAAGGAGAAGGCACCGGTCCTGCTGCTGGGTTGTTGCCCTCTAACGGCCCCCTACACATCTCCTGGTGTACTAGCCTGTCTACTGGTATCTGCTCAATGCTGTGCACACTGTGCTGACAGATACAGCTACCCTTCTTGCCACAGCTCGCATTGATGTGCCATCCTGGATGAGCTGCACTACCTGAGCAACGTCTTTGGCTCGTAGACACCTCCTCATTCTGCTGTGCAGTACCTCTAGGCGTAAGAGCAATGACAAAATGCAAAAGTAACCAAAACAACAGCCAAAAAGGATGAGAACAGAGAAATAGTCTGTGGTCACCCATGCAGAACCACTCCTTTATAGAAGTTGTCTTGCTAATTGCCTATCATTTCTACCTGTTGTCTGTTCCATTTGCACAACAGCAGCAGAAATTGATTCACAATCGGTGTTGCTTCATAACTGGACAGGTTAATATCACAGAAGTGTCATTGACTTGAAGTTCCATTGTGTTGTGTAAGTATTCCCTTTATTTTTTGAGCAGTGTATATCAGGATGAGGCCCAGGGTAAGAGACATATATCAACATGGAGGATACATACAGTGGGGAAAATAAGTATTTGATACACTGCCTTATGCAGGTCTACAGTTTTGTCCCTGGTGTCCTTAGACAGCTCTTTAGTCTTGGTCATGGTGGAGAGGTTGTAGTGTGATTGGGTGTCTGGACAGGTGCCTTTTATACAGGTAAAGCATTCAAACAGGTGCAATTAATACAGGTATGTGCAGAATAGGAGGGCTTCTTAAAGAAAAACTAAAAGGTCGGTGAGAGTGTGAGAACTTGTAGAACTCCTAAAGTGAACCCGCTGGGCCATGACAACGAACCTCCCCAGGGTGAGCTGACCTGGTGAACCACCCCCTATACAAGGAGTGTATGGGGCAGGCCCAAGGGAGACTATCGCCGCTACAGCTGGTACCCAGGGACTGACAGTAGGGGACACAAGCGGGAGACAGGAAGGATAAACAAAGAGATGGGCACGGCTGAGGCATCGGCGTGTGGGCTCGTCAAAAATACGGACAAGACCGCATGGACAAAACACAGGCAGGGATGACACACTGGCAGGGGGCACGGCTGAAACACAGGCAGGGATGAGATACTAGCAGGGGGCACGGCTGAAACACAGGCAGGGATGAGATACTGGCAGGGGGGCACGGCTGAAACACAGGAAGGAATGAGACACTGGCAGGAGAGCAGGGCTGAGACACAGGCAGGGGTGAGACACTGGCAGGAGGGAACAGCTGAGACACAGGTAGGAAGGCACGGCGGACCCACAGGCAGGAAGGCACTAAGAAAACAGAGAGGGACCTGAATCACAAGCAAGGCACAATTGATCATCAGGCACGGCTCGGGGGAAGAGGCTTGCCTGATATGCAGAGCGAGCCACGGGACTTCCGGGTCAGAGTCCTCCAGGATCATAGAGAGGACGGAAGGGGCAGTGCGCTGCTGAGAGGCGCGCACGCGTACCCGACGAGAACCCGGAACCGAGTGCGAACCCGGAAGACAGGACGCCGCGGGAGAGCCCTGGGGCACCGCGGCCCAGGAAGTATACCGAAGCTCGGGAGGCGGCAGTGTGACAGTACCCCCCTCTCCACACCCCTCCTCCTAAGGCTGGAAAGAAATTTTGCCAAGATTCGAGGAGCCTGGATGTTCCCAAGATCTCTCCTCAGTACCAAAGTCCTTCCAATCGATTAAAAAGGTTTTCCCCCGAATCTTTTTCATAGTAAGAATGTCTTTAACTTCAAAGACATCCGTCGCGGAAACAGGCTGAGGCAAATGGACAGTGGAGGCATGAAACTGATTAAGAACAACTGGTTTTAGGAGAGACACGTGGAAGGAATTGAGGATGTGAAGCAAGGCGGGTAGCTTCAACTTGTAGGTGACATCATTAATGCAGGCCAGGATGTACCTGCGGACGATGAGGATTTTCGAATAAAGCCTTTGACCAGATTCTCCCGGACATACTCGGACATGGCTTGCGTCGCGGCAGGGGACAATGGATAAATTCGACCCCTGGGCGGAATAGAATCTGGTACGAGGTCGATCGGGCAATCGTACGGACGATGCAGGGGCAGGCTCTCTGCCTTCTTCTTGTTGAAGACGTCCGCAATGGACCAGTAGGCCGAAGGCAGATCTGCAGGTACCGAAGTTGGCTGAGAAGAATTTACTGGCTGGACCGGAAGCAAGCACTTTTTCTGGCAGGACTGTTCCCAACGCAGGATGTCACCAGACCCCCAATCCAGAACGGGCTCATGAGCTCTTAACCAAGGAAGTCCCAAAAGAAATGTATGGGACGAGGGCAGAACGTTGAAGGCAATACTCTCCCGATGCAAGGCTCCGACCTGTAGCTCCATCTCCTCGGTGACCTGAGAAACGGTCTCCCGCAAGGGCTTGCCATCAACCGAAGCTATCTGCCGAGGAGTCTCCAAGGACCTGACAGGATGCCGAAATTTACTGACCACCTCGAGCTGAATAAAGTTTCCTGCCGCATCTGAATCTATGTAAGCCACTTCAGAAAAACGACTGGAACCCAAAATCAATAGAACAGGGAGGGTTAAGGGCAGCGAGGAATCGCAGACACCTAGGGAGGCCTCTCTTACCTGTCCTAGATGGAAGCGTTTCCAGGCCTCTCAGGACAAGAACGCAGTAGATGCGAAACACTGCCTCAGTAAAAGCAGAGTCCTTGTGCGAGCCTCGCTTTACGGCGCTGTGCCACTAGCTTGAGTCAATCCACTTGCATGGGTTCTGGTGCAGAGAGGGAGGAGGGACTGCGTGTAGCCAAGGATAGAAGGGGAAGTCTCTCTCTGACAGCCTCACGGAATGCTCCTGGAAGTAGAGATCGATGCGAGTTGCCAACGAGATTAGATCTTCCAAAGAAGTTGGTGTGTCCCGGCCCGCCAGTTCATCCTTAGACAAACCTCGCCAAAAAGCCCCTACCAAGGCTTTATTGTTCCAACCCAACTCAGATGACAAAGTTCGGAATCGGATGGCGTATTGGCCATCAGAGAGAGTACCCTGGTGGAGGTTAAACAGGGACTTGGTAGTGGAAGTAAAAACGTCCAGGCTCTTCAAAAACCCTGCAAAAAGTATCTAAAAAGTCTGGATACTAGAGACGATAGGGTCGTCATGCTCCCACAGGGGGTTCACTCAAGCTAAGGCCTCCCCCTCGAGATGGGACACAATAAACGCCTCTTTGACTCTGTCAGTAGGGTATTGTTGAGGCAAGAGCTCAAAATTAAGGCGGCACGGATTCAAAAACCCTCTGCACAATTTGGGATCTCCACTATACCTAGGGGGTTTCCCCAAATGTGGCGGAGGGTGAGGGGCAGGGCCATGAGGCGGGATAGAGGCAGCGGCGGACGACTGGAGAGAGAGAAGGCGGTCATCCACGGATGCCATGTAGCGGAGAATATGGGCCTGGGTCTCGCACTGCTGGGCTGGCTCCTGTTGGAGAATGAATGCGCTACTATAGAATGCGTGCATGTTCTGCACCTAGCTCCACCACAATGGTAAAAAACAGGATGATATAGCCATGTGCGTTTAGTACCCTCTGAATTGAAAAAACTCGGTGAAATCATATTACCCAATGTGGTTGCTTTTTTTGGCCACAATTTGGCAACCTTCTGAAAGAATAGTAGCGCATTCATTTGCAGATAGTGAAAATGTGCAACAGTTTAAAATCAAACAATTTATCAATTGCAACACTAAAAATGTTGTATATTTGATAACTTGCACTGAGTGTAAATTAAGTTATGTAGGATGTACTATGCGATGTTTAAAAATAAGAATTTCTGAACACATAACTGATATTGTTTCTCTCAGTAGCTCGAGTCATGCAATCTAGACATTTTGTATTTCAACATCAGAGAAGTATCTCTTCATTGCAAGTGATGGGGATTGAAAAAGTTATGATGCCAGCAAGAGGTGGAGATTTAAAAAGATGCCTTATGACCAGAGAGACTGTCATAGTTTACTGGGTTCTTGATTAGGTAGTCGCGGGGTTAACTTGGTTGGCCTCTTTCTGGGTCCTGGGAGGCTTTTTATAGCCTCACTGTGAAGCCAGCCTTTGTCGTTTATACTCTGACCTTTGGCTGAGTGTGTCTGACCCTGTACTTGTGCCAGTGCATTGTGCCTGTGCTTCGTTTTGTCTGTCTGGTTCTGATTTGGCTGTGTCCCTGTTACGAGTTTTGCCTGTCCCTTTTGTACTGCGTTGCTCCATCTGTGTATGACCCTTGGCTACGTTCTGACTCCGCTCTGCCTGCTCCTCTTGTACTTCGTCGCCCTCTCTGTGTATGACCCTTGGCTACGTTCTGACTCCGCTCTGCCTGCTCCTCTTGTACTTCGTCGCCCTCTATGTGTATGACCTGGCTATCCTGACCATCCATTCTGTCTATGCCCCTTGGTAACTTTATTTCGTACTTACCCTTCTAGGAGTTTTCCTTTACCTCCTAGATCTCTGGAGCTTAGGCCACGCCCCTAGGCAGTCACGTGCCTGCAGGTCCTTCGGCCTGAAACATTCTCTACCTGATACTGCTGCCTCTGAGAAACGTGAGGCTGGCTCCGCCCCTTGGCAGTCACATGCTGCGGGAGGTCCTGTTATTCAGAAACACACGTCTTCACTGCTGCGGCTCTAATATACAGGTATCGTTGGGCACAGTTTGTTCACTCAGGACACACGCACTGGCTCAGTGAGCAAGTGCAGTGCGGTGTCCCTGACAGAGACATATTGGATGTTCTTCTTGAAAACATGCTTGCCCAATGGATTGAATGCCCGGAAAGAAATTATGTTCCATTTTTAGGTGCAATGGGATAGTATTAATATTGGATATGTTGTATTTTGGTATATATTTCTTGCATCAGTTTTTTTATTGATCACTTTATTTCTTTCTTGTTTTTAGTCATTATGCACCACATGTGGTTGTGCTTGTAATTGGGGAGAGGGTATTTAACTGTGTGATGTCCAATTGCAAGCAGCTTTAACATAGTTATGTGTAACATAGTTATTAAAGTTGAAGGAAGACTTTAAGTCCATCTAGTTCAACCCATATCCTATCCTAACCTGCCCTAACATGTTGATCCAGAGGAAGGCCAAAAAAAACCCAAGTGGCAAACAGTAAGCTTCACATTGGGGAAAAAAAATTCCTTCCCAACTCCACATACGGCAATCAGACTAGCTCCCTGGATCAACGCAGTATCTAGGAAACTAGTGAATATAGCCTGTAATATTATACTTTTCAAGAAAGGCATCCAGTCCCCTCTTAAATTTTAGTAAGGAATCACTCATTACAACATTAGACGGCAGAGAGTTCCATAGTCTCACTGCTCTTACAGTAAAGAACTCTGCATCTGTGATTATGGCTAAACCTTCTTTCCTCCAGACGTAGAGGATGCCCCCTCGTCCCCGTCACAGGTCTAAGAGTAAAAAGATCATTAGAAAGGTCTTTGTACTGTCCCCTCATATATTTGTACATTGTAATAAGATCACCCCTAAGCCTTCGTTTTTCCAAACTAAATAACCCCAAGTGTAATAACCTGTCTTGGTATTGCAGACCCCCAAGTTCTCTAATAACCTTTGTCGCTCTTCTCTGCACCCGCCTAAGTTCAGCTATGTCTTTCTTATACACCGGAGACCAGAACTGCACACAGTATTCTAAGTGTGGTCGCACCAGTGACTTGTATAGAGGTAAAATTATGTTCTCCTCATGAGCATCTATGCCTCTTTTAATGCATCCCATTATTTTATTTGCCTTAGCAGCAGCTGCCTGACATTGGCCACTAAATGTGAGTTTGTCGTCCACCCATACACCCAGGTCTTTTTCAGTGACAGTTTTGCCCAGTGTTTTACAATTAAGCACATAATTATACATCTTGTTTGTTCTACCTAAGTGCATGACCTTACATTTATCCCCATTAAAGCTCATTTGCCATTTATCAGCCCAAGCTTCTAGTTTACATAAATCCTCCTGTAATATAAAATTATCCTCCTCTGTATTATCCTGCAGAGTTTAGCATCATCTGCAAATATTGAAATACTGTTCTGTATGCCCCCTACAAGGTCATTAATAAATATGTTAAAGAGAAGCGGCCCCAATACTGACCCCTGTGGTACCCCACTGCTAACCGTGACCCAGTCCGAGTGTGCTCCATTAATAACAACCCTTTGTTTCCTATCCATGAGCCAGTTCTTAACCGACTTATACATATCTTCCCCTATCCCCATTGTTCTCATTTTATGTATCAACCTTTTGTGTGGCACTGTATCAAAAGCTTTAGAGAAGTCAATGAACACCACGTCCACTGCATTCCCTTGGTCCAGTCCTGAACTTACCCCTTCATAAAAGCTTATCAGATTAGTCTGACAAGAACGGTCCCTCGTAAACCCATGCTGATACTGTGTCATGAGGTTATTCAGCCTCAGATACTCCAATATAGTATCCCTTAAAAAACCCTCCAGGATTTTACCCACAGTAGATGTTAAGCTCACTGGCCTATAATTTCCAGGTTCAGTTTTTGCCCCCTTTTTGAATATTGGCACCACATTTGCTATACGCCAGTCCTGTGGTACAGACCCCGTTATTATGGAATCTTTAAAGATTAAAAATAATGGTCTATCTATGACTGTACTTAATTCCTGCAGTACTCGGGGGTGTATCCCATCCGGGCCCGGGGATTTGTCAACTTTAGTGATTTTTAGACGCCGCCGTACTTCCTGCTGGGTTAAGCAGGTGACATTTAATGGAGAAATTTTTTTATCACTGATCATGTTATCTGTCATGGGATTTTCTTGTGTAAATACAGTTGAAAAAAAGTCATTTAGCATTTTGGCTTTTTCCTCATCCTCATCCACCATTTCACCCAGACTATTTTAAGGGGACCAACACTATCATTTTTTAGTTTATTGCTATTTATGTAGTTAAAGAATATTTTGGGATTATTTTTACTTTCTCTGGCAATGAGTCTCTCTGCCTTAATCTTTGCTGTTTTGATTTGCTTTTTACAGAATTTATTCAATCTTCTGTATTTATTTAATGCCTCATCACTACCTACTTGCTTTAATTCCCTAAACGCTTTCTTTTTGTCCCTTATTGCGCCCCTTACAGCTCTATTTAGCCATAGTGGTTTCCTCCTAATTCTAGTATGTTTATTCCCATAGGGTATATACTGTGCACAGGTCCTATTCAGGATGCTAATAAACATCTCCCATTTTCTTTGTGTATTTTTATGTCTCAGGATATCGTCCCAGTTTATTGCACCAAGATCATCTCTCATCCGTTGGAAATTTGCCTTCCTGAAGTTTAGTGTCCTTGTAACCCCTCGACTACACATCTTATTAAAGGATACATGAAAGCTTATTATTTTGTGATCACTATTTTGTGATCACATACAGCAGCCCTGCCCTGCCTGGGCTCTGCTTGATTTTACACCTGTACCTGGGCCTGTTTCACCCTTTATCTGTGGTTGCTGGTCTGGCAGTGCAGAAGTCAGATCTGAAATGTCCATATCCAGACCTGGTCGGCTTTCACCTGCACTTGCCTTACTGGCACCATGGGAGTGATACAGCAATGCTTCAGGTACTTTTGTTTTGATTTTTTGCAGTTTTGCTTTTATACATTCAGGAGGCCTTAATGGCACAGCGAATATAAAAAACGTAGAGTAGGACTGCCCCATATGAGAATGCCTTGTCGCGGCGGGGTGGCTCAAAGAATTGATCAATTATTTGCCAAATGTCTCATTTTTAATACAGATTAGAATCCAATATGTGCATATGCACTTTATATATTACATGCTGACCATGTGCGGCGCTGGCTTCTTCCCCCTTTTTTTAGAGATAAGAGATATAAGAAATAAGAGATTAATCCTTTAGAGAGAAAAAATAGGTTAAAAAAAGCCCCCAAAAGATAGAACAGGTAGAAAGGCACTCAGCAATCCACAATTCAGCCACTCACACCAATTCACACAGGTATTTGATTAAAGGTTTTTCAAATACTTCTTCACTGAATCTCAAGTCACACTTACCACCGTTCGCACTTGCGCACCGGTCACACTCAGCTCGCTCACACTCGCTGAAGCAGAAGATTAAAGAGATTTTTTTTTTTCTCCTTCAACAGCAAATCACCCTGCTGCTCAAATGCACTTCCAAAAAAAGCTTTGAGAAAGAACAACTGATTGTTTGAAACGCGTAGCTATTGAGAACATGTGCGGTCTGTCCGTCAGTCTCTGTTTTTAAATGCTTAAATAAATTTTTGGACTAATTTAGAAGCTGGATGAATCTTGTCCTTTTTTGCTTATTGAAGTATGTTTGGGGTCAGTGGCTCAGTGGTTACCACTGCAGCCTAGCAGCGCTGGGGTCCTGGGTTCAAATCCCACAAAGGACAACATCTGCAAGAAGTTTGTATGTTCTCCCTGTGTTTTTGTGTGTTTCCTCCAAGTACCCAGTTTCCTCCCATATTCCAAAGACTTACAGAAAGGGAAATTAGATTCTGAGCCCCATTGGGGACAGCGATGATAACATATGTAAAGTCCTGCTACATAAGCAAAGCGTAATAAATAAATAATAATTGTCCTACTGAAGACCCATGACCTAGGGCACAAACCCAGCTTTCTGACACTGGGATCTACATTGTAACAAGCAATCCTTGGGTAATCTTCAGATTACATTATGCCTTGCACCCAGAGGCAGCAAAACTTCTTTGAACATCCACCATATTTAACTGTACAGTCATGGCCAAAAGTTTTGAGAATGACACAAATATTAATTTTTACAAAGTCTACTGCTTCACTTTTTCTAATGCCAATTTGCATATACTCCAGAATGTTATAAAGAGTGATCAGCTTAACAGCAATTACTTGCAAAGTCAATATTTGGCTAGAAAATGAACTTTATCCCCCAAAACACATTTCAACTTCATTGCAGCCCTGCCTTAAAAGGACCAGCTAACCTCTTTTCAGTGATTGCTCCATTAACACAGGTGTGGGTGTTGATGAGGACATGGCTGGAGATCAATCTGTCATGATTAAGTAAGAATGACACCACTGGACACTTTAAAAGGGGCTGGTGCTTGGCATCATTGTTTCTCTTCTGTTAACCATGGTTATCTCTAAAGAAACACGTGCAGTCATCATTGCAATGCACAAAATGGCCTAACAGGGAAGAGTATCGCAGCTAGAAAGATTGCACCTCAGTCAACAATCTATCGCATCATCAAGAACTTCAAGGAGAGAGGTTCCATTGTTGCCAAAAAGGCTCCAGGGCGCCCAAGAAAGACCAGCAAGCGCCAGGACTGTCTCTTAAAAGTGTTTCAGCTGCGGGATCGGCTACCAGCAGTGCAGAGCTTGCTCAGGAATGGCAGCAGGCAGGTGTGAATGCATCTGCACGCACTGTGAGGCGGAGACTCTTGGAGCAAGGCCTGGTCTCAAGGAGGGCAGCAAAGAAGCCACTTCTCTCCAGAAAAAAACATCATGGATAGACTGATATTCTGCAAAAGGTACAGGCAATGGACTGCTGAGGACTGGGGTAAAGATATTTTCTCTGATGAATCCCCTTTTTGATTGTTTTGGGACATCAGGAAAACGCCTCATTCGGAGAAGACAAGGTGAGCGCTACCACCAGTCTTGTCTCATGCCAACTGTTAAGCATCCTGAAACCATTCATGTGTGGGGTTGCTTCTCAGCCAAGGGAATCGGCTCTCTCACAGTCTTGCCTAAAAACACAGCCATGAATAAAGAATGGTACCAGAATGTCCTCCAAGAGCAACTTCTCCCAACCCTCCAAGAGCAGTTTGGCGATCAACAATGCCTTTTCCAGCATGATGGAGCACCTTGACATAAAGCAAAGGTGATAACTAAATGGCTCAGGGAACAAAACATAGAGATTTTGGGTCCATGGCCTGGAAACTCCCCAGATCTTAATCCCTTTGAGAACTTGTCAATCATCAAGAGACGGGTGGACAAACAAAAACCTAAAAATTCTGACAAAATGAAAGCATTGATTGTGCAAGAATGGACTGCTATCAGTCAGGATTTGGTCCAGAAGTTGATTGAGAGCATGCCAGGGAGAATTGCAGAGGTCCTGAAGAAGAAGGGTCAACACTGCAAATATTGACTTGCTGCATTAACTCATTCTAACTGTCAATATAACTTTTGTTACTCATATGTTTGCAATTATATTTCTGTCTGTGATAAAAACATCTGTCAACACACATAAAAACCAGAGGGCAGCAGATCATGTGAAAATATAATATTTGTGTCATTCTCAAAACTTTTGGCCATGACTGTAGGTACTGTGTTCTTTTCTTTGTAGACCTCATTCCGGTTTCGATGAACAGTAAAATGATGTCCTTTATCAAAAAGCTAAGCTGGTCTCCTCTCTCCACAAGATTCTTTCCCAGGAGGAATTTTACCTTACTCATGTCCATTTTGGCACACTGCAGTTTAGCATTTTTATGTCTCTGTGTCAGCAGTGTAGTCCTCCTGGGTTTCATGCCATAGTGATTCATTTCATTCAAAATGTTGACAGATAGTTTGCGTATGACACCTATGCACCCTGAATCTGCAAGACAGCTAGAATTTCTTCAAAACTTGTTGGGGCTGCTTCTCCACCATCCAGACTATCCTGCATTGCAACCTTTCATCAATTTTTAACTTCCATCCAGGGACTTGTAACCCTGAGATTGTTGATATTTTTCAACAATTTTTGTTCTCAAGTCCTCATACAATTCTTTTCTCCTTTTCTGTTCTCCATGCTTAGTTTGGCACACACAGATGCACAATGCAAATATTGTGTTAACTTCTCTTTTTATCTGGTATCAGGTGTGATTTTCATATTGCCCACACCTGTTACGTGCCATAAGTGAGTTTGAAAGAGCATCACATGCTTGAAACAAAATTTTTACCCAAAAATTTTTAGAAAGTTGTGAACAATTTTGTCCAACCCATTTTGGGGTTTTCTGTGAAATGAAGTCCAATTTGCATTTTTTTTCTATATTTTGTGTTGTTTCAGTACACACAAAGGAAATAAACATGATAAAACGTGTAACTGAAATAATTTTCTAGAATAATTTCAAAGGTGCTAACACTTTCGGCCATTACGGTATATACCAGTATGGGGAAATATAGATTCCAGGATGGGGTGCCATTTAAGGCCTCGTTCAGACGTTCAGTATTTGGTTAGTATTTTACATGTGTAAGCCAAAATCAGCAGTGGGTGAAAAATGCAGAAATGGTGCATGTGTTTCTATTACAGTATAGTTTTCTTCCCGTTGTTCCACTACTGATTGTGGCTTCCAGATACTGATCGAAAATACTGACCAAATATTTAACGTCCGATCATGGCCTAAGGGACATATACCAGGATGGGGATATAAGTATATATAAATGTGGGCCCAGGAAAGGGATATATACCAGGATATAGGGCATATATATAAACCAGTATGGAGAGTGTGTGTATGTTACACTGCTCAAAAAAAAATAAAGGGAACACTTAAACAACAGAATATAACTGCAAGTAAATCAAACTTCTGTGATATCAAACTGTCCACTAGGAAGCAACACTGATTGACAGTCAATTTCACATGCTGTTGTGCAAATGGAATAACAGCAGTACCAAAGCTTTCTGGCTGATGTTTTGGTCACTTTTGAATGTTGACAGTCTGGAACGCCGTGGAGAGCGATTGCTGCTGTCACGATGGCTTCGGAGGTGACAGGCTATCATCCTGCGTTCAGGCCTCAGAAGGTCTAGCGCCTGTCCATACAGACTGCTCCCTGAACCATCTGTCCTCAGTACCCAGCGTCAACCTCCTCCTGCTCATTGAAGTTTGGATCTACTTAGTTTAGTGGCTCAGCTGTGACCCAGTGCGGGTAATAGCTTCATTCCCACTGTGCCAGCTAGAGTGTTGGACCTTTTAGAGGGCTCCAGTTTGGTGTCTGGAATCTCTCTTCTGGTGTCCGTATCTGGTGATTCAGGTAAGTTTCCCCTGTTTGTCTCACCTTACCGTCTTTAGTTTAGCGGAGACTGCCTAGCGCGCATCTCCCTCCTGTTCCCTATTCAGGACTTAGCCTCAGGAGATTCAGGCCTGAGGTTCCTGCTGGGCGGTTGGTGAGGAACCAACATAGGACTTGTAGGAGTTCTAGAAGAGATTAGATCTAGCCTAGGGTCTCCAAATCCCTTTCCTAGTGGTCTGGGCCCCCTTCCCCATTTCCCTTCATTTACACTTTGATTTTCCCACACTGCGTGATGAAAGCAGGTTCACACTGAGCACATGTGACAGACGTGACAGAGTCTGGACACCCCATGGAGAGTGATCTGCTTCCTGCAACATCCTTCAGCATGACCGGTTTGGCAGTGGGTCATAATTGTGTGGGGTGGCATTTCTTTGGAGGGCCACACAGCCCTCCGTGTGCTCGCCAGAGGTAGCCTAGCTGAATCCTCAGACCCTTGTGAGACCATATGCTGGTGCGGTTGGCCCTGGGTTCCTCCTAATGCAGGACAATGCCAGACCTCATTGGCTGGAGTGTGTCAGCAGTTCCTGCAAGATGAAGGCATTGAAGCTATGGACTGCCCGCCTGTTCCCAGACCTGAATATGATTGAGCACATCTGGGACATCAGTCTCGCTCCATCCACCAACGTCACATTGCACCACAGACTGTCCAGAAGTTGGCGTATATTTTAGTCCTGGTCTGCTCCCTCAGGAGACCATCAGCCGCCTCAGCAGGAGCATGACCAGGCATTGTAAGGAGGTCATACAGTGCGGGAGGTCATACAGGCACGTGGAGGCCACACACACTACTGAGCATTGTTTTAAGGACATTACATTCCACTTTATTTTTGTGTGGACTCAATACAGGCCTCCATTAGTTAATAAATTTGATTTCCATTGATGATTTTTGTGTGATATTTTGTCAGCACCTCAACCTTGTACGAACAAAGGTATTCAATGAAATATTTAATTCATTCAATCTAGGATGTGTTATTTGAGTGTTCCCTTTATTTTTTTGAGCAATGTATAACAGGATGAGGACATATATAGTGAAGTAAATAATATTTGATCCCTTGCTGATTTTGTAAGTTTGCCCCAGACAAGACATGAACAGTCTATAATTTTAAGGATAGGTTAATTTTAACATTGAGAGATACAATATCAAAATTAAAATCTAGAAAATCACATTGTATAATTATATAAATTCATTTGCATTTTGCAGTGGCTCAAGAAAGCACATGTGTAGGCCCATCTGAAGTTTGCCATGAACACCTGGGTGATTGTGGAAGTGATTGGGAGAAAGTGCTGTTGTCAGATGAGACAAAAAATTGAGCTCTTGGCATTAATGCACCAATGATAATCCCATATATATTGGCAATAAAGCAACAATACAGGTCCTTCTCAAAAAATTAGCATATATGCTAAATTTCATTATTTTCCAAATGTAATGATTACAATTAAATTTTTCATATATTTTAGATTCATTACACACCAACGAAATTTGTCAGGTCTTTTATTGTTTAATACTGATGATTTTGGCTAACAACTCCTGATAACCCAAAAACCTGTCTCAAAAAATTAGATTCAAGAAAAGGTTTCTAAACGACCTATTACCCTAATCTTCTGATCAACTAATTAACTCTAAACACATGCAAAAGATCCTGAGGCTTTTAAAAACTCCCTCCTGGTTCATTACTCAAAACCCCCATCATGGGTAAGACTAGCGACCTGATGATGTCAAGAAGGCCATCATTGACACCCTCAAGCAAGGGGTAAGAACCCAGAAAGAAATTTCCAACAAATAGGCTGTTCCCAGAGTGCTGTAATCAAGGCACCTCAATGGGAAGTTCTGTTGGAAGGAAACAATGTGGCAGAAAACGCTGTACAACGAGAAAGAGGTGACCGGACCCTGAGGAAGATTGTGGAGAAGGACCGATTCCAGACCTTGGGGGACCTGAGGAAGCAGTGGACTGAGTTGTGTAGAAACATCCAGAGCCACCTTGCACAGGGTGTGCAGGAAATGGGCTACAGGTGCCGCATTCCCCAGGTAAAGCCACTTTTGAACCATAACAGCGGCAGAAGCGCCTTGACCTGGGCTACAGAGAAGCAGCACTGGACTGTTGCTAAGTGGTCCCAAGTACTTTTTTCTGATGAAAGCAAATTTTGCATGTCATTCGGAAATCAAGGTGCCAGAGTCGGAGGAAGACTGGAGAAGAAAATGCCAAAATGCCTGAAGTCCCGTGTCCAAGTACCCACAGTCAGTGTTGGTGTGGGTGCCATGTCAGTGCTGGTGTTGGTCCCACTGTGTTTCATCAAGGGCAGGGTCAATGCAGCTAGCTATCAGAGATTTTGGAGCACTTCATGCTTCCATCGGCTGAAAGCTTTATGGAGATGAAATTTCATTTTTCAGCACGACCTGCACCTGCTCACAGTGCCAAAACCACTGGTAAATGGTTTACTGGTTTACTGGTATTACTGTGCTCATTTGGCCTGCCAACTCTCCTGACCTGAACCCCATAGAGAATCTTGGAATTATGTGAAGAGAAAGTTGAGAGACGCAAGACCCAACACTCTGGATGAGCTTAAGCCGCTATCGAAGCATCCTGGGCCTCCATAACACCTCAGCAGTGTCACAGGCTGATTGCCTCCATGCCACGCCGCATTGAAGCAGTCATTTCTGCAAAGGATTCCCGACCAAGTATTGTGCATAACTGAACTTTATTATTTGATTGGTTTTTTTTGTTTGTTTTTTAAAAAACTTTTATTTTATTGGATGGTTGAAATATGTTTAATTTTTTGAGACAGGTTTTTTGGGTTATCAGGAGTTGTATGCCAAAATCATCAGTATTAAAACAATAAAAGACCTGACAAATTTCAGTTGGTGTGTAATGAATCTAAAATATATGAAGTTTAATTTAATCATACATTATGGAAAATAATGAAATTTAGCACTATATGCTAATTTTTTGAGAAGGACCTGTATATTAAAACACCCAAGAAAAAACTTTACAAAAATGTCAGAGATAAAAATATACAATTTTATTCAGTACAACAATAAAAATTTAATTAAAAAGTAGGAACCCAACAACCACAATTACAGTTGATTAGGGTGTGTATACCCCGGATGAAAATTAACATAACCATATCTATATTATAATAAAGTCAATTTTTGACTCGCATTCGCAATGAATGCTTTGTCCAGGGGTCAATTGCGAAACGCGCGCCGGGTGGTGGGTCTCCGGGTTCTCTTTGAAGGTAACTATACCTATTCTACATTGTTTATGTGACACTATACTCCCCACATGTATAAGTATCATATATACTGTTTTAGCTGAGTTTTTATACTTGTCTACTTGAACATTATTTATGTACTTGTGCCCTAGTTTTATCTGTGTTGCAACTTTGATATTACTTGACTAAGGGATGTTTGTACCTGCTGTTTTGTCAGTTTTTTTCTAACTCTGCTTTGGGAAATAGTTATTTTAATATATTTATTGTTGACCTTTATTTTCTATACTTGGAGGGATATAGGCGAACAATGAAATACAAAATTGACTTATTTTATTATAATATAGATATGGTTATGTAATTTGGTCCGTGGTATACCCACCCTATCAACTGACTTGTGTTGTTGGTCTTCTCCTGTTAATTAATTTTTATTGTTGTACGAATAAAATTGTACATTTTTATCTCTGGCATTTTTTGAAAGTTTTTTCTTGGGATTATAATCTCGGCATTAACTCAGCTCGATGTGTTTGTAGGAAGAGAAATGCCTTGACCAAAAGAACACGTCCCCACTGTCAAGCATGGAGGTAAACATTATGTTTTGTGGTGTTTCTCTGTGAGGGCACAGGACTACTTCACCGCATCAGTGGGGAATGGATGGAGCCATATACCGTAAAATCCTGAGTGACAAACCTCCTCCCTCTGCCAGGACATTAACCCCTTAACGCCCAAGGGTGTTTGCACGTTAATGACCGGCCAATTTTTACAATTCTGACCACTGTCTCTTTATGAGCTATAACTCTGGAACACTTCACGGATCTTCGTGATTCTGAGAATGTTTTCTCGATACATATTGTACTTCATGATAGGAACAAATACCAAGAAAGAAAAACTTTGCAACAACCAAAATAATAACAATATACATTTTTATTGAAACACACAAATAATTAAATATTAAAAAGGCAGTAACCACAAAACACAAAAGAAGGTGGGTATACCCGGGCTGAGAAAAATATATAATGCTAGTTTAATACCATATGCACATGAAGTAACACATCAACTGATGCCAGAGGAATACATAGGCCACAATACACCATAATAAATGAGTCACACAATGGTGACAATGGTTGGATATTTGAGAAGTCTCAATATACCATAAATAGTAAGCCCAAGTGGGACAAAAAAGTATCTATATGCCCCATGTATTCCTAATTGCAAAAAATACAGGCACATAAAGTGTGCACATGTTGGTAATAATTAAAAAAACAATCATGTGGCTATATAAACAGACAAATGGCAACAGTGATATCATATACAAGTTCACAAGTTTTAAAATATCGGCAACAGCCCACAAAAAACACTGTGCAATGAAAACAAAGAAAAAAGCATAGTTAAATAAAGGTATATTACCAGTGATCAAAGCCCGGGAGACCTACCACACCCGCGCGTTTCGCAAGAAATGCTTCGTCCAGGGGTGGTCATGATAGTGGTAAAATTTCTTTGATATACTTGCGTTTATTTATGAAAAAAAATGGAAAATATGGCAAAAATTTTGCAATTTTCAAACTTTGAATTTTTTATTCCCTTAAAACAGAGAAATACTCACACAAAATAGTTACTAAATAACATTTCCCACATGTCTACTTTACATCACACAAATTTTGGAACCATTTTTTTTTTGTTAGGAAGTTATAAGGGTTAAAAGTTGACCAGCGATTTCTCAATTTTACAACAAAATGTACAAAACCATTTTTTTTTTTAGGGACCACCTCACATTTGAAGTCACTTTGAGGGTCTATATGAAAGAAAATACCCAAAAGTGACCCATTCTAAAAATGCACCTCAAGGTACTCAAAACCACATTCAAGAAGTTTATTAACGCTTCAGGTGCTTCACAGGAGCTGAAAACATGAAGGAAAATAGGAACATTTAAATTTTTTAGTCACAAGAATGATCTTTTACAAACAATTTTATTAACAAGGGTTAAAAGGAGAAAATGGACAAATAAAGTTTGTGCAATTTCTCCTAGTACGCCGATACCCTCATGTGGGGAAAAACCACCGTCTGGGCGCACGGTAGGGCTCAGAAGGGAAGGAGCGCCGTTTGACTTTTTCAAACCAAAATTGGCTGGAATTGAATTGGATGCCATGTTGCATTTGGAGAGCCCTTGTTATGATTTGGTCGTGAGAGAGCAAGCAAAAAAGGAAATACACCAAGAGGTTGGAAATCTATGGATTGCAGTACCCTGACTAAACCACCACAACTAAAAGGCAGCCGTGGAGCGTACCTACGTTGGTCCTAGACGCCTCGTCACAGCCTGAGAAGCTAACTACACCTAAAGACAGAAAAGAGGAAAACTACTGCCCGGAGCAGATCCCCAAAGAACATAGAAAGCCCCAAACATGTAATGGCGGTTAGACAAGAGGAAATACAGACACAGATAGAAAATAGTATGAGCAAAAGTTGGGCCCAAACTTCCTAAGTAGAAAATAATATAATAATAATAAATCTTTATTTTTATATAGCGCTAACATATTCCGCAGCGCTTTACAGTTTTGCACACAATAACGTCGCTGTCCCCGATGGGGCTCACAATCTAATTCCCTAATCTGTATGTTTTTGGAATGTGGGAGGAAACCGGAGTACCCGGAGGAAACCCACGCAAACACGGGAGAACATACAAACTCCTTGCAGATGTTGTCCTAGGTGGGATTGAACCCAGGACTCCAGCGCTGCAAGGCTGGGTAGTGCTATCCACTGAGCCACCGGGATAGGAAGGACACTTACTGCAACCCCAAAAAACCCTGAAAAGTACCAACTCTACTAATTACAAAAACACCTGGAGATCACACGACCTCTACCACCTAAATTAGTTCTCTGGTGTAACAAAAACTAAAACAGCAGCCACTGAAAAAAAATGGAAAAGGCAAAGAACAAACAACGTGGCTAACTAAACGGAGAGCACAACCCCCAGGGGACCCGGGGTGTGATACTGCAAGCTTCATTTCTTTTTGCTGTTTCCAGAACTTTCCCCCAAATACTACAACCCCCACCGCTTGCAAGCACGGGCAAATTTACCCCTCCCTCCTTTTCTCTGCAATACTGCATTTTTGGGTTTTGCGCCTGGGGGTTTCCCCCCCCCTTCAGCTCACTACACACCTGTTAATCTGATTCCAGGTGCTACCCCCCAAGGGGGGCCGGGCTGAAAGCGGCAACAACCACATGTCTGTTCCTTTGTTGCATTATTTTTCAAATCAAAAATCTTGGCTTGTGTATTTATAATATAAATTTTTTCATATTTTCCTTTCATCGGTAAATCCAGGGTCATGAAGTTTCTAAGCGCTGGCACCACAAACCAAAGAAACAGATTTTCTTAGCCATCCACCCAGGCACCTGGGGTTTAGACTTAAATCCCCCAAATCTTGGGGAGTACAATGGTACTCTGCATCGCTGTATAACTCCATCTCTATTTAAAAGTTTTGAGTTTTCTGAACTAAGAGAAAACCCTTAAGCAAAGGGGGACCCTGGTAACCCCCCCGTTATGATTCAAGCCACAGGTCTAAAAGGGTAGGGGCCAGGGTATTCGGTCAGATCGCCCTGGCACCAGACTTAAGCAGTCTGGGAGCTTTGTGAGTCTCCCCCCCCCCCGCCCCGCTGGCTTGCCTAAAAGACAAGAACGTAAGTTGATCTTTTATTTAAACCCCTTTTATTTCTAATTTTTTTGTAAAAAACGATATTGTCTCAGTTTTTCCCATTTTTTTTTATTGAAAACCTGCCTGTCTTTTTAAGAATAAAACTAAAAATTTATTAGTTTGTTTCTCCTGCTTAAAACGAATTTGCAGCGCCTGAAGTACTACCTACTGTTTTGGGGTTCTACGGACCCCTTGATAAAATTGTTCCCAAATAAACCGTTCTGGTGCAGCTTAAAGAAGGGGGTAAAGTGTTTACCCAGGGGTGGGGTTGGCGTGACACGGGTTTTATAAATGTATTCCCAGCTGCGGCTTGGGGTAATTTAATTCCCTCACTGCGCGTGCCCAATAGCCAGCCAAAATCCAAGTGACCCCTCTGGGGACTAATTATCCCCAGGTGCAGTTCCCAACGACCTGAGGGGAAGGGGGGGGGCCCCGAGGCGCAAGTTCCTAAGTGGAAGTGGGAAATATAAAACCCCGCAGTTCTGGTCGGGCGGGGCACCGTGGTGTGGCCCGTTTTTTTTTATCACATATTGGTGGCAAGGGGGTGGGGTTATAGAGCATTAGTGACTGGTTTGGCAATCATTCCCTTCACTAAAAAACTTCACGGTTTTTTCACGACCTGCAGCTAAAGTTTTTGGGGAACAGACCAGTGTTTATTTTCCTGAGACAATTGTGTGTACTTTCGGTTACCCCCCTTTTCTTGTTTTTCTATCCATCTTTTATTTGGGAACCTGGCTACGAGGGGGTACGCTGGTATAAATCGGGAAAAGCAAGGGGCCCCCCTTC
>JARQOD010000004.1:73865971-74030114 GCA_033576555.1 Oophaga sylvatica | reverse complement strand
ATAAACATTATACTTGCCTTCCTGCGCTCCCTCGCAGCGTCTTGTTCTGATGCCAACAGCTGCTTTATGCTCGTAAGAAGCGCATGGCAGTGACTTCTTGCACTGCTTACAAGCCGTGAACAGCTGCCGGAATACTCACTGCTTGCACGCCAGAACTATGTGCATGGAGGGCAGGGAGTATTCATTGCTATTTAATAGCGGACACACTGCGTGTCCCTGCTAATCCTATGGGAGTGGCTAGCAGTGAATATTCATTCTCTTCAGTTGTGGGGATACGCGAAAGCCGGCAGCTGCAGGAAGCTGGCTGCTGTGGCTAACAGTGTCCACTATTAAAGAGAAATGAATATTAACTGCTTTCAACTCCCATGGGCGTGGAATGTAGTGAATATTCATTTCTCTTTAGCAGCCGACACAGGAGTGTGACCCACAGTTCCACTACTGCTGCTCTCCCACCTCCAAAGCCACAGCCAGTGTAGGTATATCTGGACTATAAGACGCACTCCTCCATTTTCCTCCACATGTGTCTTTTAGTCCGCAAAATACGGTATGTGGCTTATTTACCATTTGGAGATTGACAGACCAGCATTAATGCTTGGAGAGCTGTTTTTTTTCACTGGGGTACATACATATTGGACCCCTAAAATGCCGTATCCGTGGAAGAATAACAATTCTTGCTCTGCTGAAACCAGTTCTCATTAATACTTAAACACCAATGCATGTTGATGACACCTTTTAGATGAAGGCATTGAAGAGGGTAGTTTCCAAAATTGGACCACCACATGGGAATGGAGTTTCTTCTGTACACTGGTACCTCTGGAGCTCTACAAATACGATATGAACACTATTCCACAAAAGTTTGCGTTACAAAAGCAAAATGTTGTTTCTTCCATTCTGAGACTTGCTGTATGCCCAAGCCGCAGCATGTGACCAAATATGGGGTATTCCTGTACTCAGGTGGAACTGTCCATAAGTTACGGAGTGTCAACCAGTTTTGGCCTTTATGACAAATTTTTATTTTTTTTTACAGTGTGATCCTGGAGCTATTGCTTTTTTATTTATTTTTCTCAGTAATTCGAAGGCTTGTATTTTTCTGAGATTAATGTGTCAGTGGCCTAATTTTGGGTTACATATAACAACAAAATTTATATTTACTCTTTATGGGAAGGAATTGGTGATGAGCGAACGTTTTTAGTAAGGTGTTATCTGAGCATGTTCGGGTGCTAACCAAGTGTCTTTGGCGAGCTCAAAAAAATGTTTGCGTCCCCACAGCTGCATGTCTCGCAGCTGTTAGACAGCCTCAACACATGCAGGGATTGCCTAACAAACAAGCCAAAGACGCTAGGTTAGCACACGAGCATGCTTGCATAACGCCTTATCAGAGCACGTTTTCTCATCACTATTTCCTTGCCATGAAGAGTTAATACACATTTTTTGTTAAGTTATATGTAACCCAAACTTAGACCACTGACATATTCTCAGATGCTCGGATAAAGCCTTAACCAAGCACGTTCATTCATCACTAGAAGGAATATATACAGTGGGTACGGAAAGTATTCAGACCCCTTTAAATTTTTCACTCTTTGTTTCATTGCAGCCATTTGGTAAATGCAAAAAAAGTTCATTTTTTACTCAATGTACACTCTGCACCCTATCTTTACTGATAAAAAACAGAAATGTAGAAATGTTTGCAAATCAATTAAAAGAAAAACTAAAATATCACATGGTAATAAGTATTCAGACCCTTTTCTCAGTATTGAGTAGAAGCACCCTTTTGAGCTAGTACAGCAAGGAGTCTTCTTGGGAATGATGCAACAAGTTTTTTCACACCTGGATTTGGGGATCCTCTGCCATTCTTCCTTGCAGATCCTCTCCAGTTCCATTGGGTTGGATGGTGAACAGCCATTTTCAGGTCTCTCCAGAGATGCTCAATGGGTTTAGGTCAGGCCTTTGGCTGGGCCAGTGAAGAATGGTCACTGAGTTGTTCTGAAGCCACTTCTTCATTAATTTAGCTGTGTGCTTGGGGTCATTGTCTTGTAGGAAGGTGAATCTTTGGCTAAGTCTGAGGTCCAGAGCACTCTGGAAGAGGTTTTCATCCAAGATATCTCTGTTCTTGGTCACAATCATTGCCAAGAGTGTGCAAAGCAGTCATCAAAGCAAAAGGTGGCTACTTTGAAGAACCTAGAATATAAGACATATTTTCAGTTGTTTCACACTTTTTTCTAAAGTGTAATGTATAATTCCACATGTGTCCGTTCATAGTTTTGATGCCTTCAGTGTGATTCTACAATTTTCATAGTCATGAAAATACAGAAAAATCTTTGAATGAGAAGGTGTGTCCAAACTTTTGGTCTGTACTGTGTATATACCGTATATACTCGTGTATAAGCCGAGATTTTCAGCACCTTTTTTCGTGCTGAAAATGCCCCCTCGGCTTATACACGAGTCATAGGGCAGAAACCAGCGGGGAGGGGATGCCGCGGCAGGAGCCGGTGGCTGGGATCATACTCACCCCTCCCCGTGCCATCGCTGAGCGTCCCTGCAATCCTGCGTTCTCCCCGTCTTCCTGCAGCTCTTCAGCACTGAGCGGTGATGTAATACCCGCTCATTAAGGTCATGTAATATGGACGCACGCGACGCCACTCCCATAGGCGTGGCCTCCATATTCATGGCCTTAATGAGCGGTATTACATCACCGCTCAGTGCTGAAGAGCTGCAGGAAGACGGGGAGAACGCAGGATTGCAGGGACGCTCAGCGATGGCACGGGGAGGGGTGAGTATGATGGAGGAGAGGACAAGGAGCACGGAACAGGACGGGGGGGGGGAGAAACGGTGGACGGGGGAAGCGGGAGCAGGACGGGGGGGAGATCGGTGGACGGGGGAAGCATAGAGGAGGACGGGGGAAGCTGGAGCAGGACGGGGAAGCATGGAGGAGGACGGGAGAACGGAGGACGGGGGAAGCATGGAGCAGGACGGGGGGGAGATCGGTGGACGGGGGAAGCATGGAGCAGGACAGGGGAGGATGGAGGGCACAGAGGAGCACTGAGCAGGACGGGGGGCACAGGAGGGCGGAGAAGGAATGGGGGAGCACAGCGGAGGACGGAGCAGGAGGGGGGAGTACAGAGGAGAATGGGGGAGCACAGAGCTGGATGGGGGAGCAAGGAGCAGGACGGGGGCAGCACAGAGCAGGAGGGCAGTTTATACACCCGGCTTATACACGAGTCAATAATTTTTCCCAGTTTTTTGTGGCAAAATTAGGGGGGTCGGCTTATACACGGGTCGGCTTATACAGAGTATATACGGTATATATAGTGTAATGTATAACTCCACATTCATAGTCATGAAAATACAGAAAAATCTTTTAATGAGAAGGTGTGTCCAAACTTTTGGTCTGTACTGTGTATATATATATATATATATATATATATATATATATATATAATATATATATATATATATATAATATATAATAAATATATAATAAATTAATATATATATATATATATATATATATTATATATATACACACACAGTACAGACCAAAAGTTTGGACACACCTCATTAAAAGATTTTTCTGTATTTTCATGACTATGAATGTGGAATTATACATTACACTTTACAAAAAAGTGTGAAACAACTGAAAATATGTCTTATATTCTAGGTTCTTCAAAGTAGCCACCTTTTGCTTTGATTACTGCTTTGCACGCAGAAAAGGTGAATGGATGGACTCTACATGCCTGGTTCCCACCGTGAAGCATGGAGGAGGTGGTGTGATGGTGTGGGGTGTTTTGCTTGTGACACTGTTGGGGATTTATTTAAAATTGAAGCGGTGAGCGGTCCAGCTCACCCCAAACCATCTCGATTGGGTTCAGGTCTGGTGACTGTGGAGGCCAGGTCATCTGGCGTAGCACCCGATCACTCTCCTTGGTCAAATAGCCCTTACACAGCCTGGAGGTGTGTTTGGGGTCATTGTCTTATTGAAAAAATAAATGATGGTCCAACTAAACGCAAACAGGATGGAATAGCATGCTGCTGCAAGATGCTGTGGTAGCCATGCTGGTTCAGTATGCCTTCAATTTTGAATAAATCCCCAACAGTGTCAGCAGTAAAGCACCCCCCCACACCATCACACACTTTTTTGTAATTTGTAATGTATAATTCCACATGTGTTAATTCATAGTTTTGATGCCGTCAGTGTGATTCTACAATTTTCATAGTCATGAAAATACAGAAAAATCTTTGAATGAGAAGGTGTGTCCAAACTTTTGGTCTGTACTGTGTATATATATAAATATATATATATATATATATATATATTCAATTCCAATACTGTTTTTTGTGTTAGTTTATTTTTTATTACTTTTGTACAATTACTACAAAAATTTTGTTTTTTGGTCTATGTATTTTGAGAGCTGCAACTTTCACAATTTTTATCAACAAAGCTATATGAGGTATTAGGGCTCAGTTTTTGACAAGTTGTAGTCTTCATTTGTGCCTTTTAGTTGTACATGTACCTTTTTTTATGAACTTTTTGGGAAGCAATATGAACAAAAATAACCCAAAACATTGTAGATTTAACAAAATTCACGTTATCTTTTTTTTTTCTGTAAATCAAGAAAGGCACATCCAGCCCATGAATGGCAGCGCTTCCCAGGACTCACATCCAAAGATGATATTTCATATTTTTTTATTTAATAAGTTAAAATGGAGGAGATACAACACGCTTCGGATACAGTGTATATCCTTCATCAGGTATCATAAAAACACAGTACAAATCCTCTTTTTTTTTTTTTTTTTTTCTGTGGATTGATACGATTTTCTACTTTTGCACAAGAAAAGGGTCTGTATATTTATAAGAGCTATAAGAGCCCTAATTTTTTAATTATTTTTTTAGTATACTGAGCTGTGTGAAGGCTTGTTGTGTGTGGTGGAGGCGGTGCATGTGCAGATTAAGATCTCGGGAGACGAGAACTTAGTGCCGAGATCTCAATATGCGAATGTGCCGCTTCGGCTGCCATTTTCCTGTAGGCCACCGCATTGCAGCAATGGAAGTGTGGGGCTCCGGGATTTCACAAAATGTCGGCAGAGCCCCCACACTGCCGAACCTAACGCATCAGCTTTGGATGGGAGTCAGATCATTGCCCGTGCCCCTCCTGTGACCCCCTCCACCAGCGCTGCCGATTTTTAGCGCTGCTGAAAATTTGGGGTGCGTCTTATAATCCGAAAAATACAATGAGCACTTAGTGATCGTGTCCACAATACCTGCACACCACAACATATCTACAGTGGTGATAGAGCGTCACATCTCTACATCACCCCTGACGTATAAATACTAATACACCTCAGCTGCTGCAGAACCTCATAATTCACTCCATAGCTGTTGCAGAACCTTATAATTCACACCTCAGCTGCTGCAGATTCTCACAATACATCTTAGGCCTACTTCACATCTACACGTGAAAGTGTGGCCCTGTCCATTTTTTCATGTGTGTGTGCCATCCGTGTAACATGTATTCAAAATGCATTCAAGAGATTAGTGATTATTTTTCCTTATCTGTTAAAGGGAACCTTTCACCAGAAAAATTACTATTAATCTGCAGATATGGGGTTAAAAAGGTAGGTTAATGGCATTACTAACCTGCCAGGCACCTGCACTTAGCTGAATGCTGCATGTAGAAAATGAACTTTATTACCCCCGGCAGTGTTCCGGTTTCAGTCACTGCAGTGCTGGTTCAGTCACCGCTTCAAGAATACTGAGCGGCGGCTATAACTGTGTCCCTGGTCTTGACTGACACTGTTCATTGGGGCCGTCTGTCAGGGAGGGGGCGCGGTTAGAGCCGCCGCTCTTTAGTCTCAAAGTGATGAATCAGAACCGCCCCTCGGTGCCTGAAATAAGAACGCTGCCAGGGGGGAATAAAGTTCATTTTCTACCTGCAGCGAAGGCTAAGTGCCTGTGTCGGGCAGGTTAGTAATGCTTTTAACCTGCAGATTAACCCTATAACTGCAGGTTAATAGCGATTTTTCTGCTGATAGGTGCCCCATAAAGATTTGCAAAGATAATGATGGATAATAGATATGCGGCAGATATTCAACTTCACAACCACACAAGATAAGATTGCATCTCTTAGTGCGTGACATGTGAAGGTTATTGTCCAGCTTTGTATTAACCAAATAAATAGAAAAATATGACGTCGGATCCCCCTTATTTTTGAGAACAGCCAAGGTAAAGCAGACGGCTGCTGACTTATATATAAGGCTGGGAAGTTCCCTGGTCATTGGACCCTTCCCAGCTGAAAAATACCAACCTGCAGCCTCCCAAGAAGTGGCGTCTCAAATTAGATGCGCCAATTCTGGCGGTTTTCCCGGCTCTTTCCAATTTTCCTAATGCTTTGGCAGTCGAGGTAATGGTTTTTGGGGTTGATGTCAGCTGTGTAGTGTCATCAAGCCCTTGTGCTCGTAATGGAGAGATGTCTATCTGACATCCCCATTACTAACCCGGTAATAACAAGGAAAAACCATACACGCAAATACTTTTATTGAAATAAACACTCCCTTGTTCACTTTATTTAAAAAAACAAACAAAACTTACGAATGGCGGCTGATGTAGTCTATGTAATCTGACGTAGTCCAGGGAATCCCACAGCTAGTATATGGGACCTTGTTCTGACACTCCATAGACTTTGACAAAAGTCACTTCCGGGTCACGCGGATAACTCCTTATCCGAGCAAGTTCGCTCATCACTACTAGGCAACCATGCAGAATGCTGACAGAGAGTATATTACAAACTGTCAGCATTTTGCAGCCTAGATACACACATAAATTATACAGAAAGCCTAGACAACTCCTTTTAAGATAATATAAGAAATGTAATTGTTTGATTTTCATGGCCCAATGTTAAAGAAATTTGTGAGTGTTTTTCAGGATACACAATTATTGCAGCCAAATGAAATGGTACTTCTTCCCTTTTGATCCATGCCACTGATAGGCCTTTTATAGTGGTCACTGAGCCTCCTTCATTACTGTATCCTTTTTATGGTTCTGATGAATTGGTGACTAGCAACCCCCAATGTGAGAGGATGCATCGGGTGTCAGTTGTTGCTGCATCTGCCACAATCCTAACAAGATTATCCACAATTTGCATGGTTTCAGGCGCTCCCTCAAAACACATCTGTTCAGAGCAGCCTATCACATTCACTAATCAGTCATTCTATGTGTAAGTGTGTGTGTAGCCCATTCACTATCTCCATCCATCCCTCACTCCCTCAAGATGGCTGGACCATCATTGTAAATACACCATTGTATATAAACAACTGTACTTTGTTACTACCCCACCTCATTGTAGATTGTAAGCTCTCACGAGCAGGGGCGGCTTATTTTGCTTTAATTATTGTATTGTTAACGTTGTTACTTATGACTTGTGTTTTGAAACTGTTAAACTGTAAAGCGCTGCGGAATATGATGGCGCTATATAAATAAAGATTATTATTATTATCCGTGCTGGCATCGATTGTGGTCAATTAAGCCCTCTTTAATTCGCTGTCAATAGCAACAGCAGCATCTAGATGGTTAACAGTAGGTGAAGGCGCTCTCAACCCATTGGCTCCCACATGCCAAGGATTGCTATGGAGGCCAAGGCCAACAAATTGCCTCAGTCTGTTAGCTACGATTTCCTGGTCTTACACCAGCTTGTTGTAAGATAATTTTATGGGCCAGTTCACTGAAGATCCTACATATGATGATATGGTGTTGGATTTAGCAGTTTGGAACAATGTCGGGAATGTCTCTGTTCACAAAAATGTTAGTACTAGTATTTACAGTAGAAAGGCATAGCTGGGGTTCAGCTCAGGGCAGGCGACAATTCTAATTGGGCCCCTAACTAGGTAACCATGTTTAAAACTACGGTGGTGCACCCTAATAGTTGGTATAGGGGAACTTGACAGATGAACATGCTGTTACCGAATATAAATATACAAAAATCAACACCAATATTACCGCCATATGGTGACCATATCGCGGTAGATACCATTCCTGCAAAATATACAAGTGATCACTGATATATATTTTTTAATGTTGACTTACAGCTGACGTTCTTTCTGATAGAAATCTTTGCAGCCACAACTCGGCTGCAAAGATTACAACAAAGACACATTTTATTTTGTGCTTGTTGGGAATAAAAGTGGATGTTGCTGGAACTGACAAAACACCTCATCCTCCTTAATGCTGAACCACTGCTGCTGTATATGTCCCTATTACTGCAACGGCTATGTGGCACAAAAACAGCTCCTTTTAGCCCCAGCATAATAATGCCCACCACTGTGCCCTTTTAGAAAGCAAAATATCACTTTTGCACGCTCTGGATGTTAAAATTGCCCTTTCAAATTTATTAATGCCCTGTACAAATCCCTTAGAAAACAATGCCCACATTTTCCTCCTAGAAAGTAATAATGCTCCATGTGCTCCCCTTTGACTGTCAAAATACCCAGTGTGCCCCTATAACAATAAGGGCTTAACCCCTTACTGCCATTGGACGGAATAGTATGTCCAATGGCAGCACCCCCGCTTTGATGTGGGCTCTGGCGGTGAGCCCGCATCAAAGCCGGGACATGTCAGCTGTTTTGAACAGCTGACATGTGACCGCACTAGCCGCGAGCGGAATCGCGATCCACCCGTGGCTATTAACTAGTTAAATGCCGCTGTCAAACTCTGACAGCGGCATTTAACAAGTGCTTCTGGCTGGAAATGCACTAACCCGTGACCCTCGTCATGTGATCACGGGTCGGCCGGTATGTCGGCATGACAACCAGATGTCTCCTTGAAGCCTCTATGGTTGTTGATGCCGGATTGCTGTGAGCGCCACCCTGTGGTCGGCGCTCATAGAAATGCAGTAATTCGGCTACATAGAGGCAATCTGAGCATCGCCTCTATATAGCACAGCTGATCAAGCTTATGGCAGCTTCTAGCCTCCCATGGAGACTATTGAAGCATGTCAAAAGTTAAATATAGTTTTAAAAATATAAAAAAAATAAGTTTAAATCACCCCCCTTTCACCCCATTCAAAATAAAACAATAAAAAAAATCAGAATCGCCCGATCTGTCAATAAAAAAAAAGGATTAACCTGATTGCTAAACGGTGTAGTGAGAAAAAAAATCACAATGGCAGAATTACGTATTTTTGGTCCCCGCGACATTGCATTAAAATGCAATAACGGGCGATCAAAAGAACGTAACTGCACCAAAATGGTATCATTAAAAACGTCAGCTTGACACGCAAAAAATAAGCCTTCACCTAACCCGAGATCACAAAAATGGAGATGCTACGGGTCTCTGAAAATGGCGCAATTTTTTTTTTTTTAGCAAACTTTGGAATTTTTTTTCACCACTTAGATAAAAAAGAACCTAGACATGTTAGATGTCTATGAACGTGTAATGAATCATAATGGCAGGTCAGTTTTAGAATTTGGTGAACCTAGCAAAAAAGCCAACCAAAAAACAAGTGTGGGATTGCACTTTTTTTTTCAATTTCACCGCACTTGGAATTTTTTTCCCATTTTTGAGTACATGACATGCTGGTGTTGTTCAAAAGTACAACTCATCCCACAAAAAGTAAGCCCTCACATGGCCATATTGACGGAAAAATAAAAAAGTTATGGCTCTGGGAAAGAGAGGAGCAAAACACGAAAACTCAAAGACGAAAAAAGCTTGGGTCAGTAAGGGGTTAAATGCCCACTTAACATTTACTAATGTCCCCTTAGTCCCTCCCTATGCACAGTATAATGGGCCAACAGCTCCCCAAAACACAGTATAATAACTTCCACAGTAGTCCCACACTGTATGATGCCCACGCACAGTAGCCCTCACATTGTATGAGGGTCCTCCATACTTTATAATGCCCCCCACAGTCACACCACAAGTACTAATTAAAATAATTATAATTTAATAATCTTCAGCTTGATCTAAAGCCATGGCGACCTGATGGATGAATGAAATGTAGGAAGATCGATCTTGTGCAACCTAGATAGGGTCACCAGAGTCTTTTCCGCCGTTATCTTGATAGCTTTATACTATCGTGTTGCTGGTCTTCCTCTTCATTTTGTTCCTTCTAATCTTCCAACCATGATGCACTTCTCCAGTGACTGCTTTCTTTGTATGATGTGTCCAAAGTAGGCAAGTTGTAGCTTGGTGATCCTATCTTCAAGTGGCATATCTGGCTTGATTCCTTTTTTTAAAGTGTACAGTCATGGCCAAAAGTTTTGAGAATGACACAAATATTAATTTTTACAAAGTCTACTGCTTCACTTTTTCTAATGGCAATTTCCATATACTCCAGAATGTTATAAAGAGTGATCAGCTTAACAGCAATTACTTGCAAAGTCAATATTTGGCTAGAAAATGAACTTTATCCCCCAAAACACATTTCAACATCTTTGCAGCCCTGCCTTTAAAGGACCAGCTAACCTCTTTTCAGTGATTGCTCCATTAACACAGGTGTGGGTGTTGATGAGGACATGGCTGGAGATCAATCTGTCATGATTAAGTAAGAATGACACCACTGGACACTTTAAAAGGAGGCTGGTGCTTGGCATCATTGTTTCTCTTCTGTTAACCATGGTTATCTCTAAAGAAACACGTGCAGTCATCATTGCAATGCACAAAAATGGCCTAACAGGGAAGAGTATCGCAGCTAGAAAGATTGCACCTCAGTCAACAATCTATCACATCATCAAGAACTTCAAGGAGAGAGGTTCCATTGTTGCCAAAAAGGCTTCAGGGCGCCCAAGAAAGACCAGCAAACGCCAGGACCGTCTCTTAAAACTGTTTCAGCTGCGGATCGGGCTACCAGCAGTGCAGAGCTTGCTCAGGAATGGCAGCAGGCAGGTGTGAGTGCATCTGCACGCACTGTGAGGCGGAGACTCTTGGAGCAAGGCCTGGTCTCAAGGAGGGCAGCAAAGAAGCCACTTCTCTCCAGAAAAAACATCATGGACAGACTGATATTCTACAAAAGGTACAGGCAGTGGACTGCTGAGGTCTGGGGTAAAGTTATTTTCTCTGATGAATCCCCTTTTCGATTGTTTGGGACATCAGGAAAACGCCTCATTCGGAGAAGACAAGATGAGCGCTACCACCAGTCTTGTCTCATGCCAACTGTTAAGCATCCTGAAACCATTCATGTGTGGGGTTGCTTCTCAGCCAAGGGAATCGGCTCTCACAGTCTTGCCTAAAAACACAGCCATGAATAAAGAATGGTATCAGAATGTCCTCCAAGAGCAACTTCTCCCAACCCTCCAAGAGCAGTTTGGCGATCAACAATGCCTTTTCCAGCATGATGGAGCACCTTGCCATAAAGCAAAGGTGATAACTAAATGGCTCAGGGAACAAAACATAGAGATTTTGGGTCCATGGCCTGGAAACTCCCCAGATCTTAATCCCATTGAGAACTTGTGGTCAATCATCAAGAGACGGGTGGACAAACAAAAACCTAAAAATTCTGACAAAATGAAAGCATTGATTGTGCAAGAATGGACTGCTATCAGTCAGGATTTGGTCCAGAAGTTGATTGAGAGCATGCCAGGGAGAATTGCAGAGGTCCTGAAGAAGAAGGGTCAACACTGCAAATATTGACTTGCTGCATTAACTCATTCTAACTGTCAATATAAGCTTTTGTTACTCATATGTTTGCAATTATTATATTTCTGTATGTGATAAAAACATCTGTCAAACACACATAAAAACCAGAGGGCAGCAGATCATGTGAAAATATAATATTTGTGTCATTCTCAAAACTTTTGGCCATGACTGTATATGTGTGTGTTACAGCCATTACACAGCAGTGGCACATTTATAAGATTTATCTCGGAACAGGAACATTAATTTTAACCCCTTCATGACCTTGCCATTTTTTTGAAATTCTGACCAGTGTCCCTTTATGAGGTAATAACTCAGGAACGCTTCAACGGATCCTAGCGATTCTGAGATTCTTTTTTCGTGACATATTGGGCTTCATGTTAGTGGTAAATTTAGGTCGATAATTTTTGCATTTATTTGTGAAAAAAATGGAAATTTGGCTAAAATTTTGAAAATTTCGCAATTTTCAAACTTTGAATTTTTATTCTGTTAAACCAGAGAGTTATGTGACACAAAATAGTTAATAAATAACATTTCCCACTTGTCTTCTTTGCATCAGCACAATTTTGGAAGCAAACATTTTTTTTTTTAGGAAATTATACGGGTTAAAAGTTGACCAGCGATTTCTCATTTTTACAGCAAAATTTACAAAACCATTTTTTTAGGGACCACCTCATATTTGAAGACACTTGAGGGGTCTATATGGTAGAAAATACCCAAAAGTGACACCATTATAAAAACTGCACCCCTCAAGCTACTCAAAACTACATTCAAGAAGATTATTAACCCTTCAGGTGCTTCACAGGAACTAAAGCAACGTGGAAGGAAAAAATGGACATTTTAATTTTTCCAACAAAAATTTTATTTTAGCATCAATTTTTTCATTTTTACATGGGCAACAGGATAAAATGGATCCTAAAATTTGTTGGGCAATTTCTCCTGAGTACACAGATACCTCATATGTGGTCATAAACCACTGTTTGGGCGCATGGCAGGGCTCAAAAGGGAAGGAGCGCCATTTGACTTTTTGAATGGAAAATTAGCTCCAATCATTAGCGGACACCATGACGCGTTTGGAGAGCCCCTGTGTGCCTAAACAATGAAAAAACCCCACATGTGACACCATTTTGGAAACTAGACCTCTTATGGAACTTATCTAGATGTGTTGTGAGCACTCTGAACCCCCAAGTGCATCACAGAAGTTTATAACGCAGAGCAGTGAAAATAAAAAATCATTTTTTTTCCTCAAAAATGATTTTTTAGCCCGCTATTTTTTATTTTCACGAGGGTAACAGGAGAAATTGGACCACAAAAGTTGTTGTGCAATTTGTCCTGAGTACACCAATACCCCATATGTGGGGGGGAACCACTGTTTTGGCGCATGGGAGAGCTCAGAAGGGAAGGAGCGCCATTTTGGAATGCAGACTTGATGGAATGTTCTGCGGGCGTCATGTTGCGTTTGCAGAGCCCCTGATGTGCCTAAACAGTAGAAACCCCCACAAGTGACCCCATTTTGGAAACTAGACCCCCCAAGGAGCTTAGCTAGATGTGTAGTGAGCACTTTGAACCCCCAAGTTCTTCACAGAAGTTTATAAACGCAGAGCAGTGAAAATAAGTCATTTTTGTTTCTCAAAAATGATTTTTTAGCCTATTTTTTTATTTTCCCAAGGGTAACAGGATAAATTGGACACCAAAAGTTGTTGTCCAGTTTTTCCAGAGTACGCTGGTGTCCCATATGAGGGGGGAACCACTGTTTGGGTGCACAGCAGAGCTCAGAAGGGAAGGAGCACCATATGACTTTAATGGAAAATTAGGTCCAATCGTTAGCGGACATCATGTCGTGTTTGGAGAGCCCCTGTGTGCCTAAACTTTGGAGCTCCCCACAAATGACCCCATTTTGGAAACAAGACCCCCTAAGGAACTTATTTAGATGCACAGTGAGCACTTTGAACCCCCAGGTGCTATACAGAAGTTTATAACGCACAGCCTTGAAAATAAAAAATTGTTTTTTTTTTTCAAAAAATGATTTTTTTAGCCCCCTATTTTTTATTTTCACAATGGTTACAGGAGAAATTGGACCCCAAAAGTTGTTGTCCAGTTTGTCCTGAGTACGCTGGTACCCCATATGTGTTGGGTAACCACTGTTTGGGCACCAGTCAGTGCTCGGAAGGGATGTAGTGACGCTTTGAAATGCCGAGTTGATGGAATGGTCTGCGGGCATCTTGTTACATTTGCAGAGCCCTTGATGTGCCCAAACAGTAGAAACCAACCACAAGTGACCTCATTTTGTAAACTAGACCCCCCAAGGAACTTATCCAGATGTGTGCTGAGCACCTTGACCCCCCACGTGCTTCACAGAAGTTTATAATGCAGAGCTGTAAAAACAAAAAATCATTTTTTTCCTCAAAAACTGATTTTTTTAACCCACAATTTTTTATTTTCACAAGGGTAACAGGAGAAATTGGACCCCAAAAGTTGTTGTACAGTTTGTCCTGAGTACACTGGTACCCCATATGTGGGAGAAAACTACTGTATGGGCACACGTCGGGGCTCGGAAGGGAAGTAGTGATGTTTTGAAATGCCGACTTGATGGAATGGTCTGCGGGCATCATGTTACGTTTGCAGAGCCCATGATGTGCCTAAACAGTAGAAACCCCCCCAAGTGACCCCATTTTGGAAACTAGATCCCCCAAGGAACTCCTCTAGATGTGTGGTGAGCACTTTGAATCTCCAAGTTCTTCACAGAAGTTTTATAACGCAGAGCTGTGAAAATAAAAAATAATTTTTTTTCCACAAAAATCATTTTTTTAGTCCCCAATTTTTTTTCCCAAGGTTAACAGAAAAAATTGGACCCCAAAAGTTGTTGTGCAATTTTTCCTGAGTACGCTGATACCCCATATGTGGGGGTAAACCACTGTTTGGGCACACGTCGGATGGGAGAGCTTGGAAGGGAAAGAGCGCTATTTTGTAATGCTGACTTTGATGGAATGTTCTGCAAGTGACACCATTTTGGAAACTAGAACCCCCTATCTAGCTGTGTGGCGAGCACTTTGAACCCCCAGAAATTTATAAACGCAGAGCCGTGAAAATAAAAAATCATTTTTTTCCTCAAAAAAGATTTTTTTAGCCAGCTATTTTTTATTTTCCCAAGGGTAACAGGAGAAATTAGAAAGCCAAAATTGGTGTGCAATTTGTCCTGAGTACGCTAATACCCCATATGTTGGGGTAAACCACTGTTTGGGCGCACGACAGGGCTCGGAAGGGAGGGAGCGATTTGACTTTTTGAACGCCACGTCGTGTTTGGAGACCCCCTGATGTACCTAAATAGTGGAAACCCTCAATTCTAGCTCCAACCCTAATCCCAACTCTAATTCCAACCCTAATTGTAACCCTAACCCTAATTCCAACCCTATCCCTAATTATAACCCTAACCCTAAGGCTAGGTTCATATTGCGTTTTACCAGCGCGTTCAACACATAGCGTTGACGGACTGGTAACGGTATAGCATAGCGCGATCATGTTATGCTATACCCGATAGCGCAGAGGAATCAGCAGATGATTCATCTGCGCTAGCTGTGACGGAGCCCTGGCGCTTCAGGCCGCGTCCGAGGCTCTGTCACTGAATGACGGCACGTCGCGAACGCATGCGGCATTACGGCATGCGTCGCGATGCGCCCTCAATTGGGGGTGAATGGCAGCGTTAACGGACTGCATTACACCGCGTTATACCGCGGTGTAATGCAGTCCATCTAACGGACTGCCATAATGCAGTATGAACCCAGCCTAACCCTAATTATAACCCTAACTCTAATGGAAAAATGCAAATAAATAAAATTTCTTTATTTTATTATATGTCCCTAACTAAGGGGGTGATAAAGGGGGGGTTATGTACTGTTTTTTTTATTTTGATCACTGTGATAGTTTATCACAGTGATCAAAATGTACTTTTACTGAATGAATGAATCTGCCAGTAGGCAGATTCGGTGGGCGCACTACGCATGCGCCCGCCATTTCTTTTTTTTTACAGAATGAAGAGGCCGGGGCCTGCTGGAGGATAGGGGGACATGGGGACACCTGGAGGTACCGGGGGGCATCGGGGGACCCGGGGACCCTATTTCTCTCCCATCTGATGTGCGATCACATCAGAGGGGAGAGAAATTACTTGCATGATCGGTGCTTTTTTTTTTCTTTTGCGATCGCCGTTATATGGCGGGGGGGACTGCGGGGGACCCTTGTACCCCTGGTAGCTGAGACCCTGGAGAAATATGGCTCGCCGGGCGCACTGCGCAGTCGCCCGCCATTTTCTTTGCTGGAAAAAGACGCTGGGAGCTCGGGGAGCTCCTGGAGCCATGGGGTGACACCGGGAGGCACGGGGGGCTGATCGGGGTCCCAGGGACCCCATTTCTCTCCCCTCTGATGTACGATCACATCAGAGGAGAGAGAAATTAAATGGAAGATCGCTTTTTTTTTTTGCGATCGCCGTTATAGGGTTAATAACGGCGATCGCAAAAGCTGGGTCGGTAAAACAGACCCGAATCATGTTCTCTGGGGTCTCAGCTACCCCCGGTAGCCGAGACACCGGAGAAAATCAGACTCTGGCGGACTGCTATACACTTTCTCTTAAGTACCCTTAACTACCGCCATTAAAAGGCGTATTGGCGGTTGTGAGGAACTCAGCCGACCGCCACACGGTAGCCCGGGTATCACAGCTTCTGATACCACCGCCGCTACCAAATGTGACGGACGATCCCTTTCCTCCCACGTCACCAATGGGACGTAACTCCACAGGTACAGCTCTCCGGCGCCCCCCTTTGTCTCTCAGGTCAGTAAGAGAACTGCACCTAGAGCAAATGGCCGCCGGGGAAGGTGTCCTGCTACCCACTGGGTATTCTAAGATTCGTGATCAGAGTAAAAGCATCAGCCCAAGATTAATTTTATGGTTTAATTTGCCTTAAGGGCGCACTAGATAATTACAGAAATATACAGTAAAGCTATACAACGTAACTACAATGGAATGGCAGTCAGAGTAAAAATACAACAATAATGTACAAGGCTTAAAGGTATTAGCTATAGATCAATATTACCGGGTTGTAGTATGGTCATGGGAAGGCAGGGGCTTTGCCATTCCCAGGTAGTAGTCTTCAGTTACTGGATAGTCCCCAAAGCATATGTTGCTGCACCCTTGGCAAGACAAATCCGTTTTCTTTTGGTCCTTTCCTAGACCATCTTCTTGGCTTCTGTGTGTGAAATGGAATGAGACACCAGCCTCTTCCTGGCTACAGCTTTTGAACCTGCTAGGCCCTTCCCCATTTGCTTTGAAGCCCACATATTAACTGGCCTGCAATTCATATGGAGCAGGAAACAATGGCTTGAGCTAATTACCATACGACTGAACATATTATTCAGACCCTGGCCTACCAATTAGCATGTAAAGGCCTATTGATTCATAGGGGACATCAAAGCTGGCCGTACTGAATATGCTAATAGGCCCTGTGTAGCTAAAAGTCTGTGGCTGTGTGAACTGACAAAATGGAGGCTGGTACAGGCCCTATACAAAATGGCGACAATCTTTCCTTACACCTCCCTGCTTTTGAGGGCGCTAGGGGGTATCACATTCCTGTGTTCCCCCGTGCACCCTACCGCACCCTCTCTTTGGCTAGGGTGGCAGATCCACGAGGATTTCTGACTCTCTGTCCTCTGAAAGGTTGCACACTGGTTGGGCATAAGCCTCCCGCTCATGGTGGGCCTTCATCATGTTCACATGGAAGGCCTTCCTCCTTCCACGGGCGTGGTCCAGGGTGACCAGGTAGGTGACGGCGTTGAGCTGCTCGTGCACGAGGTATGGACCCTCCCAGGCCGCCTGAAGCTTGTTTTGTGGTACGGGGACCAGTACCCACACCTTTTGACCCACCTGGTAGGTCCGCTCACAAGCATTCTGGTCGTACCATCGCTTCTGGTCAGCCTGAGCTTGGGCCATATTGTCATGCACCAGCCGTGTCAAGGCAATCATTCGGTCCCGGAAGCGCACGACATACTCAATGACCGACACTCCAGGGGTGGCTAAATCCCCTTCCCATGCTTCCTTCCCCAGAGCAAGGGGCCCCCGTACACGTCGCCCGTACAGGAGCTCAAAGGGGAGAACCCCGTTGAGGCCTGTGGAACCTCCCGGTAGGCAAACAGCAGGTGTGGGAGATACCACTCCCAGTCTCTCCCGTGGGAGTCGACCAACATCTTCAGCATCTGCTTTAAGGTGCCATTGAACCGCTCACACAAGCCATTGGTCTGTGGGTGATACGGGCTGGCCACCAGATGTTGCACCTGTACCTGCTTACAGAGAGACTCCATCAGCTGCGACATGAACTGGGTCCCTCGGTCGGTGAGCATTTCCTTGGGAAACCCCACTCTGGAGAAAATCTCCAGTAAGGCAGTGGCCACTTTGTCGGCCCGAATGGACGACAAAGCTACCGCCTCCGGGTACCGGGTGGCATAGTCCACTACCGTTAGTATGAAGCATTTCCCGGAGCGGCTGGGAGTGGACAGAGGTCCAATGAGATCCACAGCCACCCTCGAGAAAGGCTCTTCGATGATGGGCAGAGTTACCAGTGGGGCTTTGGGGCGCGGCCCCGCCTTCCCCACCCTCTGACAGGTGTCACACGAACGGCAGTAGGCTATCACCTCGGTCCTCATTCCAGGCCAGTAGAAATACTGAGCTAGCCTGGCCCTGGTTTTAGTGATCCCTAAGTGTCCGGCCATTGGAATCTCGTGTGCGATCCGCAACAATTCCGCCCTGAACGGATGGGGCACCACTAACTGTCGGTCCCTGGGCCACGCCTCCGGTGAACCCTGCTGGACCGTTACCCGGTACAGCCGTCCCTGGTCCCAGACCACTCGCTCGCGGTCGGACTCCAGGGGAGGCTGTGCCGCCTGTTCCTTGAGAGTCTTCAGGCTAGGGTCAGCTTCCAACGCTGCCTGAAATCCCTGACTAGATATGGCAAGAATTGATGAAACTGCCCTGTCCTCTGTCAATTCCCCGGGATCTGTCTCCTGGCTACTGTCTGACTCGGCAGCCACTTGGTCAGAGAGGGGGAAACCGTCGGACCTCCGCGAGGCTCCTTGGGCTTCAGCGCTCCCACTCCTGGTAACAGCGGCCACGACCGCTGAGACCACGGGTAGCGCCTGCTTTCCCTCATCCTCTGACCAAGTCGCCGGGTCAGGCAGACTTCCCTGACTTCCTGACATCCCGGATGTGGGGAACTCCTGACCTGGGGTCCTACCTGGTGGCTCCTCTCCCGGGACACCCCCTCCCCCCATGGCCTGTTCCTCTTCCTGCAGGGGCCCTAGACTCAGCAGGCTGGATTCACTTAGGGGCCCTACACTGCCCATAGCAGCCCCTCCCTCCACCTCTGAGCTCTCCCCTACAGCCTCCTCACCTGTCCTCACTGTGAGCCCTGTGTGTGTAGTGTCAGTGCATGGCTTACCATCAGGTTTCACTCCCTCCTCCACTGTTGGAGGCACATTCAATACATTAACATTAGCATTCACAGTAGAGTCATGACATTCTTGGGGAGCCGGACTTGGGGGTTCAGTGGCCACATACTGGGACACTAGCCGCCCCAAATCGGTCCCAAGCAACACATTTGCAGGAATATTCGGCGTTACTCCCACCTCCCGCATCCCCCTCCCGGCACCCCAATCCAAATACACCTTGGCAACGGGCAGCGCCGGTTCAACGCCTCCAACTCCGGAGACGGAAAGGGTTTTCCCAGGTACCAAGTCTTGAGGGGACACCACCTCAGGGCGTACCAGGGTTCGTTCAGCGCCTGTGTCCCGCAGTCCCATGACCGCTGAGCGGCCGATGGTGACGGGTTGGTAATTGTCTAGGGACCTCCCACCACCCCCTCCCACACACAAAACAGTGGACGGTTTCTGGGACAGGGATGGGGCCTTCTGGCGCTGGGGACATGCAGCCTTAAAGTGTCCTGGCTGATTGCAATTATGGCAACGTCTGGGTTCTGTTCCTGGCCTGGAGAGGGCAGCCGGGGGGTACACCCCTTGCACTCTGGGGGCTGGATATGGGGCTGGGGCAGGATTGGGCTTACCCCCTCTCCAGGTGCTGCTGGCAGGCTTCTTTGGCTCCGGCGCCCTGTTGTTGGCATACTCGTCTGCCAGGGCAGCTGTAGCAGAAGCCCCCTTTGGTTTCCGGTCACGGAGGAACTGCTGGAGGTCCTCTGGGCAGTTCCACAAAAATTGCTCCACGACAAACAGTTCCTGGACCTCCTGGCGGGTAGTGAGCTCTAGACCCGAGGTCCAGTGCTCCGCAGCTCTCAGCAGGGCCCGCATGTGGTCGGTCCAGGTGTCCTTTGAACCCCGCTGCAGGCTCCTGAACTTCCTGCGGTACGACTCCGGGGTGAGGTGGTAGTGCTGGATCAGGGCCCGCTTGATGCTGTTGTAGTCCTGCTCCTCCCCGGCAGGTAAGTCCCCCAAAACTTCCAGGGACTTACCCCTCAAATGGGGGGTCAGGTACCTTGCCCACTGATCCGGGGCCAGATGATGTTGGAGGCATGTCCTCTCAAAAGCCAGCAAAAAGGGATCCAGGTCTCCATCCTTTTCAAGCAAGGGAAAGTCCTCCGCCCGGACCTTGGAAGCCCTTGTCTCCGGTGGGCCTGGTGCGTCCAGTGGGGGCCCGTGCTGAGCCATCTCCAGTCGGTGCCGGCGCTCCGCAGCTTCACGGCGTTCTGTATGCTCACGCTCCGCTGCTCTCTCTGCCGCTGCTTGCTCCCGCTCCGCAGCTTCACGGCGTTCTGCTCGCTCACGCTCTGCTGCTTCTCTGCCGCCACCAGGAGTCTGTGATAGGCGGCGTCATTACCAGCCTCGAGCTGTGCCATAGCCGCTTGGAAGAGGGTCTCCGATCTGGACAGGCTGGGACGGGCAGGGGGTGGACAGTCCACTGTGAGACTGAGCACGGGGGTCGGGCTCCTTGGGGAGCCCTGGCTGAGCTCCCCCTCATCGGTATCGAACCCCTCATAGGCCACAGCATTGGCCTCCCCCTTTGCCCTACTCCTGGTGCCTTCCGCCATCTTGGGAACCTTTGGTTACTGAAACACAGCTGCAACCCTGACCTTGCACACAACTTGTTATATTTACACTCTGACCGTCTAGTGCTGGGCTGACCTTAAGACCCCAGCAGTGAAAGTACTGCTGGTAGTCTCTAGTGTCTGGGAGTAGGGGTCCCACGCACACTATTACTCTGATCCCACCGCTGCCACCAATTTGTGAGGAACTCAGCCGGCCGCCACACGGTAGCCCGGGTATCACAGCTTCTGATACCACCGCCGCTACCAAATGTGACGGACGATCCCTTTCCTCCCACGTCACCAATGGGACGTAACTCCACAGGTACAGCTCTCCGGCGCCCCCCTTTGTCTCTCAGGTCAGTAAGAGAACTGCACCTAGAGCAAATGGCCGCCGGGGAAGGTGTCCTGCTACCCACTGGGTATTCTAAGATTCGTGATCAGAGTAAAAGCATCAGCCCAAGATTAATTTTATGGTTTAATTTGCCTTAAGGGCGCACTAGATAATTACAGAAATATACAGTAAAGCTATACAACGTAACTACAATGGAATGGCAGTCAGAGTAAAAATACAACAATAATGTACAAGGCTTAAAGGTATTAGCTATAGATCAATATTACCGGGTTGTAGTATGGTCATGGGAAGGCAGGGGCTTTGCCATTCCCAGGTAGTAGTCTTCAGTTACTGGATAGTCCCCAAAGCATATGTTGCTGCACCCTTGGCAAGACAAATCCGTTTTCTTTTGGTCCTTTCCTAGACCATCTTCTTGGCTTCTGTGTGTGAAATGGAATGAGACACCAGCCTCTTCCTGGTTACAGCTTTTGAACCTGCTAGGCCCTTCCCCATTTGCTTTGAAGCCCGCATATTAACTGGCCTGCAATTCATATGGAGCAGGAAACAATGGCTTGAGCTAATTACCATACGACTGACCATATTATTCAGACCCTGGCCTACCAATTAGCATGTAAAGGCCTATTGATTCATAGGGGACATCAAAGCTGGCCGTACTGAATATGCTAATAGGCCCTGTGTAGCTAAAAGTCTGTGGCTGTGTGAACTGACAAAATGGAGGCTGGTACAGGCCCTATACAAAATGGCGACAATCTTTCCTTACAGCGGTCGTTAAGGAAAAAAAAATAAAGGGATAGAAAGAAAATGAAAAATATTGGTATGTACAGGATAGGTAAGGGAAAGGGGTTACTATACTTGTATAAGATGCCTTATATATAAAACATTTAAGAGGTAGAAAGGGAGGGAAAGGGAAAGGAAGAACACCTGTAAACAGGAGGAGAGATGCATATAGATAAATGCTAACTTTTACACATTGTATAATACTGTTTGTTGAATTCTAATAGTGGTGCAGTTTTCATGAAATCACATCCACTTTGCTTAGACAGTTAAGCACAGCAGAATTTTTGTGCAAAAAAAGAAAATACGCAGCATTTACGTGACATGTTAAGTGGGCGTGATTCCATGGACCCTCTGCGGTCTGATGACGCTGCTGAACTCTGGGGTTTTGGTGCATTTTCTCTCTATAGGCTTCTTCTGAAAAAAGTGCATGAAGAAAGAAAAACGCCGCTACATCAAAGCTTTTCTGTACCTTTAGAAAAGTTTTAGAATTGTGGCTTCATATTTGCCCAAAAAATGGCATCAAATAAGGAGTGAAATGCATAAAAAAACGCAGCAACAAGCAGTAATAAGAGAAGATTGTTATTGTGTCGTCTGGTGCAGACACCTGCAAAATAAAAAAAAAATAAAGCAGCAGAAAGAACAGAGTATTTGCGCTTCATGTGAACACGGCCTCAGCATTACAGCTTTATTACATTGTTTTTTTTCATGGGTGTAATAGAGAAAAATATCACTCACGCCATTTTTCTTTTACGTCATTTATCGATTCCTGTAAATCTGAGCACTGTGTTGTGCGAGTCATACAATGACAGGAACACCGAAAAGGTCCATGTTATTTGCTGATTTTTGTCTAAGAAATATCGTCACTCCTTGCGGAGATCAACATGCTAAGCATGCAGATGAGGAGACTTAAAGCCGCAATGCTCCTCTGGGAAATATGCTAATTATGCAAATTGTCTCTTCAGAGAGGAAGAGAGCTAGAACTCTAGTGCCACCTTTTGGAAGGTAGCAATCCTACAAGTCAATGTCGACCCTTTAACGAGCCTTATCACATGACCTAGGATAATAGCCAAACCAGAATCTCAATTTGCAGACACTGTGTTTCGGGGTTCAGCCCCTCGTCAGTGCAAAGCGGAGATCTGGTTTGGCTGTGTGAGAGGCGTCAGACCATTGTCCAAGAAATATCTTCACTCCTTGCGGAGATCAACATGCTAAGCATGTAGATGAGGAGACTTAAAGCCGCAATGCTCCTCTGGGAAATATGCTGGCACTAGAGTTCTAGCTCTCTTCCTCTCTGAAGAGACAATTTGCATAATTAGCATATTTCCCAGAGGAGCATTGCGGCTTTAAGTCTCCTCATCTGCATGCTTAGCATGTTGATCTCCGCAAGGAGTGACGATATTTCTTGGACAATGGTCTGACGCCTCTCACACAGCCAAACCAGATCTCCGCTTTGCACTGACGAGGGGCTGAACCCGAAACACAGTGTCTGCAAATTGAGATTCTGGTTTGGCTATTATCCTAGGTCATGTGATAAGGCTCGTTAAAGGGTCGACATTGACTTGTAGGATTGCTACCTTCCAAAAGGTGGCACTAGAGTTCTAGCTCTCTTCCTCTCTGAAGAGACAATTTGCATAATTAGCATATTTCCCAGAGGAGCATTGCGGCTTTAAGTCTCCTCATCTGCATGCTTAGCATGTTGATCTCCGCAAGGAGTGACGATATTTCTTGGACAATGGTCTGACGCCTCTCACACAGCCAAACCAGATCTCCGCTTTGCACTGACGAGGGGCTGAACCCCGAAACACAGTGTCTGCAAATTGAGATTCTGGTTTGGCTATTATCCTAGGTCATGTGATAAGGCTCGTTAAAGGGTCGACATTGACTTGTAGGATTGCTACCTTCCAAAAGGTGGCACTAGAGTTCTAGCTCTCTTACTCTCTGAAGAGACAATTTGCATAATTAGCATTTGCTGATTTGTGATGGTTATTAAAAAAAACATTAAAAATTAGTGTTTTTCATTATTATTTTTTAGTAATTTTTTAGCGTGAAAAAAATCTTATTCCCCATCTATAATAAAAAAAAAACTTCACACTAGACCTCAATCAGCTTGGATTGTCTGTCTCTCCACTCTTCCTCCAGACTCTGGGATCTTGATTTCCAAGGTCTAGTGTGAAGTTTCCACAATCAGTGATGATTTCAGGAGCCATGTCATCCACTGTGTTTTATTAGGACCAAAGTCAGTTCAGCCGTCTACCAGGAAATTTTAGAGCACTTTGTGCCTCCCTCTGCTGACAAGCTTTTTGGACATGGAAATTTCATTCTCCAGCAGGAATTGGCACCTGTCCATACTGCCAAAAGTGCCAATACCTGGTTTAAAAACAGTATCGGTGTGCTTGATTGGCCAGAAAACTCACCTGACCTTAACCGCATAGAGAATCTATGGGGTATTGTCAAGGGGAAGATGAGAGACGCCAGACCCAGCAATGCAGACGAGCTGAAGGCTGCTATCAAAGCAACCTGGGCTTCCATAACACCTCAGCAGTGCCACAGGCTGATCGCCTCCATGCCACACTGTATTGATGCAGTAATTGATGCAAAAGGAGCCCCGACCAAGTATTGAGTGCATTTACTGAACATACATTTCGGTAGGCCAACATTTCAGATTTTAAAATCATTTTTTCAAGCTGTTATTATAAAGTATTCTAATTTACTGAGATAATGACTTTTCGGTTTTCATTGGCTGTAAGCCATAATCCTCAACATTAACAGAAATAAACACATGAAATAGCTCACTCTGTTTGTAATGACTATATAATGAGTTTAACTTTTTGTATTGAATAACTGAAATAAATTTACTTTTTGATGATATTCTAATTTTGTGAGATGCACCTGTAGCTCTGTAACGCTTCAACGGATCCCACTGATTCTGAGATTGTTTTTTTTCGTGACATATTGTACTTCATGTTAGAGGTAAAATGTATTCGCTATAATTTGCATTTATGAAAAAAAAAACAGAAATTTGGCAATTTTGAAAATTGTGCAATTTTAACTTTTTTAATTTTTATGCCCTTAAATCAGAGTGATGTCACACAAAGTAGTTAATAAATAACATTTCCCATATGTCTACTTTACATCAGCTAAATGTTGGAAACATAATTTTTTTTTTGTTAGGACGTTATAAGGGTTAAAATTTGACCATCGATTTCTTATTTTTCCAACAAAATTTACGAAACCATTTTTTTAGGGACCACCTCACATTTCAAGGGAGTTTGGGAACCAATTTTTTTTTATTTTCACAAGGGTATCAGGAGAAAATGGACCACAAAATTTGTTATGCAATTTCTCCTGAGTACGTTGATACCCCATATGTGGGGAAAAGCCACTGTTTGGGCGCACGGCAGGGCTCAGAAGGGAGGAAGCACCGTTTGACTTTTTGAAAGCAAAATTGGCTGGAGTCAATGGTGGCGTCATGTCGTGTTTGGAGACCCCCCTGTTGTACCTAAACAGTTGAAACCCTACAATTCGAACTCCAACCCTAACCCTAACACACCCCTAACCCTAACTTTAGCCCCATCCCTAACTTTAGCCTAACTCACTTTAGCCCATCTCTAACCCTAATTGGAAAATGGAAATAAATACTTTTTTTATTTTATTATTTTTACCTAACTAAGGGGGTGATAATTGGGGGTTTGATTTTACTATTTTTTTATTTTGATAACTGTGATGGGGTCTATCACATTGATCAAAATTAATCAATAGAAAAAATTTCATATTGCTGGGTGCCGGCCGGCAGATCTCGGCAGGTGCACTGCACAAGTGGCCGCCATTTTCTCCCGGAAGAAGACCAACAACCCAGGGGACTTCACGGGAGTGATGCATGGACAACTGAGGTACCTGGGGGAGGTTGGAGGGGAGTCGGGGGACCCTATTTCTCTCTCCTCTGATGTGCGATCACATCAGAGGAGACAGAAATTAAATGGAAAATCTGACTTTTTTTTTGCGGTCACTGTTATACCGTTAATATAATTTCCGAACCCACTATATATTGAGGCTATTAATTAGTTACAGATAGATGCCGGTGATCTCCAATTCACTTGTCAGTGTGTGCTATGGAGATCGTCGGCATTGCAGCCCAAGCCGTGCTGTTACAGCAGAGCTGCAGGCTGAGGCCAGAAGTGCCTGTGCCACTTTCTGGCTATAGCACTGTGATTGATTGCAAATGCCGACGGTCCCCGATCCGCTAGTCTGTGTAAGTTATGGAGTTCGGCGGCGCTGCACCTCGGAACGCTCTGCCTATTACACTGCCACACACTGAAGGGGGTCAAGATACGCCGCTGTCTGGTAAATATATGCATACAGTCATGGCCAAAAGTTTTGAGAATGACACAAATATTATATTTTAATTTTTAACATGATCTATTGCCCTCTGGTTTTTATGTGTGTGTTTGACAGATGTTTTTATCACAGACAGAAATATAATTGCAAACATATGAGTAACAAAAGCTTATATTGACAGTTAGAATGAGTTAATGCAGCAAGTCAATATTTGCAGTGTTGACCCTTCTTCTTCAGGACCTCTGCAATTCTCCCTGGCATGCTCTCAATCAACTTCTGGACCAAATCCTGACTGATAGCAGTCCATTCTTGCACAATCAATGCTTTCATTTTGTCAGAATTTTTAGGTTTTTGTTTGTCCACCCGTCTCTTGATGATTGACCACAAGTTCTCAATGGGATTAAGATCTGGGGAGTTTCCCGGCCATGGACCCAAAATCTCTATGTTTTGTTCCCTGAGCCATTTAGTTATCACATTTGCTTTATGGCAAGGTGCTCCATCATGCTTGAAAAGGCATTGTTGATCGCCAAACTGCTCTTGGAGGGTTGGGAGAAGTTGCTCTTGGAGGACATTCTGGTACCATTCTTTATTCATGGCTGTGTTTTAAGGCAAGACTGTGAGAGAGCCGATTCTCTTGGCTGAGAAGCAACCGCACACATGAATGGTTTCAGGATGCTTAACAGTTGGCATGAGACAAGACTGGTGGTAGCGCTCACCTTGTCTTCTCCGAATGAGGCGTTTTCCTGATGTCCCAAACAATCGAAAAGGGGATTCATCAGAGAAAATAACTTTACCCAGTCCTCAGCAGTCCACTGCCTGTACCTTTTGCAGAATATCAGTCTGTCCATGATGTTTTTTTCTGGAGAAAAGTGGCTTCTTTGCTGCCCTACTTGAGACCAGGCCTTGCTCCAAGAGTCTCCGCCTCACAGTGCGTGCAGATGCACTCACACCTGCCTGCTGCCATTCCTGAGCAAGCTCTGCACTGCTGGTAGCCCGATCCCGCAGCTGAAACACTTTTAAGAGACGGTCCTGGCGCTTGCTGGTCTTTCTTGGGCGCCCTGGAGCCTTTTTGGCAACAATGGAACCTCTCTACTTGAAGTTCTCGATGATGCGATAGATTGTTGACTGAGGTGCAATCTTTCTAGCTGCGATACTCTTCCCTGTTAGGCCATTTTTGTGCATTGCAATGATGACTGCACGTGTTTCTTTAGAGATAACCATGGTTAACAGAAGAGAAACAATGATGCCAAGCACCAGCCTCCTTTTAAAGTGTCCAGTGGTGTCATTCTTACTTAATCATGACAGATTGATCTCCAGCCATGTCCTCATCAACACCCACACCTGTGTTAATGGAGCAATCACTGAAAAGAGGTTAGCTGGTCCTTTTAAGGCAGGGCTGCAATGATGTTGAAATGTGTTTTGGGGGGATAAAGTTCATTTTCTAGCCAAATATTAACTTTGCAAGTAATTGCTGTTAAGCTGATCACTCTTTATAACATTCTGGAGTATATGCAAATTGCCATTAGAAAAAGTGAAGCAGTAGACTTTGTAAAAATTAATATTTGTGTCATTCTCAAACTTTTGGCCATGACTGTACAGGGTGTGCCATTTATATGGATGCACCTAAATAACATGGGAATGGTTGGTGATGTCAACTTCCTGTTTGTGACACATTAGTAACATAGTTATTAAGTTTGAAGGAAGACTTTAAGTCCATCTAGTTCAACCCATATCCTATCCTAACCTGCCCTAACATGTTGATCCAGAGGAAGGCAAAAAAAAAAACCCATGTGGCAAACGGTAAGCTTTACATTAGGGAAAAAAAATTCCTTCCCGACTCCACATAAGGCAATCAGACTAGCTCCCTGGATCAACGCAATATCTAGGAAACTAGTGTATATAACCTGTAATATTATATCTTTCAAGAAAGGCATCCAGTCCCTTCTTAAATTTTAGTAGGGAATGACTCATTACATCATATGGCAGAGAGTTCCATAGTCTCACTGCCCTTACAGTAAATAATCTGCGTCTGTGATTATGACTAAACCTTCTTTCCTCCAGACGTAGAGGATGTCCCCTTGTCCCCGTCACAGGTCTAAGAGTAAAAAGATCATTAGAAAGGTCTTTGTACTGTCCCCTCATATATTTATACATTGTAATAAGATCACCCCTAAGCCTTCGTTTTTCCAAATTAAATAACCCAAAGTGTAATAACCTGTCTTGGTATTGCAGACCCCCCAGTTCTCTAATAATCTTGGTCGCTCTTCTCTGCACCCGCTATAGTTCAGCTATGTCTTTCTTATACACCGGAGACCAGAACTGCACACAGTATTCTAAGTGTGGTCGCACTAGTGATTTGTATAGAGGTAAAATTATGTTCTTCTCATGAGCATCTATGCCTCTTTTAAATGCATCCCATTATTTTATTTGCCTTTGCAGCAGCTGCCTGACACCGGCCACTAAATTTGAGTTTGTCGTCCACCCATACACCCAGGTCTTTTTCAGTGACAGTTTTGACCAGTGTTTTACAATTAAGCACATAATTATACATCTTATTTGTTATACCCAAGTGCATGACCTTACATTTATCCCCATTAAAGCTCATTTTCCATTTATCAGCCCAAGCTTCTAGTGTACATAAATCCTCCTGTAATATTAAATTGTCCTTTAGCGTCATCTGCAAATATTGAAATACTACTCTGTATGCCCCCTACAAGGTCATTAATAAATGTTAAAATGAAGCGGCCCCAATACTGACCCCTGGGGTACCCCACTGCTAACCGTGACCCAGTCCGAGTGTACTCCATTAATAACCACCCTTTGTTTCCTATCCCTGATCCAGTTCTTAACCTACTTACACATATTTTTCCCCTATCCCCATTGTTCTCATTTTATGTATCAACCTTTTGTGTGGCACAGTATCAAAAGTTTTTGAAAAGTCCAAATGCACCACTTCCACTGCGTTCCCTTGGTCCAGTCCGGAACTTACCTCTTCATAGAAACTCATCAGATTAGTCTGACAGGAACAGTCCCTCGTAAACCCATGTTGATATTGGGTCATGAGGGTATTCTTCTTCAGATACTCCAATATAGTATCTCTTAGAAAACCCTCCAGGATTTTACCCACAGTAGAGGGTAAAGGGAATCTGTCACCCCATTTTAGCCATATGAGATAAAGATATCATTGCATAGTGCATCCCATAACTAATCTATGGGTACCTATGATATCTCCTGACACCCCAGTTTTCATGTAAAAATACCTTTGTAAAGTTCATATGCTAATCCGTCCGGTCCGATGGGCGGCGTTTTTTCTCTCAACCCCCCCCTGCTCCTCGGCTTCTCTTACGTGTGTTTGGCTGTGACTAGCACAGACTGCGTAGTGTTTCCGCACTTGCGCTTTTCAAAATCCCCCGCTCATGCGCAGTTGGGCAAAGCATAAAATCAGTACAGCGCATGCGCAACTATTTTCCTTCACTTTCCTTGCCCCGGAAATGACTGCTTGCCTTGGACGACTTCCGGGGCAAGGAAAGTGAAGGAAAATAGTTGCGCATGCGCTGTAATGATTTTATGCTTTGCCCCCTGTTGGGCAAAGCACACTGCGCATGCTCGAGGGGATTTTGAAAAGCGCAAGCGCGGCAAGCCGTTGGTAAAGAAAAAAAAACTGCGTAGGGAAAAATGGAGACGGTGGGGGAATGCGAAGAAACGCCGCCCATCGGACCGGACCGCAGTGATTTGCATACTAGAAAATGAACTTTACAAAGGTATTTTTACATGAAAACTGGGGTGTCAAGAGATATCATAGGTACCCATAGATTAGGTATGGGACGCACTATGCAATGATATCTCTATTTCATATGGCTAAAATGGGTTGACAGATTCCCTTTAAGCTCACTGGCCTATAATTTCCAAGTTCAATTTTTGTCACCTTTTTTAATATTGGCACCACATTTGTTGTACGCCAGTCCTGTGGTACAGACCCCGTTATTATGGAAACTTTAAAGATTAAAAATAATGGTCTATCTATGACTGTACTTAATTCCTGTAGTACTCGGGGGTGTATCCCATCAGGGCCTGGGGATTTGTCAATTTTAGTGATTTTTAGATGCCACCGTACTTCCTACTGGGTTTAGCATTTAATGGAGAATGTTTGTTATCACTGGTCATGTTGTCTGTCATGGGATTTTCTTGTGTACCGTATTTTTCGGACTATAAGACGCACCGGACCATAAGACGCACCCCAAATTTTCAGAAGGAAAATAGAGAAAAGAAAATGTGTCAAATGGAGGTCCATCTTACAGTCCGAATTCAGGTTACCAGCGAAGGGATCAGCACAGGTAGAGAAGTGGGCACAGGGGTCGTTTGGTGGTCCAGGCTGGTGTGGTGGTGGTGCTCTGTGTCCGTGGGGTGGTTGTTCTCTGTCCGTGGGGTGGCTGTGCTCTGTCTGTGGGGTGCCTGTGCTCTGTCTGTGGGGTGCCTGTGCTCTGTCTGTGGGGTGCCTGTGCTGTCTGTGGGGTGCCTGTGCTCTGTCTGTGGGGATCTGTGCTCTGTCTGTGGGGTGGCTGTGCTCTGTCTGTGGAGTGGCTGTGCTCTGTCTGTGGGGTGGCTTTGCTCTGTCCATGAGGTAGCAATATACTTACAACTCCCATGGCGGTGGTCCCAATGCAGCCTCCCTGTGCTCTGTGGTGTCCGGGCTCTGTGATGTGGTGGCAGCGGGCCTCTGTACTGCGTGGGTGGCTCCGTGCTGCGTGGGGGGCTCCGCCGGCATTTCGTCATAGCTTGGAAGCCCCCCGCAGCTCTGTTGCGGCTACGCGGAGGTTGCACAGACGCGGAGCAAAGATGGCCACCAGAGGCCTCCAGAAAGATGGCGGCGCATACTGAAATTCAAATCTCGGCAACATCTCGGGAGACGAGATCTCGTTGCCGAGATTTGAATTTCAGTATGCGCCGCCATCTTTCTGGAGGCCCCTGGCGGCCATCTTTGCTCCGCGTCTCTGCAACCTCCGCGTCGCCGCAACAGAGCTGCGGGGGGCTTCCAGGCTATGACGAAATGCCGGCGGAGCCCCCCACGCAGCACGGAGCCCCCCTCGCAGTACAGAGGACCGCTGCCACCTCATCACAGAGCCCGGACACCACCGCACCACAGAGCATCGGGACCGCCGCCACCGAATTTTTAGGTATGTTGCGACCATAAGACGCACCCCCATTTTCCCCCAAAATTTTTCGGTCTTATGGTCCGAAAAATACGGTAAATACTGTTGAAAAAAAGTAATTTAGCATATTGGCTTTTTCCTCATCCACCATTTCACCCAGACTATTTTTAAGGGGACCAACAGTATCATTTTTTAGTTTCTTACTATTTATGTAGTTAAAGAATATTTTGGGATTATTTTTACTTTCTCTGGCAATGAGTCTCTCTGCCTCAATCTTTGCTGTCTTGATTTGCTTTTTACAGAATTTATTCAATCTTCTGTATTTATTTAATGCCTCATCACTACCTACTTGCTTTAATTCCCTAAACGCTTTCTTTTTGTCCCTTATTGCGCCCCTTACAGCTCTATTTAGCCATAGTGGTTTCCTCCTAATTCTAGCATGTTTATTCCCATAGGGTATATACTGTGCACAGGTCCTATTCAGGATGCTAATAAACGTCTCCCATTTTCTTTGTGTATTTTTATATCTCAGGATATCGTCCCAGTTAATTGCACCAAGATCATCTCTCATCCGTTGGAAATTTGCCTTCCTGAAGTTTAGTGTCCTTGTAACCCCTCGACTACACATCTTATTAAAGGATACATGAAAACTTATAATTTTGTGATCACTATTACCCAAGTGACCCCCCAACCATTATATTTGATATGCGGTCTGGCCTGTTGGTTAATATTAGGTCTAGCAGTGCCCCCCCTCTTGTTGGGTCCTGAACTAGTTGTGAAAGGTAATTGTCTCTCCTAATTGTCAAAAACCTATTACCTTTGCTGGAACAGCAGATTTCTGTTCCCCAATGTATTTCAGGGTAGTTGAAGTCCCCCATTATAATGACTTCTTGAGTCGCTGCTTCATCTATTTGCTTTACGAGGATTTTCTCCATTGCTTCCATTATTTTTGTAGCCTTATAACAAACCCCTATCAGTAATTTACTATTTTTTTTCCCCCTCCCCTTATCTCCACCCACAGAGACTCTACATCTTCATTAGATTCACATATATTATCACGCAGGATGGGTTTTAAGGATGATTTTACATATAAACACACCCCACCTCACTTATTTGTACGTTCATTTCTAAACAGACTATAGCCCTGTAAATTAATCGCCTAGTCGTGCTTCTCATCCAGTCATGTCTCAGATATCCCCACCATGTCATAATTATGTTCCAATAAAATTAATTCTAATTCTTCTATTTTGTTGGTGAGGCTTCTGGCATTAGTATACATGCACTTTATGTATCTCTCTGAACCTCTATTCTTTCTTAAATTATTAACTGTTCTAACCCCACCATCCCATGCCACCCCCACTGCACTGTCTTCCCCTCCTATAAAATTAATACCCCCCAGTCCCTAGTTTAAACGCTCCTCCAACCTTCTAGCCATTTTCCCCCCAGCACAGCTGCACCCTACCCATTGAGGTGCAGCCCGTCCATAGCATAGAACCTTTATAACACCAGAAAGAATTGGAGCAAAATACCATAGACCAAGATAATTTTCCAAATAAATATAAATTTATTCAATATAAAGTGGTCTTACACAAAACAGGGAAGCAATGGGACATGATATTTCTATAAGATTAATTCACATATAAAGCACTTTATATGTGAATTAATCTTATAGAAATATCATGTCCCATTGCTTCCCTGTTTTGTGTTAGGGTAGTTTGTTTTACATCTTGCAGTAGACACATGTCTACCATATTGCTTAGCTTTGGATGTCTTTTCCTATCATGATTGGTTAATGTTATATTAAACTGTTTGTATAAGACCACTTTATATTGAATAAATTTATATTTATTTGGAAAATTATCTTGGTCTATGGTATTTTGCTCCAATTCTTTCTGGTGTTATAATTGTATTTTTGGAGCTTGGTAACAGTCACAGTTCACATTGATGGTGTGATTTATTTTTGATCTGAGATTATGTTGTTATAGCATAGAACCTGTAGCCAACTTAGAATTCGGCCCAGTTCTCCTGGAACCCAAACCCCTCCTTCCTACACCAATTCTTGAGCCACTTATTAACCTCCCTAATCTCCCGTTACCTCTCTGGTGTGGTACGTGGTACAGGCAGTATTTCAGAAAATACCATGTTGGAGGTCCTTGCTTTAAGCTTGCAGCCTAATTCCCTGAAATCATCTTTAAGGACCTTCCGCCTGCCTCTAACTTTGTCATTTGTGCCAATGTGCACCATGACCGCTGGGTCCTCACCAGCCCCTCCCAATAATCTGTCAACCCAATCAACGATGTGTCGGACTCGAGTGCCAGGTAGTCAGCACACTGTTCGACGATCCCTGTCTTTGTGACAGATTGCCCTATCTGTTCCCCTAATAATTGAGTCCCCCACTACCAGCACCTGTCTGGCCTGCCCTGCTCTCCTATTTCCCCCCTTACTGGAGCAGACACTCCTCCGGCTTTCAGAGAGGACATGCCTTGCTGCAGCAGTGCTACCCCTGTACTGACACTCCCCTCATCTGCCAACTTAGCAAACTTATTGGGGTGTGCCAGATCAGGACTAGCCTCCCTGGCTCTCTTCTCTCTATCCCGCCTTCTAACTGTCACCAAGCTAGCTGCTTCCCTGTACTGCTCCATCCTAGCATCCCCCCCTCATCTATCCCATTGAGCGTCTGCTCAGTGACCAGAAGACTTATTTCCATATTGTCTTTTTGATCTCAGTGTTGCCTGCTGTACATTTAGATCCAGTATCTGGGCTTCCAAATTAGTATATGGTAGGGGGAAAACAGAAAAACAAAACATATTGAAACAGAGTCCTTTGTTATGATTTCGTAGCCGAGGAGGACAGTAGTAAAAATAGGCTAGACAACCAAACACCCAGAGAGGTTGGTAACTAGCGGATTGCAGAAGCCTAAACTGACAGCACAACTATAAGTAGCCCTGGGACGTACCTACGGTGCCCTAGACGCCTCGACACAGCTGGAGAGTTAACTAAGCCAAAAGAGAGAAAGGGGAAAGCTAACTTCCTGGAGTAGACCCCCCCCCAAAGGAATAGGTAGCCCCCAAACATATATTGGCGGTGAGACAAGATGAAATACAAACACAGGCAGAAAATAGAGCAAGCAAATGCTGGGGCCCAAACTGTCTAGATAGGACAGGAAGGAATACTGTCTGCAATCCAGCAAAAACTCTAAGAAAAATTACAACACGTCTGATATGCAAAAATACTGAGATCACACGATCTCTCCCCCGCTAGATCAGAACTCAGGTGTGAACTGGTAGCAAGCCAGCAGATACTGAAACCACAGGGAACTGAAAACTCATAAACAGTGGCAAATGAGAAACCGAGTCCAGCTCAGGCCCCCGCTGGGGAACCTGGCTGTACTAACTCCAGAAGGGCAGAAAACTGAGAAAGACAAAAGGAAAAACAAATGTCACAGAAATAAACAGAAAATAACTTGTCTGAAAGTTGCAGGACAAAGCAGGAAGCAAGCTGACTTCCAACAGGGACCAGGAAGAAGCAAATCACCGGCAAGGATTATGGGAAGGTTGCTCACTTATATCTCCCCAGTCAGAAACAACTGATTGCCAATCATCACCCCCAGGTGATAGACTTCTGTTAGCCAAAGCAGCTTCATTACTATCAGCAGCCACCAGGGGGAGCCCAAACTCTGAAGTCAGATTCAGAGTGTTCACAACAGTCCTTGCTCTGCAGGTTCTACCTGCAGACAGCTAGCAATGTCTTCCACTCCGCCTGGAGCTATGTAGGAGTGTTCCCTCTCTCAACATACACACACACACACACAAGTCTGTCTCTCATATCCAGGTATTTAACCAGAACGATGTGATGATCACATGATTGTGACATCACTGTAGGTTCTGCTAGTACACATGCCGGTGTTGACTCTGCAAGATGGGATAAGGTGAGCATCGTCCCTTCCACGCTATGGGTGCTTGCATAAAACCAGCCCATTGTAACTTTAAGATTAACCTTCTCAGCACTAAGCGTGCTGGAGGCAAAAATAATCTGGTTCTACATCACTGTAGTATGCGCAGAGACACAAATCTCCCTTCATACACTGTGCCAGTTACCCTGTCACTTATCCCTCCCCCCCCCCCCCCCGCCCAAAGCCGGGGGTTTTGGAACCTTCAGACACTAAGCAGGGAATTCGGGAGAGAGCATACGCGTTGCCATGTAACTTCCGTGGCCTATTCTCTACATGGAATATGAAGTTGTGAAGGGCTAAGAACCACCTAGTCACCCTGGCGTTCTTACCCTTCTTTTCTCTTAACCATCTCAGAGGGGCATGGTCCGACACTAACTAACTTAAACCTACGGCCTAGCAGGTAGTATTTCAGTGTGTCTATGGCCCACTTTATAACTAAACACTCCTTCTCAACTATGGCATAATTCTCCTCACAAGAAGAGCGTTTTCAGCTGAGGTATAGGATGGAATGCTCTTCTCCATTGACTTCCTGTGACAGCACGGCTCCCCACCCAAGTTCTGAAGCATCGGTCTGGAACACAAATTGTTTGCTAAAGTCTGATGCGACCTGAACCGGATGCTTACACAGAGCCCGCTTGAGTTCTTGAAAGGACATCTCTGTATCAGGAGTCCATTTCACCATTGTCGACTTGGTGTCCACAAGCAGATCCGTTATGTCCACAAGCAGATCCGTTAACGATACGGCAATTATGGCAAAGCGGGATAAAACGCTGGTAAAACTCCACAATCCCAAGAAACACCCTCACTTGTTTCTTGAAAAGCTGTTATGGCCACTTTTGAATTGCCTCTATCTTATTCAGCTGGGGCTTGATCTCACCTCTCTGCCCACGGAAGTAGGAGGAGGAGTGCGGGGAAATTCGTGGGACCACCCACACTGTTTGCACTGATGCTTGTTGTCACAGCTCCACAGTTTAGGTAAATGTGCAAGTTGATTATGGATAACATTTAACTTTGACTGTGTAAAACTATAAGGTGGTTTTGAGTACAGTCATTTTAGGATGCCATAGGCACCATGCTATTTCATGATTTGCTATTATACCCTATTTCTTTCACCTGCTTTACATATGCTTTATTATGAGTGCATTTTAGGATTCACATTAATGTAACTTGAATCTTACTCAGGTATTTGCAATTTTTTTGATTTTTGGGTGGATCTACCTTCGTTCCCTTCCAGGGTATTTTTGTGTACCAATGATCTATCCTTTTTTAATAAATGTTACATTTTATAATGGAATTTTGGTTCTCTTCATTTTTGCCTGCCTGATGTTTAATTACAATATGGCATTAAGTTATTTCAGTTTGTTGAAGTGCCATTTTTGTGCTATTTAAGGACAACCTCTTATATAATGTGGTATACCTGGTGCGGTTTCCTGCGACCGAGCTGGTGTACCTTGTTATTCATGTCTCCGAGTTTTTCCACTATCTCATATGGACCTTGCCACTTTGCCAAGAATTTGCTCTCCACCGTAGGGATAAGTACTAACACACGGTCCCCAGGCTTGAATTGCTTTAACCTCACTGATCGGTTGTATACCCTCGCTTGGGCCTCCTGTGCCTGGAGAAGATGTTCTCTTATGATTGGCATTACGTGTGCCATCCTGTCTTGCAGCTGGGCTCAATGACACTCCGGTGCAGCGTGAACTTCGCCTTCCCATGTTTCCTTGGTGATGTCCAGTAGCCATCGTGGATGTCAGGCGCACAGGAGCTCGAACAGCGAGAAGTCAGTGGAGGCCTGTGGGACTGCTCAGATAGAAAAGAGCAAGAAAGGGAGCAGATAGTCCAGTCCGTCCTTCTCAACGACTCTCTTGAGCATGGCCTTCAAGGTCTATTTGAGCTGCATTATCCATCGGTTTGCAGATGGTAAACGGAGGTTCGTAGCTGGGCGATCTGGAGGACCGTACACAGCTCCCACATCACTTTGCTCACAAACGGAGTCCCCTGGTCTGTCAATATCTCTTTGGTCCTGGCAAAGATATGGACAAACTTCTGGGCTATACTCTTAGCTGAGGTGTTCCTCAGTGGCACTGCTTCCGGGTATCTGGTCACGTAGTCCATGACCACTGAGATGTACTGATGTCCGCTTGCTGATTTAAGGAGGGGACCTACCAGGTCCGTAGCAATCCTCTCGAAGGGAATTTCTATCACAGGTAAGGGCACTAAGGAGCTTCGGAAGTGAGAGGTAGGAGCAATTATCTGACAGGTGGGGCAGGACCTACAATAATTCAGGATCTCTCGGTAACACCCTGGCCAATAGAACCTCTGTAAGATTCTCTCCCTAAGTTTTCTCCACCCCCAAATGTCCATCCAAAACATGTGAATGGGCCATGTCTAAAACCCTCTGCCGGTAGGGTCCTGGAACTAACAACTGCTCTACTATCGCCCTTCCCCTCAGTTTGGTCACCCGGTTCAATAACTTGCCATGTACTGCAAAATGAGGAAACCTGTTGTCAGCACCCGGCTCTTGAGCAACCCCTTTGCATACAGTCACATTCTCAAATGCCTCCTTCACTGTAAGGTCCTGAAGTTGAGCAGTCCCAAAGTTCCCTTCTGGCACCTCTAAGTCAGGGAAGCTGGGCTCCTCTATTACCATCTCGTCCTCCTCTCCAGCGAGGACGCATAGGGGAAACGCCTTTTCTTCTGATTTTGACGTAGTTTCCTTCAGAGGAGCCTGGCTTGACCGGGACACTCAGTACATCCCCCTTTTGCCACAAGTTCCAAAATAAAGCAAGATCCCGCCCCAGGAGGACAGGATGGATTAAGTCCTTTACTACCCCAACCTCATGGGCTGTATCACCACAGTCTGTTCCCATGGTTTTGCGTGCTCCAGAGTAGTCATTGGCATCTCCGTGTATGCAGTGGACGCCCACAAACTTATTAGGGATTAACTGGTGGGGCGTTACAGCGCTGATTAGGGTCACCAGACTTCCAGAGTCCAACCGTCCTAGAACTTTTACCCCATTGACCGACACGGCAAACGACTTGGGACCCTTGCCAGGTTGACAGTCCACACTGCAGGCTAGGAAGGCATAGTAGGAGCAGCGCCGGCCTAAGCTATAGTCCATAGGCTCAGGGAGCATATGACATCTGGCGACGAGTTGTCCAGGATTGCGACATGGCCAACAGACTACATCCTTTATAGCAGGCCTAGGTGACCTCTCAGCAGGGTTGGGACGCCCCCTTTTGGGTATCCCAGTATGGGGAAGTAGCGAGGTCTGGTTTCCCGAGGTACTTCTCCACAACCTGGTATCTCTCAATCAGGCCAACCAAGTCATCTGCAATCTGGGGGTTGCCCTAGGCAACCCAGGTCTGTATTTGTCTGGGGAGGGGTTGGACGAACCTTTCCATCACCACACTCTCAACCATTTGGGCTGGAGTGGAAGTCTCTGGCTGCAGCCACTTTTCAACCAGGTGCAACAGGTCAAACATCTGGGAGCGTTGGGGTTTGTCGCCAGCGGTGGACTCGCTCAGCCCTTACTGACTTTGTCACTACCAGGCATGCCAGAATTTCATTTTTTAATTTGCCATACTCTTGGCATCCCGGAGTGCTAAGTCGTAATACTCCTTTTGGGGTTCACCAGTGAAATAGGGGGCCAACTCATGCACATTCAAGAAAAAAAGGTAGCACACTGTAGCGCTATAGCTTGCAGACACAAGATATGAAAAATGAATTGCATCACTGCCTTAGAAATATGAAAAATTGAGAAGTCTTAGCGCATAAAATGGCCAATTTATGTGTACCTGGAAGCCACATTATGTGCATGAGTTGGTGACTCTAGGTTTAGCACCTGTTCACATTAGGTCTATTTTTGGATGTGCAGGTCAGTTTTTTGATATGTATTCATTTACCTTCTGCCTGAGCTCTCCACCTGTTGGTCACAGGCGTTTTAATTATACCAGTTCCATTACCCCTCCATAGAGATGTAGATTTTAGTCTACAGTCATGGCCAAAAGTTTTGAGAATGACACAAATATTATATTTTCACATGATCTGCTGCCCTCTGGTTTTTATGTGTGTTTGACAGATGTTTTTATCACAGACAGAAATATAATAATTGCAAACATATGAGTAACAAAAGCTTATATTGACAGTTAGAATGAGTTAATGCAGCAAGTCAATATTTACAGTGTTGACCCTTCTTCTTCAGGACCTCTGCATCCCTGGCATGCTCTCAATCAACTTCTGGACCAAATCCTGACTGATAGCAGTCCATTCTTGCACAATCAATGCTTTCAGTTTGTCAGAATTTTTAGGTTTTTGTTTGTCCACCCGTCTCTTGATGATTGACCACAAGTTCTCAATGGGATTAAGATCTGGGGAGTTTCCACGCCATGGACCCAAAATCTCTATGTTTTGTTCCCTGAGCCATTTAGTTATCACCTTTGCTTTATGGCAAGGTGCTCCATCATGCTGGAAAAGGCATTGTTGATCGCCAAACTGCTCTTGGAGGGTTGGGAGAAGTTGCTCTTGGAGGACATTCTGGTACCATTCTTTTTTCATGGCTGTGTTTTTAGGCAAGACTGTGAGAGAGCCGATTCCCTTGGCTGAGAAGCAACCCCACACATGAATGGTTTCAGGATGCTTAACAGTTGGCATGAGACAAGACTGGTGGTAGCGCTCACCTTGTCTTCTCTGAATGAGGCGTTTTCCTGATGTCCCAAACAATCGAAAAGGGGATTCAAGAGTCGTCCAATTTCTCCAACCTCCAGAGACTAGGGAAAGCTATTGGAAGCTTGACCAACTGGGCCCTGGAGGACCTAAAAGTACATGGCCTCTAAAGGGGCGTTGTTCTGGCTACACATTTGGCTATTCACACTCCAAGGCATTTTTCTTCTGAATTGCAACTTGGAAAAGTTGGCAGCTGTACAGTATAGTGTAAGGGTGAGAAAATGTAATTATAGCGTTGTATAAAATGCACTGTATAATCCCTCTTTAGTATATCAACATTTTTTTTTTACTGCTCTTAATGCAGTGTAGGAGACTTGACCATTCACGAGCTATGATCCTGTACGTAGACCATCTACGAAGCCTCCCTTGAATATGGCTAGTGTTTTCAGCACCAAATTGCAACTATCCTATGTCTAACTGATGTACAGAAAGGGTTCAAAGCTGTACAGCTTAAATAGATGGGAGATATATAAGTGTGTGTTCATATAGACATAGAGATATGTTTGTGAATATATAGATAGATGTGTCTGTTTAATGCATATCTGTCCTACTATAAAAATGTGCCGTTTACAATTTTAATTGCATTTTAATTGTATTTTTTTTTTTGCAGTTAAAAAGAGCTTTATTGGTCAAAATAAATCTTTCTTTGGCCCTTTGGAGCTGGTAGAAAAACTTTGCCCCGAGTCTGCTGACATCTTTACAAACATACGGAATCTTCCTGAAATTAAGTAAGTAGAGCTCAGAAGTGAAGACTACAAAAAAAATGTTTGGATATGATGATTTTTTTCATCTGTAAAATGGCAACTATAAAGAAAACCCTGCAAAACAAACAAATGAGTAGAGCTGTATTGATCTTTAACCAATTTTTCACAAATCTTTGGCAAAATTGCCTAATATCTGAGCATTTGGGTGTCAATTACTCTGCTCAAAAAAATAAAGGGAACACTTAAACAACACAATGTAACTCCAAGTCAATCACACTTCAGTGAAATCAACCCATCCAGTTATGAAGCAACATGGATTGTGAATCAATTTCTCCTGTTGTTGTGCAAATGGGACAGACAACAGGTACAAATGATAGGCACTTAGCAAGACAACCCCTATAAAGTAGTGCTTCTGCCTGGGGTGACCACATACCATGTCTCTGTTCTCATCCTTTCTTGGCTCTTGTTCTGGTTTCTTTTGCATTCTGCCATTGCTCTGACCCCTAGAGGTACTGTACAGTAACATGAGGAGGTGTCTACAATCCACAGAAATTGCTTAGGTAATGCAGCTCATCCAGGATGGCACATCTATGCGAGATGTGGGAAGAAGGGTAGCTGTGTCTGTCAGCACAGTATCCAGAGCATGGTGCAGATGCCAGGAGACAGGCCAGTACACCAGGAAATGTGGAGGGAACCGTGGGAGGGCAACAACCCAGCAGCAGGACAGCTACCTACTCCTTTGTGTGCGGAGTAACATGAGGAGCAGTACCAGAACCCTGCAACATGACCTCCAGCAGGCCACTAACATTCATGTGTCTGCTCAAACTGTCAGAAACAGCCGCCATGAGGGTTGTATGAAGGCCTGACATCCACAAGTGGGTGTGGTGCTAATAGCCCAACACCATGCAGGGCGATTTGCATTTGCCAGAGAACACCAATATTGGCCGATTCGATATTGGCTCCCTGTGGTCTTTACGGATGAGAACAGGTTCACAATGAGGACATGTGACAGACGTGACGAGTCTGTAGATGAAGTGGCAAACGTTCTGCTGTCTGCAAAATCCTCCAGCATGGACCAGTTTTGCAGTGGGTCAGTAATGGTGTGGGGAGGCATTTCGTTGGAGGGCCGCAAACCCGTCCATGTCCTAACCAGAGGTACCCAGACTGCCATTAGGTACCGGTATGAGATCCTCATACCCATTGTGAGACCATATGCAGGTGCAGTAGGCCCTGGGTTCCTTCTGATGCATGACAATTCTAGGCCACATGTGGCTGAAGTGTGTCAGCAGTTCCTGCATGATGAAGGCATTGATGCTATGGACTAGCTTACCCATTCCCCAGACTTGAATCCAATTGAGCACATCTGGGCCATTGTGTCTCGTTCAATCCACCAACACCACGTTGCACCACAGACTGTTCAGGAGTTGAATCTTTTATCCTCTACCTCGTTGTGGATCAGGTTTTGCTATTTCAGTTTGCTGCGGTCTGCAAGCAAACATCAATGATAGTTCATGCTTGCAGGCTAGAGCAGCTGACTCGTGTACCATAGTGATCCTTCTGCCTCTGACTTCCCGTTTTAGTGTCTGACCCCTTTCCTATCCCTGACTTTGTGAACGTTTGGTGGTTTCCCTACAGTGTATGACTCGGCTTGAACTCTGAACCCCGCCTCCTGTTTTTCTGTCTCTGTTACTACGTTACCGACCGACTTCTGACTTACTGGCTTGTACCCCGACTCCCCTCTCCGTCTCTCATTTTGGATACCGTGTTCCCATCAGGCTCTGACTTCTGGCTTGTCTCTGACTACGTGCATTGCTGTGACCTCTGGTACTTTGTCTTCCTGTTTGTTGCTGATCCGGCCTGGCTGACTACTCTGCCGCCTCCTAGTGGCGGCCTCCACGTCTGCACTGTGGTGCTAATCGGTGAGTGCAACCCGTTTTCCCCTCCACGGTGCCTCCTGGTGGAGGTTACGTGCAACTGCTCTGCAGTTGCATTACAATACAGGCAAGTGGAGACCACACACACTTCTGAGCATCATTTCATTGTCTTGAGGCATTTTCACTGAAGTTGGATCCGCCTGTAATTTGATTTTCCACTTTGATTTTGAGTATCATTCCAAATCCTCCATGGGATATTAATTTTGATTTAGATTGATCATTTTTATGTTTTATTGTTCTCAACGCATTTCACTATATAATGAATATAATATATAATTTTCAATTAAAATATTTCATTCAGTGATTTCTAAGATACAGTATTTTAGTGTTTCCTTTATTTTTGTGAGCAGTGTACTTGGCCTATTCACCATCACTCCACTGGCACTATTCTGTTGGTCCCCTGACTGTTTTCTTACCTTTTGCTCTAGACAGCATTTGACCAATGTGGCAAATGACTAGCTGCAGCAGTCATTTGTGTGTACAACTGAAATAGGGTAATTTTGTGCCATGTCCTAACATAGAAGCAAAGGTACCAAATCAACACATTGTTTGAAACGCCGGTGGTTGTGGACGCACTGCGTCTTAGGCCGTGCTTACCCTGGTGGAGCATGACTAAGAGACTACCTGGTGTTCTATAGAGCCTCTGGTGGCGAGGTTAGGCTTGGCTGCAGCTATCCACCAGGTGCCACTCCAGGACAGTTACCGGTACAGTGGCATCTGACCAAAGAGTCAGATGACTGGTATGAGGAGGAAGGCGGGGGCTAGACAGAGGCGAAGTCAGATGGTCTGGGCAGGCAGCTTAGGATTAGGAAACGTTTCCACTGTTTCAGGAGAGGAGAGGTCAAGACTTGTAAACAGGCTGGATACAAGATGTTGCATGCACATAGATTAACAGACAAGAAACAACTCGTAATTAGCGAGTATCTTGGATGTACAGTCATGGCCAAAAGTTTTGAGAATGACACAAATATTATATTTTCACATGATCTGCTGCCCTCTGGCTTTTATGTGTGTGTTTGACAGATGTTTTTATCACAGACAGAAATATAATTGCAAACATATGAGTAACAAAAGCTTATATTGACAGAATGAGTTAATGCAGCAAGTCAATATTTGCAGTGTTGACCCTTCTTCTTCAGGACCTCTGCAATTCTCCCTGGCATGCTCTCAATCAACTTCTGGACCAAATCCTGACTGATAGCAGTCCATTCTTGCACAGTCAATGCTTTCATTTTGTCAGAATTTTTAGGTTTTTGTTTGTCCACCCGTCTCTTGATGATTGACCACAAGTTCTCAATGGGATTAAGATCTGGGGAGTTTCCAGGGCATGGACCCAAAATCTCTATGTTTTGTTCCCTGAGCCATTTATGTTATGTTTCGGTAGCTGAGGAGTGCAGGTAAAAAAGGCAATACACCAGAGCAGTTGGAATCTATGAGATTGCAGTACCCTGACTAACCACCACAACTAGAGGCAGCCGTGGAGCGTTCCTACGTTGGTCCTAGACGCCTCGTCACAGCCTGAGAAACTAACTACACCTAAAGATAGAAATAGGAAAGCTATCTGCCCCGGAGCAGAACCCCAAAGATAATAGAAAGCCCCCAAACAAGTAATGGCGGTTAGACAAGATGAAATACTGACACAGAAAGAAAATAGTATGAGCAAACGCTGGGGCCCAAACTAACTAAATAGAAAAGGATAGGAAGGGTACTTACTGCAATCCCAGAAAACCCTGAAAAGCACCAACTCTACTAATTTCAAAAACACCTGAGATCACACGACCTCTTCCACCTAAATTAGTTCTCTGGTGTAACAAAATCAAAACAGCAGCCACTGAAAAAACTGGAAAAAGCAAAAGTACAAACATCAGTGGCTGAACTAAACTGAGAGGGCAAAAGCCCCCGGAGGGGACCCTGAAGGCCCCCACAGAAGTGCAGGACAAAATGCAAAAATATAGCACAAAAACAAAAAGAAGAAAATGTCTTATCTGTTAGCAGGAGATGCAGACACGACACAGCAGGCTACAAGGGAAACAGGAATGAAGGATTCAGACCAGAACAATTGATCACCGGCAACCCTGATGGGAAGGTGACTCCCTTATATAAGACCAGTCAGTAACACCTGATTCCCAGTCCTCACAATCTTCACTGGACAGACCAGCACCGCTTGTAACCACCAGAGGAAGCCTCTGCTCAGAACTCATCTCAAACCCATTCACAACAGTACCCCTCCCTTGAGGAGGGGTCACCGAACCCTCATTTGAGCAACCAGGTCGGTCAGGATGAGTTCTATGATAAGCACGGATAAGTCTCCTAGCATGGATGTCCGAAGCAAACACCCAAGAATTGTCTTCCTGACCATAACCTCTCCATTTAACCAAATACTGGAGTTTCCGTCTAGAAAAACGAGAATCTAATATTTTCTCAACCACATACTCCAGATTGCCCTCAACCAAAACAGGGTCAGGAGCACAGCAGCAGAACCACTGGCTCAACAAACCTCTTCAAACAAGGACTTGTGGACACGTTATGGATCTTAAATGTCGGAAGAAGCAAACGAAAAGAAACAGGATTAATAATCTTCCATGACTATAAGGTCCAATGACCTAAGCTTAAATTTAGGAGAAGCTTACCTCATAGAATATTCTTTGGAGGACAACCAGACCAAGTCCCCCACTTTAAAACCGAGACCATCATTCCTATGCCGGTTTAGCAAACCGCTGGGCGCCTTCTCCTGAGAGAGGGACAACCTCTCCACTACCTGGTCCCAAATCAGTTGCATACGCTCCCACAACAGAGTCAACACCTGGACAGACAGAAGCCTACCTTCTGTCATGAAGAATATACAAATTCAAATTGGCGTTCAAACAATTCCAAAAAATGGCCAACCCGGGCCCTTAAATTTCAATTTGAGGGAATTACCCAACAACAAATAAATCAAAATTTTGGTATCACCGATCTCTTCACAAAATTTTTGCCAGGGATAAATACAAAAACGTTGAAAAATGAAGCAAAGCTTAACATTGGCAATAAACTTGAGAAGAGGGCCGAAAGCCCCAAGATCAAGACTAATAAAAATCTAAAAAAAAAGTAAAAAATCACCGGAAGACAGGACCTTCATGAGGGCCGCAGCAAGGAAATTGAAGGCAAAAAAATTGAACCACCGATTAGGAGAAAGGAATCCTTAATTAAAAGTCAGTCCCTTTATTCCGCTCACATCTTCATTTCAAGCCTGAACACAGGAACCTAGATTCTCAACCCCTGGACCGCCTCTTTGGGGTCCCGAACCATTGAACCAATCGGATTGGGTTTTATCACGATTTTCCCCGGAACCACTCGACAAGTCCAAGATGTCCCAAGACCTTCCTTTAAGCAACAGAAAGTTCCCGCAAACAAAATAACACACCCTACTCCCCTTAAAGAAAAGGGGGGTTCAGGCAACGGCCCAAATCGAAAGGACTTGACCTTAGGAAAATTCCGGAAAAGGAATAAAAACGGTTAATTCTTTATTTAAATATTAGCTTGATCAAAGTTATTAATGTCAATTCTTTGAACCCACCTCCCATTTTAGGGCTAACTAGAGTTAAGCTGGCGTTTAAGAGAGGGAAATTCCAAAATAGTCCCGTTTAAAAAAGCATGAACCCAACCCCTACCATCATGCCCATCCCCTTTTAATCAAATAAGAAATAAACAGCACTCTTGAGACTAACTGCATTAAGGCCAAAATCATAAAAAGAGACCCCATCCTGACCTTCAAATCTTCAGAAAGATAAATGTTAAGCCCAAGGGATGCAGGTCGAAAGAACCGAGGGAATTTTAACCCATTTCAAATTAAATTAATTCCTCCTCTGAGCCAAGGTCTTCTCAATTCTGAAGAAACACGTTAAGACCTAACCTTTATTAAGTGGCTTTTAATTTTTGGAAAAATATCTTTTGAAATCAAAAAAATCCAGGTGGTTTCAAATAAGGAAATTTAAATGGAAAATCCCATAACGAATGGTTCCTGTCTCTTGAGGAATTTCATTAAGGCAAATGCTTTAACGCAGATAACATTCCTAGTAATCACAAGAAGGAAGCCACAAAAGGAACGATAAACAAGGAGAAAAATTGGGGTGCCACAATGGGAAATTTCTCCGCCACTCTATTCCCCTTGGTTAAAATTTTCAACAGGGAGCATCCTATCCTCCCGAAATCCAAGCAAGTTCAAATTGGGCGTGGGGGAAAAACCTCCAAAAAAACGGGCAATAATCAGGGATTTTGAAACCCTTTTGAGAGGGCTGTTAAAACTTTTCAAAGGGCCCAAAATTTAAAAAATGGAAAAAAGGCCCCCCGCCGGTTTTAAATTATCGTTGTCCAACCTTTTTCCCAAAAAATAATACGGGCAAGACCTTAATTTTTTCGGCGTGAAAAAATAACAACCCCAAAACGGCATCTTGGAAGCTCCCATTATAAAGAATTCAGCAAGGTAAAAGGACCCAGTCATCTGAACAGACAAAAGCATTAGATAATTAAGTCTTTGTCTCATAATTGTGCCCGAAATCCGGAGAAGACAATGACCCCTTAAAAAACCTCCAAATTCTAGAAAAATATGATCCGTCAAAATGTTGGGAAATAACGACATCCGCGAGCCCCCCAATTTAGAGAGGAACTTGATGCACAAAATATTTTGGGAAAAAATAACAAGTCCTTGGGTACTCGAGGAAATGCGAATAAACCCGGAAAGGTCCTTTCTTCATGAATGATCAACCCTGGGAGAGCGTTCGAACAAGTGGCTAAAATTCTAATGAGACAAAAAAAATGGAATAAACAAGTTGTTACCAAATATATCGGACCAAGGAAAATGACTTCAAAACAACTCTTTTCTACTGAGAAAATTCACTTTTAAAGAGCATGGCATATGCCTCTTTCAAAAATCTTCAATTGCTAATTGAAAGGTTAAACTTTTAAAAAAGAAAGGGATAAACCCGGATAGGAAGAAAGTGAACACCCTAACTTGCGAATAAATATTTTAATGTTGTGAAAACAAGGATCACTCTTCAATATTTTAGATTGGGTGGAGTTTTTGCAATTTCTATGGTTAAACCACACACAATTCCCTAAACATTATCATTTGAAGCCTTCATGGCCGTATCTTCCAACATTTCAAAAGTTGAATCAAAATTGAGACAAAGCACAGTTTTTTCGGGTCCTCGTCTATTTTAGGGAAAAACGGTGTCAATCTTCCTTTTCATCACCCATTAACCCCAAAACCAAGTGTCTAAAGGGGAGATAACCTGTTGAGTTCCTCCAAGCGGTCCGCAAGGGTCAATTATGCAATCAATCTTGGACATGTAAGTTACCAACCAAATTAAAGAAATTTTCGATTTTTTAAATTCACTCTATGAGAGCTTTAATTGGAGATTTCATTGGTGAACTTCGGTCTTTTATTAATGCAAAAAGCTAGTTTAGACTTTCGAGACATTGTCGTTCAATAAGACACTCCTTAAGTCTGGAATGTGATTTCTAGGGCCCTTCAAATAATCAGGGTTATTCCTACATAAATTTATGAATAATTAAAATTCATATTAAAGGTTTCAAAAGCTGAGCCAAGGCCCTTTCTTAATGACCCTTTTTTTGTTAAACCTCCTGTGGTTTATCGATGGTATAGCCCCAATGAGTAAGTTGGTTAAGCATAGTATTTTCTTGAAGGTAAATCGAGTAGGGATTGTTTAGTATTTGCTCAGAGGGAAAAAAACCCTTTAAGAACCCCCTTTTTAAAAAGTTCAATTACCTTAACCATGTTTGGGGTCTCAGGTTTTTCCCTTTAAAGCCACTTTTGCCAATATGATACCTATAATTTGATTCAGAAATTAAAATTCGGGGCACCTTGTAAGACTCTGACTTTTGGATTAAACGAACTGGAAAATAGAGGCACCCCCCTGAAATGGCATAAAATCAGTCCTTACCTAGGGAGTAATTTTATCCTTATTCAAAACGGCCTAGAGCCATTCCACCAGTTTTGGGAATCAGGGTTTAACATAAAGAACCAATAGTTTCGAAATGGAAAATCAAGCCTTATTTAAGAATATGGCAAAATTCCTGACCTTTGACGGGGCATTTTAAAATGGACAAAAATTTTGTAAGGATCCTGTATCCTAAAATCCTATAATCCATAAAACATTTTAAAACTGGAAAGTCGCAACATTTCTGAGTCGGTATTGAATCAGATTTCATAATAACAATCGTATTCACAAATTCTTAATGTATTGATTGGACAAGATGAAGGAGATTATTTAGCAAGTCATTCAAAGTGGGGAAAAATTGAACTTCATTATTTTGCAAAACTCGCAGGTTATATCCCTTTGGGTCAACGTTAAATTTGGGTTTTTCCTAGGCAGTCAGAAATAATTGTTTGGAAGGGACCATATATGTTCAATGAGATATTAGGCTAGACAGCATTTGGCTTCAGAAAAATGAAAGCGTAATAGGAAGCTTTATGACCTTTAATCTCTTTGATAATGACCGCCTAGAGTCAGTTTAAAATTCCTAAAAGACTCTAAAATACTCCGTATTGTAAGGACAAGTATGATAGTTTGGAGCTTTTGTTTTAAAAATGGGAAAAATAGTATAACCGGAAATCAGGAGCTTAGAATAGAATGGGTTTATTCATCATGGCCCAATAATGACAGATTCCAATTTCCCACAGGATTAGAGACATGCTTAAAAAGTAATGTGCAGAAACAAGCTTACAATGATATATAATTCCAGGTAAGTAAATTTTGGCAGTTAACAGAACCATCTTAATTGGATCAGGTTGCTTTATCAATGTAATGTTTTTATTTACCCAAAGTAGGGAACGATCCCTGAGGTTTTCAATTTTCCCTAAGCGTTAAGGGTCCTAGTTTAAAGTCAAAACCACCGGTTTATCATGTCCAAATCAAAGACTAATTCAGGGTAATGACATTTTTAGGGCTTAAAACCAGTACATAACCAGACACTGCGACCGTGTCCTTTTGGAAAATGATTTGTAGGGCCCCGGAAAAATTTTCGCTTTCGAATTGACCACTGTGCCGATCCAATCTAACACTCATGGTCTCAAGTGTCAATGCACCATTCAAGCTTCTCCGCTCCAAAGCATTGAATCTATTCTAAATAGCATTAGACCGGACAACCCCCCCAAAAACTTTTTTTATTGACGATTCGAAAAGGCCGCCAAACTCTATTGGTAAAAAATTTAAAAATTTTTTAAAAGCTGTCCAGAATTGAATAAAGGCATGGGAATTTTTGACAGACATTAAAGAAACCCCTTTGGGGATTTCTACCGCTAATTCTATGCTGCATAATCTTAGAGGGAAAACTTTATCCTAAAATATAACCCTTAAAAAGTCAGTATCCTGGAACCCGGGACAATTGGAAAAAAAGGGGTGTTTTATTACAAATTGAGCCCAATTTGAACAGATTTCAATTAGAAAAATTAGGTTTAAAATGTAAACCAAAAAAGTGAGGGGAAAATTGAAGCTGAATTTAGGGAGAGATAATTAAAGAATTTATCAAAACAATTTGGAATAGTGATCAGGTTATTCAATACGAGTAGCTTGGGGGATTTAACAATGGTGAATCGATCCTAGTAGGGATAAATTTTGTAGGTTAGAAACCACAGTTTTGAATCCAAATCCAAGGTTAATATTCAATCGACCTGTTAACAGTGCTTAATGAGGCAAAAGCATATCAGGTCATTAAAACTCTTAGTCGACACAACCAAGACAAAACGAAGTCCCGCCCCGCCTGATTTACTAGTCAATTATCCCCTTGCATTTCCGCATATGATCTCAACCTTATCGTAGGACACTGTGCTCGTTCAAACCATTCACGACTTCAATCGTCAATCCTCCTTAAATCCTTGATAATTCCAAGACATGGGCAAGTTCTCTTTCCAACCTCATAACACACTTTGATGCTAAATTTCTACCCAAAATTTTGGTCCAGAGTATGCCAAAGAACTCTCTGAATATTTCGTCTATACTTTTCAAAAGATTTTAGCTTTCAGACTGGAAGTCTACCCGGCTAATGAAATCTACCCAAGGCAGATCCAGGGTAAGATGAAGATAAAAACGGAATCGGGGAAATATGAATTTGAAGCAGCTCGTTCCTAGCTAATTTAAAGGGCCAAAAAAATTTCAATTTGTAAGCGTTAAAAGCCAGTTCTAAATATTGTCTAACTTCACAACTGAACGATTATTAACAACTCTTAACCACATTATCAAATTTTCGAATAATGGGAGAGCTTCTTATTGATGGCAGGGTAAATATGCATAATTCTAGAAAATTAGTCTTTTTCCGCCACAATATTCTCCAGGGATGTTTTCCGGGTTTATAAAGCAATCAGGCCTTTTGTTAAATTAAGGTTGCATTGATTAAAAGTCTTGAAAACTTTTATTGGGTTTACTCGCGCTTGTTAACTAATACGAAATGGAATGTTTCTCCCCAAATAATGTCCCCAAAAATCCCAAAAAACTTCCATGTCATTGTCAAATAAATAGAACTAAAACTTGAACTTCGGCCGAAACGAATTATTAGTTAATGTAATTATGAAAGCCTGAAAGCCCAATCATACTCTTAAAAAATCTGAAAAACCGCTTCCCTAAATTTATTTCTTGGTGAAAAACAAAAAAGACCAGGGTTTTGGGAAAAATAAAAAATTGGGCGATTTTATGCTAATTCACTTTAAAAAAATTTTTCCAAAGGTTATTAGGCAATTATCATGAAATACCCAAAGTAAAAATCATCAAGACATCAAAAGGATCCCGGTTAGGGGAAAGCCTATCTGAGCGGAGGAGTGGAAAATTAATTGACCTACCGTCGTCCTGAGGCTTAATTTCCCAAAAAAATTAATTATTTGAAATCTATTACCTTCCCAAACATTCGTCGAGAGGTTCCAACAACAAACAGCAGTTATTTTCTCTAGCTTCCGAGTGCCCGTAAACATCAAACTCTTAGGAAAGACCCCACCAGAATAGGGAAAATTACAACCAAAAATATTTGAAAACTTGAAATTTATTCTTCCCAAATTATATTTTTGGGGTTGTCATCGTACTGAGATCAAAAAAAGAATACACCAGAGCATTTATTAAGATGATATACTCCCCAATAAGCAATGGAGCGTTTATATTGGGCCAATGCCTTCAAAGTAAATTACCCTAAGTTGAAAGGATACTTGGCACTGACAACCCAAAGATATAAATTTCCCAACAAAACGGAGCAAAATTACTAGCCCAAAAAAGTTAGTAGTCACCTGGGGCCAAGTATGAAATATCAGTTGAATCCCATTAATCAAAAGGAACCCAAATTCATTTCGAGGGAAAAATGGATCTAGACCTTACTATGCTGACCTTGTGTAAATATGTGGACAAAAAATGGAGACAAGTAATCATCGTGGCTGAACTAAATGTAGGCCCCCTTGGGGAATCCCAATCTACCTGCATAGACCAGCAATTTTTGAATAACAAATTCTTAATTTGCGTTTAAACAATCAGGATTGGAGTAGAATTCCCATGATAGAATCCTCCGAACTTCATTACAGGGTTCCCAATAATAATTTAACGCCCATCCAGGAATCACTTCCAATTTTAAAACCACAGGGTTTTTCTAGATCGAACCCTTCCACCTATTTCACAGTGCCTTTAATTTTCATTTGTGGAACCATGTTAGTGGTCCTTCAAAATTATTGGGTTGGAAAGTTTTTTTGGACATTAATGCCTGCTTTACATGAATGTTATGCAGCGTAGATTTGATTTTCCTTGTTAAAGACAAAATAGTTCTTATCATTTGCATGGAATGGGTAGCGTTGATCTTCTGGTTTCCAGAAGGAGATTCTCCTTGAAGCAGGGAAAGGGAGGGAGTAAAAATGATTTCCAAACTAAAAGCCAGGCTTTAAATAAATGTCATTATTTTTTGAAAAGTGGTTAAAAATCCTTGACCGGCTCTAAAGCTCCGAGGGCGGATGCTTAACCTGTCTGCCATTTTGACAAGTCATATGAGAATTTTACATGAACCAACATTTTAAGGCGGTTGGCCTTTTGCCTTTTTTTAGCCTTTTTTAAAATGAACCCCTTTTTTTTAAAATTCCGGGAAAAAAGGAAGCACCAATAAACTGTAGAGGGAAAAACCGGTGGTTACCCTGAGGCCCCACAGAAGTGCAGGACCAATGCAAATATAGCCAAAAAAAAGAGAAAATGTCTTATTGTTAGCAGAGATGCATACATACACAGCAGCTAAAAGGGAAAAGAATGGAAATTAAACCAGACAAAGATCCCGGCAACCCTGATGGAGTGACTCCCTTAATATAACCATAGTAACACCATTCCCGTCTAAATTTATGGATAGACAGCACCGTTGAAACCAGAGAAGCTTCGCCAGAATATTCAAACCCTTCACACACATAGTTATCACTTGCTTATGGCAGTGGTGCTCCATCATGCTGGAAAAGCATTGTTGATGCCAAACTCTTTGGAGGGTTGGGAGAAAGTTCTCTTGGAGACATTCAGGTACCATTCTTTATACCTTGTGTTTTTGGGCAAGACTTGAGAGCCATTTCCCTTGGCTGAGAACAACCCCACACATGAAGGGTTTCAGGATGCTTAACAGTTGGCATGAGACAAGACTGGTGGTAGCGCTCACCTTGTCTTCTCCGAATGAGGCATTTTCCTGATGTCCCAAACAATCGAAAAGGGGATTCATCAGAGAAAATAACTTTACCCCAGTCCTCAGCAGTCCACTGCCTGTACCTTTTGCAGAATATCAGTCTGTCCATGATGTTTTTTCTGGAGAGAAGTGGCTTCTTTGCTGCCCTCCTTGAGACCAGCCTTGCTCCAAGAGTCTCCGCCTCACAGTGCGTGCAGATGCACTCACACCTGCCTGCTGCCATTCCTGAGCAAGCTCTGCACTGCTGGTAGCTCGATCCCGCAGCTGAAACACTTTTAAGAGACGGTCCTGGGCGCTTGCTGTCTTTCTTGGCGCTCTGGAGCCTTTTTGGCAACAATGGAACCTCTCCCTTGAAGTTCTTGATGATGCGATAGATTGTTGACTGAGGTGCAATCTTTCTAGCTGCGATATTTCTTCCTGTTAGGCCATTTTGTGCATTGCAATGATGACTGCACGTGTTTCTTTAGAGATAACCATGGTTAACAGAGAGAAACAATGATGCCAAGCACCAGCCTCCTTTTAAAGTGTCCAGTGGTGTCATTCTTACTTAATCATGACAGATTGATCTCCAGCCATGTCCTCATCAACACCCACACCTGTGTTAATTGAGCAATCACTGAAAAGAGGTTAAGGCAGGCTGCAATGATGTTGAAATGTGTTTTGGGGGATAAAGTTCATTTTCTAGCCAAATATTGACTTTGCAAGTAATTGCTGTTAAGCTGATCACTCTTTATAACATTCTGGAGTATATGCAAATTGCCATTAGAAAAAGTGAAGCAGTAGACTTTGTAAAAATTAATATTTGTGTCATTCTCAAAACTTTTGTCCATGACTGTACATGGCTCCACTCCACCCTCCCATCCTGTATACATGGCTCAGCTTCCACCCTCAAATCCTTGTGTATGCATGGCTCTGCTCCCACCCTCCCATCCTGTATACATGGCTATCCTAATTGTAACCTGTCGCGCTGAGATATTACTGTACGCGGTAGATGGATTGTTGGCTATCTAATCTAATATTTGAAGAATATTTGCTTTGAAAATGATGTGTAAATGTCATGTTAAAATCGGATAGCAATCGCACTGCATTCGGATGAAAATCGGATTCTAGATGTGAAAAATCGGATTGTACTAGCATGACATTCATGCGACTTTTCGCAGTGAAACTTGGACAATTTCCAGGACGTCCCTCCTGACAGCACCACCAGGAGGTTGTCCTTCATATCCTTGATAGGGACAGGAACACAGAAGAGGTTAAATAGCCCCTCCCCCCCTCCACCCTTCAGTGTTTTCCTGTCCCTATTAGGGACAGACGCAGGAGAGAATCACAGATGTGCAGAAGATTACCTCGGTGGAGCTGACTGCTCCCGGGGGAGAGAGAACTCTGTCCTCTCCTAAGAGGCTCCGGGGTATGGAGGGGGCTCGTCAATGGCCTCAGAACCGCTGATACCGAGAGAGGTCCCTCAGCGGTCTGGTCGAGCTGCTTGCTCCGGTGTCGGCGGCATTCTCAGGCAAAGGGCTCTTGCTCCGCAGCTGCTGCAGCCGCGTCCCGGTAGCGGGGGCCGCTGGATCCGGATCTGACCGCACGATCACTCTCACAGGCGTCCCTGTCACTTCCGGCGCGCCGCGTCATCGGAGGCGCGCTGGTGACCGCTTCCGGGGGATGGAGCCAGAGAGGAAGCTCTGAGCTCCGTAGCAAAAGGAGACGCCGACGGAGGGGCGCAAATTCTCGATCTGAGGAGATCCCAGGCAACGGTAGTGCGCTTCGGATGGCGTGCACGCAGTTGGGGGGAAGGCACAGATCGTAGGATCGACAGCGCCCTGATTACCAGCAGCTGAGCTCGGAAGGAGGACGAATCAGATGTCTTGAAGCCGGGTAAGGCAGACTACTTAAGACGGATGCCTGACAGCACACACTGACATAGTGAACATGGAGAGTGCTAGTCGCCCGGACGTCCAATCCTTAGAGCTAACCATGGACCACATAAGTGGGTAATTAGGGGTCTGTTTCATCTGGGCTAGTTCAGATAGGTACAGGACTTCCCTTTCACATTGCTTTTAGGACAAGGAGACTCCCAAGCAGACCGTGTCGGCAGTCAGGAAGAAATATAACCAATGCCCGTTATGCTCGGCCAAAATTTCCGCAACAGACACAAAAAAAGTTATGCGAGACATGCGTGGCTAAAATGCTTAAACGGGAGCAGACCTCTTTGTTAGCTAATATACGCTCCATGATTAGAGAAGAGGTTCAAGCGAGCGTATCCTCGCTGACGCCACCCCAGCCTCCTCACCCAAGAGACCAAGATGGGACATGGACCCTAGCTCGGAAGAGGGGGAATTGTCGCACTACTCGGACTCCGGCTCAAGTGAAGCAGAGGTCTCCTTAAAATTTCCCACGGAAGAGAGAAGAGATATTTATTTTCCTCAGAAAATACGGATACTCTTTGCAGGCGGTCAGGGATACCATGAAAGTGGAAAAAATCCTCAGAGCCGCTAGCTGTCCAGGACGAGATGTTTGGGGGCCTGAGGGCTAAAAGAAGCAGAGTATTCCCGGTGATAAACACATCACAGCCATGATACTGGAAGAATGGGAGGATGTTGCGAAAAAACTTGTAGTTCCAAAAGACTTTAAGTTTTGCCTCCCGTTTAACCCAGACGATACTAAGGTCTGGGAATCCATACCGAAAATTGATATACCCGTAGCTAAGGTATCAAAGAAAACCGCCATTCCATTCGAAGACTCCTCAGGCCTTAAGGACCCAATGGATAGGAGAGCGGAAGACCTCTTTAAAAAAGCATGAGAAGCATCTGCATCAGTCATGAAGACCAACATAGCGGCAACTTTGGTGGCCAGATCAATGACTCGCTGGGTGGAAGAATTGGGAGACCAAATCACCAACAAAACCCCCAGAGAAGAGATCATGAAAACTTTCCTGTTACTAAAAATGGCAACAGATTTTATGGCAGATGCCTCAGCCGAGTCAGTCCGCTTTGCAGCCAGAAGTAGCGCATTATCCAATGCAGCACGACGTGCTCTGTGGTTGCGATCATGGGCAGGTGACACACAATCAAAAAATAAACTCTGCTCAATACCGTTTTCAGGGCTGCAGGTGTTCGGTCCTGTATTAGATGAACTGTTGGACAAAGCGTCCAATAAAAAGAAAGGCTTCCCAGAGCAAAAACAAAAAAGAACGCCAGCCTTTCAAAAGACCCGATCTCATCCGAGACAGGACTACAAGGGTAAGGGTAAAACCGGAAGGTGGAGCTACCCCAAAGGCGGCAGAGGTAGAGGTTCCTTTCGAGACCAGGGAACCGGGTCAGGCAGACAATGACGCCAGGCAAATCCTGGGGAGACTCCAATACTTTCTAGAGGGATGGGAAGAAATCACAAAAAATCAATGGATCCTGAGCACAGTCGCGCACAGATACAGGGTGGAATTCACCCAGCCTCCTCCCCGAAGATTTTGCCTAACTCAAAGACAATCCCCGGCGGTCCATCAAAGGCTGGTCGCGGACATACAGGAGCTCAGCGATTTAAGAGCCATAATCCCGGTGCCCCTATCTCAACAGTTTCAGGGCCATTACTCCAGCCTGTTCTCTATAAAGAAGCCAGGAGGAGAATACAGGACCATCATAAATCTGAAACCTCTAAACAGATTGGTGGCCTATAAATGTTTCAAAATGGAAACACTTCAGTCTGCCATACCTCTAATAAAGGAAAGCTCAGTGATGTGCACATTACCATGTGCCCATCCATACCTCACATCAAAAATACTTGAGATTCGCAATAGAAGACAGAGGAAGGATACGTCACTTCCAATTCTGCTGCCTACCATTCGGCCTCTCTTCAGCACCTTGTATATTTACCAAGCTCATAGCAGAGGCAATGGCATTCCAAGAGCAAGAAACTTTCTCATAATCCCATACCTGGACGACCTGTTGTTAGTGGCAGATTCACACCAGCAGATGGAGGAATACCTCAAAGAAACCAGATCGCTCCTAGAAAATCTAGGATGGGTGATAAATCTGGAACCGGAAAGAAGAAAAGTATTTCTGGGAGTTATACTGGACTCTGGCCAAGAACACTCTTTTCTTCCTCCCCACAAACAGACAACAGTCCAACAGGAGGCCCATATGCTACAGGAACGGAAATACACCACTATCTGGAAGGCCATGAGAGTACTAGGCCTAATGACTTCATGCATAGCAAGCGTCCAGTGGAGTCAGTTTCACTCAAGGACGTTGCAGAGAGAAATCCTCCGGATATGGGACGGAAAGGATACATCATTGGACAACAAATAAAGTTGTCAGCAGAAGTAAGGTGATCCCTAGCATGGTGGACCGAAGTGTCAAATTTAAAATACGGGAAACCGTGGAGAGTATCCCCCTGCATAAACATCACCACAGATGCAAGTCTCAGCGGCTGGGGAGCCCATGTGGAGGCACGTTATCTCCAAGGAACATGGCCCGGAACTATGCGCAACAGCTCATCAAATTGCAGAGAGCTCAAAGCAGTCTGGGAGACGATCAGGAGATGCCAGAGACAGCTGTACAACCGACACGTCAGAGTATTCTCCGACAATTCAACTACAGTATTCTTTCTACGGCACCAGGGGGTCCGAGACACCGTCACCTTTCAGAGTATTTCAGAAGAAATATTCTCCTGGGCAGAAATAAATATAAGATCTCTGACGGCAGTACATCTAAAGGGCGAAAAGAATCAGATAGCAGACCTCTTCAGCAGACAAAAGATACAACCAGCAGAATGGGTTCTAAATCAGGAGGTGTTTACACAACTGAACAGAATATGGGGATTTCCCGAGATAGACTTATTCGCCTCAAAAACAAATTCAAAAACAGAGCACTTCCTCTCGCTAGATCCAAGAGACAACCCGACGGCGATAGATGCCCTAGCGCAGGACTGGGATACGGAGCTGGCGTATGCCTTCCCTCCGCTACCCTTGATACCAAGAGTACTACGGAAGATTCAAGAAAGTCATACAGCAGTTATCCTGATAGTGCCATACTGGCCGAAAAGAAGCTGGTTCCCGGTACTGAAGCAGATGGCATTCGAAGACCCAATTCATCTTCCATTACAGCGGGACCTCTTGACGCAGGTTCCTCTCGTCCATCAGAACCTAGAGTTCTTAGCGCTTTCAGCTTGGATCCTGAAAAAGAGATCCTGAAATTTAAAGGCTTATCTGAAGCAGTCATATCTACTCCACAGAAAAGCAGAAAGCTTGTTACCTCATCCATATGCCTTAAGGTTTGGAAGAAATTTTGCTCACACTGTGTGCATCCAGTATCCCTTACTCAGGACCCCGATATTACTAAAATCCTAGATTTTCTACAGGCAGGATTCGATAAGGGTCTAAAACCTAGTTCACTGAAGGTACAAATCTCGGCACTAGGGTCCTTTTTCGATTACCCGTTAGCGGACCACCCTTGGGTGTCAAGATTTATCAGAGCTACGCAACGCATGAGACCCACAATACGTAGTTCCATTCCGCCATGGGACCTCAGTCTAGTACTGAACGAGCTAAGGAAGACCCCTTACGAACTGCTAGACCAGGCAGACCTCAGATCAATAACGCTCAAAGCAGTCTTTCTGGTGGCAATAACCTCAGCCAGACGTATAGGGGAGATCCAGGCTCTCTCGATAAGAGACCCATACCTAAGAATCCGGGAAGACTGCATAATTTTGAAACTGGACCCGACCTTTCTTCCCAAGGTGGTAACAGACTTTCACAGAAACCAGGAGATAATACTTCCCACCTTCTGCCAGAACCATAGAAACGAGAAGGAACGCTCGCTCCACTCTTTGGACGTCAAAAGAACAGTCCTATAGTATCTGAAACTGACAGAAGATTGGAGAATAGACTCAAAACTTTTTATACAAATGGCGGGCAAAAATAAAGGGAAGAAAGCATCAAAAGCCACCTTGGCTAGATGGCTAAAATCAACCATTACTGTGGCATACACCTCGGCAGGAAAGACTCCGCCGGTGGGTATTAGGGCCCACTTGCTAAGAGCAATCTCCGCGTCTTGGGCAGAAAGCGCAGGAGCCTCTATGGACCCGATTTGTAGAGCCGCAACCTGGTCCAACATAAATACTTTTAGTAAACATTATAAATTCAAATCAACAGATGGCCTATGGAGAAAAGTACTCCAAGCAGTAGTCCCACCCTAAAGAGGAGTTATTTGGTACTTCTCCTGGCGGTGCTGTCAGGAGGGACGTCCTGGAAAGTAGGAATTGGTCCTACCGGTAATGTTGTTTCCAGGAGTCCATCATGACAGCACCCCTTATATACCCTCCCTTGCATTATTTAACTATGATGTGTCATTAACATTGTAGTAGAGAATTCAATAAAATTGTGTTGCATCCATTCGGTTGTGGTACTTGGAAAATCACTGAAGGGTGGAGGTGGGGAGGGGCTATTTAACCTCTTCTGTGTTCCTGTCCCTATCAAGGATATGAAGGACAACCTCATGGCGGTGCTGTCATGATGGACTCCTGGAAACAACATTACCGGTAGGACTAATTTCTACTTTTTCATATGTTTCGTGTGACTCCCAGCTTTTGTGTGTGACTTTAGTGGTCAGTGGCCTTATTCATCAAGACAAGCGTTCAGGTAGGATGTGCCAAACGTATTAGGAGGCATGTGTTTCTTAAAGAATTTAGCTAATTTTCCGGATGTTGTAGTTCACCACAAGAAATGTACTACATTCAGGTACTGGAGCACATTTCTGTTGTAATTTACCCGATTTTTGTAAATTGTGATGAACACGTTGGCCTCACTCTGCTATGCGATATCCTCACTATGTTCCGATAATGTTTAGAAAAGTGAAAGAGCTTTGTGGAACTGGTGTAAGAACGCCAACAAGTTGCAGAATTTCAGAGTGTTACCCCAGAATTGGGCAATCAATTTTTCAAACTTTTTAGTTATGAAGAAGTCTTAATAATTATTAACTTTATTTCTTGTTTTTAAGGACTTCTCTCGGTAGAGGTAGAGCTTGGTTGCACCTTTCATTGATGCAAAAGAAAATGGCTGATTACTTGCAAGTTCTCATTGATCACAAAAATCTACTAAGGTAATTTTCATATAACATAGGCAACATATTCATGTTTATTCCTGATGAAATGTGTTGGAAAAAGTCTGTGTGCGTTTTTTGTTTTTTTGCTATAAGATTGCTGAACTAGATTATTGTTAAAGGCAATAGAAAAATGCATAGACCAAAATGATCATTCTGTCATTCATGGCACCTCTTGGGCCACCTTTTATTAGCTGATAAGGAATGGTCCGTGTTGATATGCCATAACCATCCCACTTGTACTGCTTATTCAAGGCTTGTCTTGTTCTTTTTCTCTTGTCCTGTTCTCAGTTGCATCACTGTTATTGTGGGGCCATGTTAGTAAGAGTAGCCCTTTAGACCTTTGTACATCATGACAGTTATTCCCACAGCTCTTCACAGGCTCCACCAATTGTGTGTTATTTTTCAGCGTTGTCATTCGTGTTTTTTTATGTCATACCATATCATAATGCAGGTTGAGTGAAATGTTTTTAGCATTCCCTGTAATATAATGGTGTTCTTAACCCCTTAACAACCGCCAATGAGCATAAAACCGCCTGGGCTCTAAGAAGCCTTATTCTTTTATTCAGCGATCGGGAATAAGGCAATAGCGCCACCCCAGAGTCCAAAAATCTCCAGGGTCTGAGCTACCGGTGGTAGCTCAGACCCTGGATAATACTGTTGGCGCTGGTTTTGCTGGCCTCCGGTCATGCAATGAATAACGGCGAGTACGTAAAAAAAAAAAAATGAGATACAGTATAAAAATCATTTTACTTATAACATGTCAGAGGAGAAATATATGATGTCCCTAAACCCCACACAGTATCTTGTTATCAGTATCTCCTGGCCCCTCTCCTCCTCTTCATTAAGCAAAATGGTGGGTGCATGCACAGTTAGCCTGCTGAGATCTTACTGCACCTGGCAATCGCAGGGATTTTTCTTATTTTTTTGCGGTCTTTTGATCACTGTGATAGACCCCATCACAGTGCTCAATTGCTCAATAATTCGTAAATAGGAGAGCTCTTGGGCAATGCCTCGCTGGGCACCCCCCTGATCATCGCCCTGTGTTATCCCTCAAGTCAGATTACTTTTTTTTTTTATATTTCTATTTCTTTCATTCTTTAAGGTTAGGGTTGGGCTTAAGTGTAGGGTTTTTCAAAAGTTACAAAAAATTATGACACTATGACAACCTAATGTTATATTATTCTGTGTAGTGCCTGTGGTTACAAAATGCTCTCTATATCCTTGGATAAAATCCTTGGGGGGTCCAGTTTATAAATATGGGGTCACTTATGTTATCTTGTATGCTTTTTTTAAGACACCTTAGGGGAACTGCAAATGTAACTTGGTGCCCGCCATCTCTTTCAGCCAAATTTATATTACAAAATTCCAATATTTCTCATTCTGTTCCGAGCATTGCCGTTTGTCAAAACATAACTTGTTTACTCCATTGGGGCCATCACTGCGCTTGTAAGAAAGTTAGTAACAAACTTTGGGGGTCCACTTTTTGATATTGCCTCTTGCACAAGGGAAAAAATTGGGGCTAAAACAACATTTTAGAGGTAAAATCTAAATTTTTTTTTCATTCCACTTTGAATTAAAGGGGTTGGCTACTATTTGGACAACCTCTTAATCTAAACATTTGGCACTGATAAAATGAAGTTTTTATAATCTCCCGTGCCGGCGCTGTTGCAATGGTGTCAGGACTTGCGTTCCCAGGGTTCTTGTGCAGTTATGACAACTCGAACATCAAGAGGAAGTGAGAGAGCCTCTGCCGCCATGACTTCCTCTTGATGTTTCATTTATCCGAAGGTGGGTCCTGTGACACTAGGCTCACGTGTGTTTTAACAACCACACAAGAGCCCCTGTAACGCGAGTTCCAACGCTGGTGGAGTGGTGCAGGCATTGGAGGGGAATATAAACTTTATTTTATTGGGGCCAAGCGTGGGGTATGAGAAGGGGTTGTCCAAGTAGTGGACAACTTCTTTAATTCTTGTGAGTCACATGAAAAAGGGTTACAAAATTTCCTGACCACAGTTTTGAAGTATTTGAAGGGTGCGGTTTTTTAAAAATTGTATCACTTTTGGGGAGTTGCCAATATATAGACCTCTCAAAGTCCAGTGAAATTTGAATAAGTCCCTCAAGAAACAGGTTATGTAAAGGGAGAGAGCACCATTTGACATTTGGAGCGGAAAATTGTCTGGACTAGATATCGAACGCCATGTTGCATTTGCAGCGCTCCTGCTATGCCTAAACAGTTGAGCCCATTTTTGAAACTGCACCCCTCAGGGAACTTATCGAGAGGTGTGATGAGCACCTTGAACCCACAGAATTTTATAAAGTTGAGCTATGAAAATGAAAAAGATAAAGTTTTCTCTCAAAAATGTTGCTTTAGCCCCCAAGTTTTCTCTCAAAAATGTTGCTTTAGCCCCCAAGTTTTCTCTCAAAAATGTTGCTTTAGCCCCCAATTTTGTTGTTTTCACAAGGGAAGCAGGAGTACGCCGATACTCCGTGTGTAATGGAAAACTACTGTTTGAGGACCCAGAAGGGAAGGAATGCCAATTGAATTCTGGAGTGCAATTTTGGCTGGAATAGATTGCGAACGCCTTGTTGTTTTTTGCGTAGCCCCTGATGTGCCTAAATGGGAAACCCCCACAAGTGACCCCATTTTTTTAAAACTACACCTCTTGAGTAATTCATATAGAGGTATAATAAGCATTTTTAATGCTCTGGCGATTCACAGAATTGTATAACAGTATTATGGGTCAAAGGAAAATTAGCATTTTTTTCCATATAGGAAAGATGTGTATCTTCGTACCGTGTTAGCCAGTAGATAGAAAAATATTTAGACTTGAGAGTCCTCAGTGGTTGATACCTTTTAATGGCTAACTGAAAAGATGGTAACAAATTGCAAGCTTTCGAGACTACTTAGGTCTCTTCATCAGGCGAAGACTAATACAAAATCTGAAGAATCACATATTTATACACAACAGGACACATGAATAATGCAATAAGATAAGACAAGTGACGTGAAGCAGAACTGTTATTATGGCAGAGGGATGAACATAAATATTTGAACAGTTCATAGATAAGGAGTGAAAGTTTTATTACCCTCTGATTGGAGTCTGCTATTGTGTTTTGATGCCCCTAGAAGGTCAGAGAAGCAGATTCCCAAGGTTTCATGTCTTTCTACATCAATTAAGGAATCTGCTTCTCTGACCTTCTAGGGGCATCAAAACACAATAGCAGACTCCAATCAGAGGGTAATAAAACTTTCACTCCTTATCTATGAGCTGTTCCAATATTTATGTTCATCCCTCTGCCATAATGACAGTTCTGCTTCACGTCACTTGTCTTATCTTATTGCATTATTCCTGTGTCCTGTTGTGTATAAATATGTGATTCTTCAGATTTTGTATTAGTCTTCGTCTGATGAAGAGACCTAAGTAGTCTCGAAAGCTTGCAATTTGTTACCATCTTTTCAGTTAGCCATTAAAAGGTATCAACCACTGAGGACTCTCAAGTCTAAATATTTTTCCATTTTTTTCCACTAGTTTCTCCATTTTGCAAACTGCACCTCTCAATAAATTAATCTAAGAGTACAGTTTTACAGTTATCACATAATTTTACACCATTGGGTACTGAAGAAAAAAATAATTTAATTTTTACCATAATTTAGTTTTGGCCCCGAATTTTACATTTTTACATGGAAAAATGGGTAAAAATGGCACCAAAATATATCACATACTTTGTGCTGAACATGGCAATACCCCATATGGCTACCCATATGGCTACACCATAAAAGTGACTGACCATAATAGAGACAAGAGACATAGCATTTTATTTAAAAAAAAGTATAAATTTTATTAGTACATACAATAAAAAGATAAACTATTTAAAATGTGGGGAGTAATACACAAAAAAAATAAGAAAGTTCACGACAGCTGTATTAAAGAGGTTGTCCACTATTTTTACATTGCTGCCCTATCTACAGAATAGGGCATCAATGTCTGATTGGCCATAGTCCGACACTGCACCCTGCCGATCAGCTGTTATTTCTGGCAGAAGCACTTGCGGAACTTGGCTGTCTACTTATAGTGACCGCTCAGGGTACTACACACATGCCTCCTATTCAGTTCAGTAGGAGGCGGATGTGCAGTAACAAGCCCCGCCACTACAAGTAGACTGCTAGCTCTCCAGGTAAGTACTTCCGGCTGGTGGCCGCCGCCGATAATAGCTGATCAGCGGGGGTGCCGAATGCTGGACCTTGGTCGAACAGACATTGATGCCCTATCCTAAGAATAGGGCATCATCGTATCAGTAGTGGATAACTTCTTTTAATTTAACATATGCATGTGAGGGCTGATCAGATTGCTATATTATTAGTAAAATAGTCATTTGTAAAATGAGATACAACAGATAGATATACAGGTGCTTCTCACAAAATTAGAATATCATCAAAAAGTTTATTCATTTCAGTTCTCCAATACAAAAAGTGAAACCCTTTTATATAGAGCCATTGCAAACAGAATGATCTATTTCAAGTGTTTATTTCTGTTAATGTTGATGATTATGGCTTACAGCCAATGACAACCCAAAAGTCATTATCTCTGTAAATTAGAATAATTAACAAAAAACACCTGCAAAGGCCTTCTAAGCATTTAAAAAGGTCCCTTAGTCTGTTTCAGTAGGCTCCACAATCATGGTGGCTGTCTTGAGAGATGTCCAGAAGGCAGTCATTGACTCACTCCAAAAGTAAAGTAAATTTTGCATTTAATTTGGAAATCAAGGTCCCAGAGTCTGGAGGAAGAGTGGAGAGGCACACAATCCAAGCTGTGTGAGGTCTAGTGTGAAGTTTCCACAATCAATGATGGTTTGGGGAGCCATGTCATCTGCTGGTGTAGGTCCACTGTGTTTTAGCAAGACCAAAGTCATCTCAGCCGTCTACCAAGATATTTTAGAGCACTTCATGCTTCCCTCTGCTGACAAGCTTTTTGGAGATGGAAATTTCATTCTCCAGCAGGACTTGGCACCTGTCCACACTGCCAGATGTACCAATACCTGGTTTAAAAATAACATTATCACTGTGCTTGATTGGCCAGCAAACTCGCCAACCTTAACCCTATAAAGAATCTATGGGGTATTGTTAAGAGGAAGATGATACACCAGACCAACAATGCAGACGAGGTGAAGGCTGCTATCAAACCAACCTGGGCTTCCATAACACCTCAGCAGTGCCACAGGCTGATCTCTGCTACGCCACATTGATGCGATAATTGTTGCAAAAGGAGCCCCAACTAACTATTGAGTGCATTTACTGAACATACATGTTAGCAGGTCAGCATTTCGGATTTTAAAATCATTTTTCAAGCTGATGTTATAAAGTATTCTAATTTACTGAGATAATGACTTATGGGTTTTCATTGGCTGTAAGCCATAATCAACATTAACAGAAATAAACACTTGAAATAGATCACTTTGTTTGCAATGACTCTATAATATGAGTTTCACTTTTTGTATTGAAGAACTGAAATAAATTAACTTTTTCCTATCACCCATGACAGCACCAACGAGAGAGGGGATCCGCCCTTCAAGGACAGGGAACCTTTAAGATAAAGGCGGCTCCTCTCTCCGCATCAGTGATTTCCTGTCCTTGACAGGCGGAGCCTTTTAACTGCATGGCGGCAGTATCTCAAGAAAAAAGAAGGTCCCAGGCCTGGGCCGGTAGGTGACGTCAGGGCACCCTCTCTGCTTCGGCCTGCACCATTAGTTCTGGAAGCGCCACAGGGGCCATGGGGTGTCGGTCGTGCGGGAGCCTGCGGCTACATCACCACATGGTAGCCGGCATCCCTGCATCCCAGCGCGGTGTCAGAGCGTGGCCGGAAACAGGAAAACGCAATCTGATGATGTGGTCAGGATCTTTCACCCTGGAACCAACTCAGACATAGGTCTCAAGGGAGGATCACCGGCCAGGCAGGGCCGGTGCAGCGATGCAGGCACAACAGCCCTCTCCACAGCGCCAGCAGCAGCAGCATTCAAAGCCAGAGCAGCCACAACGACCCTGACGCCAGCCTCATCAGAATGGGAGTTCCGGACGTTCCAGCGCTGCACGCAGTTCCAAGGATTCCAGGACAAGTTGGTGCATCTCTTCCAGGATGGAAGATTCCGCGGTCCTTAAGGGAGACCTTTCGGACGGCATCCTGCCTCCTGTTCAGTACCCTTTAATTTCTCTTTAGTGGTGCGTGAGCTACAAAAATGTCATTTTAATGATGCAAATCTCTCTCTCTCCGTCTCTCTGGCTTTTGGGTAGGAGCCCCTAGAAAGAATACGGGGAAGTCCAAGCATAGGGTCTGTGCTCTAAGTGGGCAGGATCTGGATAGTGCATGGCCCAAAAAATTATGCCAGCCATGTATTAATGACACATGGCCAATGAGACCCCTGACTTTTGTTCCACCCTGAGAACTCTCATTAGAGCCGAGCTATGTTCTCTTCCCTGTAAAGGACAATATTTATTCAGGCACGGCTCTAGATGACATCTTGCAGAAAGCGGCCAAAAAGAAAAAGGGATACCCAAAGCCTCCCTTCTCTTCCTTCAGGCAGTTCTTTCGGGAAGAGATATAACTGAAAAAGAACATCCGCAGAACAGAGGAGATGGGACGACGGATCGAAAAAGACCAAGGGGTTCCTGTTCGGTACCTCTTCCCGAAGTGGTCGGAGATCTTCCAAGTGACTCTCTTTCCCAGGTGGGAGGAAGGCTCTCCATCTTCCTTCCAGCCTGAGAGAAATTATCATCCAGTCCTTGGATTCTCCTTTCTTTTCAATGGTCTTTTTATTAGATTTTTTAAAAAGAGTCAATAACAGAATAAATGCCGAAAAGCAAACAAGGGTTAGTGTTCCAAATAGTATCAGACAAATCATTCCAAATGGCAATAATGTCTCAACAAACAGCACTTACGTCTTGCCTGATCTAACTAGAAAGAAAATTGTCAGCTTGTAGAAAGTAGCATAGACATTTGCATTCTTATAAGACAAAATAACATTTCCAGTAATCAGCTAAGTTAAGAAAGGTAGACAAAAGAATAAGGGTAAAGTCAGAAAGAGGAAAGAGAAGGTATAGGGGAAAGAGGATAGGGTATATTCTCCCGGGCCATCTCATGTCAGCTTGAAGTTATTTTACATTTGTTGTACTGCAACAAAGCTATCACTCTATCACTCAATCTGTATAGAGTCCAATGTCGCCAAGTGCTTTCGAAGCTTGTCTGTGCGTGGTTAACGCGGGCCACCAATTCCGCCATATAATACAGTTGATCTATTTTGAGTAGCATTTCATGTAGTGTAGGGCTGTTTGTGGTTTTCCAATACACGGATATCAAAAGCTTGGCTGCTGCTATAATTTGGTGTACAAGAGCAGCAATCTGTTTGTGCTCCGGTCACGCCGGCAAATTCAATAATGCAGATTCGGGTGTCAATATTACCTTTTTCCCCGTTACGTCCCTAATTATTTTCTCCGTTAGTACCCAAAAGCGTCTTATAATTGGGCAGGACCACCACAGATGGAGGTAGTCTCCATCCCCGGTTCCGCATCTCCAGCAATTAGTATGCAAGCTTACTCGCCAAGCCTGGAACTGCGTCTGTGAAATATACCACCTGGACATTACTTTATAAGAATTTTCTTGGGTTTTTATACACTTCGTCGGGCCATGAGAGTGTTTGTATATGTGGAGTATTTGTTCTTGTGTAAACGTATGACCAAGGTCTTTTTCTCACTTTGCTATAAAAGCTCTCTTTAAGCAGATATTTTCTGATAGGAGTGCTTGGTATAATATAGACAGCACCTTTGTGGGTCTGGCTGAATTGGTGTATAGGATTTCATATGGTGTGGATTTGCGTAAAATATCGGTGTTGTATTGCATCTTTTTCAGTGTTACTTTTAGTGCGGAATATTGTATAAAATTCATATTTGCAAGGCCAGGTAGTTTCCAAACCTCGGATAGCGAGAGGAGCGCCCCATTCACCATTAACTGATCTATTGATATTTTGTGTTTGCAAAACTCGCCCATGGTGAGGATTTTCGTTGGAAGAGCCAAGACGTCTGCAAGTGTTAGTATAGGTGACGAAGGTGGCATAAGAATATTATGCGTTTTTGACGGTACCTTGAGTAGGATGCGTGTGAGTATGTTTGTCTGCGGAGGGAGTGGGTCCTGTCCTGTAAAGGTCAATAAGAGCGATCTAATTGGAAGGGGTGAAAGCTCTTCTTCCACTGTCAGCCACTGTTTATCTTGTGTTCCTCGGATAATGTTAACCGACCGTGACAGTACTGCTGCATAATAATATTTCCTGATATCAGGAACTCCCATACCGCCTCTCGTTTTAGGTAGGGTCAGTGTGCGCAGTGCTATACGAGGTTTTGAGCTCCTCCATAGATATTTGGAAAATAGGGAGTTTACTTTAGCTAGATAATAATCCGGAATATGAATGGGCAGCATTTGAAACATGTAGGTAAATTTCGGTAATATCAGGCTTTTTAATAAATTTTTTCTGCCCATCCATGATAGGAATGGGTCCCTCCAGGACTTAATGGTAGCTGTGACATGATCTTGTAAAGGAAGATAATTGTGAGCAAAAAGCTCTTTATCAGATCTACTTATTTTAATTCCCAGATAAGTAATATAGCTCTTGGGCCATGTAAACGGATACAGGGTCTTCAATTTATTAAGAGTACGTTGCGGCACATTTAGATCCAATGCCTCAGATTTGGACATATTTACCGTAAAATTTGTGAGACTACTATACTCGTGCAGGATTTTCATGAGGGCCGGAAAGCGTTGAAGCGGTTTTGCAATCATTATCAGCAAGTCATCAGCGAAGGCCGCTGTTTTACAGTGCATCTTTCCAATTCTGATGCCCTCTATTTCTGCGTTCAGTTGCACATCTCTTAGCAGGGGCTCCATAGCCAGCACAAAAAGCAATGGTGACAGCGGGCAGCCCTGCCGTGTGCCATTTTTAATGGTAAAAGTGTCAGTTAGTGAGCCATTGATTCCAATGCGGGCTTTTGGATCCTTGAATAGCTTCATTATAGTTGAGACCAACTGGCTCGGGAATCCAAATCTCAATAGCACTGCCTCCAAGTAGGTCCAATCCACCCTGTCAAAGGCCCTCTCTGCGTCTATTCCAAGAAGGACTAGTGGAAGTTTACTCTTTTTCGCATATTGCATAAGATGCAACACTTTGAGTGCGTTATCTTTCCCCTCTCCTTCCCACAAAACATGTTTGGTTCAAGGAGATTATTGTCGGCAAAAACTCGGCCTGTAACTACCACATTGTTCTTGGTCTTTACCTTCTTTGTAGATTAGCAATATTTTAGCTTCCAGAGCCTGGGCGGGGAAAAGATCCTTACCCAGGATGGCATTGCACATATTCAGTAGGTGAGGGGCGAGTATCGAGGGGAAAGATTTGTAGTATATTATTGATAGCCCGTCAAGTCCGGGTGCCTTCCCGGTTGGGCTCTTTGACAGGGCAGATCGGACCTCATCCATATTGAAAGGCCTAGTCAGCTGGCTTTGTTGCGCATCTGTCAGCTGAGGCAGTTTAAGGCGAGACAAGTAGTCGTTAATATCTTTTTCTATTTTCTGTTTATCTAGCTTTGATTCCGCCGGTATTAAATTATACAACTTCTTTTAGAATTCCAAAAATTCTGACTCTATTTGCGTATAAGCTTGGGTACTCTGCCCACTTGGCATTTTAATTGAGTGGATGTAGGTACGGGCTTGGCGTTTTCGTATTCTTGAGAGCATAAACTTAGTGGCTTTGTCTCCGTGCACGAACATTCTAGTCCGCCACGAGGCATACCATTTTGCTGATTTTTTTTAATTTAAGATGTCATTCAGATGCTGCCTTTTCTTAGTTAATAAATGCAGTAATGTGGTGTTTGTTTTTTATGTTCAGTCTCCAGTTTATATATCTCTTCGTATAGAGTTTTTATCTCCTGTTGGCTTTGTTTATTTTGATACGAGGCAATGGATATTAGTTCTCCCCTTATTACCGATTTATGTGCTTCCCACAAAATCGGGGCTGCGACTTCCCCTGTGTCATTTTGGTCAAAGTATTGATTAAGAGCTTTAATGACTCGGGTACGAACTTCTGGATCCGACAGTACTGATTCATTCAGTTGACATGCCCTATTTATGGAGAAAGGCCTGACAAGCGTCATTTCGAGGGACACTATAGAGTGATCTGAGTTCACACTGGGTAGTATGTCTGACGCCCGTGCGTTTGAGAGTAGCTGTGTGGGGATAAAGACATAGTCTAGTCTGTGGTAAGTCATGTGTGGGTGAGAATAGTATGTGTAGTCTCTGTCGCTTGGGTGCAAGTGTCTCCAAGCGTCTAACATCTGCATAGACCCCAGTCTCTTTTTAATTCTAACAAGATCTCTTAGGGAAATTGCGCTTTTCTTTTTTGTGGTGTCAATCATGGGATTTAGTGCCAGATTTAAGTCCTCCCCCCCCCATTATTAGAGTTCCTTCTCTGAAGTCTTCTATTTTACTGAGGGTTGCCAATAGCCATTTCAAGTGCTTCTTATTAGGGGCGTATAGACTACAGATAGTAAACGACCTTTGACGAATACGTATCGGCCATTAGTGTCTATCATTGTCTTATGCATCTGAAGGGGTACCCCTCTCGCTATCGCCACAGAGGCGTCTCGAGCCTACCTGATTTGTCGTGGCGTGGTACCACGTGTCATAGTGTGTCCGTTCAAAATTAGGGAGTTTATCTGGTTTGAAATGTGTTTCTTGGACCATCAAAATGTCTGCTTTTTGACGCTTAAGAACGTCTAATGTCTGCCGTCTGGAATTTGGAGAGTTTAGACCATTTGCGTTAAAGGAGGCAAAGATAATTACCTTATCATGTGCAGCCATGGATATGGGTGGTGTGGCGGTTAAGAATTCTTTGAGTGTATGTCCGCAGTTGATTCAGATGCCTTTTGATGCTCGGACCGGGTAAGGGGTGAGGGGAGAGAGATACCAAGAGAGGTGGAAAAGACAGAAAAGGAAGAAAGGAAAAAACAAGATGAAATTTACGATCATCACAATGTTCAAAAAGTTATGACAAACAATATTATCTATCTTGCACATCGATCTTGCAGGCTTCTTGGGGGGGGGGGGGGTCTTGCTTTAGTTTCTAAAAGTTCAATGAGATTTTACCCACAGTCATATGAGAAATTTTAACATTAAGATACCAACATTTCAAGTGCGGGTAATAAACTAGGACCAGTAGAGAAATATGAACCATAGGTTTTTAAGAACAGTAGGAGAGATTAGAATGAGACAACAGGTCTGCACAGGATTTGTACAGTCACCCCACTCCTTCATCTCCTTTTGAGGCCGGGGAACTGATGGGTTTCTTCTTTTGCCTCTGGTGCCATGGTGTCCCTACCAGATACCAAGGTGTCGGGGCTGACAGGTGTTGATAACGAGAGGCTGAATGGAATGCCTCCAGATTAGGGAAAGTCTCCAATGTAATGTCCAAGGATTTGCAAATTTCCTTGATTTCTGAGGATGACCTGGCCTGGAGTTTCCTGTCTCTAGCCGTTCTAAATATCCCAAAGGGGAACAGCCAGCGAAAGCGATATCCTTTTTGTATCAGGGCTTCCGTAAATGGCTTTAGGAGTTTCCGTTTTTTAAGCGTCGTGGCGGATAGGTCTTGGAAGAGACTCACTTGTGTGTTTTCGCATACTATTTCTTGCTCTTCGCGTGCTCTGCGGAGGATCAGGTCTTTCACCCGGTAATCAAGGAAGCGGCATAACACATCTCTTGGAGGTCCCCCCTGTTTGGGCTTGGGGCGCAGAGATCTGTGCACTCTAATAAGTTCTATGTCTCTGGGATCATCATCTAGCAATAGATTGCTAAAGATCTCTGTTGATGCTTTAGTTAGTGCTTCAAAAGCCACTGATTCTGGGAGCCCCTTAATACGGATGTTGTTTCTACGTTCACGGTTTTTGTGGTCTTCTAGCATTGTTTGGATCATATGTATCTGGTTTTCATGCTCACTAAGGCAATCATATATGTTGTTAGATTGTTGGGTCAGCACAGTCTGGTGACTTTCAACAGCTACAAGCCTGTGGCCCTGTTGTGACAAATCTTGTTTTATTTCAGCTAATTCCCTTCCGATAGCTTCCATGACTTTTGAGAGGATTCTTTTGATGAATGAGCGGGTCACTAGAGAATCTCTCCCTACTCCCCCTCTATCAAAGTCACTCTCCAGTTCTGAATCAGAGTCGTCTTTTCGCTGTGAATCGGTATGTCCCGGTGATTTGATAGGGTCAGGAAGGGTGGCCTGTTTTTTCAAGAATTTGTCTACGTGAGCCTGTGTTAGAGATTTTGCTGTTCTAGAAGAGCTCTTTAGGGCTTTTACTGCAGTTTTCCCCATGGTTAATATTTGTAGTTTCAGAGATTAAGTTTTGCCAGATTGCTGCTATTTCCCCCCTGCCAGCAAGTTATGTAGCTTAAAGAGGCATATTAGGTGCAATTTGCACTGTCATATGTGGGGAACAAAGCTGAGTCAGACTTTATTGTGTGGCTCTGTGATAAGCCTTTTAGTAACGTGATTTAACAATTAGCCTCCTTAGGACCTCTTCTATTGCGTGTAGTTGAGTTGATGCAGAAGTTATGGTTTGGAAAGAAATCCACCAGACCCTCCAGAGGTGGAGTAAGGGGCCGTGAGGCCTGAAGTTATATATACTGGGCACTTATCCAGAGTTCCCTATGTGGGCTTGTAATGGGCTAGTTGGTCTATTACAGATCCCACTGATATATCCTTTGTCCTCTCTCCCCACACAGCGTCCCCAAAGAAAAATAGAGGTGTTGCTGATCTCCCTCCTCTCAGTGACTGTAAAGCAGTGATGCTTTTATTCTAGTGCTCTGACTGATCATGCACCACTTTCTGCCACTATGCCTGGCATTATGTGTATAGGGAAGGGGGAGTCGCTGTGCTCCCTTCGTAACTGAGCCTCAGCCAAGGCTATGGCTACAAAGCGCAGCGATGCCCTCCGTCTCCTCTCGCCTCTGCCACTTTTTCCCTCAGTGCCTCCGTGCGGCGAACAAGATGGCCCAGTTCTTGGATTCTCAACCTGGTGGGGGCAGGGTTGAGACTGGAGTTCGAGAGGTATCCCCCAACATGGTTCATCATTACGGCCCCGCGAGCATCCGTTTCAGAGAAGAATGCACTGGAGTCAGAAGTACTGTGCCTCTTGAGGAAGAACATTCTGCAGGATGTACCTGCGGGAGAAAAAAGGAAAGGGTTCTACTCTCCGCTGTTTCTAATAAGGAAGCTGGATGGCTCGTACAAGACTATCTTCAACTTAAAGGGCCTGAACAAGTTCTCAAAGATTCCAAAGTTCAAACTGGTGTCAATGAAATCGGCAATTCAGCTGCTCTTTCCAAATTGCTATATGACCGTTCTGGACCTGAAGGGACGCGTATTACCACATGCCAGTACACACAGCGTTCAGGAAATACCTCCGGGTGGACGATTTCCTAACAGTAGGCCGTTCCTTCACCCATTGCCACAATCAAGTGAAGGACATAGCCTCCATCTTAGAAAGTTTAGGGTGGTGTTTGAACCTAGAAAAGTCAAGATTGCGCCCTCAAAGGACACAGATCTTTCTATGTCTTTTACTTGACTCTTGCCAGCAGGAATGTTGTCAGCCAGAGCAAAAGAAAGAAAAAATGCTAAGTCTCCTTTCCAGGTCAATACAAAATCCAGTGATTTCCCTCAGAAGTGCTATGATCCTCCTGGGCTCCCTGACCTCATGCATCCTGGCAGTGAAGTGGGCTCAGATCCACTCAATAGAGTTACAGGGGTCCTACAAAGCCAACATTCGTTGCAGGGGTATCTGAAAGGTACACTGACACTGCCTTGGGAGGTTATACGTTTGCTCCGCTGGTGGTTGGACATAAAATCACTTCAGGAGGGGGTCCCGTGGTTTCCTCATGTCACCAGGGTAGTTACCACTGACGCCAGCCCCACGAGGTGGGAAGCACATCTGGACAACCATCTGGTTCAGGGAACCTGGTCAGCAATAGAAAAGGAAGCCTCAAATATGTTGGAGCTTCGGGCGGTAGAGAATGCGTTACAAAGTCTCCTACCATTCCTGCGAGGCCATCATGTGAAGATATGATCAGACAACCAGGTCACTGTGGCTTACCTGAAACATCAGGGGGACATACAATCCCGGGCCTTAATGTATGTAACCATACGAATTTTCAGCCTTGTGGGAAAAGAACATCTGCACTCCACGTCAAGGGAAAGGACAATGTAACGGCAGATTTTTTGAGTCGCAGGCCACTTCTATAGGGCGAATGGTCCCAAAAACAACAGTATTCTGACGTTTGGTGGACATGTGGGGGAACGGGAGATAGACCTTTTTGCCACTCGAGAGAACTGCAAAGTGAAAAAGTTCTGTTCCCTGAATCCGATATAAAATCCCCAGGCGGTGGACGCCTTCTGAATCAAATGGGGGTTTTCCCTGGCCTACGCCTTTCCCTAATCTGTCGAATACCAGCAGTCCTCAGGAAGATCAGGCAAGACGGGGCGAGGGTAATACTCATAGCCCCCTTTTGGCACAAGAGGCCGATTCTTTTGGCTGAGGAGCATGTTGCTCACGGAGCCGTGGGTCCTTCCAGAGATCCAATACCTTCTAGCTCAGGGGCCGGTGTTTTCTCCTCGGGTGACTGGGCTGCATTTAACAGACTGGAACTTGAGGTCAGTGCTAGAGGATAAGGGGTTCTCTACCAACTTGATCTCTACTTTACTTGCTAGTAGAAAGTCGGTCACTACAAAAATTTATGGTAGGACAAGGAAAAAGTTCTTATCATCCATGGGGTGTTCTCCAGAAGGAAAGGTACCCCTAAAGGAGATCCTGGAGTTCCTTCAGAAAGGGCAAGAACAGGGCCTGGCGATTAGTACCTTTGAAAGTTCAAGTGTCAACTCTAGGGGCTCTTTATAATTTAAAACTAGTGGGTAATCGGTGGGTGATCAGATTTATTTAGGCCTGCGCTAGATCAAGACCAGTCCCAATGACCAGGGTCCCTCCATGGGACTTGAACTTGGTCTTAAATGCTTTAACCGAACCCCCCTTTGAACCTTTAGCTAAAGGGTCCATGAAACTGATTACATTAGAAATCATACTCCTAGTAGTCCTTACATCAGCGCGGAGAATCAGTGATATACAAGCCCTATCAGCAGATCCTCCCTTTACCGTGATGAATGATAGGCAGGATCAGGTTTTAAGACTATCCTATCTCCCTAAAGTAGTGTCTAGGTTCCATATGTCGCAGGAGATATCTCTACCTTCCTTCTGTCCTGACCCAAAGAATGATAGGGAAAGGAAATTCCACACCCTAGATGTCAGGAGATGCCGCCTTCACTATTTAGGGGCAACAAAATCTGTGTATCTACTTCCAGGGTTCTAGGAAGAGGATGGGCGCCTCGAAGGGTACCCTATCCAGGTGGCTAAGGGAAGCTATCCATTTGGCCTATGTGAGTGCGGGAAGACCGGCCCGGAGGACCTGAGGGCACACTCTTCAAGGGCATTGGCAACATCTTGGGCTGAAAAAGCAGATGTATCCATTGAATAAATCTGTAAGGCAGCTACGTGGTCAGTCACCCTCACCCTTCTGTAGTCACTATAGACTGGATCTTTCTGCCTCTTTTGATCTCACATTTAGGAAAAGGGTTCTACAAGCTGTGGTCCCTCCCTAATAGAGTAATTCTCTGTAATTCTCTCATTGGTGCTGTCATGGGTGATAGGAAAACATGTATATTGCTTACCAGTAATATATTTTTACGAAACCCATGTCCGCACCTTTATATTCCCTCCCGTTACTAAGCCTTCACCCTTTGGTTGGTGGATTATTGTATATAGGTTTTCCAATTAAAGTGGGGTTGAGGATAATTGCTATAGTCAGTAAAAGTTGTATAAATGTATATACATGTTTGTACACGAACTCTGAGGTCCTCTCGTGTGCTGTAATCCACTGATGTGGAGAGAGTAGGCGCCCTTTTTACCTTAAAGGTTCCCTGTCCTTGAAGGGCATGGTGCTGTCACGGGTTTCGTAAAAACACATTACCGGTAAGTAATATACGTGTTTTGATGATATTCTAATTTTGTGAAATGCACCTGTTCATCTTAAAGGGAACCTGTCACCAGGAATGAGGTGTCACCACACCTGCCACTGGCTCAGCTTCTCCAGGCCGCTGTCCAGTCTCAGCTCGTGGCTTCACCTCATCTCATGCCACTTCCCCACCACTTTCTGGCCACAGCTATGTGAAGTCACCCTTCAGAACTGGGTAGGCAATTAGTCACCAGGCAACCAAACTAGCGGTGTCCTGTCAGTTCGATCGAGTCTATCGGATCCAAACCTGGGAGAGTGTCCGGAAGATACTGCAGGCAGCAGTTTCCCACGGTATAAGCTTTAGCAGAAGTGGAAAAGTTCTGTGGTAACAGTATATTTAGTTATGTTTAGTATATTTAGTTATTTATGCTTATTATATTTAGTTTATATTTGGTTTTCTTTCCCACCACAGGGATTATATGTCGTCCAATGAAGCGACCCATAAAAAGATGTATAAAATCTTTCTTGTGGTCTTTATTTGGGGCCAATGCACCGACCCTTGTTTGCCCGATCAGGCGGCATTTTCTCTCGTAGCTGGATTATTTTTCTTTCTTGCATTAATTCCTTTAATTCTCCTACTGCTTTCTCACTAAACTGAGGAGTCCTAATGCTAGCAGTAGTGGCATTGTCTGCTGGGCAGAAGTCAATTTTCCTTTGCTAGGATGTATTATTTGTGTTAACCTCCAGGTAGCAGCAGACTAACACCATAGTTTGTGTCCGTAGTGAAGTGACCGAGAAACACAAGTTTTGTAGGTTTGTGAGAAAATGTTAGTACATCAATCTTCTCATCTACCCTGCTCTGTAACATGGTACCTGCAGTTTGGATTCCCTGTGTATGTGCACCTAGGCAGAGACCTGTCAATCCAGGACAGTGGGTGGGGAGATAACACCAGAGACCTGCCCAATCCAGCGCAGCTTGGTCCCCGTCGGATTTTAAAGTGTGTTTTTCTCTCATGCCGCAGTATTTTCAGAATCAAACGTACCTGAGATCATACATCCAGCGCCTTGTACATGCTGGTCTTGGGTCTGAGCACCCTGCATTTTTGTTTTTTTATTCATCAAATCTTATGTGCATGTAATGTAGTGTGAGTGTAGTAATATACTCACCTGCCGCTGCTCTCTCCTGTATCCATCGCCGTTCTGCTCGGCATCTGAGTCGCGTCACCGCGCTTCAGACTCTCCGTGTCACGCAGCGCTCTCGATGACCTGTGAAGTCTCTTTTACAATGTAAGTCTATGGAGCGTCAGAATGAGGATTCATAGTCTTTCACTGTAAAAGAGACTTCTGGACCCCGCATAGCAATAGAAACTAGCTGGCTTGCTCTCTCCTCTGTTACATCACTAAAAAGTGAAGCAGAATGGTGGTGTACACCGGAGAGAGCAGTGGTAGGCGAGTATATTACTACACTCACACTACATTACATGCGCTTAGTGGGAGTGCTTCTTTTAGTGCTACAAAATTATCTGTTAAAGCTAAATCTGATGTGGCCGTCGCCGACCCTGTTACCTCATTGTGCAGCCAGCAATAGACCGTGTAATACAGGGGTTGTAGTATAGGAGGCAAATTCAAATTCAAAGAAGCTTTATTGGCAGGACTAAATACACATTAGTTTTGCCAAAGCAAGTGTACAAAAGGGGGATAGGGATAGGGATGTTGAGTAGGGGCAGATCCAGGGTGGGGGCTATGGAAGTCCATGGCATAGGGAGGGGTGATGGGGGCGCAGGTCCAGGGTGGGGGCTATAAAAGTCCATGGCATAGGGTGGGGTGATGGGGGCAGATCCGGGGTGGGGGCTATAGAAGTCCATGGCATATCATAGTTCTCTATCTCGCAGTCTATGACATTCGCTCACGTACCGCGCTGCTATCTCCGCTGCTCTCTCTTCTTCCCCCAGCAAGATATATGTTTTCTCTTCCTCCTTCATGGTGATGAAATCCGGGAAGAGATGTGAGAGTCTCCTGAAGTGAGTGTCCCTCACCGCTGAGTATTTGGAGCAGTGTAGCAGGAAGTGGGTTTCGTCCTCTATGGCCTCCTGGTCACAGTGTTGGCATAGTCTTTCCTCCCTGGGCTTGTAGCTCTGCCTGTGTCGGCCGGATTCGATGGCCAGACTGTGAGCGCTGAGTCTATACCGGCTCAGGATCTGGCGGTATCTGGGGTCCGGGAGTTTCTCCAGGTATGGGGCCAGACTGTAGTCTCTCTGTAGACTCCGGTACATGGTCAGTTTCTGGGAGCTGATGATGTCGTTCTTCCAGTCACTGACATACCTCTCCTGGCCTTCGTCTACCATCTTCCTGATTTCGGCTTTTGTCAGGTTGTTGTGATTGGTGTTCTGGTCAGGTTGGGTTTGGGTGAGCTGTTCCGAGGGTCCAAGTTTTTCTGTTTCACCTACGTGTGTCAGGGCTTTATGGTGATGGGAGCTTGGATTGCTCCTACGTAGGTGAGCCCGAAATGACAGTGCCCTCTTTAGAACCGTTAGGTGTAGACGGAATCTGCCCAGCTCGGCCCGGCAGGCACTAGCAGTCAAGCCTTTTATCATGAAACCCAATAGCAAAAAAATTATTTTTGGACCCCATTGCATGCATTTAAGTATGAAAAAAATGTCTACCAAGGTGGACAACCCCTCTAATTTACCATTATATGTCACTGCTCTGACTAATGCTGGTTTTTGTTGTTTTAAACAAGTGACTTTTATGAGCATGAAGCTTTAATGATGGAGGAAGAAGGAGCTGTTATTGTTGGTCTTCTCATGGGACTTAACATGATTGATGCAAATTTATGCCTCAAAGGAGAAGATTTAGATTCTCAGGTAAGAGTTCAAAAAAATAAATGGATTTTTCTGAATTTTAGCTTGCGCTATTTTATGTCAAACAGAAATATAGTGAAATAAGCATGGCTACTATTCACATGTTTATGGTTTAAAAAAAACATAGCAGAAAAAAGGCAGGTGCAAAATGCTGATGAAACAACCACCCACCCAAAACACCTTTAAAAGTCACAAATTTTTTTGGTGGAACTTGCAAGTTGAGAACATTTTTTACGACTTTGGACATTTACATGCCAGTCTTGGCCAACTCCTCCAAAATGTGCGCAGCATGGGCAAGACTACGTATGGCTAAGCCTACCCATCTAACTTATGGAAAGTTACACATTTTTGTTGTAATTTGCAGCAGAAATGTATTCCAGTCCCTGACTAAAGGACATTTCTGCTGTTAGGCACATGACACTTACTATAGTAGCCCCGTTCACTAAGACTGGCGCTTGCACAGCTCCAGTCGTCATGATCCAGAGCCATAATATGTGTTGCATATGTTGTATTTCACTTTTCTGCTGCATTTTTATTAGTAAATCTCTTCCTATTTTTTACCTTCTGGACTTTAATAATCAGTTATAAGTATTGCTAGATTTTAAAGGGAACCTGTCACATAAAAAAAATTATGCAGATATGGGGTTAATAGTGTTCTGAATTTTCCCAGTGCCTACACTTAGAACCCCCCCTGCCGGGAGGAAAACAACTTTATTCCCTCAAGCAGCATTCGGGTTTCAGTCATGGAAGCTAGCCGACGTGGATTCAATCACCGCTTTGTGTAGAGAGCAGTGGCTATAACCACACTCCTGACAATGACAGCAGCTCAACATTAGTACCGGCTGTGTCTTTACAGCCGCTGCTCCGTTTACACAAAGTGGTGACTCAAACCTCCTCGGTGCCTCCTCCATGACTGGAACCCAAACGGTGCCTGGGGGAATGAAGTTTATTTCCTCCCGGCAGTGGAGGTTTAAGTGCCAGCAGCAGGATGTCCAAAACACAATTAACCAGTGGATTAACGCAATATCTGCAGGTTAATAGCTTTTTCTCTATCGCCCATGACAGCACCACGGAGAGAGGAATCCGCCCTTCAGGGACAGAGAACCTACAGATAAAAAGGGCGGTACCTCTCTCTCGCATCAGTTGGTTTCCTATCCCTGACTGGGAACCTACAGTTCTGCGGTACCTGTGAGAAGATGCAGGTGAAGATCCAGGGCCGGCCAGTCCGGGTTATGGTAGCGGGGAGACCCCTGCTATGGCTAGTGCGGTGCTTGATGCCACCACCACTGAGACCGAAGGGGGGAAGCGCGGCCGCCGCTTCGGGAAGGATGCAGGGGCTTCCGGGGTCCCGGCGGGGGCATGCGCAGATTCAGCGTGCGCCCTGAAGAGGAAAGAAAGATGGCCGGCGCTCCGGAAGTACATGCGGGGCTTCCGTGTTCCCGGCCAGCGCATGCGCAGCTGAGGCGTTCCCTGGTTATGCGGCTACAGTAGGGGGGTGGACCGGAAGTGAGCACAGGAGACGCTGGGCGTTATATTCAAAAGGGAGATAGTGTGCAGACGCTCCCTGCTGCATGCAGTCCCTGTGAAACCATGGAGGACAGCGAACCGCAACATCAGCAGCCACAGCACAGCAGAAATTCTGGTATGATGGATAAGTCACCATCTTCAAAAGGCCCTTTACTGGATCCCGTTCCTCCTCCAGAACCGGTACCTGCGGCTGCGTCTGATGGGTGAGTGATCTTCTTGAAAGTTCACCATTGTGATTGGGGTTCCTTTCTCTTCCTTTTTATTAGGGAAGGAAGAGATTGGAAAAGGCGAAGCACAGATGTTGACCAATGTGTGATAAAGTATTACCTGTTGCCTGGGATAAGAAGCTTTGTCACTCTTGCATAGGACAAGTGCTATGTGAGGAAACCCCAGACTTCGCCTCCGAGCTGAGATCCCTAATCAAAACGAAGATTGAAAGTGCCTTTAAGTCCCTTAAACAGGGGGGATAAGACTAGGGAAAAGGAATCGACCATATACTCCCAGTCTGATTCCTCTAGCTGCGGGGGCATAGGCTCAGACGTATTAGATTCTTCCTCATCCTCGGACGATGAAAAGGGGGGACGTCACTGCTTTCCCCTAGACAAAGTAGATAGCCTGGTAAAGGCGGTGAGATCTACCATGGGGGTGATAGACCCTATCCCTGACAAGACTGTGCAGGACATAATGTTTGGTGGGTTAGGCCAAAAGAGGCGTAAAGTTTTTTCCCCTGAACCAAAGCATCCAGGCCCTAATTAAAAAAGAATGGGAAAATCCTGACAGGAAAAACTCGTCGGTACCTTCCCTTAAAAGAAAATACCCCTTTGAGATGAGGCATCAGCATCTAGGGATAAGGCCCCGAAATTAGATGTCGCAGTGGCCAAATCCTCAAAATAATTTGTCCTCCCTTTGAGGACATGGGAACATTGAAGGACCCTTAGGATAAGAAATCTGACACTTTCCTTAAAGGGGCATGGGAATCAGCGGCGGTTGGGGTTATCTTAGGCCCACTATAGCAGCTGCCTGTACCTTCAGATCCCTTATGATATGGGTGGATCAGTTAGAGAAGCAGCTGTGAGATGGGGTACCCAGGCACAAAGTACTGGAATCCATTTCCTTGATATGAGGTGCAGCTGCTTTCTTGGCAGATACAGCAGCTGATTCAGTTAGGTTAACGTCCAAGTCTGCGGCTCTCTCGAATGCAGCCCGTAGAGCGTTCTGGCTCAAATGCTGGCCGGTAGATTTGCCGACTAAACTGAAGTTATGTTCAATCCTATGCGAGGGAGAATTTTTGTTTGGAGAAACTCTGGATGATATCCTTCAAAAGACTGGGGATAGAAAAAAAGGATTCCCTAATTTGGCCCCCACCTCACTTAAATTCTTCCGAAGGAGGCCCCCGAGGGAGCAGAATTGATGGGATGAGGGGAAAAGTAAGGACAGGGGGTTCCTCTTCGGAAATTCCTCTCAAGGTAAAAAATCCTCAAAGTAACTTTATTTACCGGGTGGGGGGGAAGATTATTCCGTTTCCTTCCGGCCTGGGAGAATATCTCAAACAGCCCCTGGATACTGAATCTGGTCAGAAAAGGCCTTCGAATAGACTTCCACTCCCTCTCTCCCCAGAACTTTGTCATAACTCCCTTAAGGCCCTCTCCACAAGAACAGGTGGCCCTGGAATGGAAGGTTTTGGATCTTGTAAGCAAAGTCGTTCTCCAGGAAGTCCCTCCTCAAGAAAGGAGTAACAGACTCTACTCCCCGTTGTTTCTGGTGACCAAACCAGATGGATCTTACCGGATGGACGATCATAAACTTGCGGAAACTGAACTGCTATATGAGAGATCAGAAATTCAAGATGGAATCAATAAAATCGACCATCAAAATACTGTTTCCGAATTATTTTATGACGGTTCTGGATCTCAGCGATGCTTACTATCATGTCCCCATTCACAAAGAGTCCCAAAGGTTTCTCAGGCTAGCAGTTTCCATAACGGGGGAAATAAGGGAATTCCAGTACAAAGCCCTCCCCTTCGGATTATCAATAGCCCCTTGAGTATTTACCAAGTTAGTAGCAAAAATTATGGCACATCTGAGGAAACAGGACATTTTAATAGTCCCGTACTTGGACGATTTTTTTGATAACGGGCGATTCAGCTCGACACTGCAGAGAGCAGCTGGACAGAGTAATGAATATCCTAGGAGATCTGGGCTGGCTCTTTAAACATGAAAAAGTTAAGGCTAGAGTCAAGCACGGTACAGGAATTCCTGGGGTTAATATTGGACTCTCTGAGGCAGGAATGCGTCTCCCAGTGGGGAAAAAAGGGAAGATCATAGACCTGGTGTTGAAAGCTTCTCTGAGCCCTTCCATGACTTTGAGGAAAGCCATGTCCCTACTGGGTTCCCTTTCTGCTTGTTTACCAGCAGTTCAGTATGCACAGCTACACACCAGGGATCTCCAATGGGATATACTGAAGAACCTTGCCTCATTAATGGGTCACTTAGAGGGCCACATGACTGTCTTTAACCACTATTCATTCCCTAGATTGGTGGAGAGATGTCAGCAATCTGTCCAAAGGTCACAACCGACGTAAGCCCCAAGGGATGGGGGCTCAACTGGGCGACAGAATTACTCAGGGGGCCTTGAGAATTGCTCGAGGCATCATCAAACCAGAAAGAGCTATTGTCAGTGGGTCACGCACTATTACATTTTCTGGAAATTCTACAGGGTCATCATGTTCGGGTGTTTTTGGATAATCAGGTAGTAGTGGCCTATCTAAGCCAGGTTTCGGGCCCTAATGGACACAACAGCCCAGATTTTCAGTTTAGCAGAGATCAATTTTCTATCCCTATCTGCATTGCACATACAGGGGGTAGAAAACCAGAAAGCAGACTTTGAGCCACACCCAATTAAGACAGGGCGAATGGGTTCTGAAGCAGTCCATTTTCGAACAGATTGTGGAAATGTGCGGGCCCCCGGTCATAGATCTGTTTGCCAATGTTAACTACAGAAAGGTGGAAGCCTTTTGCTCCCTGGATCCCATGGGGAATACTCAGGCCATAGACGTTTTCATGATATCATGGACTCAAAGCCTAGCATATTCTTTTCCCCCAATTATTCTCATCTCAGAGGTTCTACGGAAGGCCAGGGAGAACAAATCAAAACTAATATTAATAGCCCCCTTCTGGCCAAAAAGAACTTGTTTCTCCTGGCTGAGGATGTTGTCGATCACTGATCTTTGGGTTCTGCCGGAACTTCCGGACCTTCTTTCTCAAGGACCAATGTTCCACCCTCAGGCAGCAAACCTTCATTTAACAGTGTGGAATTTGAAGGGGCGCTGTTGAGGGATAGAGGTTTTTTGGCAAATTTGGTTTCTACACTATTAACAATTATAACAATTGTCACCACAGAGCTTATGGTAAAACCTGGAGGAAATTCCTGTCCACCTCAGGGGTAAGAGTCCAGGATGGGGTCCCAATCCCTGTGATCCAGTAGTTTCTACAGAAGGGTCTGGAACAGGGCCTGGCAGTCAGCACATTAAAAGTACAGGTAGCAGCCCTAGGAGCTCTATATAATCAGGATATAGCGGGCAATCTGTGGGTAGCACATTTTATCAGAGCCTCTGCAAGATCTAGGCCAATAGTCAGCCAGAAGTTACCACCTTGGGATTTAAATTTGGTCCTATCAGCTCTAACAGGTCCTCCATTTGAACCCCTAGATTCAGTCCCTCTCAGGATCCTATCATTCAAAACTGTTCTCATTGTGACTTTAACATCAGCCCGGAGAGTAAGCAATATACAGGCCTTATCTGCATGTCCTACCTTCACTACAATTCTAGATGATAAGGTTATTCTGAAACCTAACCCAGCCTACTTACCAAAGGTAGCATCTCGTTAACATAGATCCCAAAAGGTAGTCCTTCCTTCCTTTTGCTCTTACCCTTAAAATAGGGAAGAAGGAAGATTCCACACCTTAAATGTTAGAAGATGTTTGGTTCAGTACCTAGAGTCCACCCAGAGTTGTAGGAAGGAAGGCTCTCTTTTTGTGTGTTTTCAGGGGCCTAGAAAGGGAGTCAATGCCTCCAAGATTACCCTGGTGAGATGGATAAGAGATGCTATAGCCTTGGCCTATTCATCTAGTGGGAATGTCATCCCGGAGGGGCTGAAAGCTCATTCTACAAGAGCAATAGCAACCTTCTGGGCGGAAAGGTCGACGATATCAATAGAACACATCTGTAAGGCTGCGACTTGGTCATCACCTTCCACTTTTTTTAAGCACTATCGGTTGGACCTAGCCTCTTCTTCTGACTTAACCTTTTGGAGAAAGGTTCTTCAGGCTGTGGTCCCTCTCTAAGTTACAAATCTCTGTAATTCTCTCCTTGGTGCTGTCATGGGGGGGATAAAGAAAGACTTAGTTACTTACCGGTAACGGGATTTTTCAGAGCCCATGACAGCACCTGTTTATTCCCTCCAATCACATGTGTGGTGAGCACGTTTTCACGTTTTCATTGTTTGTAGTGTGCTCATATATAGACACGGTGTTTTTTAGATAAGCAGTATGATAAAGTATATTTGTTGTTGTTGTTGCCATTAACCCGGAGGTCTTACTATGCTCTGTAAACCAACTGATGCGAGGGAGAGGTACCACCCTTTTTATCTGTAGGTTCCCTGTCCCTGAAGGGCGGATTTCCCTCTCTTCGTGGTGCTGTCATGGGCTCTGAGTAATCCCGTTACTGGTAAGTAACTACGTCTTTTTCACATGACAGGTTCTCTTTAAAGAGGGTTTTCTTTTTTGACTCTTACTTTTGTGTACACAGGTGTTTTTTTTATTTAATTTTTTTCTTTTGTTTTTTTTTTTCTTTCGCTGTTGTAGGTGGGCATCATTGACTTTTCTTTCTGTCTGAAGGATGTGCAGCTAAGTGATAGTGAAAAAAAGTATGTATTATAATTGATTATATTTTCCATGACTTAATATATTTTCTAATGTTGTATATTTTATAACCCCTTAATGAAGCTAATTTTGACCGTAATGACCAGGCTCCATTTTTTTTTTTTCAAATCTGACATGTCACGTTGGGTGTTAATAATGACTCTAGAATGCTTGAACATCCCAGTGATTCTGAAGATAAAGTACAATCTGCTTTACGGCTTTTACAAAAATTACTAAAATGTAATGAAAATGTAGAAAAATTAGCAATTTTCAAACTGAATCCTCTTACTCTTAAACCACATAGTCAGATAGTTCTTGTTACATTTTTTTGTTTTTTCAAGAAAATGTATGTATACCGTAATAATTTTTTTACTGAGCTATTCCATTTTGAAGTGTCTTTGAGTTGTCTATGTATTGGAAAACCCCCAGAGGTGATAACATTTTAAAAACTGCACCCTACAATTTTTTTCTAAACTGCTGTCAAAAAGTTTTAGTCCTTCCAATGCTACACAGGAATTAAACCAAAAATATATATTTTTCCATTAAAATACTGCTTCAGCACAAAGTGTTTTCATTTTCAAAAGCGTTAATAGGAAAAATTGAACCAAAATTTATTACACAATTTCTCCCGGATGTGTCAGTAATGCTTATATGGTCAAAAACTGTAGTTTGGGAACAAGGCAAGGCTCGGAAGATAACAACAGGTACCAAAACAGCAGAAACCCTCACAAGTGTCCTTATTTGGAAAACTAAACCCCACAAGTAATTTATTAATTTATCTTGGGGTGTGTGGTAATCTTTTTTTTTTTTTTTTTTTTCTTTTAAAAACTCCTTTTATTGAAGATTATACCAGGGATGTTGAGTCCCAGTCTGTGTCAATTTTGGTGGAGTGGAAGTCTGTATAAAATGGACCAATTCTTAAAATATATAATATATTGGGTACAGTTATTCAATGCAGATTTGCGCTGTAATTTGTTTCATAAAAATTAGCGAAAGTTATAAAATGTCCTATAAATGACTATTCTATTCCTTATCTAAGAATCTAGGCTTTTAGTTCAGATGAATGTGTGCTGCACTTTATACACATGCTCAGTAGTGAGGCAGTGCTGTGTGTAGCGCCGGCGCCAGCGTCCCTGTCCTCTGCCAGGCAGGGACGCTGTTCCCCTGCGCCAGCGTCCCTGTCCTCTGCCAGGCAGGGACGCTGTTCCCCTGTTCCAGTGTCCTCTGCCAGGCAGGGACGTCGCTCCCCTTACCCTCGCTCGGCGTCCTCCTTCCGCCCTGCTGGGGCTGCGTGCTCCTTCCCTGCCACTGGGCTTAGGGCGCGCGCGTGCACTCCCCCACTCTTAAAGGGGCCGCGCACATCTTTCAAAAAAGGTCCCCGGCCAATGCCGGAGGATTCCACCTTATATAAAGCACCTCCTCCTTAATGGAGGTGCCCGGGCAATGTTGTTGCACTGTTCACTACTCTGCTTCAGCCCTCAGGTTCCGTTACCAGTTACCTGCCTGTTTCCTGCCAGTTTGCTGTCTGCTACCTGTCCGCTAGCCTACCTGGAGGCTCCACCGTCCGACAGTCTGCCCGCCATCACCTGCCAGTCTGTCTATGACCAGCCTGCCCGTTTATCTGCTGATGTTCACCGGTTACCAGTCTGCTAGCCTACCTGGAGGCGTCAACGTTCGACAGTCTGTCCACCATCACCTGTCAGTCTGTCTACGGACCAGTCAGCCCGTTAATCTGAGGACGCACATCTACCATCTGCCTGCTAGCCTACCGGGAGGCTCAACCATCACAGGTCGTTCCTGCCTGTCTATCCAGAGACTGCCCCGGTCACTTGCCGTGACTACCTGCCTGTCTATCCAGAGACTGCCCCGGTCACTTGCCGTGACTACCTGCCTGTCTATCCAGAGACTGCCCCGGTCACTTGCCGTGACTACCTGCCTGTCTATCCAGAGACTGCCCCGGTCACTTGCCGTGACTTCCTGCCTGTCTATCCAGAGACTGCCCCGGTCACTTGCCGTGACTACCTGCCTGTCTATCCAGAGACTGCCCCGGTCACTTGCCGTGACCTCTTGCCTGTCTGTCCAGAGACTGCCCCGGTCACTTGCCGTGACTTCCTGTCCGTCTTCCCCGGGCGCCACCCGCTCCTTTACAAGGAAAGCCTCCTTGTATAATAGCTCAGAGGTTCCGCCTCCCAGACCCGTTACAGTTTGCTCGGGCCATGGAACCCGGTGGCACCCAAACTCCCTCGCTCTCTGACCTGTGTCATGAACTGTCTCGTCAGAGGTCTCAACAGGAGTCCATCCTGGGTCACCTGCGGAATGTTAATTCCCGCCTGGACACTCTGACTGCTTCACCAGCAACCACCGCTGGCGCTATGACTCGCAATCCGGCAGTTCCGCTGCTCACCAATTCCGTGGTTTCCGTTCCCGGACCTCGACTTTCAGCACCTCCTCGTTTTGGAGGCGACCCTGCTCTGGCTCGGGGATTCATTAACCTGTGCTCCCTGCACTTTGAACTCCTGTCCCACCAGTTTAACTCCGACCGGGCCAAAATTGCCTTCATCATGTCCATCTCACCGGAGAGGCTCTGGCCTGGCTTAATCCTCTTTGGGAGAGAGAAGACCCCCTGGTGTCCGACCTGCCTGCCTTTCTCTCGGCCTTCCGGAAGGTATTCGACGAACCCGGACGGAAGACCTCCTCCGCATCATCTCTGCTACGCCTCCGTCAGGGAAGTCTCACCGTGGGTCAATATGCCATACGGTTCCGTACCCTTGCCTCGGAGCTGGCTTGGGATAATGACGCTCTTATATCTGTCTTCTGGGAGGGTTTGTCCGGTCGTATTAAAGATGAACTTGCCGGTCGGGACATTCCTACCTCTCTCGATGACCTAATAACTCTTGCCAATCGAATTGATCTACGGTTCCAGGAGCGCGCCAAAGAGGTCACCGTGAGAGAAGGTTTCCTCGTCTAACTCCTACTTTTCAGAAACCCGTAACTCCTTCCGTTTCTCCCCAGGTACACACTTCTGAGCCTATGCAGGTCGACCAGACCAAGATGGTCAAAGCCCGTCAGGACTTACGCCGTGCCGAGGGGAGTTGCTTCTACTGTGGCAGTAAGGAGCATCTGATCCGTACCTGTCCGGAGAGGTCGGGAAACGCCAGTGTCTAGGTTCGCTTGGAGAGGTCAACCTAGACAAGAATAAATCCTCTCCATCTCTGCTGCTGTCAGTCTCAATTCTTCTCGTGAGAACCGTTTTTTCGAACTAGCCCAACTTGATTCTGGAGCAGCCGGGAATCTTGTTTCACAGGCTCTGGTAGAAAAATATTGCATTCCTACCAAACCTCTGGTTGTACCAGTATCTGTCGCTGCTGTGGATGGGGGTCTCCTACCACGTCCCATCCAACTTATCACCGAATCCATAACCCTGCAGGTGGGAATGTTGCATTCTGAGAGCATCTCGTTTCATGTTCTGCCTGGACTCTCTCACGCTTTCTTATTAGGTCTACCTTGGCTCCAAAAGCATGCACCCGTGCTCGACTGGCAGACTGGAGAGATCCTTCGCTGGGGACAGGACTGTCATAAAACGTGTTTGGTTCCTGTTCATCCCGTCCGTTTTCTCCTACACCAACTAATCTACCTGGGCTCCCGATTCCATATTGGTCATTCGCTGATGTCTTTAATAAAAAGGAGGCAGAGACATTACCCCCTCACAGACTTATGATTGGCCGATCGACCTGCTACCCGGTACTACTCCTCCCCGTGGGCGTATTTACCCATTGTCCGCTGCTGAGACCAGGTCGATGTCCGAATATATCGAGGAGAATTTGGCCAAGGGATTCATCCGGAAATCTACCTCCCCAGCGGGAGCAGGTTTCTTCTTCGTAAAAAAGAAAGACGGCTCTCTCCGTCCCTGTATTGACTACAGAGGTCTAAACCTGATCACGGTGAAGAATAAGTACCCTCTTCCGCTCATTCCAGAATTGTTTGATCGTCTGAGGAGGGCTAGAATCTTCACCAAACTGGATCTTCGTGGGGCATATAACCTAGTCCGTATCCGTCGGGGGGATGAATGGAAGACGGCATTCAACACCCGGGACGGCCACTACGAGTATTTGGTGATGCCCTTTGGTCTCTGTAATGCTCCGGCAGTCTTTCAAGAGTTGGTCAATGACATCTTCCGAGACCTTCTCTACTCCTGCGTTGTGGTGTACCTGGACGACATCTTGGTCTTCTCTCCGGATCTCCAGTCTCACCGGAGGGACGTTCGTCAGGTTCTGCTCAGGGTCAGGCAGAATCACCTCTTCGCTAAATATGAGAAGTGCCTCTTTGAGCAGACCTCGCTTCCGTTTTTGGGCTACATCATTTCTCAGACAGGCCTACGAATGGATCCGGAGAAACTGTCTGCCATCGAGAAATGGCCCCGACCGGAGGATTGAAGGCCATTCAGCGGTTCCTGGGCTTCGCCAATTATTACCGTCTCTTCATACCGCACTTCTCTTCCCGGACTGCTCCAATCTCCGCGCTCACCCGCAAGGACGCTAACCCCAAACAGTGGACGCCCAAAGCAGAGGAGGCCTTTCTTTCCTTAAAACAGGCCTTCTCTTCGCTTCAGTGCTGCATTGCCCGGACGGCAACAAGCAGTTCTTCCTGGAGGTTGACGCTTCCTCCTCTGGAGCCGGAGCGGTACTTACTCAAAAGTCTTCTTCCGGGAGGATGGTATCTTGCGGCTTCTTCTCCAAACTCTTCTCCTCTTCTGAGCGCAATTACTCCATAGGAGACCGAGAGCTATTGGCCATCAAGTTGGCATTGGAGGAGTGGCGTTACCTACTCGAGGGGGCTCTTCATCCGGTAATCATTTACACTGACCACAAAAATTTGGCTTACCTCCAGCATGCCCAGAGACTTAACCCTCGCCAAGCCCGGTGGTCCTTGTTTTTTGCCCGCTTTTACTTTCTTTTACATTTCCGCCCGGCAGACAAGAACATCAAAGCGGATGCCTTGTCCCGGTCCTTCCTGGTGTCGGATCTCGAGGAGGAACTAAACATATCATCGATCCGCCAGAGTGATGCAGGTGGCTCCCGTGAGTCTAAATCGTCTCCCTCCTGGTAAGACGTTCGTATCGGTACCCGATCGGGAGAGGATCCTACACTGGGGTCATTCATCTAAACTAGCTGGCCACGCTGGTCAGAAAAAGACCCTCCAGCTCATTACCCGGCATTACTGGTGGCCTACCCTGCACAAGGACATAATAGACTTTGTTTCTGCCTGTGCCTCCTGTGCCCGCAACAAAGTTCCGAGACACCTGCCTGCCGGCCGCCTTCTTCCGCTTCCTGTACCCGCTGCCCCCTGGCAGCATATAGCCATGGACTTCATAACTGATCTTCCCGTCTCTGCTGGTTGTATGGTCATTTGGGTGGTCGTAGACCGATTTTCCAAGATGGCTCACTTCATTCCCCTGCCAGGCCTTCCATCAGCACCCGAGTTGGCTAAAGACTTTATCCGCCACATGTTCCTTCTTCATGGTCTGCCTCGTCACATTGTGTCGGATCGTGGGGTACAGTTCACCTCACGTTTCTGGAGAGCCACTTGTAAGTTGCTAGACGTCTCCCTGGATTTCTCCTCCGCCTACCACCTACACTCCAATGGTCAAGTGGAGCGGATCAATCAGATTCTGACCAGTTATCTCCGGCACTTCGTTAATGCCCACCATTCTGATTGGGTGGATCTCCTGCCATGGGCCGAATTTTCTTACAACAATCACGAGAGCGAATCTTCCTCCAAATCTCCGTTTTTTGTAGTCTTCGGTCAGCATCCTCGGATCCCTGTTCCCGTCTCCACCACTGTGGACAATCCAGCTGCGGAATCTCTTGTTAACGAATTTTCCTCCATATGGGAGAGTACCCGGTCCGCACTCATTCTGTCATCCGAGCGCATGAAGAAACATGCTGACAAAAAACGTCTGGATCCCCCTCAATTCCGTCCTGGAGATAAGGTCTGGCTCTTGTCCAAGTATGTCCGGCTCAAGATTCCTTCCTACAAGTTAGGTCCTCGGTTCATCGGTCCTCTGGAGGTCATCAGTCAGATCAACCCGGTGTCCTATAAATTGAGACTCCCGGCCAATTTGCGGATTCCTAACTCCTTCCATGTATCTCTCCTCAAACCGGTGGTTCTTAACTCTTTTGTCAAGCCTACAGGTACACCTCCTGCTCCAGTTTCTGCTGAAAACGAATTTGAGGTAGAGAACATTCTGGCCACCAAAAGGGTAAGGAGAAAGACCTATTTTCTGGTGGATTGGAAGGGGTTTGGTCCTGAGGAGAGAACGTGGGAGCCTCGGGAGAACATCCATGCCCCTCTCATCCTAGCTAAATTTCTTTCTGGCCTAAAAAAGGGGGGGCCTAAAGGGGGGGGTACTGTAGCGCCGGCGCCAGCGTCCCTGTTTCCTCTGCCAGGCAGGGACGCTGTTCCCCTGCGCCAGCGTCCCTGTCCTCTGCCAGGCAGGGACGCTGTTCCCTTGCGCCAGCGTCCTCTGCCAGGCAGGGACGTCGCTCCCCTTACCCTCGCTCGGCGTCCTCCTTCCGCCCTGCTGGGGCTGCGTGCTCCTTCCCTGCCACTGGGCTTAGGGTGCGCGCGCGTGCACTCCCCCGCTTTTAAAGGGGCCGCGCGCATCTTTCAAAAAAGGTCCCCGGCCAATGCCGGAGGATTCCACCTTATATAAAGCACCTCCTCCTTAATGGAGGTGCCCGAGCAATGTTGTTGCACTGTTCACTACTCTGCTTCAGCCCTCAGGTTCTGTTACCAGTTACCTGCCTGTTTCCTGCCAGTTTGCTGTCTGCTACCTGTCCGCTAGCCTACCTTGAGGCTCCACCGTCCGACAGTCTGCCCGCCATCACCTGCCAGTCTGTCTATGACCAGCCTGCCCGTTTATCTGCTGATGTTCACCGGTTACCAGTCTGCTAGCCTACCTGGAGGCGTCAATGTTCGACAATCTGTCCACCATCACCTGTCAGTCTGTCTACGGACCAGTCAGCCCGTTAATCTGAGGACGCACATCTACCATCTGCCTGCTAGCCTACCGGGAGGCTCAACCATCACAGGTCGTTCCTGCCTGTCTATCCAGAGACTGCCCCGGTCACTTGCCGTGACTACCTGCCTGTCTATCCAGAGACTGCCCCGGTCACTTGCCGTGACTACCTGCCTGTCTATCCAGAGACTGCCCCGGTCACTTGCCGTGACTACCTGCCTGTCTATCCAGAGACTGCCCCGGTCACTTGCCGTGACTTCCTGCCTGTCTATCCAGAGACTGCCCCGGTCACTTGCCGTGACTACCTGCCTTGCTATCCAGAGACTGCCCCGGTCACTTGCCGTGACCTCCTGCCTGTCTGTCCAGAGACTGCCCCGGTCACTTGCCGTGACTTCCTGTCCGTCTTCCCCGGGCGCCACCCGCTCCCTTACAAGGAAAGCCTCCTTGTATAATAGCTCAGAGGTTCCGCCTCCCAGACCCGTTACACTGTGGGGTTGGAGTCGGGATTTTGAATCAGTGAAATTGAGATTGAGTTGGAGGTTTGGCTTACCGACACCTCAGCCCTGAATTATACAACAGAACAAGGTTACATCATAGAATAAAAGAGCCAATAGAATTTCTCATTGCTCTTTAATACTGTCTGACAAAGGTAGCCTTGCCCTTAGCATACCATGGGTCTAATATCATAACCAAAACCCATAAGACACCCATGTCAGGCAACAATTATCACCCTAATCACCTGGAGATGAATGTGAGTCAATGGGGAATCAAACTAAGGTTTCCATACCTTATCAAATTTTTCAGGACAATGTCTATTTTTATACCATCCTCTCAGAAAACTGCTATATTTACCATATTGACCGTGTGTGAAATTTGTGGAGGTTTTCTATCCAACCATCTCATGGTGATATCCTTGCAAGCCAAAATAATGTTTTACTGAGACGAGCGTGACGGTATTGAGGCCAGGTCTCTCCTCATCAAGGGTTCCTAATAGACACACCGTAGGTCAGAGTGGTACAGGGGATTGTATGATCTCAATGAGAAAAGCCGTGACCTCCTTCCAAAAGTCTGCAATAGCAGGGCAATACCACATCAAGTGTATAAAATCTGCCACCTCTTCCCCACACCTTTGGCAATCTGCAGTGGTAGATCTATCCATTTTATATAACCTCTTTTATATAACCTGCAAGGTGTCAGATAGCATTGATGGGACTGTGTACAATGGGACTAGCTTATTATTAATTGCCGGTGAAACATATTGTGGAGAGTTCAAGGCCTCGCTCCAATCCTCCTCTGGTAGGGACGGTGTTGCTGTCCATTTTCTCCCAACCAACAATGGCAATGAGTAACATTTCCTGCTTAGTAGCTCTGTGTATTAAAGATCCTCAACCCTTTGGCTCTTTAGAATCTCAATCAGGGAGTAAGAGGGTATGAAAGAATTTCCAATGTCTTAGAACTGGGTATTTAGAGCTGGCTTTAGTTAAAGATACCTAAAGAAAGTGTGGCCTGGGTGCTTGACATAGCTGTTGACTTTGACCAAAGGAAACAAGAACATCCTGAATATATACCTGTGCCAGTGTCTTGATCCCTAAGTTAGACCAAAACAGAGTATCTTGGAATTGCAGCAATTCAGGAAGAGCACAATTATGCCGTAAAGGGTACTCGGCTACTATATCCTTGAATTAAAAAAAATATTTTTGGTGTATTTCCACACTTGAACCCGCAAGTCTCTGAATTGGCAAGACGTAGCGCGAGTATTGCTTTGGAGCCTCCAAGACCCCCATATACTGTGTAGTCTCAAACAGTGTGCAAGGCAGTGTTCAGAATTAAGCAAATGATTATCTGCGATACAGTGTTGTCGAAAGGGAAGTTGTCCAGCTAAGTAGCATAAGAAAAAGTGCAGGAGTGTCGCACCTGCCTCATCCCTGGACCTGTGATGAGTGGTCAGTTTCAGTTTGTATCTGTTTTGAGCCCCATATGAATGCTAAATGGGAGTTGCTCATGGCAAAAACTTTGATTCTCCCAGCTACCGACTGAGGGAGGGAAACCCATGTTCTAATTTTATCCCTCACGTACAACAGAAGAGGGGATATATTCAAATCCCGGACTTGTATGTGATTTTTTTGTTATGTTTATACCTACATATTTAAAATTTAAAGTTGTATGCTATTCGTAACCTGCCGAATTCATCCCCAACTTTCCATAGTGCTTGAAAGTAGCAGTATGGATTTCTGCCAGTTTATTTTTAGATCGGAGAACTGGCAAAATTCATCATTCAGACCAGCTGTGGTATATCTGACCTGTTTCAGCACAGTCGGACACAGCCTTTTCACTGGGGAAAATATATAAGATTAAAAAAAATGTTCCTGTCCTGTGATAATCTTATAAAAATGCTCCAGTGTAATTGCTGTGTCCAACCTCTGTGCAGGAACAGGTCAGATATACCACACCTCCTGGACAGGGGAGGCACCAAAATACTATAGACACATTACAGTATGGGATCACAGCCGATCTGAGGTAAAGTATTGCTTAAAAACAGCAAACCCATGCTGTGATGTCTGTATACTTTTGCGTTCTCCCCTGCCCGGGAGCTAGGGTATGATCAGATCATGTTCCTGCACTTTCAGAAACAGCCATTACACAGTACACAGCAGGGGCACATAAGATTATCTAAGCATAGGAGCATTTTTTCTAACACCTATGATTGTGGAGTTTATTTTTATTCCAAGATCTGTTGATTAAAATATACTTTTGCACAACCCCTTAAAGTGTGCTGAAATCCCCTTTATATATGAGCCCACGCACTGTTATGGAAATTTGGTTAGGATAAATTTATCCCCATGTTTGCTGCTGCTGTTCCCAAATTAGACTGAGTATTTTGAGAGCTCTCTAGAAATGAACACTGTCCACTTAAAGTGCCAGCATAGCATTTCATCAATACTGATGACTTTATTATTAAAGCGTGGTCTTATACATTCACATGAAAAAGGTGGCTAGGTACCGTATATACTTGAGTATAAGCCGAGATTTTCAGTCCATTTTTTAGGGCTGAAAGTCCCCCTAACGGTTTATACTCGAGTCATATACTCGGCGGGGGAGGGGGAGCGCACCTGTTTTACTCCACAAAAACATTTAACCTACTTTAATTTCACTTTTATTGGTATCTATTTTTATTTTTGAAATTTACCAGTAGCTGCCTCATTTTCCACCCTAGGCTTATACTCGAGTCGATAAGTTTTCCCAGTTTTTTGTGGCAAAATTAGGGGGTCAGCTTATACTCGGGTTGGCTTATACTCGAGTATATACGGTAATTAACATACAATTAGAAGCTTCAAGGCTATTGGCTGTTTGAATATATGAGTATATGCAGTTTTCTTAACTATAACATAACAAAAGGCTGACTTGGCGATTTATTACCCCTGTCCTAGCTTTCCTGCAAAATCAGCAGAAACCAGCCACCAATTTGGACCATCTGCTACTCAGTTCCTCTTTGTGCCTTCTGGTGGCTGGGAAAGCACCTTGTAAGCTGTCTGGTTTTGCACCAGCCTGACTTATGTGGGTCAGGGGTAATGTCTTAAGCAACTGATTATAGTCTGCATCAGCTCTGAATATATATGTGTAAGTACAGGTATATATGCAAGTGAGATCTACCTGAATATACATGGAATACATGAAGTACATATATATTTCCATCACCGCACAGCCCCCCTATATTCTTTAAGAGCTTGCACACATCCTCCTGTATACCGTAAACACCCGCACATTGCCTCCTATATTACCGTAAGAGCTCACACACAGCCCCTGTATACCGTAAGAGCCCACACATAGCCTCCTATATACAGTATCAGCCCCTACATAGACTCCTATATACAGTGTGAGCCCCATATAGCCTCCATATATACAGTATGAGCCCACCACATACAAATATCCCATACACATACTACCCTCTCTCTCGCTCCCTGCCACTCTGCTAGTCTCCTGTCTCGCTGGGTAAAGGATAAGTTGCACAACAACGGGAAGAAGAGGGAAGGAGAGCCCAAACACTAGGAAAGAAGGGAGTAGAGACCCCTTGGAAGATCTAAAATCACCCTGTCTTCCATAAACTTCCCTATATAGGGTCTGCACATATCTATGAGCAGGAACATAATCCCTGTCTGACCCTAACGATAGGCCCTACATAAGGAGGGGATGGGTGGCTGCTAGTCTGTTCCCACTTAAACTAAAGACAGAGAGGGTAGTCAGATGGGAGGGGAAACGCTTAGCTTGAAAAGACAACCGAGATATCACGCCAGCAATGCTCCAAGGGTCCTCATGGAAAGACAATAGTTGACTGCTAGAACTTCCAACAAGACTGAGGCAAGTATGAGCTAACACCTGCACCATGCTGCAGCAATTGAAAGCATTTAAACCTTCAGCACAGGTGTGTGATTAGCAGCAGAAGGTGGAGGAGTAACTATTGGGACCTGGAGGGAGAAGAATATTGCTTCATAACAGATGCAAAAATGAATCAGGTGCTTGAGCTAAACGCAAAGCTTCTACAGTTGGATCCAGGATGAATGTCTGTCACATCTGACACACCCGTTACATCTCCTGTGCACAAAGTCTCATTAGCAGCGCGATGAAATGACGTAATTGCATCTACTATCTCACACACTGATTGGTGGAAGATGGAGCTGGCTGTCCCGTCCTCCACCAATGTATTCACCTCTGTCTGAATCCTAAGAATGACAGTGGGTTGCGGCCTGTGGGCCACTGTTTCAGCTCTTTGGCTGTCTCTTTCTGTGGACTGGACTTGAACTGCCATAAGGCTGGATGTGTCCCGCTGGCCGCAGTTTGCCCAGGTCTGATCTATATGATGTAAAATCTTCGGAAGGCTATTTGGTTTTAGTATTGCCACAATATTTGTGTCATAAAAAGATTCTGGTAGAAAGCCTTGTTTCAGTGAGGAATTATGTACTGTTATGAAGCTGAGGGGCCAGTTGGGCTACATATCTTAGATGGACTTCCAGAGGGAGCCTATATGGACCCGGAGACTTTCCTCGCGCCATACCTGTCAGCTTCCCTTATCTCTTATTCAATAATAGAAGTCTCTAGCGTGGCAGCCACTGAGGATCGTGAGATTTGTTCTGTCTAGTTATTCCTCTACAGTCTCCTTTGGATAATCAACCTGAGTGTAGTACAAGTCCTGGTAGAAGTCAGAAAGCAGAACAGATTCTCAAGATTCTCATGCGAATCGGATACAACCCTCCCCCCAGGATCACTAACCCTCAGAGGAGAGGCGGTATTATGGTTAATTATACAGACTAGCAGACTCCCAGTCTGATTGCCAAGCGCTAAAGAGAATTGTCTGGTAAAGAATAGATATTTATCTGCTTCGTCTGTTGTAAGTTGTAGGTATTTTCTAGCAGTCCGACGCAGCTATGTTTATTTGGGTCAGTGGGGTCAGCCAGAAAAGCAGCCTCTAGTGCAGTGTTTCTCAACTCCAGTCCTCAGGACCTACCAACAGGTCATGTTTTCAGGATTTCCTTAGTATTGCACAGGTGATAATTTTACTCCTGCTCAAGCATTCCATCACCTTTGCAATACTAAGGAAATCCTGAAAACATGACCTGTTCATGGGTCCTGAGGACTGGAGTTGAGAAACACTGCTCTAGTGACTTACAATAGTGTTCAAAATAATAGCTTTACAATAAAACTAACCAGATTAATCACTGTTTTTGGTATAAATTATATTACCACACGTTAAACAATTTACCAGTTGGTGCAGTAGATTCTAAGAAAATAATAATCAGAAAAAAATGCTCAGGGCTATTAAGGCGCTAAAGCAATGGGTGTACAGTGGTAGCTGAGAGAGCTAAGTATCGCTCAATAACACACTATTATCTTTGTAATTTTATAGTTGGTGAGAGCAGATGTGGTTGCTACATTTAGTATGGCCGTGAGAGTAACGGCATAGAGTATGAAATACCTAGGATCATATGGAATAACCCATTAGTATTGAAGATATCTTATGTTGCATGGGATACCATATACACAATTAGGGACTTGTTACATCTAATATATATTGAGCAGCATCTTTGTAGCATCTGACATGAGGCATCTATTACACTGTGCTATTTGATTGTCAATTAAACCGCATTGATCGTTATGGTATGGACCAATATGTATACACTATCTAGTGGCACAGTATATAGTGTCAAGGATTATGAATGAGTCTTGATGGTCCAAATGGGAAAAAAAGTCCATCTTTTGATAATCCCGTTGATATGGCTCATGTCATTTTCACAACATTAGTGGCACAATAGGTAGTGTTTAGAGTCTGTGCAACATTAGACTCTCTGCATCTAAAGTGACATAATATCCATCTTAGATGACACTAACAAATGGTACAATTATATTTTTTCGGTCTATTTTCATTGGTATACCTTGAGCCTACTGTTAATTAGGCCATTTATATCTATTTTGTATATGCTCTCACCAGTTTAGTTTTGCATAAAAAATTGGTTTCAATATTAATAACCAGTTACAGCTACCACTATATATATATATATATATACACCACCTGTGTTCAATGTTTTTACACCATTGGGGCATAGGGATGTACTAGCACAGTAGATCTATGTCTAGTTTATAGGGGTCCCCTTAGCACTGGGCAGAGGGGTTCCCTAGGGCTGCAGGGTACATCAGGGCCACTAGGGACAGCCATCGGTGAGCGGGGGCGCCACAACGCTCCCCCCTAGGGTGCCAACCTCCGCGGCAAGGCAGGTGTTAGCCTAGTGACGACTAGGGACATCCAGATGTGCCCAATTTTTAGATTTGGAACACTATATGTTTTCTTGTATGTCAATTTTGTATGGTGCCACCTTATTAGGTAAATATCAATAAAGTATTTTTGTTAGGGTTTTTTTTTATGATTTTAGATTCTAAGAAAACCAACAGACTCAACAGACTGTTTTTGAGTCTGTGTATTAGAATAATTAATTTAAAGGGGTGTGTTCAAAATAATAGCAGTGTGGAGTTCAATTAGTAAGGTCAATCATTCTGTGAAGAAACAGTTGTGAATCAAATGACCCTTATTTAAGGTTGAAGCCAGGACATGTTGTACATGCATTTCTCCTTGAAGCCTGAGAAATATGAGTCGTTCAAGACATTGTTCAGAAGAACAGCGTACTTTGCTTAAAAAGTTGATTGTAGAGGGTAAAACTTATAAAGAAATAAAGACAGTGATAGGTTTTCAGCTAAAATTATCTTCAATGCTTTAAAATGGAAAGCCAAACGAGACATAGAAGAAAATGGAAGACTACCATTCAAATGGATGAAAGAATAGTCAGAATGGCAAAGGCTCAGCCAATGATAATAATAATAATCTTTATATAGCGCCAACATATTCCGCAGCGCTTTACAGTTTAACTTCTGTTGCTGGACAGAAGAATGTTTAATATAATCCTCTCGTTGATCCAGCAAAGATATTTCTCCCTCCTTTGCATATTAAACTTCGGCTTATGAAGAATTATGTCAAAGCAGCGAACAAAGAATCGGAAGCCTTTTCTTACTTGCGACAGAAAGTTCCAAGAATAACTGATGTAAAGATTAAAGAATGTATTTTTATTGGCCCACAGATCAGAGATATAATGAATGACTGTAGCTTTGATGGTCATTTGCAAGGTGCTGAACAAGTGGCATGGAGAGCCTTTAAAGATGTGACATTCAACTTCCTTGGCAACAGCAGGGCACCGAACTTTGAACAACTCGTGGACATGTTCACAGCATATCATTTGATGAAATGCAATATGTCACTAAAAATGCATTTTCTGCATTCTCACTTGGACTTTTTTCCAGCCAATCTTGGTGCTGTTAGCGATGAACACGGTGAAAGATTTCACCAAGACATTGCGCTGATGGAGAAAGTGGAATACGTCAATGCTGGCTGGCTATTGCTGGAATCTTATTCGAGAAGCATCTGACACGGATTATAAAGGAAAGTCGTCTGCAAAACACTTTTGAACAATTGCTTTTGCTACTGACATTGATGCACATGTATGTAGTGTCTCTGACGTCATAATGTAGACTATAAACTGTTGTTTCTTAAAAACCTTACATGATACAGACTTTTGGAGCATATATTCGTGTTCAGCATATCAAATCTATAAGATACAATAAAATTCTCAGGGGACAAGAATTTCCCTGAAATTTGCTGCGCATTGTAATCAATACAAGTCACAACTGGTACAGGAGGAGAGAGGGTCCTGCCCACGAGGGCTCACAATCTACAAGGGCTGGATGAGGATACAATAGGTTAGGGCAGAGCTGGTCGTGCAGCGGTTTGGTGGATCAGTGGTTGTAGGCTTGTTGGGAGAGGTAGGTCTTCAGGTTCCTTTTGAAGGTTTCCACTGTAGGCGAGAGTCTGATATATTGGGTAGAGAGTTCCAAAGGAAGGGGATGCGCGGGAGAAAACTTGTCTGCGATTGTGGGAAGAGGAGATAAAAGTAGAGTAGAGAAGGAGATCTTGTGAGGATTGGAGGTTGTGTGCTGGTAGGTATCGGGAGACGAGGTCACAGATGTATGGAGGAGACAGGTTGTGGATGGCTTTGTGTTATGATTTGGTAGCTGAGGAGAGCGGGCAAAAAAGGCAATACACCAGAGAGGTTGGAATCTACTGGATTGCAGTACCCTGACTAACCACCACAACTAAAGGCAGCCGTGGAGCGTACCTACGTTGGTCCTAGACGCCTCTTCACAGCCTGAGAAGCTAACTACACCTAAAGACAGAAAGAGGAAAACTATCTGCCCCGGAGCAGATCCCCAAAGAACATAGAAAGCCCCCAAACATGTAATGGCGGTTAGGCAAGAAGAAATACTGACACAGACAGAAAATAGTATGAGCAAACGTTGGGGCCCAAACTTCCTAAATAGAAAAGGATAGGAAGGGCACTTACTGCAATCCCAAAAAACCCTGAAAAGTACCAACGCTACTAATTACAAAAACACCTGAGATCACACGACCTCTACCACCTAAACTAGTTCTCTGGTGTAACAAAAACTAAACAGCAACCACTGAAAAAACTGGAAAAGGCAAATGAACAAACAACAGTGGCAGAACTAAACTGAGAGGAGCACAAGCCCCCGAAGGGGACCCGGCAGACCCCCACAGAAGTGCAGGACAAAATGCAAAAAGCAAGCATAAAAAACTAAAAGAATAAAATGTCTTATCTGTTAGCAGAAGATGCAGGCACGAAACAGCAGGCTACAAAGTGAACAGGAATCAAAGATGAGACCAGAACAATTGATCACCGGCAACCCTGATGGGAGGGAACCTCCCTTATATAAGACCAGTCAGTAACACCTGATCTCCAATCTTCACAATCTTCATTGGATAGTTCAGTACTGTTTGTAACCACCAGAGGGAGCTTCTGCTCAGAATTCATTTCTAGCACATTCACAACAGTACCCCCCCCCTTGAGGAGGGGTCACCGAACCCTCATTTGAGCAACCAGGTCGGTCAGGATGAGCTCTGTGATACGCACGGATGAGTCTCCTAGCATGGATGTCCGAAGCAAACACCCAAGAATTGTCCTCCTGACCATAACCTCTCCACTTAACCAAATACTGGAGTTTCCGTCTAGAAAAACGAGAATTCAATATTTTCTCAACCACATACTCCAGATTTCCCTCAACCAAAACAGGGTCAGGAGGCACAGCCATAGGAACCACTGGCTCGACAAACCTATTCAATAAGGACTTGTGGAACACGTTATGGATCTTAAATGTCCCTGGAAGAAGCAAACGAAAGGAAACAGGATTAAGAATCTCCATGATCTTATAAGGTCTAATGAACCTAGGCTTAAACTTAGGAGATGCAACTCTCATAGGGATATTTCTTGAGGACAACCAGACTAAGTCCCCCACTTTAAACCGAGGACCATCAGTCCTATGCCGGTTGGCAAACCGCTGGGCCCTCTCCTGAGAGAGGGACAACCTCTCCACTACCTGGTCCCAAATCTGCTGCATACGCTCCACAACAGAGTCAACACCCAGACAGACAGAAGCCTCCGTCTGTCCCGAAGAAAATCGAGGGTGAAACCCAAAATTGCAGAAAAATGGAGACATCAAAGTGGCAGAGCTAGCCCTATTATTAAGAGCAAACTCAGCCAAAGGCAAAAAAGAGACCCAGTCATCCTGATCAGCATACACAAAGCATCTTAGATAAGTCTCCAATGTCTGGTTTGTTTCTCTCAGTTTTTCCATTGGTCTGAGGATGAAAAGACGAGGAGAAAGACAATTGAACACCCAGTTTAGAACAAAAAGTCCTCCAAAATCTGGAAACAAACTGGACTCCTCTGTCAGACACAATGTTCTCAGGAATGCCGTGTAACCGAACCACGTGCTGAAGGAACAAAGGCACCAATTTAGAGGAGGAAGGCAACTTAGGTAATGGCACAAGATGTATCATTTTGGAAAACCTATCACAAATCACCCAGATAATGGTCATTCTCTGAGAAACAGGGAGGTCGGAAACGAAATCCATAGAGATATGGTCCATGGTCTCTTGGGCACAGGCAATGGCATCAACAAACCACTAGAGCGAGAGCAAGGCTTGGAGCGAGAGGAAGTCCCGCAGGACTGCACAAATTCCCTGACATCACGAGACAAGGTAGGCCACCAAAAGGACCGACTAACCAAGTCTCTGGAACCAAAAATTCCGGGATGACCGGCCAACGCGGAACAATGAATCTCAGACATCACACTCTTTCTTTTTCCACCGGTCTGGGACAAACAATTTCCCAATAGGGCAGCGCTCGGGTTTATCCTCCTGACACCCTTCCAGAGCCAGTCTCAAATTGGGCGAGATGGCGGAAAGAACTACACCCTCTTTCAAAATAACAGCAGGATCAGATAACTCAGGAGAGTCCGCAAGGAAACTCCTCGAGAGGGCATCCGCCTTAACATTTTTAGTGCCAGGAAGAAAGGAAACCACAAAATTAAAACGTGTGAAAAACAAGGCCCACCTGGCCTGTCTAGGATTAAGTCGCTTGGCAGATACCAGATAAACCAGATTCTTATGGTCCGTGAGGACCACCACCTGATGTTTGGCTCCCTCCAGCCAATGTCTCCACTCTTCAAAAGCCCACTTCATGGCCAATAACTCCCGATTACCCACGTCATAATTACGTTCAGTTGGAGAAAATTTTCGAGAGAAAAAGGCACAAGGGTTACTTTTAGAGGTCTCTGGATCTCTTTGGGACAAAACGGCACCAGCCCCAATCTCAGAGGCATCAACCTCCACCTGAAATGGCAGAGAAACATCAGGCTGCCGTAGAACAGGAGCAGAAGTGAATCTCTGCTTAAGTTCCTGAAACGCAGAGACTGCCTCAGGAGGCCAATTCACCACATCAGAACCCTTTTTGGTCAAATCAGTCAATGGTTTAACAATAACAGAGAAATTACCAATAAATTTACGATAAAAATTGGCAAAACCCAAGAATCTTTGAAGAGCCTTTAATGAAGTAGGTTGGACCCAATCACAGATGGCCTGAACCTTGACCGGGTCCATTTCAATAACAGATGGGGACAAAATGAATCCCAGAAATGAGATCCTCTGTACGCCAAAAAGACACTTTGATCCCTTCACATACAGAGCATTCTCTCTCAAAATCTGGAACACAGTCTGAACATGTTTCACATGAGAGTCCCAGTCATTGGAAAAAATCAAGATAGCATCCAAATAAACAATCAGAAATTTATCCACAAAATCCCTGAAAATGTAATTCATGAAGGACTGGAAGACAGAAGGAGCATTAGTGAGCCCAAAGGGCATCACTAGGTACTCAAAATGCCCCTCTGGGGTATTAAATGCCGTCTTCCATTCATCCGCGTGCTTAATGCGAATAAGGTTATATGCCCCCCTGAGGTCAAGCTTGGTAAACCAAGTAGCACTTTTCACCCTGGAAAACAGGTCAGAAATCAAGGGTAACGGATATTGATATTTCACAGTAATATTGTTCAAGAGACGATAATCAATACACGGCCTTAATGAACCATCCTTTTTGGCCACAAAGAAAAAACCGGCACCTAAGGGTGAAGAGGATGGTCTGATATGACCCTTCTCTAATGACTCCTTGATATAAGACCGCATAGCGTCATGTTCAGGTACAGACAAGTTAAAAAGGCGACCTTTAGGGAATTTACTACCAGGCACTAATTGAATAGCGCAGTCATAGCTCCTATGGGGGGCAAGGATGCAGATTTACTTTCGCTAAACACATCAGAAAAATCAGTCAAAAAGTCAGGAACATCCTGAGCCTGGGGGAGGCAGAAAAAACAGGAGTGTTGGTATTAACACATTGGCAGCCCCAACTGGTTACAGACACAGATTTCCAATCCAAAACAAGATTATGAGACTGTAACCAAGGGAACACTATTCAAAAAGAAGATTCCAGCCGGAATAAATCATATATATGTGTGTACATGTATTCCCTTAAAAATTCAATCTTTATTATGATACCTTAAAATACACCAAACCCAGTGAGGGTACAACTGTACGTTTGTACCAATAAAAAACTGCACTATTAGATACCCTATAGTAGTCCTTATCTGTAACCTACCTTGCCGTGGAGGTTGGCACCCTAAAAGTTGCGATATGGCGCCCCCACTCAACGTAGGCTCTCCCTAGCTCCCCTATCTATCCCTCCAATAAAGGTGGGAAAACAATAATAATTAGTAAGAAATGAAGGGAGTCTTGGAACTAAACAGTATCTGGCAGAACAGATATTATACCCATATCATGCATCAATAAATCCACTCTGATGTATTATATTAATGCCCAGGAACATTCTCTATTTGTAAGAAAAAAATGACTAAATGTCATATTGCAGATGTAATTAAATCAGAGAAGGCCACCTTAATATACTGATATAGCAGACATCATGTCATCATCTCTATGGCATCAGACATCATGTATACCTCCTGAGGAACCGTTCCATTAACGGGGAAACGCGTCGGGGTCACTCATCTCATGCTAAGTTCCAATTTTATGCTCTTTATGGAATCACATGCCTTTATTTGCCATATCTGCTATATCAGTATATTAAGTATATTCTTACTAATTATTATTGTTTTCCCACCTTTATTGGAGGGATAGATAGGGGAGCTAGGGAGAGCCTACGTTGAGTGGGGGTGCCATATCGCAACTTTTAGGGTGCCAACCTCCACGGCAAGGTAGGTTAACAGATAAGGACTACTATAGGGTATCTAATAGTGCAGTTTTTTATTGGTACAAACGTTCAGTTGTACCCTCACTGGGTTTGGTGTATTTTAAGGTATCATAATAAAGATTGAATTTTTAAGGGAATACATGTACACACATGTAACCAAGGGAAACCCAGTACGATAATGTCATGCAGATTATACAGCACCAAAAATTTGCAACTCTCCTGATGATCAGGTTCAACCCTCATTATCACCTGAGTAGAGAACTGAGGTTTATTCTCAGCCAAAGGGGTAGAATCGATCCCCAGTAGGGGAATAGACTTCCGTAGGGTATCAAGGGAAACCCACAACGTTTAGCAAAATCAAAATCCATCAGGTTAATAGCTGCTCCCGAATCAACGAAAGCCTGAGCAGAAAATGTGGACAGGGAGCAAATCAGGGTAACAGTCAACAAAAATTTAGTCTGAACACTACCCAAGACAACTGAGCGTGCAAAACGTCTTCCCCGCTTAGGGCAGACTGAAATAGCATGAGAGGCATCACCACAGTAGAAACATAACCCATTGCGCTTTCGAAACTCATGACGCTGTGCCCCAGAAGCCACTCTATCACACTGCATGGGTTCAGAAGCTGGTTCACAAGGCAACACTATTCCACGCATACCTCTACGCTCACGCAAACGTCTGTCAATTTGAATCGCTAATGACATAGAATCATTGAGACCAGAGGGGACAGGGAATCCCACCATAACATCCTTTACATTCTCTGACAGACCCTTCCGAAAAAGGGCTGCCAAAGCATCGTCATTCCATTTGGTCAGGACTGCCCACCTACGGAATCTCTGACAGTATAACTCAGCGTCCTCAAGCCCCTGATTTAATGCCAACAAGGTTTTTTCAGCTTGATCAGTGACATTAGGCTCATCGTACAATAACCCCAGAGCCTGAAAAAATGCATCAACATTACTCAAAACAGGATCCCCAGGTGTCAGGGAAAAAGCCCAATCCTGAGGATCGCCGCGCAGGAGAGAGATGACAATTTGAACCTGCTGTGCTGCGTTCCCTGAGGACTTAGATTTCAAGGCAGAAAAACAACTTACAGTTATTTTTGAAATTCAGAAATTTAGCTCGATCCCCTAAAAACAAATCTGGCATGGGAATCCTAGGTTCCACAACAGGCAACCCTGCAAGATAGGTAGCAATACTCCGAACTTCAGTGGCAAGCTGATCCACACGACCAGACAACTGTGCAAACTCCATTGAGAGAAAAAAAATAAAAAATCCTCCTCAGCACCCAGAGATACAGAGGGAAAAAAAAATGCAACAAACAGAAAAAAAAATCTCTGACAACTCTGACAACTTTTTTTTCTTTCCACAATATTTTTCCCTTCTTTGAGTACCATACAATTTTCAGTTTTGGGCCGGTGATACTGTTATGATTTGGTAGCTGAGGAGAGCGGGCAAAAAAGGCAATACACCAGAGAGGTTGGAATCCACTGGATTGCAGTACCCTGACTAACCACCACAACTAAAGGCAGCCGTGGAGCGTACCTACGTTGGTCCTAGACGCCTCGTCACAGCCTGAGAAGCTAACTACACCTAAAGACAGAAAGAGGAAAACTATCTGCCCCGGAGCAGATCCCCAAAGAACATAGAAAGCCCCCAAACATGTAATGGCGGTTAGGCAAGAAGAAATACTGACACAGACAGAAAATAGTATGAGCAAACGTTGGGGCCCAAACTTCCTAAATAGAAAAGGATAGGAAGGGCACTTACTGCAATCCCAAAAAACCCTGAAAAGTACCAACGCTACTGTCAAGCAGCTGTAATGCAGGGTAGTGTGTGCTCCACCTGTAGGTTACAGAGGGGAGAAGGGATTACACACTACCAGAGTAGGCCTGCATTGCAGCAGCCAAAACCACCACCAGGTGGCAGCAAAAACGTCCAAAACTGAGTCAGGAAGAATCACAGGTCTCAGCAAGTCCTCTACAGAGCAGAAACACAGGCGCCACCAAGTGGCGTGAGCGTGGTCAGGCAAGCCAAGTCAAAACCGTACGGAGGCAGCAGGACAAAAGGAATAAGCAATATGCGTGGTCAGGAGAAAGCCAGGAGGTCAGCAACGGTCAGAAGCAGATAAGACAAAGACAGAAAGCAGAAACGAGTCTGAATACAAGCCGAGTCAAAAACCAGAGAATCAAACAGACAAGCAGGGAAATGCAGGGAACAGGGCAGACAGAGGGAAACAACAGACACGTGACAAGTCAGGGATAACAGCAGGACAAATCAAGGGTTACCAGTCAGGTTCACAAGCCGAAGGTAGCAGTATAGCTCACACTGCTAGCAGGATGTGTGAGAGCTAAATAGCCAACCTGAACCCAGAATGAGGCAGAGCAAAGTTAACCCTTGACATGATCCGCCCGGACCAAGGGCAGACAGACTAAACCCAGGAATGGATCATGACAGTACCCTCTTCTCAATGGGGGGCCACCAGACCCCCAAACTTCCCAGGATAACGTGCGTGAAATGCCCGAACCAATCGATCAGCATGTACCGATCGCGGCGGGACCCAAGATCGATCCTCAGGACCATAACCCTTCCAATGGACCAAATACTGAAGTGAACTACGGACCCTACCCGAATCCACAATCCGTTCCACTTCAAACTCAGTCTGACCATCCACAGAGACAGGAGGCGGAGGGATGGAGGCCCTGTGGAAGATGGTACAAATGACTTAAGAAGGGATTTATGAAACACATTGGGGATCCGGAGTGACGGAGGAAGGCGTAACCGAAAGGCAACAGGATTGACCACCTCCATGATCTCGTAAGGACCAATAAATCTGGGACCTAGCTTAGCAGAGGGAACCTTTAGACGAATATTCTTGGTGGACAACCATACTTTATCTCCCACCAGGAACATAGGTCCTACAGACCGTCGCTTATCCGCAAAAAATTTATGTTTGCCCTGAGCCTCCCCAATGTTCTTTTGGACCTCCCTCCACACCTCCCCCAATTTTTGTACTGCCGTATCAGCCCCTGGACATCCTGAATCCAGCCTAGAAAATTCGCCAAAATGGGGTGAAAACCATAGTTACAAAAGAATTGAGAGGTGCCAGTGGACTGGTTAATCCGATTATTGAATGCAAATTCAGCCACGGGCAATGAAGAACACCAATCATCCTGCTGAGACGTAGCAAGACACCTCAAAATTTGTTCGAGTGACTGATTGGTCCTCTCCGTCTGCCCATTGGTCTCAGGATGGTAAGCAGAGGAGAAGGTTAAGCAAATACCCAGTCTTTTGCAAAATGCCCTCCAAAATTTGGACACAAATTGTACCTCTCTATCAGAAACCACACTCAAAGGCACGCCATGCAGTCGTACAACGTGCTCAACAAACAACCTAGATAGTGTCTCAGCATTAGGCAATCATTCCAGAGGTACAAAATGCGCCTGTTTACTGAATCTGTCAACCACTACCCAGATTACAGTTTTGCCATTAGAAGGAGGGAGATCAGTGATGAAGTCCATGGACAAATGAGTCCAAGGTCTATCTGGAATTGGCAATGGCACCAATTCCCGGCCGGCCGGTTATGTGAGCTCTTAGCACGGGCACAGGTATCACAAGCAGACACAAACATAGTGATATCAGAGTTCATGGAGGACCACCAAAATAGCCTAGCAATGGCTTTCCCAGTGGCTGAGATCCCCGGGTGTCCACTGAGAGCAGAATCATGGAATTCCCGGAGAACCCTCAACCTGTATTGTACGGGAACAAAGAGTTTATTATCAGTAAAAGAGGAAGGAGCAAGAGACTGAGCCTTCTGAATTTCCTGTTCCAATTCAGAGGATACCCCCGCAACAACCACCCCGTGCTGAAGAATGGAGGAAGAAGGTTCAGGGGGTGATATTGAATCAAAACTGCGAGATAAGGCATCAGCCTTGACATTCTTGGAACCAGGCTGAAAAGTGATTGAAAAATGAAAACGAGAAAAAAAAAAGCGACCACCTAGCCTGTCTAGGAGTCAACCGTTTAGCAGATTCAAGATAAGGCAAGTTTTTGTGATCCGTGATAACCGTGATCCGATGAACCGCCCCCTCCAAAAAATGCCTCCATTCTTCAAAAGCCAATTTTATGGCCAATAACTCCCGGTTACCCACATCATAGTTCCTCTCTACAGAAGAGAACTTTCGGGAGAAAAAGGCACATGGTCTTAAATTAGTCAAGGTAACGGGTCCCTGTGACAACACAGCCCCCACTCCCACCTCAGATGCGTCCACCTCTACAGTGAACGGTTCAGATGGATCGGGCTGAACCAATACAGGAGCAGACATAAAACATTTCTTTAGTGTAACAAATGCTTCAACTGCTAAGGTTGACCAAACTTTGAGATCAGCCCCCTTGCGAGTGAGATCTGTGAGTGGTTTGACCACCTGAGAAAACCCCTTGATGAATTTTCGATAATAATTGGCGAAACCCAGAAAACGCTGCAACCCCTTGAGGTCTCTGGGTTGCACCCAATCAGCAATGGCCTGTACCTTTCCGGGATACATCCGAAACCCATTGGCCGAAAGGATGATCCCCAGAAAGGAAAGCTCTGGACACAAAACAAACATTTCTCAGGTTTAGCAAACAGAGAATTACCCCGTAACCTGTGAAGAACAGCACGTAGATGACCAATGTGAGATTCCTTGTCAGGCGAGAAAACAAGGATATCATCCAAGTATACAACCATAAAGCGCCCGATAAAATCAGAGAAAACATCATTCATGAAGTTCTGAAATACTGCGGGCGCATTCGTGAGACCAAAGGGCATGACCAAATTTTCAAACAGACCTTCAGAGGTGAGAAATGCTGTTTTCCACTCATCCCCTTCCTGAATACGGATAAGGTTATATGCTCCCCTGAGATCAAGTTTGGAAAACCACTTAGCCCCAGACACTTGGTTATAAAGATCAGGAATGAGTGGGAGAGGGTAGGTATTTCTCACCGTAATTTTATTTAGTTCTCGGAAATCGAGGCATGGGCGTAAACCACCATCTTTTTTCTTAACAAAAAAGAATCCCGCGGCCACAGGTGAGACAGAGGGACGGATGTGACCTTTGCGTAGGCTATCAGAGATATAGTTTTTCATAGCATTACGTTTCGGGCCAGAAAGATTGTACAAACGGGCTTTGGGCAATTTAGAACCTGGAATAAGATTAATTGCACAATCATAAGGACGGTGGGGTGGCAAAACCTCAGCCTCTTTTTCGGAGAACACGTCCCCAAAGTCCTTCAGGTACTCCGGAATACCCTCCGGACTAATGGCAGACACAAAAACAGCAGAAAGACAAACATTGGAACAATTAGGACCCCATTTAACAATATCACGGGATCCCCAGTCAATAACAGGATTATGCCTCTGCAACCAGGGGAACCCCAACACCAGTCCTGCAGGAAGATTATTCATAACATAACATGAAATTCATTCCTGATGTAAGGAACCCACCTTGAGGAGGAACTCCTCAGAGACAAACTTAATGACATTTTGAGCCAATGGTGTCTTATCAATTGCAACGATATAGATGGGAGTCTCTAGCCTGACTGTCCCTAACTTTAACTCGGATACCATACTAGAGTTAATGAAATTCATGGAAGATCCACAGTCCACAAATGCTGAAGTGGAAGCACTACCACCTCCATAACACAGTTCCACCTCTAACAAAATTTTCTGAAAAGATGAAAATGGTACCTGAGAGTCTGGATGACCTCCTAGATCATCACCCATACTCGGCAGCTCCTTATTTGATGGACAAGAGGGGCAGTCCGTCTTCCAATGTCCCGGATCTCCACAATAAAAACATAATTTCTCATCTCGTCGCCGTCTCCTCTTTCTCCTTGAAATTAATGGTACCAACTTCCATAGTCTCCTTGAATGACACCACCTCAGACTTGGCAGGCAATACGTGAATCTCATGCTGGATAATTCCTCTCTCCCGTAACCTCCGGTCCATACGAATGGCCTGGGTCATGGCCTCTTCCAGGGAACTGGGCGGCATATGAAGGGCCAGCGCGTCCTTGAGATGATCCGATAATCCTCTCTCAAACAGGCGTCTTAGAGCAGAGTCATTCCAGGACACCTCAACAGACCACCTCCTGAACTCAGAACAATACTGTTCAGCAGTGAGTTCATTCTGAGAGAGACCCATGATCATGTCCTCTGCTACCCTGACCCGGTCTGGTTCATCATAAATCAGTCCCAAAGCCTCAAAGAATCTGTCCACAGACACACGTTCAGGGGCAAAAGCAGGTAGAGAGAAAGCCCACGACTGAGGTCCCTCCCGCAATAAGGAAATGATTATCCCCACCCGCTGACTCTCATCACCAGAAGATAGGGGTCTAAGTGAAAACCATAGTTTGCAACTCTCCCTAAAGGTACTGAATTTCTCCCTCTCCCCGGAGAAGGTATCTGGGAGCTTTACTGTAGGTTCAGGAGAGTGCAAAGAAACATCGACAGTGTTAGAATGCTTACAGTCAGTCTGCAACGATATTACTGTGTTAGAAAGCTCCCTCTGTTGCACAAATAGGTCTTGCATAATTAATGCCATACTATTCATGTGATCTGCCAAGGTATTGAGCGGATCCATAGCAAACAGAGCAGAGAAAAAAAAAAAAAATGCAGAAATCCCTTTATATGTATGTAGAGGTGAGCTATAATGTCAAGCAGCTGTAATGCAGGGTAGTGTGTGCTCCACCTGTAGGTTACAGAGGGGACAAGGGATTACACACTACCAGAGTAGGCCTGCACTGCAGCAGCAAAAACCACCACCAGGTGGCAGCAAAAACGTCAAAAACTGAGTCAGGAAGAATCACAGGTCTCAGCAAGTCCTCTACAGAGCAGAAACACAGGCGCCACCAAGTGGCGTGAGCGTGGTCAGGCAAGCCAAGTCAAAACCGTACGGAGGCAGCAGGACAAAAGGAATAAGCAATATGCGTGGTCAGGAGAAAGCCAGAAGGTCAGCAACGGTCAGAAGCAGATAAGACAAAGACAGAAAGCAGAAACGAGTCCGAATACAAGCCGAGTCAAAAACCAGAGAATCAAACAGACAAGCAGGGAAATGCAGGGAACAGGGCAGACAGAGGGAAACAACAGACACGGGACAAGTCAGGGATAACAGCAGGACAAATCAAGGGTTACCAGTCAGGTTCACAAGCCGAAGGTAGCAGTATAGCTCACACTGCTAGCAGGATGTGTGAGCGCTAAATAGCCAACCTGAACCCAAAATGAGGCAGAGCAAAGTTAACCCTTGACATGATCCGCCCGGACCAAGGGCAGACAGACTAAACCCAGGAATGGATCATGACAGCTACTAATTACAAAAACACCTGAGATCACACGACCTCTACCACCTAAGTTAGTTCTCTGGTGTAACAAAAACTAAACAGCAACCACTGAAAAAACTGGAAAAGGCAAATGAACAAACAACAGTGGCAGAACTAAACTGAGAGGAGCTGTTATAGCAGATATATATATATATAATGTCAGTAATCTATCAAGTGGGACAACATTCTATATAACATATAAATAGGTAATATTAACATGTACATATAGCATAGTATTACCTGACATAATATCCTGTGGGTCAATACTGAATCCGTTTCACGCTGTCTCCGGCTAGAGGTGGACCGGGGTCTATGCTGACCCTAAACTGGGGTCCTGACTAGTCCCTCTACCTGGAGGTACTGTTAATGGTACAGAGGTCCAGGCCGCCAGCGTAAACCCTGTCTCCTATAAATCCCTGACCACTGTAATCTAGTCCTTAGAAGGACCCTGATTACCACCACAGGGAATGGACAGGTAACGGTTAACAAACAGTAAAGACAAACGAGAAAGACAGGGGATAAAGTAAATACTGTCTTACATACAACACTCAAACACAGAGGGAACACAAAAGGTCTAGGAGATAAACTATAAGCAGGAAGAGGAGAAACCACAAAGGAGCTCTTAGCTTAAGTCTTCTCAGAACCGATCCAATCTGCTGGTCTGTATGAATGCTTTCACCGGCATCTCCCAAGCAGACTGGCAGGTATATAAAGGAAGCTAATTAGTGCATAATCAACTGCAGCCGGGCGAGGCTGGACCTAGTCTTAGCACAGAGCTAGGTAGAATTAACTCCCTCACTGCCAAACACAAAGCAACAGCAACTCAGCTGCGACAAGTCAGAATGTGCAATCGCGACGATCTTCGTGGCGATACACCCATGACAGGAGCACAAGCCCCCGAAGGGGACCCGGCAGACCCCCACAAAAGTGCAGGACAAAATGCAAAAAGCAAGCACAAAAAACTAAAAGAAGAAAATGTCTTATCTGTTAGCAGAAGATGCAGGCATGAAACAGCAGGCTACAAAGTGAACAGGAATCAAAGATGAGACCAGAACAATTGATCACCGGCAACCCTGATGGGAGGGAACCTCCCTTATATAAGACCAGTCAGTAACACCTGATCTCCAATCTTCACAATCTTCATTGGATAGTTCAGTACTGTTTGTAACCACCAGAGGGAGCTTCTGCTCAGAATTCATTTCTAGCACATTCACAACAGCTTTGTATACCATGCTTAGAGTTTTGAACTGGAGCTTTGAAGGGATTGCCAGAGAGTAGAGGCCGGGGAATAGAGGGGGAATAGGTGGATTAGTTGGGGAGCAGAGTTTAGGATAGATTGGAGGGGCGCGAGAATGTTAGAGGGGAGGCCAGAGAGCAGGAGGCTGCAGTATTTAAGGCGGGAAATGATGAGGGCATGCATTAGAGTTTTTGCAGATTCTAGATAGAAGAATGTACTGATCCGGGAGTTGTTTTTGAGTTCGGCAGGAGGTGGAAAGGGCTTGGATATGTGGTTTGAAGGAGAGATCAGAGTCAAGGAATCCACGATGCAGTGATCTTGTGGGACTGGGGAAAGTGAGCAGCCATTACTTTGATGGGCAGGTTCATGGACGGGCAGTGAGATGGGGGGGAAGGTGATGAATTCTGTTTTGTCCATGTTAAGTTTTAGAAATCTAGCGGAGAAGGATAAAATAGCGGACAGACATTGTGGGATTTTGATTAGTAGGGAGGTGATATCTGATCCACAGAGGTAGATCTGTGTGTCATCAACATAGAGGCGATACTGCAAGCCATGAGATTCTATGAGCTGTCCCAGGCCGAAGGGGTAAATGAAAAAGAGCAGGGGCCCTAGGACTGAACCTTGCGGGACTCCGACAGATAGGGGCCGAGGTGAGGTGGTGATGTGCGAGTGGGAGACACTGAATGTCCAGTCTGTTAGGTATGATGCGATCCAAGATAGGGCCAAGTCTGTGATGCCAAGAGATGAGAGGGTCTGTAGTAATAGGGAGTGGTCCACTGTGTCAAAGGCAGAGGACAGGTCCAGGAGAAGGACAGAGTAGTGTTGCTTGGCTTTGGCAGTTAGTATGTCATTGGTAACAAAACAGAAGGAGCCAGCTTACCACAGTGGTAGACCTCTGCAGGGACTCTCAGGTGGAGGAACCAGAGTGCACATGAAAAAACGATGATGTGAGTCCAGCTGATTAAAAGACTGAATTTATTCAAAAATGGTAAAAACGTACCAAATTACATGTGTAATTTGGTACGTTTTTACCATTTTTGAATAAATTCAGGCTTTTAATCAGCTGGACTCACATCATCGTTTTTTTAGTATGTCATTGGTGACTTTAGTTAGGGCAGTTTCAGTGGAGTGATGCTGTCGGAAGCCAGATTGTAAGCGGTTGAAGAGGGGCAGGAAGAGAGGTGGAAGGACAGTTCGAAATGGACATGTTGTTCCAGTAGCTTTGAAGCAAAGGGGAGAAGTGATATGGGGCGATAGCTAGATACAAATGATGAGTCAAGAGAGACTTTTTGAAGATGGGTGTGATTGAGGCATGTTTGACGTATGAGTGGAAAACACCAGTTGTTAGGTTGAAGAGATAGGTTAGGGTTGGGATGAAGACTGTGGTGAGGTTTGGGATGAAGTGGGATGGGATTGGGTCAAGTGCACAGGTGGTGAGATGTGATGTCAAGAGTAGGGCGGAAAGTTGGTCTTCTATAATGGTGTAGAAGCTGGTTTTGAAGGAGGAGGGCTGAGTAGTTAGGAAGAGGGGTTGAGGGCGTTGTAGGCCAAAGCTTTCTCTAATGTTATCAATCTTCTGTTTGAGACTGAGGCAAAGTCTTCAGCTGAGATGAGAGGGAGTAGGTGCTGGGGGACGGAGGAGAGAATTGAAGGCGTTGAATAGCTGTTTAGGGTTGTGAGACGGAGTATATGAGACGTGAGAAGTATGTTTGTTTTGCTGCAGCGAGTGTGGCCTTGAAAGTAGTCTAGGGACTGTTTTAATGCGATGAAGTGCTCATTAGAGTGGAATCTTTTCTATCTCCACTCAGCAACCATGGAAGCCCGTCTCAGTTCTTTTGGTCAGACTGGTGTGCCAGGTTGTCTGTTGATTTTGCTAGCTTTGGTATGTGTGAGAGGGGCGACCAATTCAAGAGCTGCAGCTATTGTGATGTTATACAAAGTCGCAGCATTGTCCGCATTGTGTAAAGAACTTATGTCTGTAAGAGGAAGAGATTCAGAGAGTGAGTGTAGATCGAGGTGTTTCAGATTTCTGTGAGGGTCTGCAAGTTTGTGGGGCAGGGATTGTGGACCTGTAGAGAAAGGAAAGAGAATATGAGTAGGTTGTGGTTAGAAAGAGGTAGAGGGTGAGTTAGGTTAGAGCAGAGGCGGGTGAAGATAAGGTCCAGTGTGTGGCCATCTTTGTGAGTGGATGCAGAAGAACATTGAGCGAGGCTGAAGGAGGAAGTGAGAGATAGAAGTTTAGTGACAGCTGAGAGGGAAGTGTCAATGGGGATGTTGAAGTCACCCATGATTATAGTGTGGATGTCAGTGGAGAGGAAATGAAGTAACCAGGTGGTGAAGTGGTTGAAGAAGGTGGTGGCTGGCCCTGGGGGGTGGTAAATGTCAGCCAGTTATAGGTTGGTGGGGGAGTAGATGCGCACAGAGTGCACCTCAAAGGAAGGGAGGGTAACAAAGGGTGGCAGTGGGATGTGGTTGAAGGAGCAGTTATCTGACCGGAGGAAACCAACTCCTCCACCATGCCTGCTGCTGGGGCGGGGGGTGTGAGAAGGGTGGAATCTACCATATAAAAGTGCAGCTGGAGAGGCTGTGTCAGAGGGGGTAAGCCAGGTTTCGGTGATAGCAAAGAAGGAAAGTTTGTTAGTAATGAAAAGATCATGGATGTAGGAAAGTTTGTTGCAGACAGCGAGCGTTCCAAAGAGCTCCTGTTAATGGGACTGGGGAAGCGGGGACTGGGCCGATAGGTATAAGGTTAGAGAGGTTACAGAAATTTTCGATACCGTGTGGATGGGAGGTAGAAATGACTGTGGGAATGTGGTGAGGAGGGCCAGGATTTGGAGAAATATCACCGGCAGTGAGGAGGAGCAGAGAAAGTGATAGCAGGTGGAAGCAGGAGAGGGCATGGGGAGGCAGTCTGTGTTTGGATACAGAGGATTGTATGTTGAGGAACAGTTCTGAGGAGGTGGTGAGATGATGGGAGGATGGAGGGAGAGATAACCAGTTACTCAACATAGGGATTAGGGGGATTGCAGAAAGTGAAGGATTATGGGGGTCAAAGTGAAGACAAACAGAAACATTGTTTCCTGTGACAGTATCCAGTTACCTTCAGTTCCCTTCTGGTTCAATTCTGGATTAATTCTTCCATAACTCCACACACTTCTATGTTACACTTATATGATGCAATGGCAGACTGACTACTTGGCAGACTTCTGGTTTATTAACCAAAAAGGAAAAACCCTCTAAAATGTAACTTTTAATTTTTATTATTTAAAAATCCAAAAATTTGACTTGGGGTATAATTTTACTTGGGGTATAAAGTAGTAATTAAAACATAGGCCAGGAAATGTCAATCCTACAGTAGCCCTATTAGGACCCTAATGGGCTGATAGCCTGCCTGGCAGCAGAGGTTGGCACCCTAATTTGCGATATGGGCCAAGGGACAAGTACTATAAGATAAGTGATCCATTGTGATCTTTCCTGTAAGAAAATGGGTCCAAGATTGCGTATGACCATATTATGAAACAGTGTTTCTATGTATTCCAATGTAATACTGTGTTAATGTTAACGTTATGATTCATTTTGATCTTTGGTTTATATATATATAAAAAATGAGCCTATACTCTTTTGTGGCCACACAGTGAAGCAGTGTTTCTGTATACATATTGTGGTATGTCTATGACTCTGTGACTAAATACTTCTACTGTCTACTCGTTTATCTAGTGGCTACCCTTAATAGGTGGTTTTCTGAGATGGCATAGTCACTTATGGTTGCCATACCTATTTTCACATGCCAGATAGATGCCTGTTTGTTGTATTATTTCTATGATCATATAACAAATTCTTATTGTCGCCTGTATTATATATTATTAATAGGCACTTTTTGAGCCAACACCTGGCTATAGCTGCTGCACATTTAGATGCTAGATAAATCCTTACTTTCTGTTATTCTATCAGTGAATCTTATTGAATTCTATGGAAGCAGACAGACTTGGGTGCCACATCTATTTTCTAGCATCTAGTTCATTTAGTGTCATTGACTACCCTATACCGTATGCATGTTGGATTTGATTGATATCACCCTTTAGATTAGGGACTGGCAGGGATATAAGGGAGAGCCGACGTTGAGCTGGGGCGCCATATTGACTTTTAGGGTGCCAACTTCCGCTGCCAGGCAGGTTATCAGCCAATTAGGGTTCTGATACGGTTATTGTAGGGTTGCTGCATATTTTCCACCCTAATTAGGGGCTTGCAGTGACATAAGGGAGAGCCGACGTTGAGAGGGGTCGCCATATCTCAAATTAGGGTGCCAACCTCCGCTGCCAGGCTGACTATCAGCCCATTAGGGTCCTAATAGTTCTACTGTAGGATTGCCATTTCCTGCCTTATATTTTAATTACTACTTTATACCCTAATTCTAAGGATTTGGAGCTGCTTTTCTTTTTCTTATTTTTTCTTCAAATTTTTGGATTTTTTTTAATAATAAAAATTAAAAGTTACATTTTAGAGGGTTTTTTCTTTTTGGTTAACACACAATATACCCTTAGTGGATGATTTTTTTTATGGTGTCTCAGACTCATGGTTTGCAATATATTTGCTAGAAAGTGTATTCAGGTGTGAAGCATGCGGATGACTGCGGATATTTGACGCCACAAAAATTGCAACAAGATGCGTTCGGCGCGCCCCGCCGCATACCGCGAAAGGACACAAACGCACCCGAACGCATACAGACGCATGTCCCTGTGTACACCATGTTAAAGATAGGTATGCAGGATGTATGCGGATGTATGCACAACCGCAAATGTGAAACCGGCCTAAGAGTGAGCCAGATCCATATGATCATGGCAGAGTAAACAAGGTCATAAATAACATTGGGGGTATTTCAGGGGTCAGTTGAAAAGCATACTAAAGTGGTTGCAAGAGGCTGAGGTATGAGAAAGTCATTGTGGAAAAGCTGGGTCACGTACCTGTAGGAAGAATAGATAAATGGACATGTTGATTAGAGTGCGATGATGGCAGGGTACAGTCTGTATACATCATATTAAATTCTGAATTAAGTTATCCATAACTCTACACACTTCTGTGATACACTTATGATGCACTGGGCAGACATGTACTGAAGCAGATGTAATTTGCCAAAGAAGACTTCAACTGGCTTAAAAAGAAATGGAGAAACATTTTGTGAACTGATGAAAGTAACGCTGTTCTTTTTGGGTTCAAGGACCGCAAACTGTTGTGAATGGGTTTGAGATGAGTTCTGAGCAGAGACTCCCTCTGGTGGTTACAAGCGGTACTGGTCTGTTCAGTGAAGATTGTGAGGACTGGGAATCAGGTGTTACTGACTGGTCTTATATAAGGGAGTCACCTTCCCATCAGGGTTGCCGGTGATCAATTGTTCTGGTCTGAATCCTTCATTCCTGTTTCCCTTGTAGCCTGCTGTGTCGTGTCTGCATCTCCTGCTAACAGATAAGACATTTTCTTCTTTTTGTTTTTGTGCTGTGTTTTTGCATTTTGTCCTGCACTTCTGTGGGGGCCTTCTGGGTCCCCTCCGGGGGCTTTTGCCCTCTCAGTTTAGTTCAGCCACTGATGTTTGTACTTTTGCTTTTTCCAGTTTTTTCAGTGGCTGCTGTTTTGATTTTGTTACACCAGAGAACTAATTTAGGTGGTAGAGGTCGTGTGATCTCAGGTGATTTTGAAATTAGTAGAGTTGGTGCTTTTCAGGGTTTTCTGGGATTGCAGTAAGTACCCTTCCTATCCTTTTCTATTTAGTTAGTTTGGGCCCCAGCGTTTGCTCATACTATTTTCTTTCTGTGTCAGTATTTCTTCTTGTCTAACCGCCATTACATGTTTGGGGGCTTTCTATTATCTTTGGGGTTCTGCTCCGGGGCAGATAGCTTTCCTATTTCTATCTTTAGGTGTAGTTAGTTTCTCAGGCTGTGACGAGGCGTCTAGGACCAACGTAGGAACGCTCCACGGCTGCCTCTAGTTGTGGTGGTTAGTCAGGGTACTGCAATCTCATAGATTCCAACTGCTCTGGTGTATTGCCTTTTTTACCTGCACTCCTCAGCTACCGAAACATAACAGTATCACCGGCCATAAAAATTGAAAATTGTATGGTACTCACAGAAGGGAAAAAATATTGTGAAAGAAAAAAGGTTGTCAGAGTTGTCAGAGATATTTTTCTGTTTGTTGCATTTTTTTCCCTCTGTATCTCTGGGTGCTGGGGAGGATCTTTTCTCTCAATGGAGTTTGCACGGTTGTCTGGCCGTGTGGATCAGCTTGCCACTGAGGTTCAGAGTATTGCTGCATATCTTGCTAGGTTGCCTGTTGTGGAACCTAGGATCCCCATGCCAGATTTGTTTTTGGGGGATCAAGCTAAGTTTCAGAATTTAAAAAATAATTGTAAATTGTTTTTTGCCTTAAAATCTAAGTCCTCAGGGAACGCAGCACAGCAGGTTCAAATTATCATCTCTCTCCTGCGCGGCGATCCTCAGGATTGGGCTTTTTCCCTGACAACTGGGGATCCTGTTTTGAGTGATGTTGATGCATTTTTTCAGGCTTTGGGGTTATTGTACGATGAGCCTAATGTCACTGATCAAGCTGAAAAAGCCTTGTTGGCATTAAATCAGGGGCTTGATGACGCTGAGTTATACTGTCAGAGATTCCGTAGGTGGCAGTCCTGACCAAATGGAATGACGACGCTTTGGCAGCCCTTTTCCGGAAGGGTCTGTCAGATAATGTAAAGGATGTTATGGTGGGATTCCCTGTCCCCTCTGGTCTCAATGATTCTATGTCATTAGCGATTCAAATTGACAGACGTTTGCGTGAGGGAGAAGTATGCGTGGAATGGTGTTGCCTTGTGAACCAGCTTCTGAACCCATGCAGTGTGATAGAGTGGTGTCTGGGGCACAGCGTCATGAGTTTCGAAAGCGCAATGGGTTATGTTTCTACTGTGGTGATGCCTCTCATGCTATTTCAGTCTGCCCTAAGCGGGGAAGACGTTTTGCACGCTCAGTTGTCTTGGGTAGTGTTCAGACTAAGTTTTTATTAACTGTCACTCTGATATGCTCTCTGTCCTCATTTTCTGCTCAGGCTTTCCTTGATTCTGGAGCAGCTATTAACCTGATGGATTATGATTTTGCTAAACGTTGTGGGTTTCCCTTGATACCCCTACAGAAGTCTATTCCCCTACTGGGGATCGATTCTACCCCTTTGGCTGAGAATAAACCCCAGTTTTCTACTCAGGTGATAATGAGGGTTGAACCTGATCACCAGGAGTGCTGCAAATTTTTGGTTCTGTATAATCTGCATGACATTATCGTGCTGGGTTTCCCTTGGTTACAGTCTCATAATCCTGTTTTGGATTGGAAATCTGTGTCTGTAACCAGTTGGGGCTGCCAATGTGTTAATACCAACACTCCTGTTTTTTCTGCCTCCCCCCAGGCTCAGGAAGTTCCTGACTTTTTGATTGATTTTTCTGATGTGTTTAGCGAAAGTAAATCTGCATCCTTGCCTCCCTGTTATGTTACGGTAGCTGAGGAGTGCAGGTAAAAAAGGCAATACACCAGAGCAGTTGGAATCTATGGAATTGCAGTACCCTGACTAACCACCACAACTAGAGGCAGCCGTGGAGCGTTCCTACGTTGGTCCTAGACGCCTCGTCACAGCCTGAGAAACTAACTACACCTAAAGATAGAAATAGGAAAGCTATCTGCCCCGGAGCAGAACCCCAAAGATAATAGAAAGCCCCCAAACATGTAATGGCGGTTAGACAAGAGGAAATACTGACACAGAAAGAAAATAGAATGAGCAAACGCTGGGGCCCAAACTATCTAAATAGAAAAGGAGAGGAAGGGTACTTACTGCAATCCCAGAAAACCCTGAAAAACACCAACTCTACTAATTTCAAAATCACCTGAGATCACACGACCTCTACCACCTAAACTAGCTCTCTGGTGTAACAAAATCAAAACAGCAGCCACTGAAAAAAATGGAAAAAACAAAAGAACAAAACTCAGTGGCTGAACTAAACTGAGAAGGCAGAAGCCCCCGGAGGGGACCCAGAAGGCCCCCAAAGAAGTGCAGGACAAAATGCAAAAATATAGCAACAACACAAAAGAAGAAAAATTCTTATCTGGTAGCAGGAGATGCAGACACAACACAGCAGGCTACAAGGGAAACTGGAATGAAGGATTCAGACCAGAACAATTGATCACCGGCAACCCTGATGGGAAAATGACTCCCTTATATAAGACCAGTCAGTAACACCTGATTCCCAGTCCTCACAATCTTCACTAGTACCGCTTGTAACCACCAGAGGGAGCCTCTGCTCAGAACTCATCTCAAACCCATTCACAACAGTACCCCCCCTTGAGGAGGGGTCACCGAACCCTCATTTGAGCAACCAGGTCGGTCAGGATGAGTTCTATGATACGCACGGATAAGTCTCCTAGCATGGATGTCCGAAGCAAACACCCAAGAATTGTCTTCCTGACCATAACCTCTCCATTTAACCAAATACTGGAGTCTTCGTCTAGAAAAACGAGAATCCAATATTTTCTCAACCACATACTCCAGATTGCCCTCAACCAAAACAGGGTCAGGAGGCACAGTAGCAGGAACCACTGGCTCAACAAACCTCTTCAACAAGGACTTGTGGAACACGTTATGGATCTTAAATGTCCCTGGAAGAAGCAAACGAAAAGAAACAGGATTAATAATCTCCATGATCTTATAAGGTCCAATGAACCTAGGCTTAAATTTAGGAGATGCTACTCTCATAGGAATATTCTTTGAGGACAACCAGACCAAGTCCCCCACTTTAAACCGAGGACCATCAGTCCTATGCCGGTTAGCAAACCGCTGGGCCTTCTCCTGAGAGAGGGACAACCTCTCCACTACCTGGTCCCAAATCTGTTGCATACGCTCAACAACAGAGTCAACACCTGGACAGACAGAAGCTTCCGTCTGTCCTGAAGAAAATCGAGGGTGAAAACCAGAATTACAGAAAAACGGAGACATCAAAGTGGCAGAGCTAGCCCTATTATTAAGAGCAAACTCAACCAAAGGCAAAAAAGAGACCCAGTCATCCTGATCAGCAGACACAAAGCATCTTAGATAAGTCTCTAATGTCTGGTTTGTTCTCTCAGTTTGACCATTGGTCTGAGGATGAAATGCCGAGGAGAAAGACAATTGAACACCCAGTTTAGAACAAAAAGTCCTCCAAAATCTGGAAACAAACTGGACTCCTCTGTCAGACACAATGTTCTCAGGAATGCCGTGTAAACGAACCACGTGCTGAAGAAACAACGGCACCAATTCATAGGAGGAAGGCAACTTAGGTAATGGCACAAGATGTATCTTTTTGGAAAACCTATCACAAATTACCCAGATGGTGGTCATTCTCTGAGAAACAGGAAGATCGGAAATGAAATCCATAGAGATATGGGTCCATGGTCTCTTGGGCACAGGCAATGGCATCAACAAACCACTAGAGCGAGAGCAAGGCTTGGAGCGAGAGCAAGTCCCGCAGGACTGCACAAATTCCCTGACATCGCGAGACAAGGTAGGCCAACAAAAGGACCGACTAACCAAGTCTCTGGTACCAAAAATTCCGGGATGCCCAGCCAATGCGGAACAATGAATCTCAGACATCACACTCTTTTTCCACTGGTCCGGGACAAACAATTTTCCAACAGGGCAGCGCTCGGGCCTATCCTCCTGACACCCCTCCAGAGCAAGTCTCAAATTGGGCGAGATGGCGGAAAGAACTACACCCTCTTTCAAAATAACAGAAGGATCAGATAACTCAGGAGAGTCCGCAAGGAAACTCCTCGAGAGGGCATCCGCCTTAACATTCTTAGTGCCAGGAAGAAAGGAAACCACAAAATTAAAACGTGTGAAAAACAAGGCCCACCTGGCCTGTCTAGGATTGAGTCGCTTGGCAGATTCCAGATAGACCAGATTCTTATGGTCCGTAAGGACCACCACCTGATGTTTGACTCCCTCCAGCCAATGTCTCCACTCTTCAAAAGCCCACTTCATGGCCAATAACTCCCAATTACCCACGTCATAATTACGTTCAGTAGGAGAAAATTTTCGAGAGAAAAAGGCACAAGGGTTACTTTTAGAGGTCTCTGGATCTTTTTGGGACAAAACGGCACCTGCCCCAATTTCAGAGGCATCAACCTCCACCTGAAATGGCAGAGAAACATCAGGCTGCCGTAGAACAGGAGCAGAAGTGAATCTCTGCTTAAGTTCCTGAAATGCAGAGACTGCCTCAGGAGGCCAATTCACCACATCAGAACCCTTTCTGGTCAAATCAGTTAATGGTTTAACAATAACCGAGAAATTACCAATAAATTTACGATAAAAATTGGCAAAACCCAAAAATCTCTGAAGAGCCTTTAATGAAGTAGGTTGGACCCAATCACAGATGGCCTGAACCTTGACCGGGTCCATTTCAATAACAGATGGGGACAAAATGAATCCCAGAAATGAGATCTTCTGTACGCCAAAAAGACACTTTGATCCCTTCACATACAGAGCATTATCCCTCAAAATCTGGAACACAGTCCGAACATGTTTCACATGAGAGTCCCAGTCATTAGAAAAAATCAAGATATCATCCAAATAAACAATCAGAAATTTGTCCACAAAATCCCTGAAAATGTCATTCATGAAGGACTGGAAGACGGAAGGGGCATTAGTGAGCCCAAAGGGCATCACTAGGTACTCAAAATGCCCTTCAGGGGTATTGAATGCCGTCTTCCATTCATCCCCGTGCTTAATGCGAATAAGGTTATATGCCCCCCTGAGGTCAAGCTTGGTAAACCAAGTAGCGTTTTTCACCCTGGAAAACAGGTCAGAAATCAAGGGTAACGGGTATTGATATTTCACAGTAATATTGTTCAAGAGACGATAATCAATACACGGCCTTAATGAACCATCTTTTTTGGCCACAAAGAAAAAACCGGCACCTAAGGGTGAAGAGGATGGTCTGATATGACCCTTCTCCAATGATTCCTTGATTTAAGACCGCATAGCGTCATGTTCAGGTACAGACAAGTTAAAAAGGCGACCTTTAGGGAATTTGCTACCCGGCACTAATTCAATAGCGCAGTCATAGCTCCTATGGGGAGGTAAGGATGCAGATTTACTTTCGCTAAACACATCAGAAAAATCAAACAAAAAGTCAGGAACATCCTGAGCTTGGGAGGAGGCAGAAAAAACAGGAGTGTTGGTATTAACACATTGGCAGCCCCAACTGGTTACAGACACAGATTTCCAATCCAAAACAGGATTATGAGACTGTAACCAAGGGAAACCCAGCACTATAATGTCATGCAGATTATATAGAACCAAAAATTTGCAGCACTCCTGGTGATCAGGTTCAACCCTCATTATCACCTGAGTAGAAAACTGGGGTTTATTCTCAGCCAAAAGGGTAGAATCGATCCCCAGTAGGAGAATAGACTTCTGTAGGGGTATCAAGGGAAACCCACAACGTTTAGCAAAATCATAATCCATCAGGTTAATAGCTGCTCCAGAATCAACGAAAGCCTGAGCAGAAAATGAGGACAGAGAGCATATCAGAGTGACAGTTAATAAAAACTTAGTCTGAACACTACCCAAGACAACTGAGCGTGCAAAACGTCTTCCCCGCTTAGGGCAGACTGAAATAGCATGAGAGGCATCACCACAGTAGAAACATAACCTATTGCGCTTTCGAAACTCATGACGCTGTGCCCCAGACACCACTCCATCACACTGCATGGGCTCAGAAGCTGGCTCACAAGGCAACACCACTCCACGCATACTTCTCCGCTCACGCAAACGTCTGTCAATTTGAATCGCTAATGACATAGAATCATTGAGACCAGAGGGGACAGGGAATCCCACCATAACATCCTTTACATTATCCGACAGACCCTTCCGGAAAAGGGCCGCCAAAGCGTCGTCATTCCATTTGGTCAGGACTGCCCACCTACGGAATCTCTGACAGTATAACTCAGCGTCATCAAGCCCTGATTTAATGCCAACAAGGCTTTTTCAGCTTGATCAGTGACATTAGGCTCATCGTACAATAACCCCAAAGCCTGAAAAAACGCATCAACATCACTCAAAACAGGATCCCCAGGTATCAGGGAAAAAGCCCAATCCTGAGGATCGCCGCGCAGGAGAGAGATGATAATTTGAACCTGCTGCGCTGCGTTTCCTGAGGACTTAGATTTTAAGGCAAAAAACAATTTACAATTATTTTTGAAATTCTGAAACTTAGCTCGATCCCCTAAAAACAAATCTGGCATGGGGATCCTAGGTTCCACAACAGGCAACCCAGCAAGATAGATAGCAATACTCCGAACCTCAGTGGCAAGCTGATCCACACGGCCAGACAACTGTGCAAACTCCATTGGGAGAAAAGATCCTCCCCAGCACCCAGAGATACAGAGGGAAAAAAAAAAAAAAAAAATGCAACAAACAGAAAAATATCTCTGACAACTCTGACAACCTTTTTTCTATCACAATATTTTTTCCCTTCTGTGAGTACAATACAATTTTCAATTTTTAGGCCGGTGATACTGTTATGTTACGGTAGCTGAGGAGTGCAGGTAAAAAAGGCAATACACCAGAGCAGTTGGAATCTATGGAATTGCAGTACCCTGACTAACCACCACAACTAGAGGCAGCTGTGGAGCGTTCCTACGTTGGTCCTAGACGCCTCGTCACAGCCTGAGAAACTAACTACACCTAAAGATAGAAATAGGAAAGCTATCTGCCCCGGAGCAGAACCCCAAAGATAATAGAAAGCCCCCAAACATGTAATGGCGGTTAGACAAGAGGAAATACTGACACAGAAAGAAAATAGAATGAGCAAACGCTGGGGCCCAAACTATCTAAATAGAAAAGGAGAGGAAGGGTACTTACTGCAATCCCAGAAAACCCTGAAAAACACCAACTCTACTAATTTCAAAATCACCTGAGATCACACGACCTCTACCACCTAAATTAGCTCTCTGGTGTAACAAAATCATAACAGCAGCCACTGAAAAAACTGGAAAAAACAAAAGAACAAAACTCAGTGGCTGAACTAAACTGAGAGAGGCAGAAGCCCCCGGAGGGGACCCAGAAGGCCCCAAAGAAGTGCAGGACAAAATGCAAAAAATATAGCAACAACACAAAAGAAGAAAAATTCTTATCTGGTAGCAGGAGATGCAGACACGACACAGCAGGCTACAAGGGAAACTGAAATGAAGGATTCAGACCAGAACAATTGATCACCGGCAACCCTGATGGGAAAATGACTCCCTTATATAAGACCAGTCAGTAACACCTGATTCCCAGTCCTCACAATCTTCACTAGTACCGCTTGTAACCACCAGAGGGAGCCTCTGCTCAGAACTCATCTCAAACCCATTCACAACACCTCCCCAAGGAGCTATGACTGCGCTATTGAATTAGTGCCGGGTAGTAAATTCCCTAAAGGTCGCCTTTTTAACTTGTCTGTACCTGAACATGACGCTATGCGGTCTTATATCAAGGAGTCATTGGAGAAGGGTCATATCAGACCATCCTCTTCACCCTTAGGTGCCGGTTTTTTCTTTGTGGCCAAAAAAGATGGTTCATTAAGACCGTGTATTGATTATCGTCTCTTGAACAATATTACTGTGAAATATCAATACCCGTTACCCTTGATTTCTGACCTGTTTTCCAGGGTGAAAAACGCTACTTGGTTTACCAAGCTTGACCTCAGGGGGGGCTATAACCTTATTCGCATTAAGCACGGGGATGAATGGAAGACGGCATTCAATACTCCTGAAGGGCATTTTGAGTACCTAGTGATGCCCTTTGGGCTCACTAATGCTCCTTCCGTCTTCCAGTCCTTCATGAATGACATTTTCAGGGATTTTGTGGACAAATTTCTGATTGTTTATTTGGATGATATCTTGATTTTTTCTAATGACTGGGACTCTCATGTGAAACATGTTCGAACTGTGTTGCAGATTTTGAGAGAGAATGCTCTGTATGTGAAGGGATCAAAGTGTCTTTTTGGCGTACAGAGGATCTCATTTCTGGGATTCATTTTGTCCCCATCTGTTATTGAAATGGACCCGGTCAAGGTTCAGGCCATCTGTGATTGGGTCCAACCTACTTCATTAAAGGCTCTTCAGAGATTTTTGGGTTTTGCCAATTTTTATCGTAAATTTATTGGTAATTTCTCGGTTATTGTTAAACCATTAACTGATTTGACCAGAAAGGGTTCTGATGTGGTGAATTGGCCTCCTGAGGCAGTCTCTGCGTTTCAGGAATTTAAGCAGAGATTCACTTCTGCTCCTGTTCTACGGCAGCCTGATGTTTCTCTGCCATTTCAGGTGAAGGTTGATGCCTCTGAAATTGGGGCAGGTGCTGTTTTGTCCCAAAAAGATCCAGAGACCTCTAAAAGTAACCCTTGTGCCTTTTTCTCTCGAAAATTTTCTCCTACTGAACGTAATTATGACGTGGGTAATCGGGAGTTATTGGCCATGAAGTGGGCTTTTGAAGAGTGGAGACATTGGCTGGAGGGAGCCAAACATCAGGTGGTGGTCCTTACGGACCATAAGAATCTGGTCTATCTGGAATCTGCCAAGCGACTCAATCCTAGACAGGCCAGGTGGGCCTTGTTTTTCACACGTTTTAATTTTGTGGTTTCCTTTCTTCCTGGCACTAAGAATGTTAAGGCGGATGCCCTCTCGAGGAGTTTCCTTGCGGACTCTCCTGAGTTATCTGATCCTTCTGTTATTTTGAAAGAGGGTGTAGTTCTTTCCGCCATCTCGCCCAATTTGAGACTTGCTCTGGAGGGGTGTCAGGAGGATAGGCCCGAGTGCTGCCCTGTTGGAAAATTGTTTGTCCCGGACCAGTGGAAAAAGAGTGTGATGTCTGAGATTCATTGTTCCGCATTGGCTGGGCATCCCGGAATTTTTGGTACCAGAGACTTGGTTAGTCGGTCCTTTTGGTGGCCTACCTTGTCTCGTGATGTCAGGGAATTTGTGCAGTCCTGCGGGACTTGCTCTCGCTCCAAGCCTTGCTCTCGCTCTAGTGGTTTGTTGATGCCATTGCCTGTGCCCAAGAGACCATGGACCCATATCTCTATGGATTTCATTTCCGACCTTCCTGTTTCTCAGAGAATGACCACCATCTGGGTAATTTGTGATAGGTTTTCCAAAATGATACATCTTGTGCCATTACCTAAGTTGCCTTCCTCCTCTGAATTGGTGCCGTTGTTCCTTCAGCACGTGGTTCGTTTACACGGCATTCCTGAGAACATTGTGTCTGACAGAGGAGTCCAGTTTGTTTCCAGATTTTGGAGGACTTTTTGTTCTAAACTGGGTGTTCAATTGTCTTTCTCCTCGGCATTTCATCCTCAGACCAATGGTCAAACTGAGAGAACAAACCAGACATTGGAGACTTATCTAAGATGCTTTGTGTCTGCTGATCAGGATGACTGGGTCTCTTTTTTGCCTTTGGCTGAGTTTGCTCTTAATAATAGGGCTAGCTCTGCCACTTTGATGTCTCCGTTTTTCTGTAATTCTGTGTTTCACCCTCTATTTTCTTCAGGACAGACGGAGGCTTCTGTCTGTCCAGGTGTTGACTCTGTTGTGGAGCGTATGCAACAGATTTGGGACCAGGTAGTGGAGAGGTTGTCCCTCTCTCAGGAGAAGGCCCAGCGGTTTGCTAACCGGCATAGGACTGATGGTCCTCGGTTTAAAGTGGGGGACTTGGTCTGGTTGTCCTCAGAGAATATTCCTATGAGAGTAGCATCTCCTAAATTTAAGCCTAGGTTCATTGGACCTTATAAGATCATTGAGATTCTTAATCCTGTTTCTTTTCGTTTGCTTCTTCCAGGGAGATTTAAGATCCATAACGTGTTCCACAAGTCCTTGTTGAAGAGGTTTGTTGAGCCAGTGGTTCCTGCTGCTGTGCCTCCTGACCCTGTTTTGGTTGAGGGCAATCTGGAGTATGTGGTTGAGAAAATATTAGATTCTCGTTTTTCTAGACGGAAACTCCAGTATTTGGTTAAGTGGAGAGGTTATGGTCAGGAAGACAATTCTTGGGTGTTTGCTTCGGACATCCATGCTAGGAGACTCATCCGTGCTTATCATAGAACTCATCCTGACCGACCTGGTTGCTCAAATGAGGGTTCGGTGACCCCTCCTCAAGGGGGGGTACTGTTGTGAATGGGTTTGAGATGAGTTCTGAGCAGAGACTCCCTCTGGTGGTTACAAGCGGTACTGGTCTGTTCAGTGTAGATTGTGAGGACTGGGAATCAGGTGTTACTGACTGGTCTTATATAAGGGAGTCACCTTCCCATCAGGGTTGCCGGTGATCAATTGTTCTGGTCTGAATCCTTCATTCCTGTTTCCATTGTAGCCTGCTGTGTCGTGTCTGCATCTCCTGCTAACAGATAAGACATTTTCTTCTTTTTGTTTTTGTGCTGTGTTTTTGCATTTTGTCCTGCACTTCTGTGGGGGCCTTCTGGGTCCCCTCCAGGGGCTTTTGCCCTCTCAGTTTAGTTCAGCCACTGATGTTTGTACTTTTGCTTTTTCCAGTTTTTTCAGTGGCTGCTGTTTTGATTTTGTTACACCAGAGAACTAATTTAGGTGGTAGAGGTCGTGTGATCTCAGGTGATTTTGAAATTAGTAGAGTTGGTGCTTTTCAGTGTTTTCTGGATTGCAGTAAGTACCCTTCCTATCCTTTTCTATTTAGTTAGTTTGGGCCCCAGCGTTTGCTCATACTATTTTCTTTCTGTGTCAGTATTTCTTCTTGTCTAACCGCCATTACATGTTTGGGGGCTTTCTATTATCTTTGGGGTTCTGCTCCGGGGCAGATAGCTTTCCTATTTCTATCTTTAGGTGTGGTTAGTTTCTCAGGCTGTGACGAGGCGTCTAGGACCAACGTAGGAACGCTCCACGGCTGCCTCTAGTTGTGGTGGTTAGTCAGGGTACTGCAATCTCATAGATTCCAACTGCTCTGGTGTATTGCCTTTTTTACCTGCACTCCTCAGCTACCGAAACATAACAGCAAACAGTTCTTCAGACGATCTCCAAACTCTGCCTTCAAGCCACAGTACACTAGTCTGAAGACAGTGAAGCAAGGTAGTGCAAGCATCATGATATGGGCATGTTTCTCTTACGATGGTGCCAGACCTATTTACTGCATATCAGGGATCATGGACCAGTTTGCATATATTAAAATACTTGGAGTGTTGCCTTACGCTGAAGAGGATATGCCTTTGAAATGGCTGTTTCAACAAGACAACGACCCTAAACACACCAGTAAACGAGCAAAATATTGGTTCCATACCAACAAACTTGAAGTTATGGGCTGGCCAGCCCAATCACCGGACCTTAATCAGATAGAACACTTGTGGGGTGACATAAAAAATGCAGTTTCTGAGGCAAAGCCAACAAATGCCAAAGAATTTTGGGATGTGGTCAAAGCATCCTGGGCTAGAATAACAGTTGACAGGTGCCGGAAGTTGGTTGACATTATGCAACATAGATGTGAAGTAGTTCTAAAAAACTGTGGGTATACAACAAAATATTAGGTTAGTGATTCACAGGAATGCTAAATCGTCATAAAAATAGTACTTATTGTGAGTTTGTAAAGACAAATGCAGACACTGCTATTTTTTTGAACAGCCCATGTTCAATTTTTTGACATTTTCTGTAAAGTAGTTAAAATGATATCAATTTCTCTTCATGTTTTGAATTAGAAAACAGTGTGCAATGTTCCCAATGCTGGAAATTAAAACTAGTATAAAGATTTTTTGATTAACTCTTGTTTTTGAACACACTGCTATTACTTTGAACACTACTGTACATTGTGAGGTGAACTCCTCCTCCTCCTAAGAGGATGATTTTTTGATGTAGGAGTTAGTAGATTTCAAACATCCCCTCAAATAGGTCTTGAAGGGCCTCACAAGTCACAGCCCAAATCTCCCTCCCTGTGTGACTTTCCCAGAACACTTGTAATTGTACAGTTATTCCATAATTTTCCCGAATTGGGGACAACCAAAATGGATACAGCGGGTTCGGAAAGAGACCCCTTTAAATTTTTGACTCTTTGTTTCATTGCAGCCATTTGGTAAATGCAAAAAAAGCTCTTTTTTTTTCTCATTAATGTATACTCTGTACCCCATCTTTACTGAAAAAAGAAATGTAGACATTTTTGCAAATTTATTTGAAAAGGAAAACTGAAATATCACATGGTCATAAGTATTCAGACCCTTTGCTTATTATTGAGTAGAAGCACCCTTTTGAGCTAGTACAGCCATGAGTCTTCTTGGGAATGATGCAACAAGTTTTTCACACCTGGATTTGGAGATCCTCTGCAATTCTTCTTTGAAGATCCTCTCAAATTCCGTCAGGTTGGATGGTGAACGTTGGTGAACAGCTATTTTCAGGTCTCTCCCGAGATTCTCATTTGGGTTTAGGTCAGGGCTTTGGCTGGGCCAGTCAAAAATGGTCACAGAGTTATTCTGAAGCCACTCCTTTGTTATTTTAGCCATGTGCTTAGGGTCATTGTCTTGTTGGAAGGTGAACATTCGGCCAAGTCTGAAGTCCAGAGCACTCTGGAAGAGGTTTTCATCTAAAATATCACCTGTACTTGGCCGCATTCATGTTTCCTTCAATTTCAATCAGTTGTCCTGTCCCTGCAGCTGAAAAACACCCCCATAGCATGATGCTGCCACCACCATGTTTCACTGTTGGGATTGTATTGGTCAGGTGATGAGCAGTGCCTGGTTTTCTCCACACATGCCGCTTGGAATTAACACCAAAAAGTTCTATCTTCGTCTCATCAGACCAGAGAATCTCATTTCTCATAGTCTGGGAGTTCTTCAAGTGTTTTTTCAGCAAACTCTTTGCGGGCTTTCAAATGTCTGGCACTAGGAGAGGCTTCCATTGGGCCACTCTGCCATAAAGGCCAGACTGGTGGAGGGCTGCAGTGATAGTTGACTTTGTGAAACTTTCTCCCAATTCCCTACTGCATCTGCGGAGCTCAGCCACAGTGATCTTGGGGTTCTTCTTTACCTCTCTGACCAAGGGTCTTCTCCCACTATTGCTCAGTTTGGCTGGACGGCCAGGTCTAGGAATACTTCTGAAGGTCCCAAACTTCTTTCATTTAAGGATTATGGAGGCCACTGTGCTGTTAGGAACCTTGAGTACTTCAGAAATTCTTTTGTAACCTTGGCCAGATGTGTGTTGCCACAATTCTGTCTCTGAGCTCATTGGCCAGTTCCTTTGACCTCATTATTCTCATTTGGTCTGACATGCACTGTGAGCTGTGAGTTCTCTTATAGACAGATGTGTGCCTTTCTAAATCAAGTCCTTTCAGTTTAATTAAACACAGCTGGACACCAGTGAAGGAGTATAACCATCTCAAGGAGGATCACAAGGAAATTGACAGCATGTGACTTAAATATGAATGTCTGAGCAAAGGGTCTGAATACTTATGACCATGTGATAATTTAGTTTTTCTTTTTTAATAAGTTTGCAAAGATTTCTACAGTTCTGTTTTTTTCAGTCAAGATGGGGTGCAGAGTGTACATTAATGAAAAAAATGAACATTTTTGAATTTACCAAATGACTGCAATGAAACAAAGAGTAAAAAATGTGAAGGGGTTTGAATACTTGCTTTCCGAACCCACTGTATTTCCCATATGTACTACACATTTCAGATATGGGAGAGGTCAGCTCCAGTGCAAAAGCCTGTAAACGCAAAGGCCCCTGAGCACCGTCTCACATAATGTTAACTAACAATTTATCTGTTTGAGGGAATATTATCAAGTGTAAAGGTACTGCCACACTTAGTGATCTCGTTAGCGATCTCAATAACGACGCAAGCTAATGAGATCGTTTGTGAGATCTCTTTTAGGTCGCTAGTAGCTGCCAAACAGGAGATCTCATAAACGACTCATCAGCGGTCAGCGATCTCTTTAACGACTTTGGCGGTCGTTAGGATGTCATTAGCATGTACTGAGCGCTTCTGATTCATAGGAATTTCCAGCATTGCTTCTGCTCTCTGCATCCTGCTAGCCTGCTTTGCAACTTCTGCGATCCTCTCTTTGACGCAAAAGAGAACTTATAGATATTGCGATACACTTCGTGACGCTAAACCCATATGCGTCACAAACGAGGTCGTTCGCAAAAGGTGTCAAACACAGCGATATAGGCTCACCAGCGGGACGCCAACGATCAAAAAACGGTCCAGAACTCTAGTGAACGATCAACGAGATCACAGCAGGGGCCACATAGTTGCTACATGCCACACACAGCTAAGTCGCTAACGAGATCGCAAAATAGTGACGTTTTAGTGATCTCGTTTGCGATCTCGTTTAGTGTGGCATACCCTTAAGACCACTAAACAGAATGTTGGAGCGGGGGATATGTGACTGCTAATATAGCAGCCTCTTTTAATACTTCCAGATTAGGCAAAGGGGAATTGTATACAGTTAGGATGACAATGGGTGAACCTTAAAGGTATGCATAAATTAAAATATAGCAACCTCCGGTGTCAGACCATGAAGATATTAAAATGAAGAGAGAAAATCCTGCGATCACAATGTATTACCCCTTTTATAAATCACTGTTGAGGCCACATCTAGAATATGGGATCCAGTTTTGGGCTCCGCATTTTAACAATGATATTCAGAAGTTAGTCAGTTCAAAGGCGGGCAAAACTAGATTATTACAAGGGATGGAAGCAGGATCGGACCGGGGTGCCTAGGGCCCGCTAGGGGAATTAACTTTAGGGGCCCACACTCAGGGCTGCCACTAGGAATTTCGGGGCCCCATACTGGCAAAATTTTCGGGCTCCCTTGAGACTCTGCCCAGGCTCCACCCCAGCCCCGCCTCCACCCCTCGAACTGTCCACAGTCCCACCGCTCTCTCTTGGAAAAACTCCACTTCTCACCAATCCCACATTAACATGTCCCATCACCAGATCACACACATAGCCAGCAGATCTAGTTTTGGCCAAAATATTTTTTAAGCCGCCACCATAACACGGTAGTCACTTTTGGCCGGGCTCTAGTCTACTGTAACCTATTAAATATTTGTTAAAATATCCAATACAATTTAGGTATATTTTTATTTATTTTTCAATTTTTAAAATGACCAATAATATCACATACAAGGAACAAATACCGCCACACCATGTCCAGACCACATTTTACCACCAGTGACCGAATAATATCACATACAAGGGACAAATACCGCAACACCATGACCAGACCACATATTACCACCACACAGTGACCGAATAATAGCACATACAAGGAACAAATACCGCCACACCATGACCAGACCACATATTACCACCACGTAGTGACTGAATACTACAATACTGATCAGAAATAAAAAAAACAAAAAAACCCCACAAAACTAACACCATAAGTTCCCTTCTACACAGGAGATCTGTACTTAGTATGCAGTGTCTATGTACAGGTAATACAGTAATCACCGGTGACATTGTACACAGGAACTCTGTATACAGTGTATAGTGTCAGTGTACAGGTAACACTGACTCACCAGTGACGTTTCTAGGTGAAGTCCTTCATCTTTGCTTTTCATCTTTCATCCAGCATAGACCGCCATCACTTCTTCCAGCCAGGGCTCGTCTCTGCAGGAAATAACACAGTTATCTAAAGCTCCGATTGCAGAACACTTTACTTATTTTTTTCCCAACTTATAAACTACACCAGATGAAGAAAAAAATCCTGGCTTCAGCCATATGTGCTCCCATCCCACCCTCATGAGTATCCATTCTGCCCCATATGATCTCCCCATCCTGCCCCATCTGTCTCCAATTCTGCTCCATCTGTCTCCAACCCTGCCCCCATGTCTTTTATCCTGCCCCCAGTGCCTCCAATCCTGCCCCCAGTGCCTCCAATCATGCCCCCAGTGTCTCCAATCGTGCCCCTTTTCCATCCTGCCCCGTCTCCAATACTGCCCCTTCTCCATCCTGCCTCCAGTGTCTCCAATAATGCCTCCATGACTTTCATTCTGCCTCCAGTGTCTCCATTCTGGCCTCATGTCTTTCATTCTGCCCCCTGTCTGTATGTCCAATCCTGACCCCAGTGTCTCCAATCCTGCCCCCAGTGTCTCCAATCCTGCCCCCAGTGTCTCCATCCTGCCCCAGTGTCTCCAATCCTGCCCCGTCTCCATCCTGCCCCTTCTCCATCCTGCCCCTTCTCCATCCTGCCCCCAGTGTCTCCAATCCTGCCCTGTCTCCATCCTGCCCCGTCTCCATGCTGATTCCTGCCCAGTCTCCATTCTGCCCTGTGTCCATCCTGATTCCTGCCCAGTCTCTATTCTGCCCCATCTCCATCCTGCCCGTCTCCATCCTGATTCCTGCCCAGTCTCCATTCTGCCCGTCTCCATCCTGATTCCTACCCAGTCTACATCCTTCCCCGTTAGGTCTCCGTTCTGCCCCCAATCCTGCCCATCTCCATTCTGCCCCCTGTCCTGCCCCATCTCCATTCTGCCCCCAGTCCTGCCCCGTCTCCATGCTGATTCCTGCCCAGTCTTCTTTCTGATTTCTGCCCAGTCTCCATCCTTCCCCGTACAGTCTCCATTCTGCCCCCAGTCCTGCCCCGTCTTCATTCTGCCGGGGCTCCGTGCGCGCTGACGTCAGCTGACAGCCTCCGATTGGCTGGCAGCGTTAACTATTACCGTGCGGGCCCGCACGGTAAATGAGTAACTGAACCTGCGTCCTGGACGCAGGTTTAGTTACTTGCTAGGCAGGGAGCTGGGCAGTGGGGCCCGATGGTAGAGGTGACGGGGCCCGATGCAGGCCCCCTCTGCTGATCGGGCCCCATATGCCAGTCAGGGCTGTAATGCCCTGATGGCGGCCCTGCCCACACTACTGCTACCATAATTTTTTTTTTTAATGTAACGACAGGGATGTTAAACATATTTGTAATATACTTCATTAGGAAAAAACGTTTCTGGCAGCAGCAAATGATGAGGCCTGATGTTCCTGAGCTCCCAGCTTTCTCTTCACCCGGTCCCTGATTTACAGGTTTGCTTGTTTTTTTAACCCCTTAATGACCAGAGCTTTTTCCTTTTTTCGCTCCCCTTCTTTCCTTCTTTCTTTGCTTTTCTATTTTTCCATCAATATGGCTATATGAGGGCTTATTTTTTGCGGGGCGATTTGTACTTTTCAACGATACTTTTGGTTTTACTTGAAAACAGAAAAAAAATTCCAAGTGCGGTGAAACTGCAAAAAAATTGCAATCCCACACTTGTTTTTTGTTTGGCTTTTTTGCTAGGTTCACTAGATGCTATAACTGACCCGCCTCTATGATTCACCAGGGCATTACGAGTTCATAGACACCAAACAAGTCTAGGTTCTCTTTTATATAAGTGGTGAAAAAAAATTCAAAATTTGCTTAATTTTTTTTTCTGAGACCCATAGCGTCTCCATTTTCCTTGATCTTGGATTGGGTGAGGGCTTATGTTTTGTGTGCCGATCTGACTTTTTTAATGATACCACTTTTGTGCAGATACGTTCTTTTGATCGCCCGTTATTGCATTTTAATGCAATGCCGCGGCGACCAAAAAAACGTAATTCTGGCGTTTTTTGATTTTTTTTTCTGGCTACGCCGTTAATCCTTTTTTTATTGATAGATCGGGCGATTCTGAACATGATGATACCAAATATGTGTATGTTTGATTTTTTTTTAATTTTTTTATTGTTTTATTTTGAATGGGGTGAAAGGGGGGGTGAGTCGAACTTTTATGATTTTTTTAAAATATTTTTAAACACTTTTTTTGTTTTTACTTTCGGCATGCTTCAATAGCCTTCATGGGAGGCTAGAAGCTGCCAATACTCGATTGCCTTTGCTACATAGAGGTGATGCACACATCACCTCTATGTAGCTGAATTACAGCATTGCTGTGAAAAATATTCAGAATTGAGAGTCCTCAGTGGTTGATACCTTTTAATGGCTAATTGAAAGATGGTAACAAATTGCAAGTTTTCGAGACTACTCAAATCTCTTCATCAGGCTAGACTAATGCAAAATCCGAAGAATCACATATTTATGCACTACACAGCACAGAAACAATACAATAGATAAGACAAGTGACGTGAAGCAGAACTGTCATTATGGGAGAGAGATGAACATAAATATTGGAACAGTTCATAGATACGGAGTGTGAAAGTTTTATTGCCCTCTAATTGGGGTCTGGTTTTGTGTTGTGATGCCCCCAGAAGGTCTGAAGAGCAAATTCCTTAATTGATGTAAAAAGACATAAATCCATGGGATACATTCATTCCTGCACTGAGTGTGTCAAAGGTCGTCATGAGTTTATATTCCCAGACCTTTCTGTCTCTCTGAGACTTAGTTACCTTTTAATACAAGTGATTTAATGTCCATCTTGCTATGACCGGGGATACAAAAATGTTTTGCCACAGGTAGATCCATTCTTTTTTCTCTTATTGTGTGGCGATGAGAATTCATCCTTGTTCTCAGTTTTTGCCCTGTCTCTCCCACATACAGACCCCCAGTTTGACATTTAGTACAAATAATTAAGTACACCACATTAGATGTGATGCACCTGAAAGTACCTGGGATCTTGTAGTCCTTATGTGAGTTGGGGATCTTTATCTTGTCCATGGTCATTATAAATGGACAGGTTTTAATTTTTTTCTGGTTGGAGCTGTTGGAGAGGACAGGGAGCTTCTGACAATGATGCTTCCTAAATTTGGGGGCTGCCTAAAACACAGTAATGGGGGGGTCTGGAAATATGTTTTGTAATCGGGCATCTTTTTGTAGTAAAGGTTGTAGTTTCCGTGTAGCTCCCCTTAGCACCTCTAGTTCTGGATTGTAGCTGATCACTAGAGGCACCCGGTTATTTTCATCTTTAGCTTTGTAATGTAGCAGGTGATTCCTTGTTATTCTAGTGGCTCTTGTAATTTGGTTTTCAATCGTTCTTGGGTGGTAGCCCTGATTCAAAAAGGTCTTTCTGAGGCGACCAAGGTGTTTGCCTCTATCCATGGGGTTGGAACATATACGATTGTATCTGATGGCTTGGCTGTAGACAATAGAGTTTTTATGTGTTTTGGATGGAAACTGTCCCATTTAAGGTATGTTGGATGATCGATTGGCTTCTGATACAGGGATGACTCTTTCATTGTTCTTTAGCTTAATGATGGTGTCTAAAAAGTTAATTTCAGTGTTGGAGTAGTTGATTGTTAAGTTGATGGTGGGATGAAATTGATTAAACTGTTCTTGCAACGTCTTCACCTGTTGCTCAGACTCCATCCAGATGACTAAAATATCATCAATGTAGCGGTAGTAGGCCAGAGGTCTGATGGGACATGAGGAACAAAAAGTCGCTTTCAAGCTTGGCCATGAAAAGATTTGCATACTGTGGAGCCATTTTACTTCCTACAGCTGTGCCAGTCTCCTGTAGATATATCTTGTTGTTAAATTCAAAGTAATTGTGGGCGAGGATGAATTTTGTGAGTTTCACCACAGAATCGGCATCATTCCCGGTGTTTTCCAAGAGGACTTTGCAGGCATTTAATCCATCCTGGTGTGGGATATTAGAGTGCAAAGATTCCACATCCATGGTGGCCAGGATGGTTCTTTCTGGTAGAGAACCTATTGCTGCTAGGTTATTCAATAGGTCAGTTGTGTCCTGAATGTAGCTGGGTGTATCCTTTACCAGGGGTTTAAGAATACCCTCTACCCATCTAGATACCTGCTCAGTAAGGGTGCCCACACATTAAATAATCGGCCTCCATGGATTTCCAGATTTGTGGATTTTGGGAAGCATGTAGAATGTCCCTATCCTTGGACTTTCTGGTAGCAGGTCATCCATACCTCCCAACTGTCCCGGATCTAGCGGGACAGTCCTGATTTTGACCCTCCCACCCGCTGTCCCACCCAGGACTCTTTATTTCCTGCACTGCATAGAGATAAGCCGCCACGCCCCCCCATGCACCCCATCCTCGCCCTCCCACCTCAGCAACTCAGCCAGCAATGACGTTGTTCTCTTCTGTGCGCACAGGACCTGTGATGAGGTCACAGGAGGGGAGGAGCCAGGGGTCACATGATAAGGGGCCTCAGTGTGTGCAGGACTCTGCTGTGCTGGATGTCATGGTGCTGGATGAGGGTAAGTTTATATGTGGGGTCAGGAGGGGTTTACAGGGTGGATGTAGCAGCGCTGTGTGTGTATGGGGCGTATGAAATGGAGCCCTGTGTGTACGAAGTGTATGGAGCTGAGCCGCTCCGCTCGATACACTTCGTACACACAGGGCGCCGTGCCTGAACCGTGTGTGTGCAGAGCAGAGCCGTTTGTGTATGGGGTGTACGGAGTGGAGCCATGTGTGTATGGAGCGGAGCCCCGTGTGTACGAGGTTTACGAACTGGAGCCATGTGTGTACAAGGTGTACAGAGCATGGCCGCATGTGTACGGAGTGGAGCCATGTGTGTACTGAGTGGAGCTGTGTGTGCGAGGTGTACGGAGCGGAGCCGTGTGTGCGCGAGGTGTACAGAGCAGAGCCGTGTGTGTATGAGGTGTGCAGAGCTGTGCGTGCACAAGGTGTATGGTGGGGAGCATTCATACCTTCCAGCCGTCCAGGATCCAGCGGAACAGTCCCGATTTTGAGAGAGAGTCTGCCCCACTGCCCCGGCCGGGAACTTACGTTTCCCACGGACACAGGAGTACACGGCGGAGCCCCGAGGAGCACTTTAATACTCGCACTTGAAGTTCCACCGGAAGTGACGTACTGGAAGCTGACTGGAAATTAGGTAATTTCGGAAAAAGATTGTGACGGAACCATGGAGGCACTTCAGGGAATGCTACAGATACATCACCGTGTTCTCCTCTGACAGCGCGGACAGCGGGATCGCCTTGGAATCGGGGATGTCGGCCATGTGAGTGGATCATGATATGTCCTGCATCAGGAGGCTCAGGTGGGCACTACAATGGGAGCCGGGCTGCTATAGTATCTTTATAGAATCTTTATTTCTTTCTCTCTCTGTTTCTTTCTCTCTCTAATACTTTTCTTTCTCTCTCTGTTCTTTCTTTCCTCTCATTCTTTTTTTCTCTGTTCTTTCTTTCTTTCTCTGTTCTTTCTTTCTCTCTCTGTTCTTTCTTTCTCTCTCTGTTCTTTTTTCTTTTTCTCTGTTCTTTTTCTTTCTTTCTCTCTGTTCGCTCTTTCTATCTCTGTTCTTTCTTTCCCCTTTCTTTCTTTTTCTTTCTTTCTCTCGGTTCTTTCTTTCTATCTCTGTTCTTTCTTTCCCCTTTCTTTCTTTCTTTTTCTTTCTTTCTCTCGGTTCTTTCTTTCTATCTCTGTTCTTTCTTTCCCCTTTCTTTCTTTCTTTCTTTCTTTCTTTCTTTCTTTCTTTTCTTTCTTTCTTTGTTTTTCTTTCTTTCCCCTCTTTCTTTCTCTCTCTGTTCTCTCTTTCTCTCTCTGTTCTCTTTCTCTGTTCTTTCTTTCTTTTCTTTCTTTCTTTCTTTCTTTCTTTCTTTCTTTCTCTCTATTTGTTTTTTTCCCCTATTTCTTTCTTTCTCTCTCCCTCTGTTCTTTCTTTCTTTCCCCTCTTTCTTTTTCTCTGTTCTTTTTTCTGTCCCCTCTTTTTCTCTCTGTTCTTTCTCTGTTTTCTTTCTTTCTGTCTCTGTTCTTTCTTTCTCTGTTCTTTCTTTCTGTCTCTGTTCTTTCTTTCTGTCTCTGTTCTTTCTTTCTCTGTTCTTTCTTTCTCTGTTCTTCCTTTTTCTCTCTGTTCTTTCTTTTTCTCTCTGTTCTTTCTTTCTCTCTGTTCTTTCTTTCTTTCTTTCTTTCTTTCCCTCTGTTCTTTCTCTCTATTCTTTCTCTTTCCTTTCTTTCTCTGTTCTTTTTTCTGTCCCCTCTTTCTTTCTCTCTGTTCTTTCTCTGTTTTCTTTCTTTCTGTCTCTGTTCTTTCTTTCTCTGTTCTTTCTTTCTGTCTCTGTTCTTTCTTCTGTCTCTGTTCTTTCTTTCCTCTGTTCTTCCTTTTTTCTCTCTGTTCTTTCTTTTTCTCTCTGTTCTTTCTTTCTCTCTGTTCTTTCTTTCTTTCTTTCTTTCTTTCCTCTCTGTTCTTTCTCTCTATTCTTTCTCTTTCCTTTCTTTCTCTGTTCTTTTCTTCTTCTGTTCTTTCTCTGTTCTTTCTCTCTGTTCTTTCTTTTCCTCTCTCTGTTCTACCTTTTTCTCTGTTCTTTCTCTCTGTTCTTTCTTTCTCCCATTTCTTTCTTTCTCTCTCTATTCATTCTCTCTGTTCTTCCTTTTTCTCTGTTCTTTCTTTCTCTCTCTCTGTTCTATTTCTTTCCTCCTTTCTTTCTCTTTCTGTTCTTTCTTTCTCTCATTGTTCTTTCTTTCTCTCGATCTCTGTTCTTTCTTTCCCTATTTCTTTCTTTCCTCTATTTCTTTCTGTCTCTCTCGCTCTCTGTTCTTTTTCTTTCCCCTTTCTTTTTTTCTCTCTATTCTTTTTTTCTGTCCCCTCTTTCTTTCTCTATTCTTTCTTTCTCTCTATCTCTCCTCTTTCCCCTCTTTCTTTCATTCATTCAATCTTTCTTTCTCTCTCTCTGTTCTTTCTTTCCCCTATTTCTTAATTTCTCTCTCCCTCTGTTTTCTTTCTTTCCCCTCTTTCTTTTTTTTCTCTCTCTGCTCTTTTTTTCTGTCCCCTTTTTCTTTCTCTCTCTGTTCTTTCTTTCTGTCTCCCTGTTCTTTCTTTTTCCCTCTTTCTTTAGTTCTTTCTTTCCCCTCTTTCTTTCTCTATGCTCTTTCTTTCTTTCTCTCTCTGTTCTTTCTTTCCCTTCTTTCTTTACCCTCTTTCTTTCTCTTTCTCTCTGTTCTTTCTTTCTTTTCTCTCTGTTCTTTCTTTTTTTTCCCCTCTTTTTCTCTCTGTTCTTTCTTCCCCTCTTTGTTTCTCTCTCTCTGTTCTTTCTTTCCCCTTTTCTTTCTCTCTCTGTTCTTATTTCCCCTTTCTTTCTCTCTGTTCTTTCTTTCTCTGTTTTTCTTTCTCTCTGTTCTTTCTTTTCCCTCTTTCTTTTTTCTCTTTGTTCTTTTTCTTTCTTTCTCTCTGTTCTTTCTGTTTCTTTCCCCTCTTTCTTTCTTTCTTTCTTTCTTTCTCCCTCTGTTCTTTCTTTTTTTTCTCTGTTATCTTTTTCTGTCCCCTCTTTCGCTCTGTTTTTTCTTTCTTTCTATCTCTCTATTTGTTTTTCTCTCTATCTGTTCTTTCTCTCTGTTCTTTCTTTCCCCTCTTTCTTTGTTTTTTTTTCTCTCTCTCTCTGTTCTTCCTTTTTCTCTGTTTGTTTTTTCTCTCTGTTCTTTCTTTCCCTTTTCTTTCTCTGTTCTTTTTTTCCCCCTCTTTCTTTCTTTCTCTTTCTCTCTGTTCTTTCCCCTTTCTTTCTTTCTTTCTTTCTTTTTCTCTGTTCTTTATTTCCTCTTTCTTTCTTTCTTTTCTCTCTGTTCTTTTTCTTCCCCTCTTTCTTTCTGTTCTTTCTTTCCCTACTTTCTCTCTCCCTCTGTTTCTTTCTTCCCCTCTTTCTTTTTCTCATTCCTTTTTGTCCCCTCTTTCTTTCTCTTTGTTTCTTTCTTTCTTTCTTTCTTATCTCTGTTCTTTCTTTCCATCTTCTTTCTCTGTTCTTCTTTCTTCTCTGTCTTTCTTTCTTTCTGTTTCTTCTTCTCTCTCTTCCCTCTGTCTTTACTCTTCTTTTTCTCTGTTCTTTTTTGTCCACTTTCTCTCTGTCTTCTTTTCTTCTTTCTCTTTCTTTCTTTCTTCTTCTTCTTTCTTCTCTCTTTCTTTTCTTTCCCTCTTCTTCTCTAGTCTTTCTTTCTCTGTTCTTTCTTTCCCCTTTCTTTCTCTCTCTAGTCTTTCTTCTCTCTCTCTCTGTTCTCTTTTCTCTCTTTCTTTCTTTCTCTCTGTTCTTTCTTGCCCCTTTCTTTCTCCTTCTCTTCTCCTTCTTTCTGTTTTCTCTCTCCTCTCGTTCTTTTTTTTCTCTCTGTTTTTTCTCTTCTTTCTTTCCCTTCTCTCTGTTCTTTCTTTCCCTTTTCTTTCCTATCTTTTCTTCTCTCTTTTTTCCTTTTTCTCTCTTCTTTCTTCTTTTCTGTTCTTCTTTTTCTTCTTTTCTTCTTTCTCTCTTTCTCGTTCTTTCTTTCTTTTCTTTCTTCTCTCTGTTCTTTCTTCTTCTCTTCTCTCTCCTTTTCTTTTTCTTTCCCCTCTCTTTTTTTCTCTTTTTTTTTTCTGTCCCCTCTTTCTTTCTCTCTGTTCTTTCTCTCTGTCTTTCGCTCTCCTTTTTTCTCTTCTCTCTGTTCTTCTTCCCTTTCTTTCTCTCTCTCTCTCTCTTTCTTCTTTCCTCTCTTCTTTTCTTCTCTTTTTCTCCTGTCATTTCTTTTCTGTCTTTTTCTTTCCTCTTTCTTTTCTTCTTTCTTTCTCTCTGCTTTCTTTCTTTGTCTTTCTTTCTCGTTTCTCTCTCTGTTTCTTTCTCCTTCTTTTCTTCTTTCTTCTTTTCTCTCTTTCTTTCTCTTTCTTTCTCTCTTTCTTTTCCTCTTTTTTCTGTTCTTTCTTTCTTTCTTTCTCTCTTTTCTTCTTTCCCTTCTTTCTTATCTTCTCTCTTTTTCTTCCCTCTTTTTCGTTTCTTTTCTTCCTCTTTTCTTCTCTTCTTTCTTCCCTTTTTCTCTCTGTTCTTTTCTTCCTCATTCTCTCTTTTCTCTCTCTCTTCTTTTTCTCTTTCTTTCTTTCCCTTTTCTTTCTTCTCTCTTCTTCTTCTTTCTCTTTTTCTCTCTTTCTTTTTCTCTGTTTTCGTCCTCTTCTCTCTGTTTCTTTCTTTCTTCTTTCTTCTTCTCTTTCTTTTTCTTTTTCTTTCTTTCTCTTCTTTCTGTTTTCTTTTTCTCTTTCCTCTTTCTTTCTTTCTTCTTCTGTTCTTTCCCTCTTCTTTTTTCTCGTTCTTTTCTGTCCTCTTTCTTCTCTTTTTTTTCTTTCTTTCTTCTCTCTTTCTTTCTCTTTCTTTCTTCTCCTCTGTTCTTTCTTCCCTTCTTTCTTCTTTGTTCTTTCTCCTTCTTCTTCTCTTTCTTCTTCTGTTCTTTCTTTCTCTCTTTCTTTTCTTTCTTCTTTCCTTTCTTCTTCTTTCTTTTCCTTTCTTTCTTTCTTCTTCTCTTTCTTTCTTTTTTCTTTCTTTCTTTCTTCTTTCTCTTTCTTCTTTTCCTCTTTTTCTTTTTTCTCTTTTCTTTTCTTTCTTCTCTCTTCTTTCGTTCTTTCTTTCTCTTCTCTTTCTTCTCTTCTCTTCTTTCTTCTTTCTTTCCTCTTTCTTTTTCTTCTTTTTGTCCTTTCTTTCTTTCTTTTTTTCTTTCTTTCTTTCTTTCTTCTTTCTTCTCTTCCTCTTTTCTTTCTCTGTTCTTTCTCCTTCTTTTCTTTCTTTCTTTTCTTCTTTCTTCTTTCCTCCTTTTTCTTTCTCTTCTTTTTCTCTGTTCTTTTTTTGTCTCTTCTCTTCTTTTTCTTCTTCTTCTTTCTTTCTTCTTTCTCTTCTTCTTCTTTCTTCTTCCTTCTTTCTTCCCTTTCTTTCCTTTTTCTTTCTCTCTGTTCTTCTTTTCCTCTCTTTTTCTCTCTTTCTTTTCTTTCTCTCTCTCTCGTTTTCTCTTTTTTCTCTCTTCTTTCTTCTCTCTCTCGTTCTTTCTTCCCTCTTTCTTTCTCTATCTTTCTTTCTCTCTCTTTTTCTTTCTCTCACCTTCTCTTTTCTCTTCTTTTTTCTCTCTTCTTCTCTTTCTTTCTTTCCTTTCTCTCTTTTCTTTTTCTTTCTTTCTTTCTTTCTTTTCCCTTTCTTTCTCTCACTGTGTCTTTCTTTCTCTATCTGTTCTTTCTTTTTCTCTCTCTGTTCTTTCTTTCCCCTTTTTCTCTCTCCCTCTCTATTCTTTATTTCCCCTCTTTCTTTTTTTTCTCTGTTCTTTTTTTCTGTCCCCTCTTTCTTTCTCTCTGTTCTTTCTTTCTGTTCTTTCTTTCTCTCTCCTTTTTCTCTTTTTTCTCTTTGTTCTCTTTCTTTCCCCTCTTTCTTTCTCATTTCTTTCTGTTTTTTTTTTCTCTCTCTCTGTTCTTTCTTTTCCTTAGTACCTGCCACTGTGCCCTCAGTACCAGTCAGTGTGATCAGCAGTTCGAAATGGGTGTGGTTGGGGCGTGGACATGGTTGTGACTTATTGTGAAATGGGCGTGGTCGCGGCGTAGCCTAAAATTTGCCACGGCACGCTTAGCGCGCCGCAACCTTTGTCCCTCTTTCCTGTCTTCAAAAGTTGGGAGGTACGGGTCATCGGCTCTTTGTCAGGCAGACAAGATGCCAACCTGCTTAGTTCCTTGTAATAGTCCTGTGTAGGATCCAACTCCAATTTTCTGTAGTAGCGTGTGTCCATGACTATTGCACCACCCTTGTCAGCAGGTTTAATGATTTCTTTGTTGGTTTTCAGAGACTGTATGGCCTCTCTCTCCTGGTCACTGATGTTGGATGCTTGTCTCCTGTTGGTGTCTATGATGGTGGATTTTATCATAGTCTAGAATGAGTCTGTGTATTTATCCTAATGAGGGTTGCGTCCAGGTGGAGGTGTCCAGTCTGACCTCTTTTTGGTTGTTGGGTTCCCTTTTCCTTCAGTCCGAATGTTTTCTGAATCTTCTGTATCATTGAAGCATTCCTCAGGCGTAGTATCCTGAAAAAATGTTCCATATCACTGCAGATTTCAGTTTTATCTAGGGCCTTAGTAGGACAGAATGAGAGTCCTCTACAAAGCACTGCCAGCTCCACTTTGTTGGGTTTGTAATCTGAGAGAGTGATGACACAGTTAGATGCTCTTGTGTCTGGAATGGAGTGGTTGTCCAAGTTGTCAGGTTTTGGCTTTGTTTTGTATCTGTTTGTATAGAGTCCTGAATTGAGGCGCAATCTGTGTAGTTTATTTACCTTGTTATGAATCAGAAAGGTCCATTGTTTGTTGTAGTATTGTTGTAATTTTTGCTCTGTGCTTTCTGTAAGTGTGGTCCTCAGAGTTTCAAATTGGCCTTGGACTTTACTCTTGTGCTGTAGCAGACATGCAAAAGGTGGTTCCTTAGTCTATCAGAAGTCCTGTGACAAAGGTTTTGTGCATAATGAGTATTGTAGTTGTGAAGAATTGGGTTTGTAATCAGGGTGGCGCTCATAGCAATCTGCCATCAACAACCATAGAGGTCTCGAGGAGACCTGTGGTTGTGATGGCAATGCACCAATTACCCCCGATCACGTGGCAGGGGTCAGCGGTGCGCGTATTTCCGTCCCGGTGGCCAGAAGTGCTTGGTAAATGCCACTATCAGCGTTTGACAGCGGCATTTAACTAGTTAATTGGCGCGGGCGGATCGCGATTCTGCTCGCGCCTATTACTGGCACATGTCAGCTGTTCAAAATAACTGACATGTCCCGGCTTTGAGGTGGGCTCACCACCGGAGCCCACCTCCAAGCGGGGGATACTGCCAGCTGACCTACTATTCCGTCAGCTGGCAGTAAGGAGTTAAACTAAATTTGCAGCGGGAGGCAGAGAAACTCAGGAACTCATGAATATTAAGGACTCATCATTATGTGCTGGAGCTTCGAATACAAGATTTTGGTACAACTGAGTGACCCAGAATTTTGCTAAAGGTATCTGTCGCTAATTTGTTACCTTTAGATAAGATACCGTAAAATCAGTGACAGTTTCCCTTTAACAGAATCCCTGGATAACACCTTTAGGGTAGTTTCACACTAGCGAGTTTACTGCAGGATGCCTGCTGCTTGTATCTCACAGTGGAACCGCTGTGGATGAGGATCGTGCTGAGTATACGGATATATACTCATATATAATGCCCATTACTAGTATCCCATAGTGGACCCGCTCTGGAGGAGGATCATGCTGAGTATACGGATATATATTCCTATATAATGCCCACTACTTGTATCTCACAGTGGACCCGCTCTGGATGAGGATCGTGCCAAGAGTATGCAGATATATACACATATATAATGCATACTCCTTGAATCCCATAGTGGACCTGCTCTGGATGAGGATCGTGCTGAGTATACGGATATGTACTCATATATAATGCCCACTGCTTGTATCTCACAGTGGACCCGCTCTGGATGAGGATCGTGCCGAGAGTATACTTATATATACTCATATATAATGCCCACTCCTTGTATCTCACAGTGGACCTGCTCTGGAGGAGGATCGTGCTGAGAGTGATATACAGTACAGACCAAAAGTTTGGACACACCTTCTCATTTAAAGATTTTTCTGTATTTTCATGACTATGAAAATTGTACATTCACACTGAAGGCATCAAAACTATGATTAACACATGTGGAATTATATACTTAACAAAAAAGTGTGTAACAACTGAAAATATGTCTTATATTCTAGGTTCTTCAAAGTAGCCACCTTTTGCTTTGATGACTGCTTTGCACACTCTTGGCATTCTCTTGATGAGCTTTAAGAGGGGTCACCGGAAATGGTCCTCCAACAATCTTTAAGGAGTTCCCAGAGATGCTTAGCACTTGTTGGCCCTTTTGCCTTCACTCTGCGGTCCAGCTCACCCCAAACCATCTTGATTGGGTTCAGGTCTGGTGACTGTGGAGGCCAGGTCATCTAGTGTAGCAACCCATCACTCTCCTTCTTGGTCAAATAGCCCTTACACAGCCTGGAGGTGTGTTTGGGGTCATTGTCCTGTTGAAAAATAAATGATGGTCCAAATAAACGCAAACAGGATGGAATAGCATGCTGCTGCAAGATGCTGTAGTAGCCATGCTGGTTCAGTATGCCTTCAATTTTGAATAAATCCCCAACAGTGTCACCAGCAAAGCACTCCCACACCATCACACCTCCTCCTCCATGCTTCACGGTGGAAACCAGGCATGTAGAGCCCAATCCAAATTTGGACTCATGAGACCGAAGCACAGATTTCCACTGGTCTGATGTCCATTCCTTGTGTTCTTTAGCGCAAACAAGTCTCTACTGCTTGTTGCCTGTCCTTAGCAGTGGTTTCCTACCAGCTATTTTACCATGAAGGCCTGCTGCAAAAAGTCTCCTCTTAACAGTTGTTTTAGAGGAGTGTGTCTGCTGCTAGAACTCTGTGTGGCATTGACCTGGTCTCTAATCTGAGCTGCTGTAAACCTGCGATTTCTGAAGCCGGTGACTCGGATAAACTTATCCTCAGAAGCAGAGGTAACGCTTGGTCTTCCTTTCCTGTGGCGGTCCTCATGTGAGCCAGTTTCTTTGTAGCGCTTGATGGTTTTTGCAACTGCACTTGGGGACACTTTCAAAGTTTTCCCAATTTTTCGGACTGACTGACCTTCATTTCTTAAAGTAATGATGGCCACTCATTTTTCTTTACTTAGCTGCTTTTTTCTTGCCATAATACAAATTCTAACAGTCTATTCAGTAGGACTATCAGCTGTGTATCCACCAGATTTCTGCACAACACAACTGATGGTCCCAACCCCATTTATAAGGCCAGAAATCCCACTTCTTAAACCTGACAGGGCACACCTGTGAAGTGAAAAACATTTCTGATGACTACCTCTTGAAGCTCATCAAGAGAATGCCAAGAGTGTGTAAAGCAGTCATCAAAGCAAAAGGTGGCTATTTTGAAGAACCTAGAATAAAAGACATAATTTCAGTTGTTACACACATTTTTGTTAAGTATATAATTCCACATGTGTTAATTCATAGTTTTGATGCCTTCAGTGTGAATGTACAATTTTCAGTCATGAAAATACAGAAAAATCTTTAAATGAGAAGGTGTGTCCAAACTTTTGGTCTGTACTGTATATCTATAATATAATGGTAGGAGCGTCACTCTGTCTGAAGCCTTTATAGACTGCGCAAGCGCAACACGCCTGCGCAGTCTGGCTCCAGACAGAGTGAGGCATCCAGAGCGGTGAGTACTCTGTATGGCGCAGGAGATCGCGGTATGCGTACTGGATGCATACCGCGATCTCCGGCGCCATACTCACATACTTACCTGACCGGGAGGAGCGTTGCCGCGGCGCTTCTCTTCTCCCGGGGCAGGAGACCAGGAGTGCGCGTCGGATCGCGCATGCGCAGTAGCGCTATCCGGCGCCATTTTGCTGAAGACACATTTACAGTGTGTCTTCAGCAATATGGCGCCGGACCGCGCGGTATGGGCATGCGCGTACTCCGGCGCCGCTCTCCTCCCCCGGCGTCCAGCAGAACGGAGCACAGGGATGAAAGGTGAGTATAAATGTTTTTTTTTTTGGGGTATCTGTGCAGTTTAATAGCGGTGAGGGGGCCATGCATATCAGGATAGGGGGGTGAGGGGACCATGCACATCAGGGTTGGGGGGTGAGGGGACCATGCACATCAGGGTTGGGGGGTGAGGGACATGCAATCAGGATTGGGGGGTGAGCGGACATGCATATCAGGTAGGGGGGGTGAGGGGACCATGCACATCAGGTTGGGGGGTGAGGGACCATGCACATCAGGATTGGGGGTGAGGGGACCATGCACATCAGGGTTTGGGGGTGAGGGGACCATGCACATCAGGTTGGGGGTGAGGGACTATGCACATCAGGATTGGGGGGATGAGCGGACATGCAATCAGGATTTGGGGGGTGAGGGGACCATGCACATCAGGGTTGGGGGGTGAGGGGACCATGCACATCAGGGTTGGGGGGTGAGGGGACCATGCACATCAGGATTGGGGGGTGAGGGGACCATGCACATCAGGATAAAGGGGGGTGAGGGGACCATGCATATCAGGATAAAGGGGGGTGAGGGGACCATGCATCATCAGGGTAGGGGGGTGAGGGGACCATGCACATCAGGTTGGGGGGTGAGGGACCATGCATCAGATGGGGGAGACCAGATATAGGTGGGGGTGAGGGGACCATGCACATCAGGATTGGGGGGTGAGCGGACCATGCACATCAGGGTTGGGGGGTGAGGGGACTATGCACATCAGGGTTGGGGAGTGAGGAGACCATGCACATCAGGATTGGGGGTAAGCGGACCATGCACATCAGGATAGGGGGTGAGGGGACCATGCACATCAGGATTGGGGGGGTGAGGGGACCATGCACATCAGGATTGGGGGGTGAGGGGACCATGCACATCAGGATTGGGGGGTGAGGGGACCATGCACATCAGGATTGGGAGGTGAGCGGACCATGCACATCAGGATTGGGGGGTGAGGGGACCATGCACATCAGGATTGGGGGGTGAGGGGACCATGCACATCAGGATTGGGGGTGAGGGGACCATGCACATCAGGATTGGGGGGGTGAGGGGACCATGCACATCAGGATTGGGGGGTGAGGGGACCATGCACATCAGGATTGGAGGGGTGAGGGGACCATGCACATCAGGGTTGGGGGGTTGAGGGGACCATGCACATCAGGGTTGGGGGTGTGAGGGGACCATGCACATCAGGGTTTGGGGGGTGAGGGGACCATGCACATTAGGGTTTGGGGGGTGGGGGGACCATGCACATCAGGGTTGGGGGGTGAGGGGACCATGCACATCAGGGTTGGGAGGTGAGGGGACCATGCACATCAGGGTTGGGGGGTGAGGGGACCATGCACATCAGGGTTGGGGGTGAGGGGACCATGCACATCAGGGTTGGGGGGTGAGGGGACCATGCACATCAGGATTGGGGGGGTGAGGGACCATGCACATCAGGATTGGGCGATGAGGGGACCATTCATACCAGGATTGGGGTGAGGGGACCATTCATACCAGGATTGGAGGTGAGGAGATCATGCACATCAGGATTGGGGGATGAGACCATGCACATCAGGTTTGGGGGTGAGGGGACCATGCTCAACAGGATGGGGTGACGGGACCATGCACATCAGGATTGGGGGGTGAGGGGGCCATGCACATCAGGATTGGGGAGTGAGGGGGACCATGCACATCAGGATAGGGGGGTGAGGGGACCATGCACATCAGGATAGGGGGGTGAGGGGACCATGCACATCAGGATTGGGGGGTGAGGGGACCATGTATATCAGGATTGGGCAGGAGGGAACCATGTATACCAGGATTGGGGGTGAGGGGACCATGCATACCAGGATTGGGGGGAGGGAACCATGAATACCAGGATATGGATGAGCAGGTAACATGCATACCAGGATAGGGATGAGGGGGTACCATGCATACCAGGATTGGGGGATGAGGGGACCATGCATACCAGGATGAGGAATGGGGTGCCATGCATAGTAGATTTGGGTGGGGATGAGGGGTGCCATGCATACTAGGATAGGAGGGGGGCAGCACATACCAGAATGGGAGACCATGTACCTATAAAAATGCTTGCCACCCGGGCGTAGAACGGGTTAATCACTAGTATATATATAATGCCCACTGCTTGTATCCCACAGTGGACCTGCTCTGGATGAGAATCACACAAAAGACTTCAAGCAGTCATTGATTTTAGATGGGGCAATACACGGTATTAAGAAATGGGGTATGTGAACTTTTGATCAGGGTCATTTGGATGTTTTGAGTTGTCATTATGATTTAACAAGAGAAAAAACAGTAGTTTGACAATAAATGGCTTCACCCAACCACTAACCGTGAGTGGAGAAAATGTTTTGGTGTTATCATTCATATTTTCTGGAAAAAGGCCAAGAAAGCAAAAATTCTGCCAGGGTATGTAAACTTTTGAGTACAACTGTATATACATACACATACAGGCAAATACATACAGGTATATGCAAATACATACACATACTCATACAGGTATACACATACACACAAAAATGCACACAGTCATGCTCACACATTCACAGATAAGCACACAGAAATTCACGCTCAGACAAGCACACACACAGAAATGTGGACACTCACGTGCACACACATGCAGGGAAGCATGCACACACGTATGAAGACACATATACACTGAAATGCACACATAGACACATACAGCCAAACCCATGGAGACATGCAGACACTCAGTCGTGCACACACATAAATGCATATGTACAGTCATGGCCAAAAGTTTTGAGAATGACACAAATATTAATATTAATTAATATTAATCTACTGCTTCACTTTTTCTAATGGCATTTGCATATACTCCAGAATGTTATAAAGAGTGATCAGCTTAACAGCAATTACTTGCAAAGTCAATATTTGGCTAGAAAATGAACTTTATCCCCAAAACACATTTCAACATCATTGCAGCCCTGCCTTAAAAGGACCAGCTAACCTCTTTTCAGTGATTGCTCCATTAACACAGGTGTGGGTGTTGATGAGGACATGGCTGGAGATCAATCTGTCATGATTAAGTAAGAATGACACCACTGGACACTTTAAAAGGAGGCTGGTGCTTGGCATCATTGTTTCTCTTCTGTTAACCATGGTTATCTCTAAAGAAACAAGTGCAGTCATCATTGCAATGCACAAAAATGGCCTAACAGGGAAGAGTATCGCAGCTAGAAAGATTGCACCTCAGTCAACAATCTATCGCATCATCAAGAACTTCAAGGAGAAAGGTTCCATTGTTGCCAAAAAGGCTTCAGGGCGCCCAAGAAAGACCAGCAAGCGCCAGGACCGTCCCTTAAAAGTGTTTCAGCTGCAGGATCGGGCTACCAGCAGTGCAGAGCTTGCTCAGGAATGGCAGCAGGCAGGTGTGAGTGCATCTGCACGCACTGTGAGGCAGAGACTCTTGGAGCAAGGCCTGGTCTCAAGGAGGGCAGCAAAGAAGCCACTTCTCTCCAGAAAAAGCATCATGGACAGACTGATATTCTGCAAAAGGTACAGGCAGTGGACTGCTGAGGACTGGGGTAAAGTTATTTTCTCTGATGAATCCCCTTTTCGATTGTTTGGGACATCAGGAAAACGCCTCATTCGGAGAAGACAAGGTGAGCGCTACCACCAGTCTTGTCTCATGCCAACTGTTCTGTTAAGCATCCTGAAACCATTCATGTGTGGGGTTGCTTCTCAGCCAAGGGAATCGGCTCTCTCACAGTCTTGCCTAAAAACACAGCCATGAATAAATAATGGTACCAGAATGTCCTCCAAGAGCAACTTCTCCCAACCCTCCAAGAGCAGTTTGGCGATCAACAATGCCTTTTCCCGCATGATGGAGCACCTTGCCAGAAAGCAAAGGTGATAACTAAATGGCTCAGGGAACAAAACATAGAGATTTTGGGTCCATGGCCTGGAAACTCCCCAGATCTTAATCCAATTGAGAACTTGTGGTCAATCATCAAGAGACGGGTGGACAAACAAAAACCTAAAAATTCTGACAAAATGAAAGCATTGATTCTGTGCAAGAATGGACTGCTATCAGTCAGGATTTGGTCCAGAAGTTGATTGAGAGCATGCCAGGGAGAATTGCAGAGGTCCTGAAGAAGAAGGGTCAACACTGCAAATATTGACTTGCTGCATTAACTCATTTTAACTGTCAATATAAGCTTTTGTTACTCATATGTTTGCAATTATTATATTTCTGTCTGTGATAAAAAACATCTGTCAAACACACATAAAAACCAGAGGGCAGCAGATCATGTGAAAATATAATATTTGTGTCATTCTCAAAACTTTTGGCCATGACTGTAAACACAGACGCGTTCACGCAGACACACACACAGAAATGCATACGCAGACTCGCACACACATATACATACATACACATACAGGCATACACATACAGGTATATACATGCAATACATGCAGGCGTATACGTACACATATAGGCATACAAATACAGGCATACACATATACCATACACATACAGGCTTATACATACAGGCATATACATACACATACTGTCACGATCTGTGACAGATCTGGCTTCTCAGAATAAAACTTTTTTTTTTCTTTCAGCCTATCGGGGGTTAATGTTTGCCTTGGTTACAAGCTCCCTGCACCAGCGGGCTGGTATCCAACGTACACTGCGGGTAACTAAGTGACGTTACCCGCAATATCGCTGCCTGTTTGGCAGCTCAGCAGCGATCATGAAGCGACACACCAGCGGTCCTGACAAGTGCATATCGTTGTTGGGATCGCTGGTGTCGTACAGTGTGACGGGGCCCTTAGGTTGCACATATTAGCTGTGGCTGCCATAAGTGATGTTCTGTTTCAGACCAACATATATTAAGCAGATACTAATAGATTTATTATCATGGCAGTTCAGCATTTATTGGTTACAAATTACTTTAAATTTGATGTATCGTATTATCTACAGATGCAAGGTTGTCCAATTGGGCGAATTTTTCGCCTTCATTGGATAACATTTACATTGCTCAGTCGGAAAGACAGTTTGTACACAATCTGACAAATCCATATTTGGAGCATCTGGTGTGGTGGGGAAATTTTGTTGATGACGTCATAATTATATTGCATGGTTCCACAGATGTATCCCCCCACACTCCCCTGTCCGATTTTATCAGATATCTGAATGAAAATTGGGCAAATATTAGATTTACCTTTTGAAGTTCATGGTGATGATGCTCATCTTTTGGATGTTGTCCTGACAGGTAAGAGTCGGGCATCATTCACACCACCCTATTTAGGAAACCAATTGGTGGCAGTTCCGTTTTACATATTGAAAGTTGCCATCCTCCGCATGTGGTATGGAATTTGCCCATAGGGGAGTTGGTGCGGGCTAAAAGATTGTTCCACAGATCAGACATTAAACAGTGAAAATAAAAGGATTGAAAGGAGGATGAGAAATAGGGGTTACAAAAAATGGATGCTACTTTGGGGAGAGAGGTCTGATACTTTGGGGAGAGAGAATTAGAGTCTTTACTTGGTGATGAAAACTGTATTGACAGGGTTAATGCACAGAGTATACCTACAGTTTCAACCACCTATAGCGTGGACTATAATAACATTGTCGCACTGATGCATAAGTTTTTGCTGATTCTCTACCAGGATGCAGTTCTGGCCAATATTTTGAAAAAAAGGCTATCATTATGTTCCTAGACGTGCCAGAACACTAGGAAATATTTTATCCCGAGTCTTTTTGTCCATGCAGAAACGAGAACTACATGGTTGACACAAAAAGGGTGTTATAAGTGTGGGAAAAGAAGTACACCTTGTGTAGGTATATGGAGAGAACAAATAAATTTTGTAATAATGTGACCAACAAGAAATATTTGATTAAAGCATTTGTTAATTGCAACACCACACATGTCTATATGGCGACGTGTGTTGTGCAACAAATACTACATAGGGTGCACTCTGAGACCCTTAAAAAAAAGAATTGGTGAGCATATTACGGCTGCCAAGCCTGACAGTACTGTCAATTGACGGGGATTGTCGGGACTCTCCAAACATTTCCGGGAGAATCATAATGGAGATGGCAGTTCCCTTAGGGTTAAAGGCATAGAGAGAGTCGGAAAGCCGGCCCGGGGTAGGGACTGGGAGCATAATTTGAGGTGTTGTGAGGCTTACTGGATAATAGAGTTGAGAGCTAGATAAGTTATCACAGCGATATTAGCTATTTTTATTAATAGCAGGGTTTTTGTTTGTAGCTCGCCTTTCTCTCCTTTTTGCTCTACATTGCTATATTGAGAAATTAGAGACATTTATTTTTTAACAAACTTTTTTGAGTGGATAATGTCGTCACTGTTATCTCGTTAACCCTTTCCTCCTGTGGTACCAGAGAGAATAAGACACAGACCAAAGTATGCGTCAATAGACTCTACTCTTTATTGCTAACGAAGGGGTTTATATACACCCCATAAGCAGGAAGCGGAATTACCATATATGGTGTTTATACAACTTATCACTAAATACATAGAACACTAATTTCAACCGAAAACTCCATTCTTGCCCTTATCTCCTAGAACAGGATGCCTTTTCATAACTCAGGCGGGTGTGAGTATATTATCTCAAAGAAGGAACATCTTATCTCGACTTCTGGTATGCATCAGCCTGTCTGACAAAAACCAAGGCCTTTTGAAAAAAACGCTGGTTTAGCTCTAACATTCCCTCCTTTTGTTCCTTCATTTGATCAATACACATCTTCATACCTCCTTTGTGTCCTAGTACATCGTTTAATACACATCAAACAAATTTTAAAAACTAAATAGATAGCAAGACATATTAATAAAACCTTTGGCCAGCTTGTATTACCCCAGTCAGCCATCCCCCTATGCCTTTGAACCAATTTGCGGGGTTAAGAAAGGAGAAAGTATTTGCCCACCATGAATCTTGATTCTTCAGATTTGCCTCATCATATAGTTTCCTTAACTTTGACATCCTCTAGCTTATGTTTAAGGGTTAAAACACTAGAATTATCAATATAACAACAACATGCAGGTCCAATAATCTGGCACATCCCTCCTTGAGCTGCAGTCAGGTAATCTAACACGAGGGTATGTTGGTTAGTAACAATAATTAGCTGGTTCTGTACTGCAAGGGACCCATTCATGATATCTAAAATATCCCATATTTGATCATCTAGGTAGTCTGTGGATTCTACCAACTTATCCCATGTCTGAGTTATCATAAGGTAGATAAATAATGCACTGAAAAATGTATTTGCTATCCCCATCTCCACTATAAGTCTGTTCCAAGCATCCGTTACTGCAAGGATGCAAGCAAATGTCATTAGTAGCATCATTCCTCTTCTGGAGGCTCTCCAAGGATCTTCTTGCAATGCGATGCGTGGATCCAAGTTTCCTTGCCTTGTAGCTTGACTGCGGTACTTGTCGTCAGTAGAACTTGAAAAGGTCCATCAAATCTCGGATCCAGACTCTTTCTCACGTGTCTTTTAATGACTACCCAGTCTCCGGGCTGCAGGCTGTGACTCCCAGGATCCTGGTTCGGATTTGGAAGAGAACTGAAGACATTATCATGTACTTTCTTAAGTCTTTTATGCAAATCCCTTACATATGAGCTTAATACATGGTTACTCATTTCCAGTGCTTGGGGAAAGAAACATCCTAAGCTAGGCACTTTGCCAAATAGTACTTCATACGGAGAAAGTCCAGTTTTCCTATTTGGAGTGTACCTTACTGAGTATAGGGCTAATGGTAAACATTCAGGCCAAGATTTCCCTGTTTCAGCCATGGCCTTTTGGATTTTTAACTTCAATGTCTCATTTAGTCTTTCTACTTTTCCACTGCTTTGTGGATGATATGGGGTATGAAAAGCTTGTTGAATTCCCAGAGCTGTCAAGACTTCATTCATTATTTCACCTGTGAAATGTGTACCTCTGTCACTTTCGATCACCTCTGGTACTCCATACCTGCACACCACCTCCGCAAGCAGCTTCTTTGCGGTTGCCGCAGCTGAAGCCTTAGCAATCGGGAAAGCCTCCGGCCATCCTGAGAATAAATCAAAACACACCAACACGTACTCCCATGACCCTGATTTTGGCAGCTGAATATAATCAATCTGCAGTCTCTGGAAAGGATAGAGGGGCCGAGGGGCGTGTTTGGGTGGTGTCTTGACTACCCTTCCCTGATTATGTGTAGCACATACCATGCATCCCTGGATCAAACCTTCTATACAGGTGGAAAAGCCTGGTGCCACCCAATGCTTCTGCATCACGCTCATTACAGCAGTTTTGGACTGGTGGGTTGGCCCATGTAACATCTGGGCGACCGCAGGGTACAACGCCCTTGGAAGGCATCGACGCATCCCTCTTCCCCATACCCCATTTGCTTCATTCAGACATGCAACTTCTTTTTCCCACTTTTCTACTTCCTCCTGGTGCACCTGAGCCTGCATCTGAGATAAGGCATCCTCCGACACAAAGGGATTTTTGGGAGCACTTACCTGGTGCATCGTTACCCCTTGGAGTGGTCTACTGGCTGCTGTTTTTGCTGCTGCATTGGCCATTGCGTTTCCTTTACTCACCTGATCGGTGCGTCTGGTATGTGCTTTAACTTTTATGACAGCTACCTCTTTTGGTAATTGTAATGCATCAATTAACTGCTGGACTGCGTCAGCATTTTTAATGGGATGTCCTGCTGCCGTCAGGAATCCTCTAGATTTCCAAATTGGACCAAAATCATGAGCTATACCGAATGCGTATCTATAATCTGTGTAGATGTTAACAATTCTACCTTCAGCTATCTTACAGGCCTCGGTCAGAGCCTTAAGTTCAGCCTCCTGGGCCGACTGATGTGGGAGCATTGGTTCTGCTTTGATTACTGCATTCAGGGAGACGATGGCATACCCAGTGTGGAAGGTACCTGAGTCATCTTGGTGGCGAGATCCATCTACAAAAAATTCAAAATCAGCATTAAGTCTTTCAGTTTCAAACACTGTGGGTAGGCCTGCTGTTTCCTGTGGCATAAGCTGAACACAATCATGAGGAATCTCCTCTCTTGGATCTTCTTTGTATAATACCGTACCTGACCCCTCCTTTAGAACCGAGAGAGGTAACAACGTGGCAGGATTAAGTGTGGTACATCTCTGCAAAGAAACATTTGGAGGCATTAAAAGTGCACATTGCAATCGAAGGTGACGTGCAGCTGAAAGATATGCCGGTTGCACCTGGTTCAGTATGGTGTATACATCATGAGGTGTAAGTACTGTCAGTGGGTGATCAAGAACAATGTCTGACGATTTGTGGAGCAACAATCCTACAGCATGTAATGCCCGTACACAGGACGGGCCACCTCTAGCCACTGCATCTAGTCTTCCACTGAAATAGGCTACAGGCCTTTGATTGTCACCATGTAACTGAGTCAATACCCCTGCCACGTGTCCCTGCTGTTCGTGGAGATACAGGGTAAATGGTAGTTCATAGTTGGGGGTTCCTAGCGCTGGTGCTGCCACAATCCTGTTTTTGAGAGAATAAAAACAGTCTACAGTCATGGCCAAAAGTTTTGAGAATAACACAAATATTAATTTTTACAAAGTCTACTGCTTCACTTTTTCTAATGGCAATTTGCATATACTCCAGAATGTTATAAAGAGTGATCAGCTTAACAGCAATTACTTGCAAAGTCAACATTTGGCTAGAAAATGAACTTTATCCCCCAAAACACATTTCAACATCATTGCAGCCCTGCCTTAAAAGGACCAGCTAACCTCTTTTCATGATTGCTCCATTTTCACAGGTCTGGGTGTTGATGAGGACATGACTGGAGATCAATCTATCATGATTAAGTAAGAATGACACCACTGGACACTTTAAAAGGAGGCTGGTGCTTGGCATCATTGTTTCTCTTCTGTTAACCATGGTTATCTCTAAAGAAACACGTGCAGTCATCATTCCAATGCACAAAAATGGCCTAACAGGGGAGAGTATCGCAGCTAGAAAGATTGCACCTCAGTCAACAATCTATCGCATCATCAAGAACTTCAAGGAGAAAGGTTCCATTGTTGCCAAAAAGGCTTCAGGGCGCCCAAGAAAGACCAGCAAGCGCCCGGACAGTCTCTTAAAAGTGTTTCAGCTGCGGGATCGGGCTACCAGCAGTGCAGAGCTTGCTCAGGAATGGCAGCAGGCAGGTATGAGTGCATCTGCACGCACTGTGAGGCGGAGACTCTTGGAGCAGGGCCTGGTCTCAAGGAGGGCAGCAAAGAAGCCACTTCTCGCCAGAGACAACATCATGGACAGACTGATATTCTGCAAAAGGTACAGGCAGTGGACTGCTGAGGATTGGGGTAAAGTTATTTTCTCTGATGAATCCAATTTTCAATTGTTTGGGACATCAGGAAAACACCTCATTCGGAGAAGACAAGGTGAGCGCTACCACCAGTCTTGTCTCATGCCAACTGTTAAGCATCCTGAAACCATTCATGTGTGGGGTTGCTTCTCAGCCAAGGGAATCGGCTCTCTCACAGTCTTGCCTAAAAACACAGCCATGAATAAAGAATGGTACCAGAATGTCCTCCAAGAGCAACTTCTCCCAATCCTCCAAGAGCAGTTTGGCGATCAACAATGCCTTTTCCAGCATGATGGAGCACATTGCCATAAAGCAAAGGTGATAACTAAATGGCTCAGGGAACAAAACATAGAGATTTTTGGTCCATGGCCTGGAAACTCCCCAGATCTTAATCCCATTGAGAACTTGTGGTCAATCATCAAGAGACGGGTGGACAAACAAAAACCTAAAAATTCTGACAAAATGAAAGCATTGATTGTGCAAGAATGGACTGCTATCAGTCAGGATTTGGTCCAGAAGTTGATTGAGAGCATATCAGGGAGAATTGCAGAGGTCCTGAAGAAGAAGGGTCAACACTGCAAATATTGACTTGCTGCATTAACTCATTCTAACTGTCAATATAAGCTTTTGTTACTCATATGTTTGCAATTATTATATTTCTGTCTGTGATAAAAACATCTGTCAAACAGACATAAAAACCAGAGGGCAGCAGATCGTGTGAAAATATAATATTTGTGTCATTCTCAAAACTTTTGGCCATGACTGTATACCTTCAGGTGTTAGTTTAAAAGGCACAATGGTGATAGTCATAGAGAGGCTGCATGAGGATTGATACAGCATGTATCCACTGTCTGCAGTAGGAAACCAGTCCAAGAAATGTCCTAACAGCGGCAACATTAACAGGAATAGGAATATTCTGTACAGCTTTCTTGCGAGCGCTGGTCAGATGTCGCGCCCCTGGTGTAATGCAATGTCCCAAAAAGATAACTGAAGATTTACAGAATTGGAGTTTATCTTTTGACGCTTTACATCCAGCTTGGTACAGAAACCACATGAGTGATATTGTTGCAGTGTGACACTGTTTCCTGGAGGGGGTACAAATCAGTAAGTCATCAACATATTGTAAAAATAACATTGGCAAAATCGATACCTGTGAACCAAGCAGCATCCTGAGATATCTGGAACAAAAGTGTATATATATCTTGTACCAGCCGATACATAGAGGGTTAAGTCTCGTAGTTGAAGGGGGGAGCTGAAGTTGGAGTTTACTGTCAAGGCCACTGATAAGGAACCTAGCTGCAGGCCTGCTCGCGAAGGTGGGGGCTAGATTTTAACTAAAACACCACTTGCTACCAGTTTCAAACACCTGCTGAGCTATAGCCGACTCTTGAGCCGAACTAAGAGGATACTGTCTCTGTTGGGGCAGGATTGCACCTGGCTTTAATTTGACCATGACTGGCTGCACCCTTAATCTGCCCACATCTGTTTTATCTGAAGCCCAGAAATCATGCGGTATCACACCTTCTAACATTGAAGGAAATTCATTTGTGTCCTCTATACTAGCAACATCTAGTGACATAATTTTACAAAGAGTGCTCGGCTTCAATCCTGGTGTCATAGTGACAGTTCCATCAGGATGATACTCAATATGTGCTTGCAATTGAGACAATACATCACATCCTAAAAGATTACATTGACCCCGTGGTGATACTATTAACTGTGTGTGTACGGTGGTTCCTTGAATTTGCAGGGGAATCTTTTTAGTGACGGGGAGCAGGATAGATGGAGAGTTGTAAGGAGTCGCTATAACATGGTGGGAGAAATCACTTTTCCAAATGGCCAGTCCTCTTCTGTAATTACTGAATTGTCTGCCCCCGTGTCCACTTGGAACTCAACCTCATGTCCCCCTGGTAGGTTCACCTGCACTGTGCAATTAGGAGTGGGGGGTAAGGAGACAAGGGGGTTCATGTGCAAGCTACCATTATCCTATGGGAGCGCCCCTAATTGGTCTTGGGGGCCTCTTGTAGGCGGGTCATTTGGATATGGATTAGTTGGGCAGGCTGGATATGGATTAGTTCTGCAATCTCTCCTGAAATGTCCTGGTTTCCTGCACCCGTAGCACAATTTCTGTCCATCTCCTGGCACACGTCTCCCCTCCCTGTTGTTTGCAGGACGAGTACCTACAGCATGTAACCTTGCTCCTCTTTTTGCCTGCGCTAAATCATGTTGTGCCCCCTGTGCTATTCTGGCTAGATCCTCTGCTTTAACTGACCTCCAATCTGGTCTACTTACTTTCACCTTTTCTGCCACTTCCTTTTTCAACCCATTCATATATGCACTTGCCAGTATCCTCTCACTAGTCTTGTTTTCTGGATGAAAACCCATTTCCACCCAAGTTTTTCTTAGGGCCCAGAAATAATCCTTTGGCTCCTCTTCCTTTCCCTGAACTCTGTCTTCTAGTGTAACCTCCTTCTCTGCCTGTCTATCTTTACATGCTTTTTTCAACACTTCTGTAAACAGAACCCCTGCTGCTGCGTCATTGACTTCTGCATTATCAGGTCCGGTCCTACCAACATAACACTTGTATGTCTCATCTATCAGTCTATCGTATCTGGCTTCATCTGCCAATTTCCCTTTTATAAGCGCTTGCAAATCCTGTCTAGTTGCTTTATTAGAGCCAACTGCTCTGTAGGGCTCCATGGTCTGTATAACACTGCTGTCCGGGGGGCAAACAGGAGGGTAAATCAGTCATCCCTGTTTTTGTCAGTTTGTAATGTCCGTCTCCTAATTCTTCAGTCTTTCCCTCTAAGTAATCACACGCACTCATCCACAGGTTCACTGTTTTCAACAGTCCTTTGTCTCTCAACCATCCATGATGTGAGTTAAAGAACCTTTTCCATTTATCACTGTTCAATTCTCCGTTTTCATTCATGCCTGCTTTACACAATA
>JARQOD010000004.1:73762467-73865871 GCA_033576555.1 Oophaga sylvatica | reverse complement strand
CGCCACCCCGGGGCCACATCCAGCACCCGGGGAAACTTTGATAAGTGACCCCATCCTTATCAAGTTCTTTCCCTGCAGTTTTTTTTTTTTCACCCATTTTCCCGCCACTCCCTCGCACATCAGCAGCCGCGGAACTTTGAAAGTGCCCCGGTCATTATCAAGCTCGTTCCTCCCGTTTTTTTTTTTTTTCACTTCCCTTTCCCCACTCCTGTGCGCACATCCGGCAGCCAGGGAAAACTTTGATAAGTGACCCGGCCCCTTATCAGAGCTGTGCCTGCTGGTTAACTTTTATTCACAGGTTTTTTTTTCCCCCAATTCTTTCTTTTTTTTAGTTTTTTTTTTCAGCATAGTTTGCCAACCCACTATCCCCCCCCCCACACACAAACAGTTATAAAAAAAGTTCACACAAAGCACCACTTCACAAAAAAAAATTCCCCCGTCACGTTTTTTCCCAAAGCGCATTATGGAAGAGGAAAACGCTTTACTTCCCTCCGACATGATAGCGAGGGAGATTTCCCACATTTTTTTACTTTTCAGTTTCTTCATCCCTTTCTTCTTCCTCCTTTTCCTCATCTCCCCCTGGGGCCGCGGAACCCCACGCAGACGCCCCGGGACAGAAAAGGGGCACGCCCCCCCCTGAAAAGAACCAGCCCCCCCCTTTCGCCCCCATATGGCCCCCGCCCCCCAAAAAATTGAGCCACTGATTCCTGTTTTTTGTGGCAAAATCAGAATCAAGGGGTTTGACACCGGGCCTCAGGAAATAGATTTTTTTCAAAGTCTTTTCTCTGAGGTTTTTTTAAACCTCGGGTGGAGCAAACTAATTGGAACCTCGCAATTTTTGGCGCAAAACCCATGTCATCTTTTTCCAACTGGTCTCCGTAAGCGGGTAAATGATGCATTTTTTGGGCCTGTCCCCCTATGGGGACCCGAAGAACCAGAACTTTGGGAATATTTGGGGTGTGATATTTTTTACAAACACTCCACTGTTCCGTGGGCATGGCTCGACGCGTTTTGAGGCCCTCCACAAAATTTCCCCATTTTAATGAAATCACAGTGTCCCCCACAAAATGACCCCAACTTTGACCGTCGTTCAAAGTTCGGCCGGTATCGAACACTTCGCAAAAAGTTTTTCGAAGTGTAGGCCCCAAAGGGACATCGCGGGATGATCCTTGGTTCATTTTAAGGGCGGGTCGATTCCCCCAGTTCCCCGCCCCCAAGGGAAGGACGGAATTAAACCTAAAGCGTGCGAGAGTACCCCAGGGTAAAAGCACACTTTAAGTTTACGAAGGGAAAGGGCACCAGGGTTGAACCCCCCGAGTGTCCCCCCCCCGTCCGGGGGTGAGTGGGAAAATTGTGTGGGATTTGGTGCACCCCCTGCTGGATAAAAGGTTTTCACCTTTACACCATAACTTTTATTCCAGCGTCCCCCCTACAAATCCCTCCTGCGAGGTCCGCAGCTTGCGGTACCGTCCGCAAAAAACAGAGAGGCCTCCCGAAGACCTACTTGGGCAGATGCCAGAAAGGGGAGAGCAAGCCCAAGTACGACCACCGTTGGGGGTCAAAACAAGGACAAGAGGGATTTTCTCTTTACCACAAAAATGGTGTGGCAGCGCCCCCAGCACTGTACGGGGTACCTCTACCGGGCCCAAACCCGGGCTTGTACTGGGGTAAAAAAATACATGGGGGGGTTGTCCTCTGATCAACTCCTCCCAAACCACAGTGCTTTGGAAAGGCCAAGGGTTTTGGTACAAGAAGGTCCGTCCCCTCGTCCAAAAGGCAAGCTCAACCTTTCCGCTGTCACGATTGCAGCAACAGCGATAGACGACCTCAGTTCCAGGGGTAGTGGTTAAGGCCCTGAGTTTGCGTCAGGAAACAGGGGGCCCCCAGACTTTGGAACTGAAGGTGCTCGTACATACCAGGTCAGCATTTCCCCGGGGGGGGTCCCGCCAAATGGAAGCAAAGGTAAACCACAAAAAAGGTGCAGAGTGTGTTACAAAAGGGGGAAAACGCAAGGGAAAACCCCTTACCCAAAGCGAAACCTCCCCGAAAAACCTGGCCCGTGAAGAAGGATGTTTTCAAAAAGTACCCCACCTCATGCACTACTATTTTCTTTACCGGAAAAATTTGTTCCAAAGGGGGGCACATTTTAGAAAATTCCTTGGGGGTCTACTTTCCCAAAAAAAATTTCACTTGTGGGTTTTTTTTACTGTTTAGGACATCAGGGGGCTCTGCAAACGGAAAATGACGCCCCCCAGACCATTCCCTCAGTCTGCATTCCAAAAAGTCCGACTTCCTTCGAGCCCCCCTTGTGCCCAAAAAGTTTTTTTTCCCCCCATAGGGGCCCAGTGTACTCAGGACAAATTTACAACAATTTTTGGGGCCAATTTCTCCCTCTTACCCTTGGGAAAATAAAAAATTGGGGACTAAAACATCATGCTTGTGGAAAAAATATGATTTTTTTTCTTCACGGCTCTACATTACAAACTTGCGTGAAGCACTTGAGGGTTCAAAGTGCTCACCACACATCTAGATAAGTTCCTTAGGGGGTCTAGTTTCCAAAATGGGGTCACATGTGGGGGGTTTCCACTGTTTAGGCACATCAGGGGCCCTCCAAACGCGACATGGCGTCCGTTCGCAATTCCAGCCAATTTTGGTTTGGAAAAGTCAAACGGCGCTCCTTCCCTTTCAAGCCCTGCCGTGCGCCCAAACAGTGGTTCCCCCCCACATATGGGGTATCAGCGTACTCAGGACATGTTGGACAACAACTTTTGTGGTCCAATTTCTCCTCTTACCCTTGAGAAAATAAAAATTTGGGGACTAAAACATCATGTTTGTGGAAAAAATATGATTTTTTTTCTTCACGGCTCTACATTACAAACTTGCGTGAAGCACTTGAGGGTTCAAAGTGCTCACCACACATCTAGATAAGTTCCTTGGGGGGTCTAGTTTCCAAAATGGGGTCACATGTGGGGGTTTCCACTGTTTAGGCACATCAGGGGCCCTCCAAACACGACATGGCGTCCGTTCGCAATTCCAGCCAATTTTGGTTTGGAAAAGTCAAACGGCGCTCCTTCCCTTTCAAGCCCTGCCGTGCGCCCAAACAGTGGTTCCCCCCCACATATGGGGTATCAGCGTACTCAGGACATGTTGGACAACAACTTTTGTGGTCCAATTTCTCCTCTTACCCTTGGGAAAATAAAAATTTAGGGACTAAAACATCATGTTTGTGGAAAAAATATGATTTTTTTTCTTCACGGCTCTACATTACAAACTTGCGTGAAGCACTTGAGGGTTCAAAGTGCTCACCACACATCTAGATAAGTTCCTTAGGGGTCTAGTTTCCAAAATGGGGTCACATGTGGGGGGTTTCCACTGTTTAGGCACATCAGGGGCCCTCCAAACGCGACATGTCGTCCGTTCGCAATTCCAGCCAATTTTGGTTTGGAAAAGTCAAACGGCGCTCCTTCCCTTTCAAGCCCTGCCGTGCGCCCAAACAGTGGTTCCCCCCCACATATGGGGTATCAGCGTACTCAGGACATGTTGGACAACAACTTTTGTGGTCCAATTTCTTCTTACCCTTGGGAAAATAAAAATTTGGGGACTAAAACATCATGTTTGTGGAAAAAATATGATTTTTTTTCTTCACGGCTCTACATTACAAACTTGCGTGAAGCACTTGAGGGTTCAAAGTGCTCACCACACATCTAGATAAGTTCCTTAGGGGTCTAGTTTCCAAAATGGGGTCACATGTGGGGGGTTTCCACTGTTTAGGCACATCAGGGGCCCTCCAAACGCGACATGGCGTCCGTTCGCAATTCCAGCCAATTTTGGTTTGGAAAAGTCAAACGGCGCTCCTTCCCTTTCAAGCCCTGCCGTGCGCCCAAACAGTGGTTCCCCCCCACATATGGGTATCAGCGTACTCAGGATAAGTTGGACAACAACTTTTGTGGTTCAATTTCTCCTCTTACCCTTGGGAAAATAAAAATTTGGGGACTAAAACATCATGCTTGTGGAAAAAATATGATTTTTTTTCTTCACGGCTCTACATTACAAACTTGCGTGAAGCACTTGAGGGTTCAAACTACTCACCACACATCTAGATAAGTTCCTTAGGGGGTCTAGTTTCCAAAATGGGGTCACGTGTGGGGGGTTTCCACTGTTTAGGCACATCGGGGCCTCTCCAAACGCGACATGGCGTCCGTTCTCAATTCCAGCCAATTTTGGTTTGGAAAAGTCAAACTGCGCTCCTTCCATTCCGAGCTCTGCCGTGTGCCCAAACAGTGGTTTTCCCTCACATATGGGGTATCGGCGTACTCAGGAGAAATTGCACAACAACTTTATCAGTCCTTTTTCTCCTTTTTCCCTTGTGAAAATAAAAAAAATGTTTGTAAAAGATCATTTTTGTGATTAAATAGTAAAATGTTAATTTTTTCCTTCCATGTTGCTTCAGCTCCTGTGAAGCACCTGAAGGGTTAATAAACTTCTTGAATGTGGTTTTGAGTACCTTGAGGGGTGTAGTTTTTAGAATGGTGTCACTTTTGGGTATTTTCTTCTATATAGACCCCTCAAAGTGACTTCAAATATGAGGTGGTCCCGAAAAAAAATGGCTTTGTAAATTTTGTTCTAAAAATGAGAAATCGCTGGTCAACTTTTAACCCTTATAATTTCCTAACAAAAAAAAATTTTGTTTCCAAAATTGTGCTGATGTAAAGTAGACATGTGCGAAATGTTATTTCTTAACTATTTTGTGTGACATATTTCTTGTTTTAAGGGAATAAAAATTCAAAGTTTGAAAATTGCAAAATTTTCAACATTTTTGCCATATTTGCGTTTTTTTCATAAATAAATGCAAGTTATATGGAAGAAATTTTACCACTATCATGAAGTACAATATGTCACGAGAAAACAATCTCAGAGTCGCGAAGATCCGTTGAAGCGTTCCAGAGTTATAACCTCATAAAGAGACAGTGGTCAGAATTGTAAAAATTGGCCCGGTCATTAACGTGCAAACCACCCTTGGGGGTGAAGGGGTTAAGGGAACCTGTCAGGTCCCCCATGCCCTCCAACCTAGCAGCATTCACCTATGTATGAGTAAATTCCCTGCCTAACCAGCCCTCTTGTGTTCCAGCCCTGTGCTGTTCCGTGAAAACTAAGTATTAAAAAAAAGCATTTATAAGGCCCGTTTGCTATGCTTTGAAGGCTTTGACTAGTCGATGTGGTGTTGGTTTCCCCAGACTAGTCAGCCCTCTCTCCATCATATCACACCTTTGTGAGCATGCTAACATAATTTACACAAGCTGCGTCATCACCAGCTGATGGAAATCTTGTGCATGCACATCATGCCTCTCGACTGCGTCTCTGCAGCTGTGTGCATGCTTCCCGACTTTAAAGCCAACAAAATTTACAAAACCAGTTTTTTTTCAGGGACCACATTCTATGTGAAATAAATTTGAGGGGCCTATGTGAAAGAAAATTCCCAAAATTGACACCATTTTGAACACTGCACCCCTCAAAGTGCCCAAAAGCACATTCAAGAAGTTTATTAACTCTTTGGAGACGTCACAGGAATTAAAGCAATGTGGAAAGAAAAAATGAAAATGTAACTTTTTCCCTCAAAATATTGCTTCTCCCCCAATTTTGCTTTTTCAAAAGGGTAATAGGAGAAAATAGGAGAAACTGCACAACATATCGTAAGGCCTGAGTACACTGATACTCAATATGTGGTGGAAAACTACTGTTTGGGCTCATGTCATGGCTCATAAGGAAGGAGCAACATTACATTTTGTGTGCAAAATTGGCTGGAGTAAATAGTGGATGCCATGTCTCGTTTGCAGATCCCCTGATGTACCTAATCAGTGGACACCCCTCATTAGTGAGCTCATTTTGTAAACCACACCTCTCAAGTGATGTATCTAGAGGTGTGGTGAGCCCCTTGAACCCACATGTTCATCACAGAATTTTATAACTTTGAGCCATGAAACTGTTGTTGTGGCCCCAAATTTTTCCTTTTCACAAGGGTAACAGGAGAAAAAGGAACTTCTAAAATTTGTTGTGCGATTTCTTCTGAGTATGTCAATACCCCATATGTGGAAGATCACTACTATTTGGGAAAACGGCAGGGCTCGGAATGGAAGGAGTGTCAATTTAATTCTGTAGCCAATTTTGGCTGGAATAGATGCCATGTCAAGTGCTCCTGACATGCCTAAGCAGCAGAAACCCCCACAGGTGACTCCGTTTTGGAAACGACACCTCATGAGGAATTCATGCTCACACAGAATTTTATAGCATTGGGCGGAGTCTATGGAAAAATTTCCATTTTTTTTCTCCCACTAAAATATTGCTTTGGCCACAAGTTTTCAATTTTCAAAAGGGATAATAGAAGATGAACAGTACAATTTGTTACACAATTTCTTGTGAGTATGCCAATAACACACGTGGTTGAAAACTACTTTTGAGGCACAGTGCAAAGTTCGGAAGGGAATGAGCGCCGTTTTGGAGTTCAAATTTTGCAGGAATGGATAGGGAATGCCTGCCAGAGTCAATTTCTCCTAATCAGCTAATGGGATATGTATGGAAGAACTGCAAAATGTCCTTGGAATTGCTGGAACATTGTAGGTAGGAAGAGCTCACATAGTGGGCTCACACTCTAACAATCGCAGGGGTCTTCATCTTCCAGACCTATGTCTTTGGACATAAAGTACTAATATTCAGCGATTACTCAGTGGAACTCACAAACAAAGAGCTTTCAGTGAAATTTGTACTGAATTGGTGGGGAAAAAGGATCAGATTTGCCGATAGATGCTACTGCGCAGGTGCGACCGGCGCCATTTTGAGAGATTTTTTTTATTTTATTCAGAATAAATGCATATGACTAAATAAAACAATTTAATGCATATTATAGATACCATGCTGCAGCCCTGGCACCTGCCTGCTGAATGTGATTTTTTTTTTCCTCAATACGTATAATATTCAGTATGTAAAATCAAGGGCAGTTCATTGAGTGATCAGTGACCTGTCATAAACCATACAGATGAATATGTAAGCAGAGCACCACAGGAAGACACCCCACAGGCCGCCTCGGAGTACAAAAATCTCATTAACTTAAAACTACAAATAAATATCATTTTAATCAGTATAACGGCGCCGACCTGACACTGTAGGTTACTCAGCACAATCCTATTGACAAGTTGCCTTTTAAGATTTTTTTTTTTCTTTTGTCTTTCTGGTCCGGAAGGTTCTTGAAATGGAAGGGGGGATGTGAAGGCTCAAGGTTGCTGATATCTGCACCAGAACACACAAGTTGTGTAAAAGCAGTAGGAGACATACAAAGATCACTTTAACCCCTTCACGAAATGCACCGTACATGTTGAGTCTCCCCGTTTGATGTGGGCTCTGGCGCTAAGCTCACATCTTTTCTTGCACATGTCAGCTGATTTCAACAGCTGACATCTGCCCCTTACAGCTGTGGGTGAAAATGTGATCCACCCGCAGCTGTTAACCTGTTAAAATTCCCCTGTCAGTCTCCGATGGTGGTATTTAACATGATCGCGCCAGAAGCACGTCACTAATCCGACCCATCGGCACCCGTGTCATATGACTGCGGGTCATCGATGGTTGGCATGACAACACGGGGGTCTTCAAGAGATGCCCAGCCGTCATTTCTCATAAGCAAGTGAGCATTTCTGCTACACAGAGCAAGGCAGCAGCCCTACTCTGTGAAGCACAAGCAATTGGATGATCGCAGCTTCTAGTGTCCCCAAAAATTAAAAAATACACATATTTGGTATCGCCGCACTCAAAGTCGCCCAATCTATCAGTATATAAAAAGAATTAGTCTAATCAGAAAACAGCGTAACAAGCAAAAAAGTCAAACCTCCAGAATGACGTTTTTTTGATCACTGCAACATTGCATTAAAATGCAATGACGGGGAATCAAAAGATCGTATCTACACCAAAATGATATCAGTAAAAACATCAACTCAGCACGCAAAAAATAAGCCCTCACCCAGACCCAGATCACGAAACTTGGAGACGGTACAGGTCTCAGAAATGCTGCATTTTTTTTATTTGAAGAAACTTTGGATTTTTTTTCACCATTTAAATAAAAAAGAACCCAGACATATTTGGGGTCTATGAACTCATAATGACCTGGAGAATCATAAATGGCCGGTCAGTTTTTGCATTTGGTGAACATGCTAAAAAAAAAAAATTTGTGGAATTGCACTTTTTTAAAAAATTTCAACGCACTTGGAATTTTTTCCTGTTTTCCCGTACACTATATGGTAAAATCAATTATGTAATTCAAAAGTACAACTCGTCCCACAAAAAACAAGCCCTCACATGGCCATATTGACCATAAAATTATGTTATGTTATGGTCTGTGAAGAAGGGGAGCAAAAAATAGAAACGCCATAACGAAATTGGGCTTCGGCGTGAAGGTGTTAACTCATGCATTAAAAAAGTGAATATCTATCATATAATATATTCTCCAAATGATGATAAACCTTTTTTTAAAGAATTGTATAAACTGGTACTGTAGAAGAAGGGAATAAAAATCAGTGTAGGAGGGGATTTAAACACGGTGTTGAATGTAGCAGAGGATAGATCTAGCTCAAAGGAGAAAATGGGAATAGAAAGATTACAAAAGGCACAGGCCCCTTTTATAGAAGATTTGAGCCTGATAGATGTATGGCGCAATACATATCCAGTGGGTCGTGAATATACTCACTTCTCACATGTGCATGGTCCAGAAAAGACTATTTCTTAATGTCACAAGGCCTGATAGAGTTAATAATGTCAGTAATCAAGATCTAATTACTGTATATGCTTGAATATAAGCTGAGTTTTCCAGGACGTCCCTCCTGACAGCACCACCAGGAGGTTGTCCTTCGTATCCTTGATAGGGACAGGAACACAGAAGGGGTTAAATAGCCCCACCCCCTATCACCCTTCAGTGTTTTTCCTGTCCCTATCAGGGACAGACGCAGAGGAGCAAAAAGAAGAAATACCTTCAGACCGGGGTATTTCCCGGCATGAGTGGAACCTGGTTGAGCTGTCGCTCCCTGGTCCAGAGCAGAGGGTACAGGAATCCTCCGCAGAAACGCTGGTACCGACGGAGGTTCCCCAGCATTCCGGTCGAGCTGGCTGCTCCCGGTGGCTGCCGCATCCCCATGGAGGGTTCTGCGCAGTAGCTGGCTGTTCCGGTGTTTGCCGGCGTCCTGGGCCGAACTTCCAGCGCGCCGCGTCATCGGTGGGTGCGCCGGTGACAACTTCTGGTGGAAACGGAGCCAAGACGCCTCAGGGCTTCAAGATAATGGACGCACCCATTGTACAGGCGGTCCGGCAGAATCAGGCCCCTTAGCAGAGCGGGGCTACCACCGCGAACAACGTTGATGGGGCGTACTCCTCCAGGCCCAGGAGGAGGTGTTGCCAGGGGCCGGCATGCGCTCCAGGAGGAGCATGCGCTGTAGGGCCGACAGTTGGTGACGCCGAGATGAACAGCAGCTGAGCGCAGAAGGAGACTAATCAGATGTCTTGAAGGTGGGTAAGAAAGTCTATTTAATGACAGACAGCACACTTGACTGAGTAAACATGAAGAGTGTTAGCCGTCCTGACGTCCAGACCCGGATAGCCCCCAGGATCCCGTAAGTATACGGTGCTAAGGGGTCTCCAGGAGTCATGACATAGATATATAGGCCCTTCTTTATATGTATTTTTAGGAGACGCACAAGCACTCGGCAACTGCAGTCAAACGAAAGGGCAACAAGTGTCCGCTCTGCACAGCCAGACTCCCAGAGGGGCACCCCAAAAAGTTATGCGACAGATGCATAGCCAGATTACTGAAGGAGGAGCAGACCCCTCTATTGGATAACATTAGGTCCATGATCAGGGAGGAAGTACAAGCAACTGTGTCAACACTGGTTCCCGCACAAACCACCCGTCCTAAAAGACCGCGATGGGGTGAGGATCTAAGTTCCGAGGAAGGAGAACTATCAGTTTACTCCGTCTTTGATTCAGATGACGACGAGGGTTCCCCAGCTGCAATTTTTGAAGGCAGGAAAAAATATCTTTTTTCCTCCGAAAATACTGACATGTTTGTACAGGCTGTCAGGAACACCATGAATGTGGAGGACTCCACGGAACCCCTAACAGTTCAAGATGAGATGTTCGGTGGCTTTAGAGCCCGCAGGAATAGTCTTTCCACTAAACCAGCATATAACTGCCATGATTCTGGAAGAATGGGAAGATGTCAGCAAGAAGCTGGTCGTGCCAAGAGAGTTTAAATACCGTCTTCCCTTCGACCCGGAGGAAACTAAAATATTGGAATCAGTACCAAAAATCGACATCCCGGTGTCTAGAGTCTCAAAAAAGACAATTATACCGTTTGCGAATTCGTCAGGGCTGAAAGACCCTATGGATAAACGATCAGAGGTCCTTCTTAAGAATGCCTGGAAGTCATCAGCGGCCATCATGAAGGTAAATATCGCGGCTACCTCAGTAGCTAGATCAATGAGCCTATGGGTGGAAGAGCTGGAAACCCAGATTAAGAGTAAGACACCAAGGGAAGAGATCCTCAGATCCCTGCCACTGTTAAAAACAGCTACAGACTTCATGGCAGACGCTTCAGCGAATCGTGCGTTACGCTGCAAGGAATACTGCACTATCCAATGCGGCAAGGTGAGCACTGTGGCTTAGGTCATGGACGGGAGACACTCAATCGAAGAACAAACTCTGTTCAATCCCTTTCTCAGACAAGAACAAGGGCTTTCCGGAACAGAGACCAAAGAGAATGCAGTCCTTTCGGAGAACACGCTCCCATCCCAGACAGGAATATAAAGGGAAGCGGAAATTCGGAAGATGGATTTACCCTAAAGGTGGGAAGGGGAGAAATTCCTTCCAGGAACAGGAACCAAGATCCAGCAGACAATGACGCCAGAAGGGAAGACTCCAGAGATTCCTCAGAGATTGGCAGGACATCACCCAGAATACATGGATCTTAAATACGGTGGCAGAGGGGTACAGGATACAATTTACCCGGTGGCCCCCAAAAGATTTTGCCTAACCCAGGCCCAGTCCCCAGCGGTACATCAGAGACTCCTGAAAGACATCCAGGATCTTCTAGGGATGAGAGCCATAGTAAAATTCCCAGTCTCCCAAAGATTTCGGGGGCACTATTCAACGCTCTTCTCCATAAAAAAAGTGGGAGGAGAGTTTCGCACAATAATAAATCTGAAAGCCCTAAACCAGTGGGTAGATTACAGACTGTTCAAGATGGAGTCACTCAAATCCGTTATACCTCTGATAAAAAAGGACTCGGTAATGAGCACTCTAGATTTAAAGAGTGCTTGCTACCATGTGCCAGTCCACATTTCTCACCAGCAGTACCTCCTGTTCGCCATAAGAGACCGAGGCGGAATAGAGCATTACCAACTCACATGCCTGCCCTTTGGCCTATCCTCCGCCACTCGAATCTTTCTTAAGCTGATAGCGGAAGTAATGGCCTTCCTAAGACAAAGAAGGATTCTCGTCGTCGCTACTTAAGACGACCTATTGCTAGTGGCAGACTCTCCACAGCAAATGGAAAGAAATCTCTCAGTAACAGTGTCAGTTTTGGAGAAACTGGGATGGCTAATAAACAAGAAAAAATCAGATCCCAGTCCAGAGCAGTGAAAGATTTTTCTAGGAGTTCTTCTAGATTCAGAGCAGGAGCACTCCTTTCTACCAGAGGACAAACAACAGGCAATAGCAAAAGAGATCGGGAGCATAGAGAGTCGGAAGTATGTCACGATAAGGAAAGCCATGAGAATTCTGGGTCTGATGACCTCATGTATTCCCAGTGTCCAGTGGAGTCAACATCATTCCAGATCCCTGCAACAGGAGACCCTAGCAGCATGGGACGGCAAAAAAGCATCTCTAAACAACAGAATAAGTCTATCCGAAGAAGCAAAAGAGTCACTTTCATGGTGGACAGATACAGTGAACCTTGGAAGAGGAAAACCCTGGAGAACATCACCATGCGTCAATGTCACTACAGACGCAAGTTTTACAGGTTGGGGGCTCACATGGAGGGTCCTACCTCCAGGGAGTTTGGCCCAAAACCATAAGCAGCAGGTCCTCAAATTACAGAGAACTGAGAGCAGTGTGGGAAGCCTTGAGAGGATATCAGGCTCAACTAAGATCAGCACATAAGAATCTATTCGGTCAATTCAACTACGATAGCCTTCTTTCTTCACCAAGGAGGTACGAGACACAATCGGTTACAAGTCTTATCAGATACAATATACTCCTGGGCAGAGAGGACAGTAAGATCGATAACAGCAGTTCACCTAAAAGGCTCCAAGAATCAGCTGGCCGACTTCTTAAGCATTGAGAGAATCCTGCCCTCAGAGTGGTCTCTAAACCAGGAAGTGTTTTTACAACTAACCCAACGCTGGGGAAACCCAGAAATAGACCTATTTGCATCAAGAAAGAACGCAAAAACAGAATTATTTTTTTCACTAAACCCGAGAGATGCTCCAGTGGGAGTGGACGCTTTAGCACAGAGCTGGAGTATGAATCTAGCATACGCCTTCCCACCACTTCCTCTCATACCGAGGGTTCTGAGAAAAATTCAGGAGAACCGAGCATCAGTGATCCTGGTAGTGCCATACTGGCCCAAGAGAAGCTTGTTCTCCCTTCTAAATTGGATGGCCCTGGAGGATCCCATCCTTCTACCAGTGAGACCAGACCTCTTAACGCAGGGGCCGCTACTCTATCATAATCCAGGGATTTTACATCTATCAGCCTGGATCCTGAGAAGGAGATCCTGAGAGCAAAGGGTCTTTCAGAGCTGGTCATCTCCACCATGCAGAAGAGCAGGAAACCAATCACTTTGGCAATCTACCAGAAGATCTGGAAAAAGTTCTGCTCACAAAATCCTGCTCCATTATCCATCTCCCAGGGTCCGGACATTCCCCGGATTCTGGATTTCCTCCAAGCAGGCTTGAAAAGGGCCTAAGGCCTAGTACTCTGAAGGTGCAAATAGCAGCTCTAAGTTCCGTTTTTGATTCCCCAATAGCCACTTATCCATGGGTAATGAGGTTCATCAGGGCTACTCAGAGAATTAGGCCCACGTTACGCAGCTCAGTACCTCCCTGGGATCTCAGCCTGGTGCTGAGGGAACTATGTAAGAGACCTTATGAGCCCTTAGATCAAGCCGACCTTAAGTCAGTGACTCTCAAAGCTCTCTTCCTAGTAACAATTACATCAGCTGGACGTATCAGAGAAATTCAGGCCCTTTCTATAAGGGACCCATATTTGAAAATTCAGGAAAACTGTATCGTTTTAAAATTGGACCCAACCTTCCTTCCCAAGGTAGTTACAGATTTCCATAGAAATCAGGAAATCATACTACCAACATTCTGCCAAAATTATAGCAATGACAAAGAGTTTTCTCTTCACCTGCTAGATGTTAAAAGGACAATCCTTCATTACCTGGAAATTACAGGAAGCTGGAGAATAGACCCTAATCTCTTTATTCAGATGTCTGGGAAGAACAAAGGAAAGAAGGCGTCCAAGGCTACTCTAGCAAGATGGATTAAATAAGCCATCAGTGCAGCATACGTTTCAGCAGGGAAAGTTCCACCAGAAGGCCTCAGGGCCCACTCCCTTAGAGCAATCTCAACTTCGTGGGCAAAGAGTGCAGGGGCCACAATGAACCAGATATGCAGGGCAGCAATCTGGGCCAGATCCAATACTTTCTGTAGACATTACAAACTGGACGTTCTGACAGGTCGTCAGACGACCTTTGGGAAGAAGGTCCTCCAAGCAGTAATCCCGCCCTAGTAAGGATTATTTGGTACTTCTCCTGGTGGTGCTGTCAGGAGGGACGTCCTGGAAAGTAGGAATTAGTCCTACCGGTAATGTTGTTTCCAGGAGTCCATCATGACAGCACCCCTTATATACCCCCCTAAAAATTCTGTTATGTAACTCCTATCTGGTATGTGATGTAAACATGCAAGTAGGGAAATTTAAAATAGCGTTGCATCCATCCTGGTGTGGTACTTGGAAAATCACTGAAGGGTGATAGGGGTGGGGCTATTTCACCTCTTCTGTGTTCCTGTCCCTATCAAGGATACGAAGGACAACCTCCTGGTGGTGCTGTCATGATGGACTCCTGGAAACAACATTACCAGTAGGACTAATTCCTACTTTTCAGCTCAAGTGAGGGTCCTAAAAGATGGAGGGAGAGGGGCAGCGGCAGAGCAGCAGTTAACAAGAGGCAGGAGCCAGCTGCTGCAGCTAAATCTTGTGCCCGCTGCTAAAGAGAAATGAATATTCACTGCTCTTGAAGTGAATATTCATTTCTCTGTAATGCAGGCACAGTAGTCGCAGCCGCCGGCTTCCTGCTGCGCTTGGCGGTCACGTGTGCCCGCTACTTAAGATAAATGAGTATTCACTTCTCTCCACTCCCTTGGAGGGCAATGAATATTCATTCCTTTTAGAAGCAGCACACGTAACCGGCCGACCGCTGCAGGAAGCTGGTGGCTGCGGCTGACATTGTGCGCGCTACTAAATAGCAATGAAAACTCTTTGCCCTCCACTCACATTCACTAGTGACCAAAATTGTGGATGCTCTTCAAGGTTTTGTCATTTTTTTAACGTTTTATAGCATGCAAAGTGTTTATAACAATAATGCCACAAGTAGTCTAAGGTAGATTAGAACACCTCTACATAGAAAAAATGTTACCATAATACAAAATATCTCATTCCTTCTATAAGAACAGCGGAATGGCCAAATCAAAAGATCACGTCCTAATATGTTAATTTCATGCTATCCCTATGTGTTCTTTTTTTAGTAGCGTGTAGGGTATCATTTAGCATCGATAACCGCTTTACAATCTCCTTGGCATTGATTCAACAAGACTTCTCAGGATCTCTGTGGTTATAACATGGTACCAGGAACTGATAATTGCTGCAACCAATGTCTATTTGTTGCTCAGACGCTAACTAGAAACCAATTGCTTTAACCTTGAACACAGATTTTGGATAGGGTTCAGATCAGGACTGTCTCCTGACCATGAAAGCACAGAAATTTGTTTGCCTTGCAGTGTGACAAGGTGCTCCATCCTGTTGAAAAATAATTTCGGTCTGTTCATTGCAAAGGTCACAAATTGATGGGATGAGCTTTGGTTCAATGACATCATGAATATATTTCAAAGCATTTACAGTTCCCTCAAGGGCCTGTATCCTCCCAATTCCATGCCAGGACATACAGCCCCATATCATAACACTCTCAGAATGTTTAATTGTATCGGTCATACACTCTAGAAGACAGTCTTCCTTTGGTCTTCTCCGAACATATTGCACTCCGTCACTACCAAAAATTGGTATTCTCGTTTCATCGCTCCAGATTACTTTGGCTTTTTCCTTGGTGTTTGTGCTTTCAGACCGGCATCAAGTAATTGGTGACGTACTGTTCTATCCAACATCGAAACTCCTCCATTGTGCAAGAACTGGTTGAGTTCCTTGGCTGATGCTCTTCTGCTTTGCAAGGCTAACCTAACAATTCTTCTGTCTGTTTTTGAAGTTGCTGCCTTTTTCCTTCCTTGTCCACTCTTAATTTTGATGCTGGAACTATCAGCAAAACATGAAACACAGCTTTCCTGGACGTCCCTCCTGACTGCACCACCAGGAGGTTGTCCTTCATTTCCTTGATAGGGACAGGAAACACAGAAGAGGTTAAATAGCCCCTGGCGAGACTCCATCCCTCCCTAGGGGCTCTGGGATGGTGGAGGCTCGATGGCATGAGCCCCACAGCACCGCTGACACTGCGAGGGGTCCCTCAGTGGCCGGTTGAGTTGTGCGCTCCTGGGCTGGCCACATACCTCCGCAAAAGGGCTTTGGGCTGCAGCTGCTGCGGTGGCGTCCTCAGAACGGGCAGCGAGGCCCGAACTTCTAGTCGGGGGGCACGCCGCGAGTGAGTTCCGGGGGGCGGAGCCTCTCGGTCCAAGAAAGATGGCACGCCGCATCATCAGTAGCCGCACTGTTGACGACTTCCGTGGGGCGTGCCCGGTGATGCAGGAGCAGGGCTTCCTGCGCTCCTCGTTGGGGGGCGCGCCAGGTCAGATTCTGGGGGCGTGGTTTCAGGACCCAGGGAAACAGGCGCCGAGCGGGGATACTTCCGGTCCAGCCAGCGTGCGTTCCACTGAGCACATGCACAGTCCGGGGGAACACCTGCAGCACCAATATTGACAGCAGCTGAACTCTGAAAGAGGACGAATCAGATGTCTTGAAGCCGGGTAAGGCAGACTACTTAAGACAGACAGCTGACAGCACAACTGACTTAGTGAAGATGGAGAGTGCTAGCCATCCTGACGTCCAGTCTTTAGAGCCATCCTCAGAGGAAGGGGAAGTGTCGGGCTACTCTGACCCAGACTCGGGAGAAGGCAAGAGTTCCTCAATATTCCTTTCTGAAGATCGGAAGAGATACCTATTTTCATCAGAGGACATGGACCGTTAACGCCGTTAACAGTTCAGGACAAAATGTTCGGCAGCTTGAGGGCACGTAGGAAGAGAGTATTTCCTGTGAATAATCACATAACGGCAATGATACTAGAAGAATGAGAAGACGTGGGGAAGAAGCTGGAGGTCCCAAGAGACTTCAAGTTCCTCCTTCCCTTTAATCTGGAGAAGACTAAGACTTGGGAATCAATACCAAAAATTTATAGGTCCCATTCTTTCTGTTGAATAGGCGTGCAGGAGGTCACGCAATGAAGCCCCTTTTGAAACTTTTGGTATGTCTCCCCTGATGATCATTCCAAGAGAAACGCTTTGGGAGTATGGTGATTGAGGACTTAATATATCTCAGTTTATTGCTATGTCCTTGTGGTAAGGTATTGCATGGCTATATGTAAAAGCCTCCCTTGATGGATCTGGTCAAGCAAAATCTGAAGAATATTTTGAAACAACCACTTTGGGTGAGATTGTTCCTTATAGTTATTAGTGTGTGTGTGTATGTGTGTATATAATATATATATATATATATATATATGGGACATGTATTGCAATCCTATGTTAAATAACGACATGAGATATGACCCTTTTTGCATGTTGATTATGAAATAGGCCTTGGTCATTATGCTTCACCATGAAGATTAACATAATGGTATACTCTGTACTGGTGATTGGATTTGACTATGTCCATTTTCAGTTCACTTTATTGTAAATATTGTGGTAGATTAAGCAATATAAGGAGGGTTTTTCAGTTTTTGTTATTTATACATATGGGAATATTGATTAATTGATTGACCATTGTTAGGACACTGTCTTGACCATATATTAAGACTAATAGTGTTGAAATCCTGGTCAATTATTTGAGAAGGTTGACAGTTTATTTGGGCCAATCTATTAAGGCCACTTTTCATATACAATTTGGAATGCACCTTCCCTGTTTGTCTTTTGGTGTTTTTATAATAGTTTTTTGAGTATTTTTTGTGTTTTATTGTTTGTGTGTTTTAATGGACCTTAAGGGCTATTTTTAGTTGAACCATTAAAAGTTTTTTTTAATATACATTTCTACCTTGCTCATTTGCTATCAAAGAAAACCGCTGTCCCATTCGAGGACTCATCGGGCCTTAAGGATCCGATGGACAAAAGAGTGGAGGACCTCCTTAAAGCGTGGGAAGAAGCATCTATCATGAAAGCCAACATAGCGGCAACTTCAGTAGCCAGATCAATGAGTCTCTGGGTAGAGGAGCTAGAAAGTCAAATCAGGAACAGAATCCCCAGAGAAGAAATCCCTACCATTATTCAAAATGGCGACTGAATTTATGGCGGACACCTCGGCAGAGTCAGTCCGTTTCGCAGCCAGAAACAATGCATTATCTAATGCAGCAAGGCGTGCGTTGTGGGTGAGATCGTGGTCAGGGGATACCCAATCAAAAAATAAGCTTTACTAGATACCATTTTCCAGTCTGCATGTATTCGGACCGGTGTTAGATGAATTACTGGGGAAGGCATCAGATAAGAAGGGCTTCCCAGTACAAAAGCAAAAAAAAATGCCATCCTTTCAGAGGACTCAATCCCACCTGAGGCAGGATTATAAAGGCAAGGGTAAAACCGGAAGGTGGAGCTACCCCAAGGGTGGCAAGGGTAGGGACTCCTTTCGAGACCAGAGAACTGGGTCGGGCAGACAATAACGCCAGACGAATTGGGGGGAGACTTCAATTCTTCCTAGAGGGTTGGCAGGAAATTACCCAGAATCAGTGTATCCTGCGGATAATTGCTCAAGGATACCCCCTGAAGATATTGCCTAACTTGCAGCCAGTCTCTCGTGGTACATCAAAGACTTCTAAAGGACATCCAGGAACTCATAGAATTAGAAGTCATAATCCCGGTACCCAATTCACAGCAGTTTCATGGCCATTACTCCAGTCTGTTTTTCATTAAAAAAAAACAGGAGAATACCGGACCATAATAAATTTCAAGCCATTACATTAGTGGGTGTCCTACAAGCGCTTCAAGATGGAAACTGTTATGTTTCGGTAGCTGAGGAGTGCAGGCAAAAAAGGCAATACACCAGAGCAGTTAGAATGTATGAGATTGCAGTACCCTGACTAACCACCACAACTAGAGGCAGCCGTGGAGCGTTCCTACGTTGGTCCTAGACGCCTCGTCACAGCCTGAGAAACTAACTACACCTAAAGATAGAAATAGGAAAGCTATCTGCCCCGGAGCAGAACCCCAAAGATAATAGAAAGCCCCCAAACATGTAATGGCGGTTAGACAAGAGGAAATACTGACACAGAAAGAAAATAGTATGAGCAAACGCTGGGGCCCAAACTATCTAAATAGAAAAGGATAGGAAGGGTACTTACTGCAATCCCAGAAAACCCTGAAAAGCACCAACTCTACTAATTTCAAAATCACCTGAGATCACACGACCTCTACCACCTAAATTAGTTCTCTGGTGTAACAAAATCAAAACAGCAGCCACTGAAAAAACTGGAAAAAGCAAAAGTACAAAACTCAGTGGCTGAACTAAACTGAGAGGGCAAAAGCCCCCGGAGGGGACCCTGAAGGCCCCCACAGAAGTGCAGGACAAAATGCAAAAATATAGCACAAACACAAAAGAAGAGAAAGTCTTATCTGTTAGCAGGAGATGCAGACACGACACAGCAGGCTACAAGGGAAACTGGAATGAAGGATTCAGACCAGAACAATTGATCACCGGCAACCCTGATGGGAGAATGACTCCCTTATATAAGACCAGTCAGTAACACCTGATTCCCAGTCCTCACAATCTTCACTAGCACCGCTTGTAACCACCAGAGGGAGCCTCTGCTCAGAACTCATCTCAAACCCATTCACAACAGTACCCCCCCTTGAGGAGGGGTCACCGAACCCTCATTTGAGCAACCAGGTCGGTCAGGATGAGTTCTATGATACGCACGGATAAGTCTCCTAGCATGGATGTCCGAAGCAAACACCCAAGAATTGTCTTCCTGACCATAACCTCTCCATTTAACCAAATACTGGAGTTTCCGTCTAGAAAAACGAGAATCCAATATTTTCTCAACCACATACTCCAGATTGCACTCAACCAAAACAGGGTCAGGAGGCACAGCAGCAGGAACCACTGGCTCAACAAACCTCTTCAACAAGGACTTGTGGAACACGTTATGGATCTTAAATGTCCCTGGAAGAAGCAAACGAAAAGAAACAGGATTAATAATCTCCATGATCTTATAAGGTCCAATGAACCTAGGCTTAAATTTAGGAGATGCTACTCTCATAGGAATATACTTTGAGGACAACCAGACCAAGTCCCCCACTTTAAACCGAGGACCATCAGTCCTATGCCGGTTAGCAAACCGCTGGGCCTTCTCCTGAGAGAGGGACAACCTCTCCACTACCTGGTCCCAAATCTGTTGCATACGCTCCACAACAGAGTCAACACCTGGACAGACAGAAGCCTCCGTCTGTCCTGAAGAAAATCGAGGGTGAAACCCAGAATTACAGAAAAACGGAGACATCAAAGTGGCAGAGCTAGCCCTATTAAGAGCAAACTCAGCCAAAGGCAAAAAAGAGACCCAGTCATCCTGATCAGCAGACACAAAGCATCTTAGATAAGTCTCCAATGTCTGGTTTGTTCTCTCAGTTTGACCATTGGTCTGAGGATGAAATGCCGAGGAGAAAGACAATTGAACACCCAGTTTAGAACAAAAAGTCCTCCAAAATCTGGAAACAAACTGGACTCCTCTGTCAGACACAATGTTCTCAGGAATGCCGTGTAAACGAACCACGTGCTGAAGGAACAACGGCACCAATTCAGAGGAGGAAGGCAACTTAGGTAATGGCACAAGATGTATCATTTTGGAAAACCTATCACAAATTACCCAGATGGTGGTCATTCTCTGAGAAACAGGAAGATCGGAAATGAAATCCATAGAGATATGGGTCCATGGTCTCTTGGGCACAGGCAATGGCATCAACAAACCACTAGAGCGAGAGCAAGGCTTGGAGCGAGAGCAAGTCCCGCAGGACTGCACAAATTCCCTGACATCACGAGACAAGGTAGGCCACCAAAAGGACCGACTAACCAAGTCTCTGGTACCAAAAATTCCGGGATGCCCAGCCAATGCGGAACAATGAATCTCAGACATCACACTCTTTTTCCATTGGTCCGGGACAAACAATTTTCCAACAGGGCAGCGCTCGGGCCTATCCTCCTGACACCCCTCCAGAGCAAGTCTCAAATTGGGCGAGATGGCGGAAAGAACTACACCCTCTTTCAAAATAACAGAAGGATCAGATAACTCAGGAGAGTCTGCAAGGAAACTCCTCGAGAGGTCATCCGCCTTACCATTCTTAGTGCCAGGAAGAAAGGAAACCACAAAATTAAAACGTGTGAAAAACAAGGCCCACCTGGCCTGTCTAGGATTGAGTCGCTTGGCAGATTCCAGATAGACCAGATTCTTATGGTCCGTAAGGACCACCACCTGATGTTTGGCTCCCTCCAGCCAATGTCTCCACTCTTCAAAAGCCCACTTCATGGCCAATAACTCCCGATTACCCACGTCATAATTACGTTCAGTAGGAGAAAATTTTCGAGAGAAAAAGGCACAAGGGTTACTTTTAGAGGTCTCTGGATCTTTTTGGGACAAAACGGCACCTGCCCCAATTTCAGAGGCATCAACCTCCACCTGAAATGGCAGAGAAACATCAGGCTGCCGTAGAACAGGAGCAGAAGTGAATCTCTTCTTAAGTTCCTGAAATGCAGAGACTGCCTCAGGAGGCCAATTCACCACATCAGAACCCTTTCTGGTCAAATCAGTTAATGGTTTAACAATAACCGAGAAATTACCAATAAATTTACGATAAAAATTGGCAAAACCCAAAAATCTCTGAAGAGCCTTTAATGAAGTAGGTTGGACCCAATCACAGATGGCCTGAACCTTGACCGGGTCCATTTCAATAACAGATGGGGACAAAATGAATCCCAGAAATGAGATCCTCTGTACGCCAAAAAGACACTTTGATCCCTTCACATACAGAGCATTCTCTCTCAAAATCTGGAATACAGTTCGAACATGTTTCACATGAGAGTCCCAGTCATTAGAAAAAATCAAGATATCATCCAAATAAACAATCAGAAATTTGTCCACAAAATCCCTGAAAATGTCATTCATGAAGGACTGGAAGACGGAAGGAGCATTAGTGAGCCCAAAGGGCATCACTAGGTACTCAAAATGCCCTTCAGGGGTATTGAATGCCGTCTTCCATTCATCCCCGTGCTTAATGCGAATAAGGTTATACGCCCCCCTGAGGTCAAGCTTGGTAAACCAAGTAGCGTTTTTCACCCTGGAAAACAGGTCAGAAATCAAGGGTAACGGGTATTGATATTTCACAGTAATATTGTTCAAGAGACGATAATCAATACACGGCCTTAATGAACCATCTTTTTTGGCCACAAAGAAAAAACCGGCACCTAAGGGTGAAGAGGATGGTCTGATATGACCCTTCTCCAATGATTCCTTGATATAAGACCGCATAGCGTCATGTTCAGGTACAGACAAGTTAAAAAGGCGACCTTTAGGGAATTTACTACCCGGCACTAATTCAATAGCGCAGTCATAGCTCCTATGGGGAGGCAAGGATGCAGATTTACTTTCGCTAAACACATCAGAAAAATCAATCAAAAAGTCAGGAACATCCTGAGCCTGGGGGGAGGCAGAAAAAACAGGAGTGTTGGTATTAACACATTGGCAGCCCCAACTGGTTACAGACACAGATTTCCAATCCAAAACAGGATTATGAGACTGTAACCAAGGGAAACCCAGCACGATAATGTCATGCAGATTATATAGAACCAAAAATTTGCAGCACTCCTGGTGATCAGGTTCAACCCTCATTATCACCTGAGTAGAAAACTTGGGTTTATTCTCAGCCAAAGGGGTAGAATCGATCCCCAGTAGGGGAATAGACTTCTGTAGGGGTATCAAGGGAAACCCACAACGTTTAGCAAAATCATAATCCATCAGGTTAATAGCTGCTCCAGAATCAACGAAAGCCTGAGCAGAAAATGAGGACAGAGAGCATATCAGAGTGACAGTTAATAAAAACTTAGTCTGAACACTACCCAAGACAACTGAGCGTGCAAAACGTCTTCCCCGCTTAGGGCAGACTGAAATAGCATGAGAGGCATCACCACAGTAGAAACATAACCCATTGCGCTTTCGAAACTCATGACGCTGTGCCCCAGACACCACTCTATCACACTGCATGGGTTCAGAAGCTGGTTCACAAGGCAACACCATTCCACGCATACTTCTCCGCTCACGCAAACGTCTGTCAATTTGAATCGCTAATGACATAGAATCATTGAGACCAGAGGGGACAGGGAATCCCACCATAACATCCTTTACATTATCTGACAGACCCTTCCGGAAAAGGGCCGCCAAAGCGTCGTCATTCCATTTGGTCAGGACTGCCCACCTACGGAATCTCTGACAGTATAACTCAGCGTCATCAAGCCCCTGATTTAATGCCAACAAGGCTTTTTCAGCTTGATCAGTGACATTAGGCTCATCGTACAATAACCCCAAAGCCTGAAAAAATGCATCAACATCACTCAAAACAGGATCCCCAGGTATCAGGGAAAAAGCCCAATCCTGAGGATCGCCGCGCAAGAGAGAGATGATAATTTGAACCTGCTGCGCTGCGTTTCCTGAGGACTTAGATTTTAAGGCAAAAAACAATTTACAATTATTTTTGAAATTCTGAAACTTAGCTCGATCCCCTAAAAACAAATCTGGCATGGGGATCCTAGGTTCCACAACAGGCAACCTAGCAAGATATGCAGCAATACTCTGAACCTCAGTGGCAAGCTGATCCACACGGCCAGACAACTGTGCAAACTCCATTGGGAGAAAAGATCCTCCCAGCACCCAGAGATACAGAGGGAAAAAAAAATGCAACAAACAGAAAAATATCTCTGACAATTCTGACAACCTTTTTTCTTTCACAATAATTTTTCCCTTCTGTGAGTACCATACAATTTTCAATTTTTAGGCCGGTGATACTGTTATGTTTCGGTAGCTGAGGAGTGCAGGCAAAAAAGGCAATACACCAGAGCAGTTGGAATCTATGAGATTGCAGTACCCTGACTAACCACAGCAACTAGAGGCAGCCGTGGAGCGTTCCTACGTTGGTCCTAGACGCCTCGTCACAGCCTGAGAAACTAACTACACCTAAAGATAGAAATAGGAAAGCTATCTGCCCCGGAGCAGAACCCCAAAGATAATAGAAAGCCCCCAAACATGTAATGCCGGCTAGACAAGAGGAAATACTGACACAGAAAGAAAATAGTATGAGCAAACGCTGGGGCCCAAACTATCTAAATAGAAAAGGATAGGAAGGGTACTTACTGCAATCCCAGAAAACCCTGAAAAGCACCAACTCTACTAATTTCAAAATCACCTGAGATCACACGACCTCTACCACCTAAATTAGTTCTCTGGTGTAACAAAATCAAAACAGCAGCCACTGAAAAAACTGGAAAAAGCAAAAGTACAAAACTCAGTGGCTGAACTAAACTGAGAGGGCAAAAGCCCCCGGAGGGGACCCTGAAGGCCCCCACAGAAGTGCAGGACAAAATGCAAAAATATAGCACAAACACAAAAGAAGAGAAAGTCTTATCTGTTAGCAGGAGATGCAGACACGACACAGCAGGCTACAAGGGAAACTGGAATGAAGGATTCAGACCAGAACAATTGATCACCGGCAACCCTGATGGGATAATGACTCCCTTATATAAGACCAGTCAGTAACACCTGATTCCCAGTCCTCACAATCTTCACTAGCACCGCTTGTAACCACCAGAGGGAGCCTCTGCTCAGAACTCATCTCAAACCCATTCACAACAGGAAACCCTCAAATCAGTCATATCGCTGATAAAAAAAAAAAAAATAGGAAATGTGTACGCTAGATCTCAAAAGCGCATATTACCATGTGCCCATCTATATCTCACATCAGAAGTACCTCAGGTTCGCAATAAAAGACCAAGGGAAGATACTTCATTTCCAATTCTGATTCCTGCCATTCGGTCTGTCTTCTGCACCTCGAATCTTCACAAAGCTCATGGCAGAGGTGATGGCCTTCTTAAGGGTAAAAGACATTCTCATAGTCCCATACTTGGACAACTTGCTGCTAGTGGCAGACTCACTACAACAAATGGAAAAAGATCTGACAGAGACCAGTTCGCTGCTAGAGAGGCTGGGATGGGTGATAAACCTGGAAAAGTCGAGTCTTGAGCTAGAATGGAGGAAGACATTTTTTGGGCTCCTCCTGGACTCAGAACAGGAGCACTTATTCCTTCCATGCCACAAACAACGAGCAGTCAAACAGGAAGTTCAGATTCTACAGAAGCGAGAAAACATCTCTATCAGGAAGGTCATGAGAGTTCTAGGCCTAACGACTTCATGCATTTCAAGCGTCCAATGGAGCCAATTTCACTCAAGAATATTACAACGAGAGATCCTTTTGGCATGGGATGGGAAAGAAGCTTCATTGGACAGCAGAATGACAATATCCAAAGAAGTAAGACGTTCCCTATCATGGTGGACCGACATATCAAATCTAGAGCAGGGATATCCCTGGAGTTTGTCACCATGCATAAACATTACCACAGACGAAAGCCTCAGTGGCTGTAGAGCCCATGTAAAGGGACACTACCTCCAGAGAACATGGCCCACATCAGTGCGCAACAGCTCTTCGAACCTCAGAGAGCCCAGAGCAGTTTGGGAGGCGCTGAGGAGATGCCAGAGGCAGCTGCACAATCTTCACGTCAGAGTATTCTTCGACAGCTCAACTACAGTATCCTTCTTGCTACATCAGGGAGGTCTGAGGCACCAGCACCTGCAGGATTTAGCAGAGACAATATTCTCCTGGGCAGACCTCAACGTAAGATCCATAACGGCGGTACATCTGAAAGGCGAAAAGAACCAGGTAGCAGATTTTCTCAGCAGGAATAAGATACAGCCCGCAGAGTGGGCCTTAAATTACGAAGTCTTTGCGCAACTTATCAGGGTCTGGGGTTCCCCAGAAATAGACTTGTTTGTCTCAAAGAGAAATACAAAGACAAAACAGTTCTTCTCGTTAAATCCAGGAGACAACCCGATTGCAGTAGATGCCTTAGCACAGGACTGGGATAAGGAGCTGGCGTACGCCTTCCCTCCACTACCCATAATACCAAGAGTTCTACGGAAAATCCAGGAAAGTCAAACAGCAGTTATTCTAATAGTTCCGTACTGGCCCAAAAGGAGCTGGTTCCCGGTGTTGAAAGAGATGGCATTAGAAGAGCCAATTCTCCTACCATTGCAATGGAATCTTCTGATGCAGGGCCCTCTCATTCATCAGAATTTGGAGTTCTTGCAGCTTTCAGCCTGGATCCTGAGAAGGAGATCCTGAAATCGAGGGGCTGGTCTGACTCAGTCATATCTACCCTGCCAAACAATAGAAAACCTGTTACCTCAGCGATAAACGTCAAGGTCTGTCACGTCACTCAGAGATTTAGATGGAAACCCCAAAGTAAGTGCTCAGCGTAGAGCGCCAGATAAATGTGATCCCTAACGTTATGTAAAATGTCCCCAATAAAATCTTCAACTAAATCCGTCCCCACTCAGGTCTGTCATCTGTTAACGGAAATATAGAGGACTTCCACGTTACTGGTAGCACAAAGGCTCTGGAAAAGCTAAATGGCTTCACGCTCCCCAAAAGAAATTCAGCAAATTCTGTGCTCCCAAATGCTCACCCTCCCTTCTGAGCCTCAGTGTGCCTAAACAACATGTAGAACCCACATGTTTGGCATTTCTGTATTGTCGAGAGCCCGCCTAACTTACAGGTGCGTGTCTCCAGAAGCATGAGCTGGGCATAATGTACTGGTACACTACAACGGCAGTTTGCAATTTTCACTCAGCAACATTCACTGCTCCTTGTTTCTGAAAAACACCCAAGGAGTCAAAATCATCACTACATCTGTAGATAAATTCCCAAAGGGTTATAATTTCCAAAATGTGGTCACTTGAGGGGAGTTTCTACTGTTTAGGCACATCAGGGGCTCTCCAAACGTAACATGGCATCCGCTACTTACTCCAGTAAATTTTACATTCAAAAAGTCAAATGGTGCTCTTTCCCTTCCAAGCCCTGCCGTGCGCCCAAACAGTAGTATTCCCCCACATTTGGGGTATCTGTGCACTCAGGAAAAATTGCACAACAAATTGTATGGAGCAATTTCACATGTTACCTTTATGAAAATTCAAAATATGGAGCTAAAAAAGATTTATTTGTGAAAAATTAGATTTGTTTTTCCTCTTTTTTTCATGGCTTAACATTATATACTTCTTTGGAGCACCTTGGGGGTTCAAGGTGCTCAATACACATTTAGATAACTTCCCTAAGGAGTCTAATTTCCAAAATGGTATCACTTGTTGGGGCTTTCCACTGCTTAGGTACATCAAGGGCTCTCCAAACGCGACATTGCGACTTCTAATTATTTCAGCAAATTTTCCATTCAAAAATTTAAATGGCGCTCCTTCCCTTCTGAGTCCCGCCGTGTGTCCAAACCGTAGATTTCCTCCACATATGGGGTATCTGCATCTTCAGGAGAAACTGCACAACAAAATGTATGGTCCAGTTTCTCCGGTTACCCTTGTGAAGGTAAAAAAAAAAGGTCTAAATGAAAATTTTTGTGAAAAAAAGTAAATGTTAATAAAGGGTTAATAAGGGTTAATAAACTTATTAAATGTGGTTTTGAGTACCTTGAGGGGTACAGTATTTAGAATGGTGTCACTTTTGGGTATTTTCTGTCATATAGGCCTTTCAAAGTCACTTCAAATGTGAGGTGGTCCCTTAAAAAATGGTTTTGAAAATTTTGTAAAATATGAGAAATCGCTGATCAACTTTTAACCCTTAACTTCCTAACAAAAAAAAAAGTGTTTCCAAAATTGTGCTGCTGTAAAGTAGACATGTTGGAAATGTTGTTTATTAACTTTTTTCGGGATATGACTCTGGATTTCTTCTGAGCATCTGTCAAGTCAGCAGTGTTCCCCATGATTGTGGAGCCTACTTAAACAGACTAAGGGACCTTTTTAAATGCTTAGGAAGCCTTTGCAGGTGTTTTTTTGTTAATTATTCTAATTTACTGAGATAATGACTTTTGGGTTTTCATTGACTGTAAGCCATAATCACCAGTATTAACAGAAGTAAACACTTGGAATAGATCACTCTGTTTGTAATGACTCTAATATGAGTTTCACTTTTTGTATTCAAGAACTGAAATAAATTACCGTAATACTTTGACATTCTTATTTTGTGAAAAGCACCTGTATGTCTAATGTATACCTGATCTTATACGTGAGTCTTCTCTGAGAGTTGCTGTTTTTAATATTTTTTTTATAATTTTTTGTATCTTTTGTACAATTTTTTGGATTTTTAATACATATAGTTAATCTTACTCTTGTTGGTGGTTTCATCACTGCACATTTTTCTTTTAAATCTATTACCTAGAACTGAGATTTTGCCATTTGATAAGATTAGGTTATGCCTTTTTGTAATGTTTTTTAAATCAATTTGAAAAAATAGCTTTTTTTGTTGTCAATTTGTAAGAACCCCAACGTTTTCATGTTTTTATTTATTGTATGATGTTCTTACTTTTGCATAACAATCTGTAGTCTTTATTGGTGCTATTTTGGTTTTGATAATTTTTTCTTTACATTAAATTTGGTTCAGATTAACAAGTTATAGTATATTGTGTTTTTTTTTTAAAACTGTATTCATTATATAGGATGAAAAATGATATAGTTTTATATTACAGGTTATTCCAAACGTAGCAATGGCAAATGTGTGCCGTTTTTGCATGTTTTTCTCTTTTATCAGTCCATTTTTTTGTCCTGATTAAGTCTGTGAACTTTAAAACGTGTTGACTAATAAAACCAAAGTTTTCAACACGTCACGTCCTGGATCTCCTTTTTCATCATATGTTGTCTTCTGCAGTGCAGTTAAAGATCTATCCTTTATCGTTTTCTTTCCACTGCAGATAATTGTTTTCTGCAATTTCCTAGGCATAATGGATCTGTTGTCAAAGGACTAAAGTGATAAGCTAGGTAAAAGGGCTCCTCTTCAAGATACAATCCGGGGGGTATAATTGGTTGGCTCAAGTGAGACGATTTAAACCTAGGGATTGTATACTTGTGTTATGCCCACAGGAGAGAACAGGTTCCTTAACCAATGACAGTAGCCCTGTAAGGTGGTAGAAGAGGACTATAAAGTACACTGACCAGGAAAAAGAAAGCCCTTTCCCATATATTATGGCAAGCTACTAAAACCTGGTAGGGATAGGTACCCACCAGAAACCCCTTGCTTATTGACACAGAAACTAACATTCAGGATGTCAAAGCAGCAGGAAATTTGTCACCTTCCCAAAGACAACCAGGTTACACTTGTGTCATCAAACTTGAACGTCCCACTTGGGTCCATTTAAAGCCCTGTAGAATTCCTGAGGTCCACCTGGAGGTAGTTTTAGGCTAGTTTCACACTAGCGTATGGCTGCGCTGTGGAAGGTTGCGGACTTCCTCCTAGAAGCTCTGCCCACCGCCACACCTCCTCCGGTCATCTCCGCCTATGTCTGCAAGCGGCCTGAGTACCTATATTTAACATTACGTGCAGATGTATGCGGATGCCGCCACATGCGTCATTTTGATGGTGCGGCGACCTCAACAAAATGCAACATGTTGCGTTCGGCGCAGGTCGCCGCACCATCAAAACGATGCGTGCGGCGGCATCCGCATACATCTGCACGGCCTGCGTCTCTAATGTTAAATATAGGTACTCAGGCCGCCTGTAGACATAGGCGGAGCTGACCGGAGGCAGTGCGGCAGTGGGCAGAGCTTCACAGAGGAAGTTCGCATCCGTCTGCAGCGCAGCCATACGCTAGTGTGAAACTAGCCTTGGAGGAGGCAATACAAAACTGGCCAAGTCCCTTCACAAAATCAGTTTTGGTCAAGTGGCCTCCAGCAGTCCACTGGGGTGTTTGCAGATTATGTCCAGTCCTCAGCTTTGGTCAGAAGGGGAGGATATGTAGCAATGCCAGGTGGTAGCCTAGGGTTAAATACTGCAGGCTTTGATTATTTCACCTGGTTAGCTCTGCATATAAACAAGCTAGGTACTGATATGTCAGCCTTCTGGTGAAGCAGACTGGAAGTGTCTTGGAGCCAAAGACCGGTCAAAATCTCTGAGATGAGTCTGCACAGGCCATGTACGGAGAACCGCAAGCATAAGTGGTTGCTATAAACTGTAACTTTTGTTTTGACCGAGGTAGGATTAGCTCAACCGTGTATGAGTAGCCAGGGTGTCCAGAACGGCACACACAGGCCCGGGGGATCACGGATTATGATCCCACCGCTGCCACCAATGTGTCACGATCGGCAGGGATTTATATTTATCCCACTTTCCAGTTCCGCTTAAGAACTTGCAGCTCTCTGGTGCCCCCTTTACCCTCAGGTCAGTCAGGGAACTGCACCTAGGATAATTAGTCACCGGACGGACCACTTAGACGTGTACTGGCCATTGGGCATGCTGCAGTGAGGGAATTAGAACTACTCCTAGCCACAGCCAGGCAATACACTTATAAAACCCGCTCCATCACTGCCAGCTATTGCCAAAGCCCAGCAAACACTCGCTGCCACCAGCCTCTGGGTCTAGAATGTGGGGCAGAGGCCACCCCAATTTAGTAGAGTAGTATACTTCAGGCACGTGCAAATTCATTATAGAGCATAGAGACGAACTAGTAATTTTATATTTTACTCCAAAAAAAGATAGGCAGTGTTTACAAGGTATAAAAAAGATTTTACAAAGTGAGCCAATTAAAAATATGTACAAGCAATTAAAAATAAAACAGGGTTAAAGAAGAGACACTTACATGGTACTTAGATCATTCCGGCAAAACAGACTGGTGGGCGGAGCCACATGTCATAGTTCATTTGAGATCCTACTGGCACGGCATCCCAGACTAGAATGAACAGGGGGGCTCAATTGCAGACTTATACATATGAACTTGTGACATCACTAAAGGGGCTGAGTTACCAGGGTCCTTACCTTGTCTCTAAGTTGCAAGTTTGGTTCTGAAACCTTCTCAAAGCTGACAGCGGGCATTTAACTAGTGCCGCCGGGCCGGAAATGAGCGCATTGCCGACCCCGTCACGTGATCGGGGCTATGCGACGTGTTGCCTTGACAACCAGCGGTCTTATATAGACCTCTATGGTTGTTGCCAGCACATTGCTGTAAGCGCCGCCCGGAGGTCGGCGCTCATAGCAATGTAGTAAATCTGCTACATATGGGCGATCTGCTCATCGCCCATATGTAGCAGAGCCGATAGAGTTGTGCATGCTCCTAGCCTCCTATGGAGGCTATTGAAGCATGTCAAAAGTAAAAGAAAAAAGTTTAAAAATAAAAAAAAACTAAAAGTTCAAATCACCCCCCTTTCGCCCCAATCAAAATAAAACAATAAAAAAAATCATACATACACATTTGGTATCGCCGCGTTCAGAATCGCCCGATCTATCAATAAAAAAAAAGGATTAACCCAATTGCTAAACGACCTAACGAGAAAAAAAATCAAAACGCCAGAATTACTTTTTTTTGGTCGCCACGACATTGCATTAAAATGCAATAATGGGCGATCAAAAGATCGTATCTGCGCATAAATGGTATCATTAAAAAGTCCTCTCGGCACGCAAAAAATTAGCTCTCACCCGGCCCCAGATCACGAGAAATGGAGACGCTACGGGTCTCGGAAAATGGCACAATTTTTTTTTTTAATTTTAGAAAACTTTGGAATTTTTTTTCACCACTTAGATATAAGAGAACCTAGACATGTTTGGTGTCTATGAACTCGTAATTACCTGGAGAATCATAATGGCAGGTGTTATGTTTCGGTAGCTGAGGAGTGCAGGTAAAAAAGGCAATACACCAGAGCAGTTGGAAACTATGAGATTGCAGTACCCTGACTAACCACCACAACTAGAGGCAGCCGTGGAGCGTTCCTACGTTGGTCCTAGACGCCTCGTCACAGCCTGAGAAACTAACTACACCTAAAGATAGAAAGAGGAAAGCTATCTGCCCCGGAGCAGATCCCCAAAGAACATAGAAAGCCCCCAAACATGTAATGGCGGTTAGACAAGAAGAAATACTGACAAAGACAGAAAATAGTATGAGCAAACGTTGGGGCCCAAACTTCCTAAATAGAAAAGGATAGGAAGGACACTTACTGCAATCCCAAAAAACCCTGAAAAGCACCAACTCTACTCATTTCAAAAACACCTGAGATCACACGACCTCTACCACCTAAATTAGTTCTCTGGTGTAACAAAATCAAAACAGCAGCCACTGAAAAAAACTGGAAAAAGCAAATGTACAAACATCAGTGGCTGAACTAAACTGAGAGGGCAAAAGCCCCCGGAGGGGACCCTGAAGGCCCCCACAGAAGTGCAGGACAAAATGCAAAAATCAAGCACAAAAACTAAAAGAAGAAAATGTCTTATCTGTTAGCAGGAGATGCAGACACGACACAGCAGGCTACAAAGGAAACAGGAATCAAGGATTGAGACCAGAACAATTGATCACCGGCAACCCTGATGGGAAGGCGACTCCCTTATATAAGACCAGTCAGTAACACCTGATTCCCAATCCTCACAATCTTCACTGGACAGTCCAGTACCGCTTGTAACCACCAGAGAGAGCCCCCGCTCAGAACTCATTTCAAGTCCATTCACAACAGGCAGGTCAGTTTTAGCATTTAGTGAACCTAGCAAAAAAGCCAAACAAAAAACAATTGTGGGATTGCACTTTTTTTGCAATTTCACCGCACTTGGAATTTTTTTCCCTTTTTAGAGTACACTACATGGTAAAACCAATGGTGTTGTTCAAAAGCACAACTCGTCCCGCAAAAAAATAAGCCCTCACATGGCCATATTGATGGAAAAATAAAAAAGTTATGGCTCTGGAAAGAACGGGAGCGAAAAACGAAAACGCAAAACCGAAAAAAGCGCCAGGGGTTAAGGGTTAAAAGCCCCATGGGACCAAACTGTGCTGGAGACTAGTCAGACAGGTGGATCTCAGCAGCATCTTCCTGCCCTCTCCCTTGGGTCCTGAACTCGTATGTAGGGAGAGACCTGTCAATCCAAGGCAGCATGCTTGGCTTTTAAAGTAAAGTTTTTCTCTGAAATGCTGCTATATGTCAGAGTCTGAAATACCTGGCTAAGATTATACAGCCAGTGCCTGATGCATGCTGCCCGATCTGTGGTCAGTATCGGCCATCAGGATTAATCTCATTAGCGATATTCCCATCACGTGGGGCAGTGGGTGAAAAGCAGATTGGTGTTTTGTTTCTGATGTGTTTTTTTTTTCCTTTCACAGAGCAGATGAAATTACTACTGTTCTGGACCAAAAGCACTATGTTGAAGAGCTAAACCGACATCTGAGGTAGGCTTTATTACCAACTACTTTTAAAATTCCAGTCTTGGTTCTTTAAGGTAACTGTCTAATACTGATGTTATTTTGAAAAAGGCCTCAAGACACAGATTAGTTTACAGGTGTTCTCATCATAAAAGGGAACGTGCCACCAGGTTTTTACTCCCACACATCTGAGACTAGTATGATGTAGGGGCAGAGACCCTTATTGCAGTGATGTGTCACTTACTTGTCTGCTGTCATTTTGATAAAATCACTGTTTTATCTGCTGCCGATCTACCAATTTTCTACTATGCTCTGTATAACCCCCATCACAGCTTTCTTTGTACACTGTACATAGGCATAAAGCTCCAGTCAGTGGTGGGAACTCATGAATATGGAGGACTTCATTACAGTAAGTATGCTAGTTCTCTAGCATAATATCCTGCTGATAAAACAGTTTGTTATCAAAACTGTACAGCAAGCAGCCCAGCAAGTGACACATCGCTGGAATCCAAGTCTCTTCCCGTACTTCATGCCGTTTTCTGATTAGGTGGCAAAACCTGGTACTAAATTCTCTCTAAACAACCAGTTATGTCATGTTAACCCATCATGATAATGCAATTAACAGGATAGAATTGGGTTATGTTGGGGTATGTTCAGATGATCTGGAAGTGCCAGCACATGTTCACTGGCGCTGGCTTGTATTGAACGCAGGTGAATCTGCATGTGTTAACTAAACCGTGTGGATTCACGTTGTCCAATACAATTCTATTCGTGAAATTTCTCTTGCGGAGATGGAGATTCGCTGCATATCTATCTCTGCAGATTATACGCCGGACGGATAGTGGACAAGCAATTTCTAGAAATCCCACCCACTATGCTGGAACGCCTGTCCACTGCAGGTTGAACGCTGTACAAGTACGCATCATCCAACCCGCAGCGTTTACTGATCGTGTGGACATACCCTTAAAGGGAATATTCCAAAAATTTCAATGGGTATAACAGCTGTTCTGTTTTTTACATATTTTTGTCTATTACACCTAAATTATACTTTTGCCTTTTTTAAGCCACATTTTGAGCAAATCTCTGCGCTTGCCATAGCATTATGTATAAAATCCCTTTTCCTGATTGTTGTCGTGAAACATATACTGTATGTGGAATGTATTTTTTTTTACCTGACCATGTGATAAAATCAGAGTCTTTTAACCCCTTAACGACAGCCGTTACGCCTTTTAACGGTGGCAGTTAAGGGTACTTATTCCTCAGTGCCGCTTTTTAACGTTGCTGAGAAATAAGTGTATTGCTCCCCCCCCAGCGTCGGAAATTTTACGGGTCTCGGCTACCAGGGATAGTTGAGACCCATTTCATTTCTCCCTGTCTCTCTCTCTCTAATGCGATCTGGCACATAAGAGGAGAGAGAAATGGGGTCCCCCGATCCTCCCCTGGTACCTCTGGTGTCCCTGTACCCTCCTGCATCCCCGGGGATGTCGCTGGGCCGTCGGCGTCTTCTTCCGAGAAGAAAGTGGCGTGCGCATTTGCAGTGCGCCTGTTGAGATCTGCTGGCCGCATTCGGCAACAATAGGAAATTTTTCCTACATAGGTACATTTTGATCACTGTGATAGACCATATCACAGTAATCAAAATAAAAAATAGTAAATCAACCCCGCCTTTATCAACCTCTTAGGTAAAAATAAGGAAATAAAAAAAAGTATTCCCATTTTCCATTAGGGTTGGGGCTGTTGTTAGGGTTGGGGTTATAGCTAGGGTTAGGGATGGGGTTCGGGTTATGGTTGGGGTTATAGCTGGGTCTAGGGTTGGGGTTAGGGTTGGGGCTAGGGTTCTGTTGGGGTTAGAATTGTGGTGCTGGAGTTGGGGTTGTGGTTAGGATTAGGGTTAGGGGTGTTTTGGGGTTAGAGCTGTGTTAGGGTTGGAGTTAGAATTGGGGGTTCCACTGTTTAGGTACATCAGGGGGTCTCCAAATGCGACATGGCGCCCGCCACTGATTCTAGCCAATTTTAGGTTCAAAAAGTCAATCGGTGCTCCATCCCTTCTGAGCCCTGCCATGTGCCCAAACAGTGGCTTTCCCCAACATAAGGGATATAGTTGTACTCAGGAGAAATTGCACAACAAATATTGTGGTCCATTTTCTCTAGAGAAAATAAAAAAGTTTGGGTCTAAAGTAAATTTTTTGTAAAAATTAGTAAAATGTTAATTTTTTCCTTCCACATTGCTTTAGTTCTCGTGAAGCACTAGAAGGGTTAATAAACTTCTTGAATGTGGTTTTGAGCACCTTTAGGGGTGCTGTTTTTAGAATGGTGTCACTTTTTGGTCTTTCCTATCATATTGACTCCCCAAACTCACTTCAAATGTGAGGTGGTCCCTAAAAAAATGGTTTCATAAATTTTGTTGGAAACATGAGCAATCCCTTGTCAACTTTTAACCCTTATAACGTCTTAACAAAAAAAAATTGATTCCAAAATTGTGTTGATGTAGACGTGGGAAATGTTGTTTATTAAATGTTTTGTGCATATGACTCTGATTTAACCCCTTTACCCCGAGGGTGGTTTGCATGTTAATGACCGGGCCAATTTGTACAATTCTGACCAATGTCCCTTTGTGGTAATAACTCTGGAACGCTTTCATGGATCCCGGTGATTCTGACATTATTTTCTCGTGACATATTGTACTTCATGATAGTGGTAAAATTTCTTTGATAAGAGTTGCGTTAATTTGTGATAAAAAAAAGGAAATTTGGCGAAAAATTTTTAAATTTTGCAATTTTCCAACTGTGAATTTTCATGCCCTTAAATCACACTGATATGTCACGCAAAATACTTAATAAGTAACATTTTCCACATGTCTACTTTACATCAGTACAGATTTAGAACTATTTTTTTTTTGTTAGGAAGATATAAGGGTTAAAAGTTAAACAGCGATTTCTCACTTTTACAACACCATTTTTTTTAGGGACCACATCACATTTGATTTCACTTTAAAGGTTCTATATGATAGAAAATGCCCAAAAGTGACACCATTCAAAAAAACTGCACCCCTCAAGAAGCTCAAAACCATATTCAAGAAGTGTATTAACCCTTCTGGTGCTTCACAGGAATTTTGGAATGTTTAAAAAAAATGAACATTTAACTGTTTTTCACTAAAAAATTTGCTTCAGATAAAAAATTTTTTATTTTCCCAAGGGTAACAGGAGAAATTGGACCCCAAAAGTTATTGTGCAATTTCTCCTGAGTACTCTGATACCCCATATGTCGGCGGAACCACTGTTTGGGCGCATGGCAGAGCTCTGAAGGGAAGGAGCGCCATTTGACTTTTTCAATGCAAAATTGGCTGTAATTGAGATCATGTCTCGTTTGGAGAGCCCCTGATGTGCCTAAACAGTGGAAATCCCCCACAAATGACACCAAAGGAACTTATCTAGTTGTGTGGTGAGCTTTTTGAACCCCCAAGGGCTTCACACAAATTTATAAAGTTGAGCTGTAAAATTAAATAATCATATTTTACCACAAAAATGATCTTTTCACCCCCATTTTTTTTATTTTCCCAAGTGTAATAGGAGAAATTGGATCCCAAAAGTTATTTTGCAATTTGTCCTGAGTTCACTGATACCCCATATGTGGGGGGTAAACCATGGCAGAGCTTGGAAGGGAAGGAGCGCCGTTTGACTTTTTCAACGCAAAATTGGCTGGGATGAGATCGGACTCCATGTCGCGTTTGGAGAGCTCCTGATGTGCCTAAACAGTGGAAACCCCACTCACAAGTGACCCCATTGTGGAAACTAGACCCCCTAAGGAATTTATTTGAATGTGTGGTGAGAACTTTGAACCCTCAAGTGTTTCAATTAAGGCTAGTTTCACACTTGCGGATGGAGGTCCTGTGTTATGTTTTGGTAGCTGAGGAGAAATTGCAAAAATAGCAAAAGTAGTAATACACCAGAGAGGCTGGAAACTCTTGGATTGCAGTACCCTAAACTAACCGTCACACAAGAAGTAGCCGTGGAGCGTACCTACGGTGAACCTAGAGGCCTCGTCACAGCCGGAGAGATAACTATACCTAAAGGCTGAAAGATGAAAGCTATCTGCCCGGTGCAGATTCCCCAAAGAAATAGGAAGCCCCCAAACATGTAATGGCGGTTAGACAAGAAGAAAATACGGACACAGACAGAAAATAGAATGAGCAAACACTGGGGCCCAATCTGTCTAGATAGAAAAGTATAGGAAAGAATTCTGACTGCAACCCAAAAAAACCCTGACAAAAATACCAACACTTCTGATTAACAAAAAACATGAGATCACATGATCTCTACCACCTAAATCAGATCTCTGGTGTAACACACAGCAATTCAGCAAAAAAGTGACAAAGGAACAGATCAAAAGTGCAAATACAAAATGAGCACAATTGCAGCGCCAGACCCCAAAAGGGGGCCAGGCTGAAGTCCCCTGCAAGCAGCAAAACAGGCTAGGAAAATCCAACCAGAGGAAAAAAACAGAAAATCACTTATCTGAAAGAGAGCAGGAATGCAAGCTGAGCTCCAAGCAAAACCAGGAAGAATAATTGATTACCGGCAAGGCTGATGGGAACTCATGTCACTTATATCAGACCATTAATAGCCAGCTGAAGGCCATTCAGCAATTAGTTCATTACCCTCAGCAACCACCGGAGGGAGCCCAAGCTCAGAAGTCGCCTCCAGAGTATTCACGACAGTACTCCCCCCTTGAGGAGGGGTCACCGAACCCTCACCTGCGCAACCAGGACGATCAGGATGAGCTCGATGATAGGCACGAATCAGTCTCTCAGCATGGATGTCCAAAGCAAACACCCAAGAATTGTCCTCCTGACCATAACCTCTCCACTTAACCAAATACTGGAGTTTCCGTCTAGCAAAACGAGAATCCAATATTTTCTCAACCACATACTCGAAATTGCCCTCAACCAAAATAGGGTCGGGAGGCGCAGCCATAGGAACCACTGGCTTGACAAACCTCTTCAATAAGGACTTGTGGAACACGTTATGGATCTTAAATGTCCCTGGAAGAAACAAACGGAAGGAAACCGGATTAATAATTTCCATGATCTTATAAGGTCCAATGAACCTTGGCTTAAATTTTGGAGAAGCAACCTTCATAGGGATATTTCTTGAGGACACCCAAACCAAGTCCCCCACTTTAAAACGAGGACCATCAGTCCTATGCCGGTTGGCAAACCGCTGGGCCTTCTCTTGAGAGAGAGAGACAACCTCTCCACTACCTGGTCCCAAATCTGCTGCATACGCTCCACAATAGAGTCAACCCCCGGACAGACAGAAGCCTCCGCCTGTCCTGAAGAAAATCGAGCGTGAAACCCAGAATTGGAGAAAAATGGAGACATCAAGGTGGCAGAGCTAGTCCTTTTTTTAAGAGCAAACACAGCCAAAGGCAAAAAAGAGACCCGGTCATCTTGATCAGCAGACACAAAACATCTCAAATAAGTCTCCAAGGTCTGGTTTGTTCTCTCGGTTTGTCCATTGGTTTGAGGGTGGAAAGCAGAGGAGAAAGATAACTGAACACCAAGTTTAGAACAAAATGTCCACCAAAATCTGGAAACAAACTGGACTCGTCTGTCAGACACAATGTTCTCCGGAATGCCATGTAACCGAACCACGTGCTGAAAGAACAAAGGCACCAATTCGGAGGAGGAAGGCAACTTAGGTAATGGCACAAGATGTATCATCTTGGAAAACCTATCACAGATTACCCAGATAACGGTCATTCTCTGAGAAACAGGGAGGTTGGAAATAAAATCCATAGAAATATGGGTCCATGGCCTCTTGGATACAGGTAATGGCATTAACAAACCACTAGAACGAGAGCAAGGCTTAGAACGAGAGCAAATCCCACAGGACTGCACATAGTCCCTGACGTCATGAGACAAAGTAGGCCACCAAAAGGACCGACTTACCAAGTCTCAGGTACCAAAAATCCCGGGATGACCATCAACGCGGAACAATGAATCTCAGACATCACACTCTTCTTCCACTAGTCTGGGACAAACAATTTCCCAACAGGGCAGCGCTCAGGTTTATCCTCCTGACACCCCTCCAGAGCCAGTCTCAAATTGGGCGAGATGGCGGAAAGAACTACACCCTCTTTCAAAATAACAGCAGGATCAGATAACGCAGGAGAATCCGCAAAGAAACTCCTCGAGAGGGCATCCGCCTTAACATTCTTAGTGTCCGGAAGAAAAGAAACCACAAAATTAAAATGTGTGAAAAACAAGGCCCACCTGTTCTGTCTATGGTTAAGTCGCTTGGCTGATTCTAGATAAACCAGGTTCTTATGGTCCGTGAGGACCACCACCTGATGTTTGGCTGCTTCCAGCCAATGTCTCCACTCTTCAAAGGCCCACTTCATGGCCAATAACTCCCGATTACCCACGTCATAATTACGTTCAGTTGGAGAAAATTTTCGAGAGAAAAAGGCAAAGGGTTATTCTTAGAGGTCTCCGGATCCCTTTGGGACAAAACGGCACCTGCCCCAATCTCAGAGGCATCAACCTCCACCTGAAACTGCACAGAAACATCAGGCTACCATAGAACAGGAGCAGAAATGAATCTCTGCTTAAGTTCCTGAAACGCAGAAACTGCCTCAGGAGGCCAATTCACCACATCGGAACCCTTTTTGGTCAAATCAGTTAATGGTTTAACAATACCGGAGAAATTACCAATAAATTTACGATAAAAATTGGCAAAACCCAAAAATCTTTGAAGAGCCTTCAATGAAGTAGGTTGAACCCAATCACAGATGGCCTGAACCTTGACCGGGTCCATTTCAATAACAGATGGGGACAAAATGAATCCCAGAAATGAGATCCTCTGTACGCCAAAAAGACACTTTGATCCCTTCACATACAGTGCATTCTCTCTCAAAATCTGGAACACAGTCCGAACATGTTTCACATGAGAGTCCCAGTCGTTGGAAAAAATCAAGATATCATCCAAATAAACAATCAGAATTGTATCCACAAAATCCCTGAAAATATCATTCATGAAGGAATGGAAGACGGAAGGGGCATTAGTAAGCCCAAAAGGCATCACTAGGTATTCAAAATGCCCCTCTGGGGTATTAAACGCCGTCTTCCATTCATCCCTGTGCTTAATGCGAATAAGGTTATACGCCCCCCTGAGGTTAAGCTTGGTAAACCAACTCGCACTTTTCACTCTGGAAAATAGGTCAGAAATCAAGGGTAACGGATATTGATATTTCACAGTGATTTTATTTAGGAGGCGATAATCAATACACGGCCTCAATGAACCATCCTTTTTGGCCACAAAGAAAAAACCGGCGCCCAAGGGTGAAGAGGATGGTCTGATATGACCCTTCTCCAAAGACTCCTTGATAGATCGCATAGCATCGTATTCAGGTACAGATAAATTAAAATGGCGACCTTTAGGAAATTTACCACCAGGCACTAACTCAATACCGGAATCATAGCTCCTGTGAGGATGTAAGGATGCAGACTTACTTTCACTAAACACATCAGAAAAATCCTGAGACTGGGGAGAGGCAGAAAAAACAGGAGTGTCAGTATTAACACATTGGCAGCCCCAACTGGTCACAGACACAGATTTCCAATCCAAAACAGGATTATGAGTCTAACCAAGGGAAACCCAGTATAATAATGTCATGCAGATTATGCAACACCAGAAATTTACAGCTCTCCTGATGATCTGGTTCAACCCTCATTATCACCTGAGTAGAAAACTGGTGTTTATTCTCCGCCAAAGGGGTAGAATCAATGCCCAGTAAAGGAATAGACTTCAGCAGGGGTATCATGGGAAACCCACAACGTTTGACAAAGTCAAAATCCATCAGGTTAATAGCTGCTCCTGAATCACTCAAAAGCCTGAGTCGAAAATGTGGACAGGGAGTAAATCAGGGTAACAGTCAACAGAAATTTAGTCTGAACGCTACCCAAGACAACTGAGCGCGCAAAACGTCTTCCCCGCTTAGGGCAGACGGAAATAGCATGAGAGGCGTCACCACAGTAGAAACATAACCCATTGAGCTTTCGAAACTCATGACGCTGAGCCCCAGAAGTCACTCCATCACACTGCATGGGCTCAGGAGCTGGCACACAAGGCAACGCTATCTCATGCATACCTCTGCCCTCACGCAAACTTCTGTCAATTTGAATAGCCAAAGACATAGAATCATTGATACCAGAGGGAGCAGGGAATCCCACCATAACGTCCTTTACATTTTCTGACAGACCCTTCCGAAAAAGGGCTGCCAAAGCATATTCATTCCATTTGGTCAGGACTTCCCACTTTCGGAATTTCTGACAGTATAGCTCAGCGTCTTCAAGACCCTGATTTAATGCCAACAAGGTCTTTTCAGCTTGATCAGTGACATTAGGTTCATCGTACAATAACCCCAGAGCCTGAAAAAATACATCAACATCACTCAAAACAGGATCCCCAGGTGTCAGGGAAAAAGCCCAATCCTGTGGGTCGCCGCACAGCAGAGAGATAACAATTTGAACCTGCTGTGCTGCGTTCCCTGAGGACTTAGGCTTCAAGGCAACAAACAACTTAGTTATTTTTGAAATTCAGAAATTTAGACCGATCCCCCAAAAATAAATCTGGTATGGGGATCCTAGGTTCTATAACCGGCAACCTATCAGGTAGCAATACTCTGGCCGTGTGGAGCGGCTTGCCGCTGAGGTCCAGACAACTGTGCAAACTCCATTAAGGAAAAAAAAAATTCCTCCTCAGCACTGAAAAAAGAGGGAAAAAAATGCAACAAACAGAGAAAATTTTTTTACTATTTTTCCCTTCTGTGAGTACCATATAATTTTCAGTTTGGCTGGTAATACTGTTATGTTTCGGTAGCTGAGGAGAAATTGCAAAAATAGCAAAAGTAGTAATACACCAGAGAGGCTGGAAACTATTGGATTGCAGTACTCTAAACTAACTGCCACACTAGAAGTAGCCGTGGAGCGTACCTACTGTGATCCTAGACGCCTCGTCACAGCCGCAGAGATAACTACACCTAAAGGCAGAAAGATGAAAGCTATCTGCCCCGGTGCAGATTCCCCAAAGAAATAGGAAGCCCCCAAACATGTAATGGCGGTTAGACAAGAGAAAATACGGACACAGACAGAAAATAGAATGAGCAAACGCTGGGGCCCAATCTGTCTAGATAGAAAAGAATAGGAAAGAATTCTGACTGCAACCCAAAAAAAAACCCTGACAAAAATACCAACACTTCTGATTAGCAAAAAAACCTGAGATCACACGATCTCAACAAACCTAAATCAGATCTCTGGTGTAACACACAGCAAGTCAGAAAAAAGTGACAAAGGAACAGAGCAAAAGTGCAAATACAAAATGAGCACAGTTGCAGTGCCAGACCCCAAAAGGGGACCAGGCTGAAGTCCCCTGCAAGCAGCAAAACAGGCTAGGAAAATCCAACCAGAGGAAATAAACAGAAAATCACTTATCTGAAAGAGAGCAGGAATGCAAGCTGAGCTCCAAGCAAAACCAGGAAGAATAATTGATTATCGGCAAGGCTGATGGGAACTCATGTCACTTATATCAGACCATTAATAGCCAGCTGAAGGCCATTCAGCAATTAGTTCATTACCCTCAGCAACCACCGGAGGGAGCCCCAGCTCAGAAGTCGTCTCCAGAGTATTCACGACAGTCCTGTGTAGGGCTGCGTACTTCCTCCGTGAAGCTCAGCCCACCGCCGCACCTCCTCCGGTCAGCTCCGCCTACGTCTGTATGCGTTCTGCATGCGGCCTGCTTTCTTATATTTAACATGGGTTCACAGGGCCATGCGTATGCATGCGGATGTGTCCGCATGCGTCGTTTTGACTATGCGGCAACCTGCACCGAACGCACTATGTTGCATTTTGTCGCGGTCGCCGCACCGTCAAAACAACGCATGCGAACGCATCCGTATGGCCCTGCGCACCCATGTTAAATATAGGTACGCAGGCCGCATGCAGAAGTAGGCGAAGCTGACCGGAGGAGGTGTGGTGTTGGGTGGAGCTTCACGGAGGAAGTACGCAGCCCTCTGCAGCACCTCCATCCGCAAGTGTGAAACTAGCCTAAGTTTGTAATGCCTGGCGGTGAAAAAAAAACCAAAACCTTTTTTTTTCCACAAAAATGATTTTTTAGCCCCCAATTTTTTAATTTTCCCAAGGGTGACAGCAGAAATTGGTCCTCAAAAGTTGTCCAATTTGTCCTGAGTACGCTGGTACCCTATATGTGGAAGAAAACTGTTTGGGCACACGTCGGGGCTCAGAAGGGAAGTAGTGATGTTTTGGAATGCAGACTTTGATGAAATGGTCTGCGAGCATCATGTTCCATTTGCAGAGCCCCCGATGTGCCTAAACAGTGGAAGTACAAGAAAAAAGGGTAACACACTGCAGCGCTATAGCTTGCAAACACGAAATATGAAAAATGAATTGCATCACTGCCTTAGAAATATGAAAAATTGAGAAGTCTTAGCGCATAAGATGGCCAAATTATGTGAGCCTGATAGCCACGTCAAGGCTCTTCTCGTATATCAGGTCCTAACTAATGCCAATCCTCGCTTAGAAAAGTCTGTCTGCATGGGAACATATGAATCCTCTCTTAAGACTAAAATCTACATCTCTGTGGAGGGGTAATGAACCTGGTGTAATTAAAAAGCCTGTGACCAACAGGTGGAGTGCTCAGGTAGAAGGTAAATGAATACATATCAAAAAACTGACCGGCACATCCAAACATAGATCCAGTGTGAACAGGTGCTAAACCCAGAGTCACCAACTCACGCACATACAAGAAAAAAGGGTAGCACACTGCAGCTCTATAGCTTGCAAACACGAAATATGAAAAATGAATTGCATCACTGCCTTAGAAATATGAAAAATTGAGAAGTCTTAGCGCATAAGATGGCCAAATTATGTGAGCCTGATAGCCACGTCAAGGCTCTTCTCGCATATCAGGTCCTAACTAATGCCAATCCTCGCTTAGAAAAGTCTGTCTGCATGGGAACATATGAATCCTCTCTTAAGACTAAAATCTACATCTCTGTGGAAGGGTAATGAACCTGGTGTAATAAAAAGCCTGTGACCAACAGGTGGAGTGCTCAGGTAGAAGGTAAATGAATACATATCAAAAAACTGACCGACACATCCAAACATAGATCCAGTGTGAACAGGTGCTAAACCCAGAGTCACCAACTCACGCACATACAAGAAAAAAGGGTAGCACACTGCAGCGCTATAGCTTGCAAACACGAAATATGAAAAATGAATTGCATCACTGCCTTAGAAATATGAAAAATTGAGAAGTCTTAGCGCATAAGATGGCCAAATTATGTGAGCCTGATAGCCACGTCAAGGCTCTTCTCGCATATCAGGTCCTAACTAATGCCAATCCTCGCTTAGAAAAGTCTGTCTGCATGGGAACATATGAATCCTCTCTTAAGACTAAAATCTACATCTCTGTGGAGGGGTAATGAACCTGGTGTAATTAAAAAGCCTGTGACCAACAGGTGGAGTGCTCAGGTAGAAGGTAAATGAATAAGCGAGGATTGGCATTAGTTAGGACCTGATCATCTTGATCTACATGTGAATACGTGCGAATGACCTATCGATGGGTTCATCTAATCGATATATGTTTATTTTTGTTATTATTTATTTTTTATTATAATTTTTTACATTATTCTTTTTTCGTTATTATTATTTTTTATTTTTCGTATTTTTTGTTCTTTGACACTCAAGTCTACTATATACCCTGTTAGGGATGTCACTTTGATTGATGGATACATCTAATATCATTAAGGCACTATGCCATTATATATAAAATGTGTCTTATTATCGTCATGTTGTGATATGTGTTATATTTGCTATAGGTCATTTGTACTTCACCATATTATATTACATATATGTAATGCTATATTTGTCATGGATATTGCCGATGCACATGTCAGTTTGTATAGTTGAGGTCCAATATAACAACATATAAAATTCTTTTCTATGGCTATGTTTGCATGGGTTATCTTATGTTCATGTCATGTGAAAATTATAAATCAAAAGAGGTCTCTCTGATTATTATGTTCATGACTCCTTTGCCCACACTCTGGTTATGGTTGTGTTTATATATGTACGTGTATTGTGTTTTATTTTTATCTTTTATTGTTTGTTATGACTATTATATTTCTATTTTGTCCATTGGCTGCCACTATACCATGTTTTTTATTCACCTCTATTATAGTCACCCTTCATTATCGATCTGTATGCATGCAATGTTCTTTATCGGCCACCATTTATTTATAAATATATATATATCCTTTGAAGATATTAATATAGCTTCGCATTTGCTTCCAAAGAAATGGCTGCTGTTAACACTACTGCTCATGTCTGGAACGAATGGTTGGCACAATGAGATCATTGCATTTTATTTGGTCTTCAAAGAAATGGCCGCCGCTGACACTACTGCGCATGTCCGGAACAACTGGTCGTCATATGTGATCATTGCGCCATTGCGCATGCCTGATTCCGTACTTCCGGTATCCCGTACCGCTGACTTGCAGACGCTTGTCTCCATGGGGCCCCATGTGTTACAGCGTTCTCCAACGATAGCGGGAGGGGTCCGGTTGCTATGGCAACGGCGTTAACAAACTTGTGACGCCTATGTTTTGGTTTAACATGCAAGTGTGTTTGGGTGTTCTATAATCAATGCAAAGGTGTGCATCCAAATTGGATACAGATGACACTTCCGGTTCTATGTATATTTAAACACGGCTGTTTGTGCTGTATCCTTGCCCCTGAAGAAGGAAGGAAGGAACCATCAGAAACGCGCATTGGGGTGGCAGGGACAGCTTGTGTGGTTTTACACTTGTAATTATATTGGTAATATTTCATAACCATTTACTCCTTTTATGTACATCTATGTATTACTAATGTGTAGAATATTATTCTGTGCAAATAACATGAGGTATTACTATACCCACTTGTCCACACATGGTGTCCCCTGCCTTACTTTGTATATATGCATTGTGGCACATGCTTGATTTATCTGTTGTGTAATTCTTTTATCCATTAGTATTAATAAAGTTTTTCTATTTTTTCTACATTTGACCTTTGACTGCGTATTTCTCCCGGTGTATCTTCATATTGTATATGCAGTTGGTCTGTTACAGTCCAGTATCTTTTCAGTCTATTACTTGTGACATTATGTCATTATATTTTTGGTGATGATGTGGTACTCCTAGAGACTGATATGTTGATCTATTGCTATTTATCAATAATTTAGGAGCAAGATAAATAGCAATATTCCTTTCCTTTTTTTCAATATAAAACTGCTCTCATGTTGACTTCTGATTGAAACATTAGCTCGGTTCAGGGCAGCTGATAATCAATTAGAAAATGCATGCCTAGACTCACTGCATTAATTTGTTTATCCTACAAGAGACTTGGAGTATAAAATCCAGAATGTAATAAAAAAAAGCAATTTCAAGCAATAAGTACAATAAATACATAAAGAATAAAGGCAATGGCGCACAGGGTCAATAAGCTACATATCCACAAGAAAAATGACAGGCATGAGAATCAAGATACACAGATAACAGTTGGAGCAAACAACAGATGACATTTACATACAGTATAAGTAACATATAGGCTATAAGTGCACTGTTAGATAGCATTGATCCCAAAAGGAAATAGCCAAATATAAATAAAGAAAGCTCCCCAGTAAATAAATTAGTTGGTGTGCCATAACATGAAGTAATGCTGGGTATCGCTGATCGTCGCTGAATGTCCTGGACATTTTTTTGATCGCTGGTCTCCCGCTGGTCAGCACGCATCGCTGCGTGTGACAGGCGGGAGACCAGCGATCCGCTGGTAACCAAGGTACACAGCGGGTTTCCAGGCGCGGGGCTGTGCCTGGAAACCCGCTGTGTACCTTGGATACCAGCGCCCTGATGCAGGGAGCTGGTAACCAAGGTACACAGTGGGTTTCCAGGCACCGCTCAGCGCCTGGAAACCCGACGTGTACCTTGGTTACCAGCTCCCTGCATCAGGGCGCTGGTATCCAAGGTACACTGCGGGTAACTAGCGATGTTTATCTGCAGTGTCGTTGTGCTGATCGCTGCCTGTTTGGCAGCTCAGCAGCGATCATGTAGCGACACACCAGCGATCCTGATCGTTGTCGGGATCGCTGGTGTATCGCTATGTGAGACCCGGGCTTAACAGTCACAACAACAGTGATAAGAACTCTCCTGGGCAAAACAACCCATCAGAATGTTGTGAAACTGAGCAAGGCATACACATGAAAAAAGAGCATCTTACCCATAGTGACCTGTATGTGGATATGCGGTAATAGCAGCCCCTATTGAAAAGAGTATGTCAGGCACTCTGGAAAGGCACTGCTGTGCAGTAGCGCCATACCTATCGCACAGTGCCTTTCTAGAGCGCCTGACATACTCTTTTCATGAGACTCCCACTGTTCTGATGAAGGCCTTATAATTGGCCGAAATGTAAAAAATCCTTTACACAGTGGATGTATCTGTTCAAATAAAGTACGTTTTTGCATCTATCTTGGAGTGCCGAATTTATTGTTTTTGAACATTTGTATTGAATACCCTGCCCTTCTCCTGTGACGTGCCTTCCCTCCTGCCAATTGGTGTTGAGTGAGAGGTTCACGATCAAACGAGGCCACTTCAGCAGGGAATACCGTCACATCATATGGGTTCCAGAGGTATCTTGGATACCAGACGCTGCGGAAAGGTTGCGAAAGAAGTTAACCACTTATTATCCAGTAAATTTCTAATAGACATTATATCCTCTTCTTATCATGATATTAACTGTTTTCTCACGATTCACATCAGGAATGGGAGGGACACTTTTGAAAGGTTCATAATTAGTAACCTCCAAAATTCTAACAAATAATTGAGATCATAATCATCCCTAGAAATAGTTTTTATACAGTACAACTATAAATCCTATATCATTCATATTTTATCAGACAATTTATGACCAATTTAACATAGTAACATAGTATTTAAGGTTGAAGGAAGACTTTAAGTCAATCTAGTTTAGTGGTTCCTAAACTCCAGTCCTCACGGCCCTAACAGGTCATGTTTTCAGGATTTCCTAAAGCCCGGGTTTCACATAGCGATACACCAGCGATCCCGACAACGATCAGGATCGCTGCTGTGTTGCTACATGATCGCTGCTGAGCTGCCAAACAGGACAATGACACTGCGGGTAACGTCGATTAGTTACCCGCAGTATACGTTGGATACCAGCGCCCTGGAAACCCGCTGTGTACCTTGGTTGCCAGCTCCTTGCAATCGCTGTGTGAGACGGGGGCTTTAGTATTGCATAGGTGATTGCAAGTTTCATCAAGGCATCAGGAATTCTCTCACCTGTAAAACACTATGGAAATCCTGAAAACATGATCTGTGGGGGCCATGAGGACTGGAGTTTGGGAAACACTGATCTAGTTCAACCCATAGCCTAACATGTTGATCCAGGTGAAGGCAAAAAAACCCATGCAGCAAACACTAAGCTCTACATTGGGGAAAAAAATTCCTTCCCGACTCCATATACGGCAATCAGACTTGTTCCCTGGATCAATGCCCTATCAAGGAATCTAGTATATATACCCTGTAACACTATACTTTTCAACAAAGGCATCCAGTCCCTTATTAAATTTTAGTAGTGAATCACTCATTACAACATCATACGGCAGAGAGTTCCATATTCTCACTGCTCTTACAGTAAAAAATCCACGTCTGTGATTATGACTAAACCTTTCCTCCAGACGTAGAGGATGCCCCCTTGTCCCCCGTCACAGGTCTAAGAGTAAAAAGATCATTAGAAAGGTCTCTGTACTGTCCCCTCATATATTTATACATTGTAATAAAATGACCCCTAAGCCTTCGTTTTTCCAAACTAAATAACCCCAAGTGTAATAACCTGTCTTGGTATTGCAGACCCCCCAGTTCTCTAATAACCTTGGTCGCTCTTCTCTGCACCCGCTCCAGTTCAGCTATGTCTTTCTTATACACCGGAGACCAGAACTGCACACAGTATTCTAAGTGTGGTCGCACCAGTGCCTTGTATAGAGGTAAAATTATGTTCTCCTCATGAGCATCTATGCCTCTTTTAATGCATCCCATTATTTTATTTGCCTTGGCAGCAGCTGCCTGACATTGGCCACTAAATGTGAGTTTGTCGTCCACCAATACACCCAGGTCTTTTTCAGTGACAGTTTTGCCCAGTGTTTTACAATTAAGCACATAATTATACATCTTGTTTGTTATACCCAAGTGCATGACCTTACATTTATCCCCATTAAAGCTCATTTGCCATTTATCAGCCCAAGCTTCTAGTTTACATAAATCCTCCTGTAATATAAAGTTGTCCTCCTCTGTATTTATTACCCTGCAGAGTTTATTGTCGTCTGCAAATATTGAAATACTACTCTGTATGCCCCCTACAAGGTCATTAATAAATATGTTAAAGAGAAGCGGCCCCAATACTGACCCCTGTGATACCCCACTGCTAACCGTGACCCAGTCCGAGTGTGCTCCATTAATAACCACCCTTTGTTTTCTATCCATGAGCCAGTTCTTAACCCACTTACACATATTTTGCCCTATCCCCCTTGTTCTCATTTTATGTATCAACCTTTTGTGTGGCACTGTATCAAAAGCTTTCGAGAAGTCCATGAACACCACGTCCACTGCATTCCCTTCGTCCAGTCCTGAACTTACCCCTTCATAAAAGCTTATCAGATTAGTCTGACAAGAACGGTCCCTCGTAAACCCATGCTGATACTGTGTCATGAGGTTATTCAGCCTCAGATACTCCAATATAGTATCCCTTACAAAACCCTCCAGGATTTTACCCACAGTAGATGTTAAGCTCACTGGTCTATAATTTCCAGGTTCAGTTTTTGCCCCCTTTTTGAATATTGGCACCACATTTGCTATACGCCAGTCCTGTGGTACAGCCCCTGTTACTATGTAATCTTTAAAGACTAAAAATAATGGTTTATCAATGACTGTACTTAATTCCTGCAGTACTCTGGGGGTGTATCCCACCCGGGCCCAGGGATTTGCCTACTTTAGTGATTTTTAGACGCCGCCATACTTCCTGCTGGTTTAAGCAGGTGACATTTAATGGAGAATTTTTGTTATCACTGATCATGTTATCCGTCATGGGATTTTCTTGTGTAAATATTGTTGAAAAATAGTCATTAATTTAGATAAAGGGAATGTAAGAGATATTTTCGTTTAAGCCAACTGTACTCTGTTTTTATTCTGTAAATCCACTGGGCTTCTTTCCTCCAACTTTTGTTGTGTTGGATATTTGATTAGGATCAGTGGTGGTCTCAATGCTGAGCTGTATGTGAGTACACTACAAGACTAGTTAATTTATACACTCAAGTACTATGGATATGAAAAGGACAACATGGTGTCACAGCATGACAACAACCCGAAGCATACGTTGAAATTGGCATAGAAATGGTTCAAGTACAATGAAGGAGAGGCTCTGGATTCGCCCTCTGAGTCCTCAGACCTAAACCCTATCGAATACTTATGGGTAGAGTTGAAGAAAAAAACTGTATATGGTTCCAATCGCTCTAGCCTGCGCGAGCATGACCAGAAGGATCTCCGCCTCTCTCTCTCAAGCCTTGTTGCATATGGGGAGGTTGCAGGCCTTTTACTTATTATGTGTCTTAATCATGTTCACGTGGAAGACTGTTATGATTTGGTAGCTGAGGAGAGCAGGCAAAAAAGGAAATACACCAGAGAGGTTGGAATCTATGGGATTGCAGTACCCTGACTAACCACCACAACTAAAGGCAGCCGTGGAGCATACCTACGTTGGTCCTAGACGCCTCGTCACAGCCTGAGAAGCTAACTACACCTAAAGACAGAAAGAGGAAAACTATTTGCCCCGGAGCAGATCCCCAAAGAACATAGAAAGCCCCCAAACATGTAATGGCGGTTAGACAAGAGAAAATACAGACACAGACAGAAAATAGTATGAGCAAACGTTGGGGCCCAAACTTCCTAAATAGAAAAGGATAGGAAGGACACTTACTGCAATCCCAAAAAACCCTGAAAAGTACCAACTCTACTAATTACAAAAACACCTGAGATCACACGACCTCTACCACCTAAATTAGTTCTCTGGTGTAACAAAACTAAACAGCAGCCACTGAAAAAACTGGAAAAGGCAAATGAACAAACAACAGTGGCTGAACTAAACTGAGAGGAGCACAAGCCCCCGAAGGGGACCCGGCAGACCCCCACAGAAGTGCAGGACAAAATGCAAAAAGCAAGCACAAAAAACTAAAAGAAGAAAATGTCTTATCTGTTAGCAGAAGATGCAGGCACGAAACAGCAAGCTACAAAGTGAACAGGAATCAAAGATGGGACCAGAACAATTGATCACCGGCAACCCTGATGGAGGGAACCTCCCTTATATAAGACCAGTCAGTTACACCTGATCGCCAATCTTCACAATCTTCATTGGATAGTAACATAGTAACATAGTTATTAAGGTTGAAGGAAGACTTTAAGTCCATCTAGTTCAACCCATATCCTATCCTTACCTGCCCTAACATGTTGATCCAGAGGAAGGCAAAAAAACCCCAAGTGGCAAACAGTAAGCTTCACATTGGGGAAAAAAATTCCTTCCCGACTCCACATACGGCAATCAGACTAGCTCCCTGGATCAACGCTGAAACTAGTGAATATAGCCTGTAATATTATACTTTTCAAGAAAGGCATCCAGTCCCCTCTTAAATTTTAGTAAGGAATCACTCATTACCACATTAGACGGCAGAGAGTTCCATAGTCTCACTGCTCTTACAGTAAAGAATCTGCATCTGTGATTATGGCTAAACCTTCTTTCCTCCAGACGTAGAGGATGCCCCCTCGTCCCCGTCACAGGTCTAAGAGTAAAAAGATCATTAGAAAGGTCTTTGTACTGTCCCCTCATATATTTGTACATTGTAATAAGATCACCCCTAAGCCTTCGTTTTTCCAAACTAAATAACCCCAAGTGTAATAACCTGTCTTGGTATTGCAGACCCCCCAGTTCTCTAATAACCTTGGTCGCTCTTCTCTGCACCCGCTCCAGTTCAGCTATGTCTTTCTTATACACCGGAGACCAGAACTGCACACAGTATTCTAAGTGTGGTCGCACCAGTGACTTGTATAGAGGTAAAATTATGTTCTCCTCATGAGCATCTATGCCTCGTCTAATGCATCCCATTATTTTATTTGCCTTGGCAGCAGCTGCCTGACATTGGCCACTAAATGTGAGTTTGTCGTCCACCCATACACCCAAGTCTTTTTCAGTGACAGTTTTGCCCAGTGTTTTACAATTAAGCACATAATTATACATCTTATTTGTTCTACCCAAGTGCATGACCTTACATTTATCCCCATTAAAGCTCATTTGCCATTTATCAGCCCAAGCTTCTAGTTTACATAAATCCTCCTGTAATATAAAATTATCCTCCTCTGTATTTATTACCCTGCAGAGTTTAGTGTCATCTGCAAATATTGAAATACTACTCTGTATGCCCCCTACAAGGTCATTAATAAATATGTTAAAGAGAAGCGGCCCCAATAGTTCAGTACTGTTTGTAGCCACCAGAGGGAGCTTCTGCTCAGAATTCATTTCTAGCACATTCACAACAGTACCCCCCCTTGAGGAGGGGTCACCGAACCCTCATTTGAGCAACCAGGTCAGTCAGGATGAGCTCTGTGATACGCACGGATGAGTCTCCTAGCATGGATGTCCGAAGCAAACACCCAAGAATTGTCCTCCTGACCATAACCTCTCCACTTAACCAAATACTGGAGTTTCCGTCTAGAAAAACGAGAATTCAATATTTTCTCAACCACATACTCCTGATTGCCCTCAACCAAAACAGGGTCAAGAGGCACAGCCATAGGAACCACTGGCTCGACAAACCTCTTCAATAAGGAATTGTGGAACACGCTATGGATCTTAAATGTCCCTGGAAGAAGTAAACGAAATGAAACAGGATTAGGAATCTCCATGATCTTATAAGGTCCAATGAACCGCTGGGCCCTCTCCTGAGAGAGGGACAACCTCTCCACTACCTGGTCCCAAATCTGCTGCATACGCTCCACAACAGAGTCAACACCTGGACAGACAGAAGCCTCCGTCTGTCCTGAAGAAAATCGAGGGTGAAACCCAAAATTGCAGAAAAATGGAGACATCAAAGTGGCAGAGCTAGCCCTATTATTTAGAGCAAACTCAGCCAAAGGCAAAAAAGAGACCCAGTCATCCTGATCAGCAGACACAAAGCATCTCAGATAAGTCTCCAATGTCTGGTTTGTTCTCTCAGTTTGTCCATTGGTCTGAGGATGAAAAGCCGAGGAGAAAGACAATTGAACACGAAGTTTAGAACAAAAAGTCCTCCAAAATCTGGAAACAAACTGGACTCCTCTGTCAGACACAATGTTCTCAGGAATGCCGTGTAACCGAACCACGTGCTGAAGGAGCAAAGGCACCAATTCAGAGGAGGAAGGCAACTTAGGTAATGGCACAAGATGTATCATTTTGGAAAACCTATCACAAATCACCCAGATAACTGTCATTCTCTGAGAAACAGGGAGGTCGGAAATAAAATCCATAGAGATATGGGTCCATGGTCTCTTGGGCACAGGCAATGGCATCAACAAACCACTAGAGCGAGAGCAAGGCTTGGAGCGAGAGCAAGTCCCGCAGGACTGCACAAATTCCCTGATGTCACGAGACAAAGTAGGCCACCAAAAGGACCGACTAACCAAGTCTCTGGTACCAAAAATTCCGGGATGACCGGCCAACGCGGAACAATGAATCTCAGACATCACACTCTTTTTCCACCGGTCTGGGACAAACAATTTCCCAATAGGGCAGCGCTCAGGTTTATCCTCCTGACACCCTTCCAGAGCCAGTCTCAAATTGGGCGAGATGGCGGAAAGAACTACACCCTCTTTCAAAATAACAGCAGGATCAGATAACTCAGGAGAGTCCGCAAGGAAACTCCTCGAGAGGGCATCCGCCTTAACATTCTTAGTGCCAGGAAGAAAGGAAACCACAAAATTAAAACGTGTGAAAAACAAGGCCCACCTGGCCTGTCTAGGATTAAGTCTCTTGGCTGATTCCAGATAAACCAGATTCTTATGGTCCGTGAGGACCACCACCTGATGTTTGGCTCCCTCCAGCCAATGTCTCCACTCTTCAAAAGCCCACTTCATGGCCAATAACTCCCGATTACCCACGTCATAATTACGTTCAGTTGGAGAAAATTTTCGAGAGAAAAAGGCACAAGGGTTACTTTTAGAGGTCTCTGGATCTCTTTGGGACAAAACGGCACCTGCCCCAATTTCAGAGGCATCAACCTTCACCTGAAATGGCAGAGAAACATCAGGCTGCCGTAGAACAGGAGCAGAAGTGAATCTCTGCTTAAGTTCCTGAAATGCAGAGACTGCCTCAGGAGGCCAATTCACCACATCAGAACCCTTTTTGGTCAAATCAGTCAATGGTTTAACAATAACAGAGAAATTACCAATAAATTTACGATAAAAATTGGCAAAACCCAAGAATCTTTGAAGAGCCTTTAATGAAGTAGGTTGGACCCAATCACAGATGGCCTGAACCTTGACCGGGTCCATTTCAATTTCAGATGGGGACAAAATGAATCCCAGAAATGAGATCCTCTGTATAGCCAAAAAGACACTTTGATCCCCTCACATACAGAGCATTCTCTCTCAAAATCTGGAACACAGTCCGAACATGTTTCACATGAGAGTCCCAGTCATTGGAAAAAATCAAGATATCATCCAAATAAACAATCAGAAATTTATCCACAAAATCCCTGAAAATGTCATTCATGAAGGACTGGAAGACAGAAGGAGCATTAGTGAGCCCAAAGGGCATCACTAGGTACTCAAAATGCCCATCTGGGGTATTAAATGCCGTCTTCCATTCATCCCCGGCCTTAATGCGAATAAGGTTATATGCCCCCCTGAGGTCAAGCTTGGTAAACCAAGTAGCACTTTTCACCCTGGAAAACAGGTCAGAAATCAAGGGTAACGGATATTGATATTTCACAGTGATATTGTTCAAGAGACGATAATCAATACACGCCCTTAATGAACCATCCTTTTTGGCCACAAAGAAAAAACCGGCACCCAAGGGTGAAGATGATGGTCTGATATGACCCTTCTCCAATGACTCCTTGATATAAGACCGCATAGCGTCATGTTCAGGTACAGACAAGTTAAAAAGGCGACCTTTAGGGAATTTACTACCAGGCACTAATTCAATAGCGCAGTCATAGCTCCTATGGGGGGCAAGAATGCAGATTTACTTTCGCTAAACACATCAGAAAAATCAGTCAAAAAGTCAGGAACATCCTGAGCCTGGGGGAGGCAGAAAAAACAGGAGTGTTGGTATTAACACATTGGCAGCCCCAACTGGTTACAAACACAGATTTCCAATCCAAAACAGGATTATGAGACTAACCAAGGGAAACCCAGTACGACAATGTCATGCAGGTTATACAGCACCAAAAATTTGCAACTCTCCTGATGATCAGGTTCAACCCTCATTATCACCTGAGTAGAGAACTGAGGTTTATTCTCAGCCGCCAAAGGGTAGAATCGATCCCCAGTAGGGGAATAGACTTCCGTAGGGGTATCAAGGGAAACCCACAACGTTTAGCAAAATCAAAATCCATCAGGTTAATAGCTGCTCCCGAATCAACAAAAGCCTGAGCAGAAAATGTGGACAGGGAGCAAATCAGGGTATCAGTCAACAAAAATTTTGTCTGAACACTACCCAAGACAACTGAACGTGCAAAACGTCTTCCCCGCTTAGGGCAGACTGAAATAGCATGAGAGGCATCACCACAGTAGAAACCTAACCCATTGCGTTTTCGAAACTCATGACGCTGTGCCCCAGAAGCCACTCTATCACACTGCATGGGTTCAGAAGCTGGTTCACAAGGCAACACTGTTCCATTCATACCTCTACGCTCACGCAAACGTCTGTCAATTTGAATCGCTAATGACATAGAATCATTGAGACCAGAGGGGACAGGGAATCCCACCATAACATCCTTTACATTCTCTGACAGACCCTTCCGAAAAAGGGCTGCCAAAGCATCGTCATTCCATTTGGTCAGGACTGCCCACCTCCGGAATCTCTGACAGTATAACTTAGCGTCCTCAAGCCCCTGATTTAATGCCAACAAGGCTTTTTCAGCTTGATCAGTGACATTAGGCTCATCGTACAATAACCCCAGAGCCTGAAAAAATGCATCAACATTACTCAAAACAGGATCCCCAGGTGTCAGGGAAAAAGCCCAATCCTGAGGATCGCCGCACAGGAGAGAGATGACAATTTGAACCTGCTGTGCTGCGTTCCCTGAGGACTTAGATTTCAAGGCAAAAAACAACTTACAGTTATTTTTGAAATTCAGAAATTTAGCTCGATCCCCTAAAAATAAATCTGGCATGGAAATCCTAGGTTCCACAACAGGCATCCCTGCAAGATAGGTAGCAATACTCCAAACTTCAGTGGCAAGCTGATCCACACGGCCAGACAACTGTGCAAACTCCATTGAGAGAAAAAAAATCCTCCTCAGCATTCAGAGAAACAGAGGAAAAAAAAATAAAAAATCTCTGACAACTCTGACAATCTTCTATCTTTAACACTATTTTTCCCTTCTGTGAGTACCATACAAATATCAGTTTTTGGGCCGGTGATACTGTTATGATTTGGTAGCTGAGGAGAGCAGGCAAAAAAGGAAATACACCAGAGAGGTTGGAATCTATGGGATTGCAGTACCCTGACTAACCACCACAACTAAAGGCAGCCGTGGAGCGTACCTACGTTGGTCCTAGACGCCTCGTCTCAGCCTGAGAAGCTAACTACACCTAAAGACCGAAAGAAGAAAACTATCTGCCCCGGAGCAGATCCCCAAAGAACATAGAAAGCCCCCAAACATGTAATGGCGGTTAGACAAGAGAAAATACAGACACAGACAGAAAATAGTATGAGCAAACGTTGGGGCCCAAACTTCCTAATTAGAAAAGGATAGGAAGGACACTTACTGCAATCCCAAAAAACCCTGAAAAGTACCAACTCTACTAATTACAAAAACACCTGAGATCACACGACCTCTACCACCTAAATTAGTTCTCTGGTGTAGCAAAACTAAACAGCAGCCACTGAAAAAACTGGAAAAGGCAAATGAACAAACAACAGTGGCTGAACTAAACTGAGAGGAGCACAAGCCCCCGGAGGGGACCCGGCAGACCCCCACAGAAGTGCAGGACAAAATGCAAAAAGCAAGCACAAAAAACTAAAAGAAGAAAATGTCTTATCTGTTAGCAGAAGATGCAGGCACGAAACAGCAAGCTACAAAGTGAACAGGAATCAAAGATGAGACCAGAACAATTGATCACCGGCAACCCTGATGGGAGGGAACCTCCCTTATATAAGACCAGTCAGTAACACCTGATCGCCAATCTTCACAATCTTCATTGGATAGTTCAGTACTGTTTGTAGCCACCAGAGGGAGCTTCTGCTCAGAATTCATTTCTAGCACATTCACAACAGAAGACCACCTGCCTTCCTTGAGTGTGTTCCAGGATAACCAGGTACGTTAAAGCATTGAGCCACTTGTGCACGAGGTACAGACCTTCCCAGGCCGCTTGAAGATTGTCCTGGGGGATATGGAGACCAGCACCCACACCATATGACCCACCTGGTAGGTCCTCTAACAAGCATTCTGGTCGTACCATTACTTGTGGTTGGCCTGGGCTCATGTTATGTTATTGTGCACCAGCTGCGCCTAGGCTTGCTTATTGTCCCGGAAGCACACAACATACTTGATGATCGACACTCTAGGGATACCTAAGTCTCCATCAGAGACCTTTTTCATCAGAACCAGGGGTTCGCGCACACATTGCCCATACAGGAGCTCAAAGGGTGAGAACCCGTTGAGGTCTGTGGAACCTCCGGGTAGGCAAACCGCAGGTGTGGGAGGTACTGCTCCTTGTTGCGCCTGTGGGAATCGACCAAACTCTTCAGGATCTGCTTCACGGTGAAATTGAACCTTTCGCACATGCCATTAGTCTGTGGGTGGTACAGGCTGGTCACTAGATGTTACACCTCTATCTGCTTACAGAGGGACTCCCTCACCTGCAATCTGAACTGGCTCCCTCAAAAAACCCTTCATAGAAAATCTCCAGCAAGGCAGTGGCCGCCATGTTGGCCCGCATAGACGACAAGGCTACCGCTTTCGTGAACTGGGTGGCATAGTTTACTACAATCAGTACGAAGTGTTTCCCGAAGCTGTTTGGAGTGGCCAGTTGAAATGCTGGGTAGCCTGGCCTTTATCTTACTGATCCCGAGATTTCCGGCCTTCTGAATCTCATGTGCAATCTGCAACAACTCCACCCTGAATGGATAGATTACCACTAACTGTCAGTCCCTATGCCGATGTACCCTGCTGGAAAGTTACCTGGTACAGCCGTCCCTGGTCTCAGAGCACCCGCTCAAGGTCTGAGTCTGAGAGAGGCTGTGCCTCCTGCTCATTGAGAGCTTTCAGGCTGTCATCAGTTTCCATTGCCGCTTGAAACTCCTGATTGGACGTGGCCAGAATAGACGAGGCAGCCACAACTTCAGTTCGTTCCCTGGAACCTGTCTCCTGGCCTTCGTCTGACCCGGTAGCCAGTTGGTCTTGAGGGGAAGCAGTTGGGCCCCTCCGCTACCATTGAGCGTGACAGCTGCCACGTCCGCTACAACCGCGTGTAATTCTTGCTTCCACTCTACTTCTGACCAAGTCCCCGATTCAGAGTGGCTCATCTGACCCTCTGACATCCTGGACCTCTGCAATTAGGAGTCCTTACCTGGGAGCCTTTCCTCTCTTGGGACATCCTCGCCCTCAATTGCATTCTCCCCCTCCACTGCTGTCTGTCCCCTCTGTGACAGTCTAACAGGACAACTGGTTCCAGGATGATGGCTGGCCATATTCTAGGGTGTTATTACTTCTTGATTATTTCCCACCCTCTTCCCCGAGGGGCGTAACACTGTATGTAACCCACATCCCCATTGATAGGCATGTTAATCACATTGCCATCAACAGGGGTGCACTTTGTGTTTGGAGAATCAGGCCTTGGGGGTTCAGTGGCCACGTACTGGGACACTATCTGCCCCAAATCTATTCCAAGCAAAAAGCTTGCTGGAAAAATCAAGGATACCCCCACCTCCTGATTCCTGGTGCTCCAGTCCAAATACTCCTTGGCGACAGGCAGCGCTGATCGAATCCTCCAATCCCATAGACAGCGAGGGTTATCTTGAATACCAAATCATTTGGGACCACCATCTCACACTGCACAAGAATTATCTTGGCGCCTGTGTCCTGCAGTGCCATGGCCATGACCTATCCTATGGTGATGGGCTGAAAGTTGTCAAGGGACCTTCCAACACCCAGACACAAAACAGTGGAAAGTTTCTGGGATTGGTATGGGCCCTTCTGGCATTGGAGACATACGACTTTGTGTCCCAGTTATTTGCAAAGATGACATAGTCAGAGTTCCCCCACCGAAGTGAAGATGCACACATTGGCAGGTGCCTCGCTAGCAGTGACTGCAGGCACCGAGTTCGTCTTACTCTTTTTCCAACTGGCAGGTTTCTTGGTTTCTAGAGTCCTGTTGTCGGTGTGCTTGTCTGCAAGTATCGCTGTTGCAGAATACCACTTTGGCTTCCGGTCACAAAGATACTGCATGAGGTCCTCTGGTCAGTTCCTCAAAAACTGCTCAGTTGCGATGAGCTGCTTGATGGTGGTGAGCTCCAAACATGTGAACCATTGTTCAAGTTCTCTGTGGAGCCCTCATGTGATAGGCCCGGCTGTCTTCAGGATCCTGCTGCATACGCCGGCGCTTCTTCCGGTATGTCTTAGGTTATGCTGCTGTATCAGAGCCTGCTTGATATCCTCATAGCTTGGGGTGGACTCGCTGGGCAGGTACCCAAAGATTTCCAGGGCCTTACCCCTGAGGGAGGGGTTAAGAACTGGACCCACTGGTCCTCAGGCAGATTGTACAGTCTACAGGGGATGGGTGAGTTGGTCGTGCGGAGGTTCAGTAGACTGAGGATCACTGCAGGTTGTAGGCTTGTCTGAAGAGGTGGGTCTTCAGGTTCTTTTTGAAGGTTTCCTTGGTAGAGGAATGTCTGATGTGTTGGGGTAGAGAGTTCCAGAGCATGGGGGAAGCACGGGAGAAGTCTTGTATGCGGTTGTGTGAAGAAGAGATAAGAGGGGAATAGAGAAGGAGATCTTGAGAGGATCGAAGGTTGCGTGTAGGTAAATACCGGGAGACCATGGCACAGATGTATGGAGGAGACAGGTTGTGGATGGATTTGTAGGTCATAGTTAGGGTTTTGAACTGGAGCCTCTGGACAATAGGAAGCCAGTGAAGGGCTTGGCATAGAGGAGAGGCTGGGGAATAACGGGGAGATAGGTGGATTAGTCGGGCAGCAGAGTGTAGGATGGATTGGAGTGGTGCTAGAGGGGAGGCCAGAGAGTAGGAGGTTGCAGTCGTCGAGGCGGGAGATAAGGGCATACACTAGTGTTTTGCGGTTTCATGGTCAAGGAATCCACGGATCCGGGAAATATTTTTGAATTTGAGTCAGCAGGAGTAGGCAAGGGCTTGGATATATGGCTTGAAAGAGAGGGCAGAGTCGAGGATCACCCCAAGGCATCGAGCATGCGGGACTGGGGAAAGTGAGCATCTATTGTCATTGATGGATAGGTCTGTTGGAGGGGTAGAGCGAGATGGGGAAAGATGATGAATTCTGTTTTGTCCATGTTCAGTTTTAGAAAGCGAGCAAAAAAGAAACATCAAATAGCAGACAGACATTGTGGGATTTTGGTCAGTAAGTAGGTGAGTGTTACGGGTCTGTATCTCGGGAATAGAGCAGGGGGGAGAAGCTGACCCTGCACTAAGACTAAACTCCAACCCTACGATGGAGCCGGGCGACCTATTCCTTGCTAATAGACCCACCGACGATTCTAGTCTAGACTCAAGCGAAGACCTAAAGATGGGGGAAGGGAAACCTGAAAGACCTAGGGACTGGGAACAAAAACAGGTGACCTCCTAGCAGGGAAATAGAGGAAGCTGCAGAAACGAAAGGAAAAAACAAAATGACTAAGCAAGCAGAACTAGAGCTCCCAGAACTGCACAAAGTTAAATACAAAAAGTTATCAAAGCACCAAGCCAGAACTCTAGCGGATTAACACTAATGTCCAGCAAGGACTGGGAGGCAGGTGCAGGGTAATAAAGGGTGATACAATCACCTGACCGAAGACAAGCCCAGCACCAGGGGAAAAAGACCAGCAGCCAGAAATACAACAAGATGGCGGATGGTCAAAACTAAATAGATTCTAACAGTGTGGTCAGGTCCAGATAGGTAGATCTGCATGCCATCGGCGTAGAGATGATACTGCAAACCGTGGGATTCTATGAACTGTCTGAGGCCAAAGGTGTAGATGGAGAACAGTTGGGGGTCCTAGAACTGAGCCTTGGGGAACACCGACAGTCTCAGGTGAGGAGGTTGTGTGGGAGAGGGAGACACTGAATGTTCGGTCTGTTAGATATGATGAGATCCAGGATAGGACCAAGTCTGTGATGCCAAGAGATGAGAGAATCTGTAGCAGGAGGGAGTGGTCCACAGTGTCGAAGTCAGAAGACAGGTCGAGGAGAAGGAGGACAGAGTAGCGTCGCTTGCTTTTGGCGGTTAGTAGGTCGTTGGTGACTTTAGTTAGGGCAGTTTCAGTTGAGTGATGCAGTCGGAAGCCAGATTGTAACCGGTCAAAGAGGGATCAAGAGGAAAGGTGGGAGGACAGTTCAAGATGGACATGCTGTTCCAGTAGTTTTAAGGCATGAGGGAGAAGAGATATGGGGCGGTAGCGAGACACAGAGGATGGGTCGAGGGAGGGTGTGATCGAGGCATGTTTGAAGGATGAGGGGAAAACAACATTTGTAATTGAGAAGTTTAAGAGGTGTGTTAGGGTTGGGATGAAGACTTTGGCGAGGTTAGGGATGAGGTGGGACCGGAAGGGGTCAACCGTGCAAGTAGTGAGATGTGATCTTGACAGGAGGGTGGAGAGCTGGTCTTCTATCATGGTGGTAAAGCTGGTTTTGGAGGAACAGGGCTGAGCAGGTAAGAGGAGGGACGTTGGGGGCTGCGTGACAAACTTTTTCTGATCATATCGATCTTCTGCTTAAAGAAAGAGGCAAAGTCTTCAGCAGAAATGAGAGGAGACTGAGGAGGTTCCGGGGGACGGAGTAGAGAATTGAAAGTGTTGAAAAGCTGTTTAGGGTTGCGAGACAGGGAGGAGATGAAAGATGAGAATTAAGTTTGTTTTGCGGCAGTGAGTGTGGACTTGAAGCTGGCGAGGGACTGCTTGCATGCGATAAAGTGCTCGGCAGAACGGTATCTCTTCCATCTCCGTTCAGTGACCCTGGAAGCCTATCTCAGTTCTTTGTCAGCCAGGGCTGCCTGTTGATTGTACGAGTTTTGCTCTGCGTGAGGGGGGCAGCCGAATCAAGTGTTGCTATTATTGTGGTGTTATAGAAAGTGGCAGCAGCATCTGTGTCATGAAGGGAAGCTACGTCTGTAAGAGGGAGTAAAAACTACTGTATATTCTATAATTTATTTCACACCTGATTTACACTTCTGTATGCACGGAGGACTTGCGCTTCAGACTGCAGGTTCTAATACAGGTGCTGTTAGACACTGTTGTTAATAGGTTTTATTACTTTTCAATTATTGGGTAAATGCCATTGTATGTAATAAGTCCTTTTAAATTAATGGGCAAAATACATAGTCACAGACATTCATAGGGTGCAGCAAAAAGAACAAAAGCAACCTGCTCATTTTCTGCATATAATAGTTGTGTCCATCAGTACAACTTTTGAGTAAAGATAAACATTCTGATTTTTAACATTTTGCAATCACATTGATGGGGTTAAATCCACACTGTTTCTGTTTTCATGGATTTTAGCTGATACATATTACCTACCCTGCCTTTATTTTTACCTATGCTATGACTAAGGATGCATGTTTGCATTTGAACAGAGTTGGTATTTCTTATACTTGTTTTTCATTATGAAGTTTTAATGTTCTAATAAAAACTCATGTATTTTGCCCTCTCTGAGCTGGAATGCTTTGGATAATATCACCTATAGAACACCATGTACACCTTTATTATACCTTATTTTGTTTTCTCTAGATTATATCAACATCACAAATCAAAGAATACTTTAGTGCTGTAAGACTGGCCATATATATTAGATGGCTGTTCGCTGAACAATGCTTCTGGCAATTGTTTGAACTAGACTCCCACACACAAATGAGTAGTCCTGTATATTGGAGAGTTGGCTGAGAAGGCTGAAGATTATCTAACTTGTATGGGAGTCCTTGGTAGAACCCTGTCTTTCTTATGTATTTGTAAAGGCAGGATTCATGGCTTCCCTCATGCATTACATAAACTAACCCTTGACCATGTCAGTAATAAATTTAATGCCAGATGTCCAGAAATACCTCGAGAGCTGGTTGACAACTGGGCTGGTTGGAGCATGATCTGGTCTACACAACATTTATACTGATGCTCCACCAACTGTACATAGATAAATGACCGAGACAAATGGGAGCAGGAATTTGACAATTATGGTTTTTTAATAGAAAATGTCAGCTAATGACATAACTTAACTGCTTTATAACTGATGAAAACTGCTGATATGTGACTTGTCAAGGGACATCAGAAAAGCTACTATCTCTGGAACGGCTGGAAACCTAGTGAGGACTGAGTGTTACAGTGGGGAAAAAAAGTATTTAATCAGCCATCAATTGTGCAAGTTCTCCCACTTAAAAAGATGAGAGGCCTGATGACATCATAGGTAGACCACAACTGTGAGAGTCAAAAGGAGACCACAAATCCAGAAAATCACCTTGTCTGATTTGGCAAGAATTATTTAGCAAATTAAGGCGGTAAATCAGTCTTTGGTCACTGTAGGGATTCGCTCTGGTAGGCAAGGGCCAGACCGCAGTTATGAGGCAACACACAGGCTTTTAGTCCAAAATCAATGTTTTACTGTCTCTTTAACACCAGGTAACAAAACATGACAAAAACATCAATGCATTCCAGCTTTGCAAACTACTGTTCCCAGACGCACCCTTGCATGGGACGGGCTTGACTAAGCGGCTGCAAGCCAGCAGGGACCGCCAGGTGCCTTCCCGGGTGATCTGGACTCGCTTCCGGTGCTCACTGACACACTGTAACAGAAAGTCACTTCCAGGCTGACTCCAGCCAAACTCCTCAATAGAACCGCATGGTTCTCAGTGTGGGACCGTCACAGGCTCCGCACACCCATGTGTCCTGTCCGGGTGCTATTCAGGACCCCCGTCCAACACCCTGGCCACCAAGTTCCAAGTCTCACCACGTGCTTCCAGGAATCCGATCCAACCCCAGGATCTTCCAACACCGACAGACCTTCCAGGAACCTTCCAGGCAGCCCTGTGCAGGACACACTCTCCACTGTCTCAGCCAGACTTCCAGAGACTCCTCAGTCTCCAACACAATCTCCACACCATGTGCCAAACACTGTCTTTCATACCTGTAGCCACTCCCCAAGCCAAGGTATGAAGCACATGGTCTGGTCACCTGTTCATGACCTCCTCACAGGTCCTTCACAACACATACAATCACCAGTATGTAACATTCATTCTCCCACCACTAGTGGGCGGTGTATATGTGGTTAGCAATCCCACCCAGCTCACAAGCTAACCCTGTAGGTTGACCCTTAACAATAATCAGAACTCTGATGGGACTACAAGTCCCAGAACAACATTACTGACCTACAGCACAGAATAGCTCTGCGACACATACTTTCCATTTAGCACCATGCCAGGGACTGGTTTCCCATCCATCTCATGCCTCCATGCATAATTTGAGCAACTTATACAGCGCCCCCTAGGTGCCACATTAGTCATTATACCACATACATTCCCCTCTGTTCAAACTTGTTAGGTTGAACACCTGTTTCAACCCGAGGACCCCGAGACAGGTTACCCATGTCACCTTGCCCTACAAGTCGATGGGACCTCTCAGTTGATTTGTGGCATCCTGCACCATCACCTCTTTGTTAGGCATTCCCCGCCCCCAGCGGTCAGAATGTCGACCTTGTTTATCCGTAGGTGTCACCAGACCCCTCCAGTACCGCCTCTTACAGTTGTTTTGGTCCTGAGTCCATCGTCCAGTCAAGCTCACTGGTTGATCTGAGTCTGACTCTCTATCTTTGTCCGCCACCTGGTCTTACACTTAGGTCACTCAGCACTGAGCTAACAGAAGCGTCATCTCTACCCCTCAGTGTTTCAGCTCATCTACTGCCAGTCCCCAGAGAAGCCTCTTGTCTCTCTATATCTTGGGCTGGAAGCAGTCGCCATCTTTGTTTCAACTTCTGCAGCTGTTCCTTCATCTGCTTTCTTCCTGAGATCAGCTGCTCTACTTCTCGTTGGTACATCACTCGATACTCCAGGAGCGTTCTGATGTTCTTCAGGCTCTCCACTGAGCCCACACCAATAAATGGAACCATTTCTTCTTCTCCAGCCACCTTGATCTCGCCATCAGCTGGAATCCTCACTCTCCTTACACCGGATCTATCCACCATCTCCTGCATCACTTTTCCAAGTCTTCCAACGACTCTCCCAACCAGATTTTTGGGTACCGGAATTACCTCTTCTACCAAGCCCAGCCGACTTTGATCTTCCTTCGCCTGCTCCAGACGTCGAGCGGCTTTCATGTTACTCAACGTAATCATCTGTTTCGCGTGGAGACACTGCAGATGCATATCCTTCAGGACAGCCACCAGCTTCTCTGTGTCTTCCCCCTCTGCCAGGATCACCAACTGGTTTGTCTCTGGTGCCCAGTTCACACTATCGGCTTTTACCGCCTTTTTAAAGGCCTCATGCACCCCCTCACTGGCACAGGCTTCTCGCATGTCTGCAGGTACCTTTATTACACACCTAAAGAGTGAAGTCTTCTCCTCCTCCTGAGACTCACGCTCTTCACGACCCCTTGCCCAGATGGGCACTGGCACTTCCGCCTGGTCATCACTCGGGCATGGCCGATGTACGTCTTCAACCCGAAACTTCTCCTTCTGCAGACCCCTTACTGCTTCTCTGAGCACCTCCATCTCTTCTCCCAAGGTCCTACACACACTTTGCCACATAGACAGGTGACCTCTGAGCTCAGAGACAACCTTCTCCAGCTCATCCACTCTATGTTCCGCAGTTTGCCTCAGGGCCTTTTCTTGTTCGATCTGCTCCTTCATGGTCTTTAGTTCAGCCGACTTTTGCTTCTCACCAGACACTTTGTTAGCCATGTTCTGCTTTATGGCCGCAACCTCGGCCTCCAGGTGGCGCACCTGCTCCAACTGTACAGCGTTGGCGCCTTCCGTATCTGACCCCATCAATCTTCCTTGAGGCTCTACACTCTCCGGCTCTTCAGGGTCTGGAAGAGTACTCACATCTTGCACAATCGCATCAGTCATAGGTTTTTCTTTATTACCATCCTCAGTACATATATTGTGTTCCGGCGCCTTGCGCCCTTTGTGTCTCCGACGACGGGAGGATTTTTTCTCCTTGTGGGGCCCTTCATTACGGTACTCCCTTTCTCTATTAGAGTCACAGTCACCCTCGGAGTCTGAGTCACATCCCACCTGGCACACGTCAAGAGACATCAGGTCCGTCAGTTGGGTAGATGCACCCTTTCCACTTGTGACACCGTCTGCTAAGTCACCGAGTTGTTCAGACTCGTCCACTTTGGTAGGTGTCATTGTACTAATACCCACAATCCCACCAGTAGAGCGATCTCCCTCCTCCTGCTGTAGCGGCACTCCCCTCTCCCACAAGCTGGAGAACAGTGTAGAGTCCCGACCTATAACTACTGAACACGCCAAATTTGGGACTATAGCGACCTCCTGTTCCTTCATGTCCCAGCCTGTCTCCAAATTTACCTTCACCCCGGGATACTCCTTAGTGTTCCCATGAATGCAGGTAACCCCGACCTTTCTACCAGATATTTGAGACCCCGTAGGTGCAACTCTCACTAACGTCACCGGACTCCCCGGGTTGATCAGCCCAACCATATCTTCATTATTTATCGGCAGATCACACCCCCGTAGCCTGGCGCCTGGTGGATAGTTCATACGACAAACTGGACACACAACATTTTTGCCCCGGGCAACAGTTCGCCGGCACTTCCCCTTTACCATTGGGACTCTCCACCCCCTTTTTGCCAACCATCCCTGCTGGTGGGTTACCGCCCCTTTTTGGCCACCACCCCACTCTGGGATACACCCTGTGGACTCCCCACAGTTTTCTTAGCCACAACTCCCATAGTACAGTTTTATTTCTTTTGGGCTGTTACTGGCCCTTTAAGAGTCTGTGTGACCTGGTTCACACTGTCCTTCCACTACACCACCAGTTCCTACCGGCACCGACACCGCCGCTGTGGCAGCCACCAACCACTGGCACCTACGATTGCCGCTCACAAGCTGCCGCTACTGCAGAACCTCTTCCTGAAAGTGTCCCGGTAGCTCCCGCTACCACCAGTCTCTGCACGCTTCCGCTACGCCGTCTTCGTGGACCCCCTGATCCACAGCAACCTTCGTAACCCCACCGAGTTACAGCCAGCTGCTTGTCACCTTCGTAACCCCACCGGGTTACAGCCAGACGTCTTCACCTGGTTATTTGTCATGCATGGAAAAAAAAACTCCACAAAAAAGAAACAGCCTGACCTCACTGCGTCTGCCCGCATTCTCCACCAATCTGTAGGAAATCGCTCTGGTAGGCAAGGGCCAGACCGCAGTTATGAGGCAACACACAGGCTTTTAGTCCAAAATCAATGTTTTTCTGTCTCTTTATCACCAGGTAACAAAACATGACAAAAACATCAATGCATTCCAGCTTTGCAAACTACTGTTCCCAGACGCACTCTTGCATGGGACGGGCTTGACTAAGCGGCTGCAAGCCAGCAGGGACCGCCAGGTACCTTCCGGGTGATCTAGACTCGCTTTCGGTGCTCACTGACACACTGTAACAGAAAGTCACTTCCAGGCTGACTCCAGCCAAACTCCTCAATAGAACAACATGGTTCTCAGTGTGGGACCGTCACAGGCTGTGCACACCCATGTGTCCTGTCCGGGTGCTATTCAGGACCCCCGTCCAACACCCTGGCCACCAAGTTCCAAGTTTCACCACGTGCTTCCAGGAATCCGATCCAACCCCAGGATCTTCCAACACCGACAGACCTTCCTGGAACCTTCCAGGCAGCCCTGTGCAGGACACACTCTCCACTGTCTCAGCCAGACTTCCAGAGACTCCTCAGTCTCCAACACAATCTCCTCACCATGTGCTAAACACTGTCTTTCATACCTGTAGCCACTCCCCAAGCCAATGCATGAAGCACATGGTCTGGTCACCTGTTCATGACCTCATCACAGGTCCTTCACAACACATACAATCACCAGTATGTCACATTCATTCTCCCACCACTAGTGGGCGGTGTATGTGTGGTTAGCAATCCCATCCAGCTCACAAGCTAACCCTGTAGGTTCACGCTTAATAATAATCAGAACTCTGATGGGACTACAAGTCCCAGAACAACATTACTGACCTACAGCACAGAATAGCTCTGCGACACATACTTTCCATTTAACACCATACCAGGGACTGGTTTCCCATCCATCTCATGCCTCCATGCATAATTTGGGCAACTTATACAGCGCCCCCTAGGTGCCACATTAGTCATTATACCACATCACGTAAAAACATGAAAGATTTCTGGCTTTCACAGACCTGTAACTTCTTTAATATGCCACTCTGTCCTCCACTTATTCATTACCTGTAGTAATGGCACCTGTGTGAGCTTATCAGTATAAAAGACACCTGTCCACAACCTCAAACAGTCCCACTCCAAACTCCACTATGGTGAAGAGCTGTCGAAGGACACCGGAAACAAAATTGTAGCCTTGCACCAGGCTGAGAAGACTGAATCTGCAATAGGCAAACAGCTTGGTGTGATGAAATCAACTGTGGGAGCAATAATAAGAAAATGGAAGACATACAAGACCAGTGATAATCTCCCTCGATCTGGGGCTCCACGTAAGATATCACCCCATGGGGTCAAAATGATCACAAGAACGGTGAGTAAAAATCCAGAACCACATGGCTGGACTTAGTGAATGACCTGCATAGAGCTGGGATCACCGTAGCCAAGGCTACCATCAGTAACACACTACACCGCCAGGGACTCAGATCCTGCAGTGCCAGACATGTCCCCCTGCTTAAGCCAGTACATGTCCGGGTCCGTCTTAAGTTTTCTAGAGAGCATTTGGATTATCCAGAAGAGTATTGGAAGAATGTCATATCGTCTGATGATACCAAAGTAGAACGGTTTGGTGGAAACAAAACTTGTCATGTTTGGAGGAGACAGAATGCTGAGTTGCATCCAAAGAACACCATACCTACTGTGAAACATGGGGATGGCAACATCATGCTTTGAGACTGTTTCTCTGCAAAGGAACCAGGACAACTGATCCGTATACTTGAAAGAATGAATGGGGCCATGTATCGTGAGATTTTGAGTCAAACCTCCTTACATCAGCAAGGGCATTGAAGATGAAACATGGCTGGGTCTTTCAGCATGATAATGCTCCCAAGCACACCGCCAGGGCAATCAAGGAGTGGCTTCTTAAGAAGCATATGAAGGTCCTGGAGTGGTCTAGCCAGTCTCCAGATCTCAACCCTATAGAAAACCTTTGGAGGGATTTGAAAGTCCGTGTTGCCCAGCGGCAGGCCCAAAACATCACTGCTCTAGAAGAGATCTGCATGGAGGAATGGGCCAACATACCACCAACAGTGTGTGCCAACCTTGTGAAGACTTACAGAAAAAGTTTGACCTCTGTCATTACCAACAAAGGATGTATAACAAACTATTGAGATGAACTTTTGTTAATTACTAAATATTTATTTTCCACCATAATTTGCAAAATAAATCTTGCCATATCAGACAAGGTGATTTTCTGGATTTTTCTCATTTTGACTCTCATAGTTGTGGTCTACCTATGATGTCAATTGCAGACCTCTCTCATCTTTTTAAGTGGGAGAACTTGCACAATTGGTGGCTGACTAAATACTTTTTCCCCCACTGTATATGAAGGCTTTTAGCTGTGGTGGATACTGACATATATTTGACATAGCATGATGCTTGGAGATACCAAGAAAATTTATAATGCGAGGAAAGGTAGGAGAAGCACAGATTTCAATCAGAGTGTAGAGCCGTAAATTGGGTGTGACAGGCTGATGTTTGATATTACCACTTTAAATGACAAGTATAAATGTCTTTTTAAGCAGCACTTACATATTTAATTTTTGCCACCAATAATTGTTTTTACAGCATATGAGTTGACTGTCAATGATTAATAATTATAAGTTCATTTATATATTTTAGTTGCACTGTTGGAGATCTTCAATCAAAAATTGAGCTTTTGGAGAAGACAAATTCAAAGTTAAATGACGAGGTTTGTCCTAGTTCCTTTTTAGCCTGATCTTTAACAACTTCTCCATATTGAAGTAATTTGGGTGTAGATGTGCAGGTATGGAGCAGACTCTGAAGTTTAGCCTGCTATATGCATGATGGTTGTTAAATGGTTTACACCAATGTCGCCTGCCATTGACCGCAGCATTCAGGGATGGCTTTAACCAATGCTGTTAAACAAATAACCAGTCACCGACAGCAGTATTTAAGTAACTGTTCACCCCCCTTTTCCTAATCCAAAAATAAGACTATTTGTATATATTAATTGTTATATTGATGAAGAAACCTGTATGAAAAGTTTTAAATAAAACGCAAAGGGTTTCACATGTTTGCCAGTTTTTTGATCAAATCAGGGAGTCAATCAAACGGAGGCAAGGGCACACAACCAGTGTCTGTTAGTGTATCGGCTAGTCTAAATCTCAGAAGTATTTATTGCAACCACAGCGATAAGGAAAAGGGGAACAGCTTTACATTACCTAAGAAAGTAATAATACATAAATGTCCAATGGCACTTCAAATAAACATTTAGAGCAAAATTTTGGACTTGGATCCTTTTTAGCTGAAAGAAGAAACTCCTCTAGTAGATTTAAAATAATAGTATTTAATTCCAATTATTTAAAAAATATATTAAAATACATAAAAATTATCACAGAATACCCAGTAGGGGGAACCCTAATCCAATCATGTGCAGAATATTATTAGATGTCATTAGTAACAAAACGAAAATAAATATAAGTGGGATCTAGATGAATAATTAGTGCCTAGTGACCATAGAATACATGATAATGTGTAAATAAATGTAGTTTTCAAAATTGTGTCACTTAGATGTTTCAGCTGTTTTGACACCCCAGGGCTCTGCAAATGCATTATATGCAATCTATACCAGACAAAATTGGATACCCAAGTTTTGTAAAAACCTCAGCAGGAAAGTTATTGCAAACATCCTGGAGAGCAAACCACAGATCTTCTGTGGATGTAGGCTTGAGCAAATACTTCTATCTTGATGTTAAGATCATGACTTTGTGGGACTATATACCGTAATTATTTCCAGGAACTGCTTGCTGTTCATTACGCTGAAGATAGTTCTTAATGACATTGGCTGTATGTTTAGGATTGTGGCCTGCTTCCGAAGCCAGTCAGATGCCTTCTTAATGGCATTACATGATGAATAAATATAAACATAGACACATTGGCCAAGGAAACTTGGTGCAGAAGATGAGATACTCCATGCTTACTTCCCTTGGTATTTTCTAATTTCAAATTCATGTCATCCGCTTACAACTGGCAGCAACCAATAGGGACCCAGCTACACGCATCTGCAGTTGGGAAAAGTCTGTCCATGAATGGTCTTCATTTAAGAATTGTGCTTAAAAACAATATTTTTGACATGGAAACAAGGCCAAGTGGCTAAACTGTGTACAAAAACATTGGAACTGGGGAACAGAATAATTACAGCAGGAGCTCTAGACTGATTAGCCAAAATATGTTTATACATTTCAGCAAATAAGTTTTGAGATTTGGTCAGTATGAATAATGTTTTCAATACTGAGAAATGCAGGTAGATGCTTTTAATATCATGTAGTGTCATCAAGGAAACTTTTAACTGGCTCCAAATTTATTTTGCATCAGGACAGCGACTCCATACATACAGCCAATGACATGAAGAAATCTCTTACTCATAAAGAAAAACAATGAGTCCGGGAGTGATGATATGGCTTTTACATAGCTCTGATCCCAACATCGAGTCTGTCTTTGATTACTTAGACAGAAGAAGGATCTGCGCAGGATATTTGGAACAATCTCCCTGCTGAATTCCATTAGAAACTGTGCAAGTTTACCTATAAAATTTGTGGCTTTTGTTGTGATTTTTGATGGGGGAGATGGTCTAACCAAATATTGATTTGATTTTAGATTTCTCAATTGTTCAATCAGTTAACATCTTATTTTTCATTTCATTTATTAACAAAATACAACCACTTCTAGTTTTTAAAGTATTCTTCCTTTGCAGCATTTCTTCAAACCTGTATAAAACTTTTGAACAGTACGGTGTCACATCACTTGTTTCAACCTCAGCAGGATGATGTCACGTCTTCCTTTTAGCTTGCGTCCATGTTTGGTAACATATACACTGCTCAAAAAAATTAAGGGAACACAACACAATGTAACTCCAAGTCAATTAAACTTCTGTGAAATCTACCTCTCCAGTAACAAAGCAACAATTATAAATCAATTTCTCCTGCTGTTGTGCAAATGGAACAGACAACAGGTACAAATGATCGGCAATTAGCAGGACACCCCTATAAAGGAGTGGTCCTGCAAGTGGTGACCACAGACCATTTCTCTATTCTCATCTTTTTTGGCTGTTTTGGTCAATTTTGCATTTTATCATTGCTCTCACCCCTAGACGTACTGTACAGTAGCATGAGGTAGTGTCTACAGCCAACAGAAGTTGCTCAAGTAGTGCAGTTCATCCAGGATGGTACATCAATGCAAGCTGTGGCAGTAAAGGTAGTTGTGTCTGTCAGCACACTGTCCAGAGCATGGAGCAGATACCAGGAGAGAGGCCAGTATACCAGTAAGGGGCTGTAGGAGGGCAACAACCCAACACCAGGATCGCTACCTCCTCCTTTGTGCAAGGAGAAAACAGGAGGAGCAGTGCCAGAGCTCTGCAAAATGACCTCCACCAGGCCACTAACATCCATGAGTCTGCTCAAACTGTCAGAAACAGACTCCATGATGGTGATATGAGCGCCCGACGTCTGCAAGTGGGTGTTGTGCTTACAGCCCCACACCGTGCAGGGCAGTTGGCATTTGTCAGAGAACACCAAGATTGGCAGATTTGACATTGGCACCCTGTTCTCTTCACGGATGAGAGCAGGTTCACACTGAGCACATGTGACAGAGTCTGGAGATGCTGTGCACAACGTTCTGCTGCTTGCAACATCCTCCAGCATGACGTGTTTGGCAATGGGTCAGTAATGGTGTGCGGAAGCATTTCTTTGGAAGGCCGCACAGCCCTCCATGTGCTAGCCAGTGGTACCCTGACTGCCATTAGGTACCTGGATGAGATTCTCAAACCCCTAATGAGACCATATGCAGGTTGAGTGGGACTTTGGTTTCTTCTGATGTATGACAATGCTAGGCCTCATGTGGCTGAAGTGTGTTAGCAGTTCCTGCATGATGAAAGCAATGATGCTATGGACTGGCTTGCCTGTTTCCCAGACCTGAATCCAATCGAGCACATCTGGGACATCATGTCTTGTTTCATCCACCAACGCAAAATTGCACCACAGACTGTCCAGGAGTTGACTGCTGCTTTAATCCAGGTCTGGGAAGAGATACCTCAGAAGAACATCCGCCGCCTCATCAGGAGAATTGCCCAGGTGTTACAGGGAGGTCATACACGTCCGTGGATGCCACACACACTGCTTGTCTTGTGGCATTTCCACTGAAGCTTGATCAGTCTGTAATTTGATTTTCCACTTTGATTTTGAGTATCATTTCAAATTCAGACCTCCATGGGATATTAATTTTGATTTACATTGATCATTTTTATGTTTTATTGTTCCCACCGCATTCCACTATGTAATGAATAAATATTTGCAACTGGAATACTTCAGTGATACCTAGGATGTGGGATTTTAGTGTTCCCTTTATTTTTTTGAGCAGTGTACTTTTTATTTTGTGCGTTTTTTTTTTGTTTTTTTATACATTTATCTAAATGAATGAAAAACACTTCAAAACACTGAAAGAATTGACATGCTGCACATTTGGAAAAAACACGTTGAAATCTGCAAGTAAAAGTAAGCAAGTAAAAACATAAGCAGCATGAGATTTCAGGGATTTCATTCACTTTCCTGATTCTGTGAAAAACACAATATCCTAACAAGCCCATTGGCAGTCTACAGGAGGAAAATAAGCTATGGACATCTAGGCTGTCAGTGTCAGCAGACAAAGAGACATCCCCTACTCATATGGAAAAGCTTGCCTGCCAGGGATTAGAGCAAGCTTCAAGTTGAGCTCCTACCCCTTCTCTTCTTGTCTTTGTGGCAGCCAGACTGCTTCCTGAAGTAGTATCTAACAGGGGTCATCAGCACCATTGTTATCAACCACTACTAGTGCTTGTCACATTCTTTCTCCTCTCTCTCCATAATTGCTTCATCAGTTTAAAAACTGCTAACCTGTTCCTGCTCCATAAATAAATTAACTATTTTTTGTACTACTTAGTAAAATGTATTGTATTTATTTAGGTTTTTTGTGAATAGCAAATGAGAGATTTTCAAATTTACAGTGTATAGCTTGTTGTTTAGGTTACTGACCACCCTGCAGTCCTCGCCTGGCCAGTTTACATAGCAAGGGGCGTGCGTTGTGAGCAGGGTATATGCAGGCCTGCCACCAAGAATTTCAGGGCCCCATACTGGCAACATTTTGGGCTCCTTTGAGACTCCGCCCAGGCTCCACCTTCGGCTTTGCCTCCACCCCTTTAACCTTCCACAGACCCACTGCCCGCTCTTGGAAAAATCCAACAATTGGAAACCGCAATGATCTGAAGATTGGGAAACTTTTATCCCCATTTTAAAATGCAGAGTTAGGTGGGATATCTGTCCACAGCTGCATTCATGCTCTTTGGGGTTTCCAGAGAAAGCCAAATGCAGCGTGCAGCCACTGAGGGAATGAATGAATCAGTGGTCGAGGTCACACATGTTCTCCGTTCTAAAGGGGATAAAAGTTCCACATTCGGCTGATCAGTGCGGGTACCAGAAGTCAGACCCCCATCAATCAATAAGTTGTCACTTGTCAGGCCACGTTCACATTTCAGTATTTTACATAATTTCTTTGCAAGCCAAATTCAGGAGCGGAAAAATCAGAGGAAAAGTATAATAGAAACATGTCACAACTTTAGCATTTTTCACACACTCCTGGTTTTGGATCACAAATACTGATGTAAAATCCTGACCAAATACTGAATGTGTGAATGTGTCTTTGGGATAGGCGATTACTTGTTTTTGCCAGAGAACCTCTGTAAGTGCATATTTGCTACAGTGTAACAATCACAGGACAGGGAGGGGTTAAACATCCAAGTAATTAATCTGTAATGTAAATAATTTCCCCCTTATTGAAATCTGAGAGAACAAGTGACCTCCATACACAACACAATCACTATACCAAGACTAATTAATACCACTTACAAGGTACAAATACTGCCACACCATGACCAGAGCACATATTACCACGACATACAGTAGTGACTGAATAATACCACATACAAAGGACAAAAGCCTCCACACCATGACCAGACCACATATTGCCACTACACAGTGACTGGATAATACCATATACAAGGGATAAATACCGCCATACTATGACCAGATGAAATATTACCACCACATAGTCACCGAATAATACCACATACAAGGAACAAATACCGCATGCCACAAACAGCTGGAGACGGACTTGGAGCAGCAGTGATAATACAGGAAGATGCCAGAAGATAAGAATCAGACAGGAGACTTTAAAGCACCACTCCAGCGGTGAAATAAAAAATGCTGGAGTGGTTCTTTAAGTATTTCCTGTGTTTTTTTGCAGCAAAAACTGCAGCATTTCTTAGTACCAACTAAGTGAATGATATTCCTGACGTCTCATGCACATGTTGCTTAGTTTTGCCTTGCAGATTTGCAGCAGTTTCAGATCTTCAGCATGTCAATTCTTTCAGTGTTTTTCACGCTATCCAATGCAATAGGAGAAAGAGAAGCAAGTAAAAAATGAGCTAAAGCCGTGTGTGTTTTATATTGCGTTTTTCCTGCCACAAGACACGTTTTTGGTTCAAAAATGTCTGCAGCAAATACTTAATGTGTACATACCTTGTGACGCAGCGGTGTCTTTGCTGTGCAGTGATGAGGCAGTGACCCAAGCAAGTTCAAAAACAAAACGTGTTTAATGTCCAAACTCACATATTGCACAGTACGCTGTATCCTCCGGATCGCAGCCGGGAAAATCAACAAGACAGTCCGGGACCGGTTGCCGTGAGCGACTGCACCTCCGTGTGCGCAGGGGGTGCCAGAACTTTTGGCTCCGCTGGCCTGTTACCTCACACATGGAGTGCTCTGCAGACCGACTGCTCTGTCTGCTTGCAAGCCAACACTGACACACCCAAAACCCCATACTACAGGGTTTAAACAGGAATCTGTGGGTAAGACCCGGCCCTGGAGTGGAGCGACCCGCCTAACTACCATCCTGTAGATCGCTCCAAAAATAAAAACCCATGACTGGTTTTTACTGAATAATGCCTTGGCCAATAACCTGACCTGGTCCATGCTCACTTTTTTTTCTCTGCCTTGTAACTCACATGCGTCCTGCTGTGAACACAAGGCACTTCAGCTGGTCTAATAGTTCCTGGGGGATACATAGCGACCCTCGCATATGACACCGGTCACTGCCTCACAACACATACACAGACTATTTCACCCACACAAATTCAGCTATATTCCTTATACAGGGTGGTCCAAAAGTAGGTGGACAGTATGTGTAATCGGCTTTTGAAGGGGGAGATTTATCAAACATGGTGTAAAGTGAAACTGACTCAGTTGCCCTTAGCAACCAATCAGATTTCACTTTTCATTCTTCACAGACTCTTTGGAAAATGAAAGGTGAATTGGTTGCTAAGGGCAACTGAGTCACTTTCACAGATCAAGTTTCCACAGAGAAATCTCCCCCAACTTGGCAAATAATTTAAATACAGATCAAAGAAAATGGATTTTAGAGTATTGGAAATCTCAAAATGCTGAAACAGTTAGAGCAAATTTGATTGAAACATTTGGTACTCAAGCTCCAAAGAGACAAACCATTTACCGTATTCGTGAGAAATATGATGCCACTGGCTCAATCCTTAATGCTCCAAAAACTGGTCGACCCAAAACAGCCTGTACAGAAAATAATAAACAACTTGTTGCTGAAACATTTGTTCAGAGTCCAAAAAAGTCCACCAGAAAAGTCTCTTTAGAATTGGGAATTTCACGAGCTTTCATCATGCGAATCCTGAAATCTATTGGGTGGAAAGCTTATCGTCCACATCTAACTCATGGTTTATTGGAGGATGATCCAGACAGGCGGCTGCAATTTAGTGAGATTATACTTAACAAAATTGAAGAAAATCCAGTAATTTTAGATAACATTATGTGGAGTGATGAAGTTCTTTTAAATTATCTGGCCATATTAACAGACATAATTGTATTTACTGGTATAATGAGAACATGCATTTAACATTAGGGCAATAACTAAATGAACCTGGTGTCAATGTTTGGGGTGGTATTTCAAGTTTTGGTGTTTTTGGACCATTTCTTTTTTTTTTTTTTTTTTATGGAACAGTCACAGGAGATAAGTATCTCGAAATTCTAATGAATCAAGTTGTTCTCCAGTTACAGCAACAGCCTAATTCAAATGACTTTTATTTCCAACAAGATGGGGCCCCTCAACATTATTCAAGAGTAGTTCGCGAGTATCTTGATGAAACATTTCCTAATAAATGGATTGGCCGAAGAGGCCCACTTGATTGGCTGGCACGTTCACCAGACTTGACCCCAATGGATTTTTTCTTTTGGGGAGTACTCAACGACAAAGTTTATAGTCAAAACCAAAAAGTGTCAGTGATTTGAAAAATTACATAAGAGATGCATTTCAAGAAATTAATACCCAAAGAGACTTGTGCAAAAATGTTTGTAGAAGCATAAGAGGCAGACTTCAAAGCTGTGCAAATTGTGATGGAAAACAGTTTGAGCACCTGCGTTGATAAAATTTAAGGGTTTTTGTATTATTGTTCAGAATAAAATTTAATTGTCAATGTTATGCTTGTGTTAGTAAATATAATTTTATATATAAATCAAAATAAATGTTGTTATTTTCTGTCCACCTACTTTTGGACTGCTCTGTATATACATAAATGCACACATAGGAATTGCAGTGCACAAATACACAGACACAAACATGCATTACACAAATGACTCATTTATCAGACGTATACATCATATGTACTGTGCATATATTATACACATGTACACAGGATAGAGGACTAGGCACCAGGCATCCTCAGTCTCATGCACTGGAGGCACAGGACCCTCACTAAGTTCTCCATGTGCAGCTTTATGCACAGCAGACTGCTCCTCTACCCCTCCAGTTTTCCAACTAGTAGATGTGCTGGAAAGTCAGGAGGGGGAGGTATAATGATTGTTGTGTGGTTGGTTAGGAGCAATGCTGCCGAATAGGGGGCAGGGGGATTACTATCTCTCTTCCTGTTGTAAGAACAAACCTGTGTACAGCAGAGTGGAGGTTTCTTCATCCTGGAGGCTTCTTCATCCTGGAGGCAGCAGTCTTCTGTGTTCTGCAGGAGGCTCAGGGGAGTATGCGGAGTCTGCACTGTGAAGATTGCAGCAGCCGGAGGCGGAGCAGAGCAGCCATGCGGCTCTCCTGGCTGTCGTGTAGCTCCTCTCCTGCGTGGAGAGGCGTACCTATTTGCCCTGTTGGGGGCAGAGCAAAGTACTGCAGTGCTCAGGCATCGGGAAAGGGCAGTGAGGCCCAGCGCCTGCGTACTGCAGGAATTTGCTCTGCCCTCAACAGGGCAGAGAAGTACGCCTGAAAAATGAGCGCGATGCCGGGGAGCCATGAAGCAAGCAGGAAGGCGGCATCGCAAGAAGATGGGATGCAGCAGACCAGGACCCGCGACACCCATCGGACTGGGCCGCCCCTGGATGAGTATAATAAACCTTATTTTTCTTATCTTTCAAGTCGGATCGGTGGCTTATCTACAGCATTATGGAATGCTGTAGATAAGCCCTGTAAGGCAGTAGCCGCATCTTATATCAGCCAAAAGTGGTGACAGGTTCGCTTTAAGTAGAACTGGAGGTTTGCCTTTTTTTTTCTTAGATGTTATGTACGTATATTTTTTTGTCAGAAAAATATACAAACTTTCTGCCATTTGCAGTGAACCAATGAGTTAAGAACAAGTTAAATAGCTCAACTCTAATCCTATAGAAAACTGGAAGTATACACCAAATATTGAAAAGAAAATTGCATCTTTATTTAGAAATCACATTAAAATAATAAATAACGGAAATGCATGTGCAAAAATGTACTGCTTTTCACAGGTAGAAAAAAAATATTTTAAATTGCTGCATAAAATGCTTATGTTAACAAATCAAAGTGTCATAATACTGAATATTTATATTTTTGAAAACTTTATATCACGTATTTAGTATACATGAAACATATCAAATGACACTTGGATAAGTAGCTGACCAATTCTTTCCAAAAATCAACATTCTAAATATTTAGCGCTTTCATATGATGCTGCTTATATTCAGACAGAGATCACTTAGTACCGCAGCAAGTGCTTAGTTCATACACTTAATACAACAGAAAGCGCTTAGTGCATAGTTATTTAATCTATATTAGATTTGAGAAATTCATCCTTTATACTACATTGTCTATTAATATACAGTTGATAACAAAGTGCAGGTATGCATAGCAGCACAACTTAGTAGAGCACACGTTATAATGAGAAAGTCACATGTAGGATAACGGTGGTCAGTAAACAAAGTAAACACAAATGTGTGAATACATAACCTGTGATGCAGATGAGATGCCCCAACGCGTGTTTCGTGTTAGCTTCTTCCTGTGGGATTTGTCTATGGGGGGTACCGATGATGGATGTATTTATAGTCCTATCTTAACAGTGGTGGCAGCGGTATGTAATGGCGCTCGCACCGATGTATGGGGAAGTGATGTCAGTGCAGGTCAGCGTTCCACGTCACTGATCCACGCCCCCCCATCCGACACATCTGGATAGGGGGGCGGAGCCAGTGACGCTGCGGACGCGTCACCATAAAGACTCATAGCCCGACAGGGAGCCTCACCGCAGAAGAGGGTGAGTGAAGGGTCGGGATCTCACATGACATACACAGGATTTAATGTCAGTCATGAATCCATGAAAAGACTACATCTTTTACCTGCATTCTATGAATACATAGTGCTACTGGCGTATCTATGGGAGATACAGTTGCGTTTCACAGTCCCTACCTGGTGACACGCAAGCACCTTCTCTTCCTGGAATGCATAACATCCTGTTCCACCCAGTGGAACGCATCGCGTCGGCACTTCCGGTCACTGACACACATGCATCACTTCCGGTAGCCCTCTGGCCCCGGAGCTCAGTGATTAACGTGCACACGCTGTTAGTATAAATAGGGGCCCGATACCCACTAATCACACCTTTCGGATAAGTGGTGGATATCGCGTCCTAGGACACATGCCCCCACTCTATTTTTGGTAAGTCCATGCACCATTAGGTTTTCACTACAACGTGGTATGGTCTTTTAGTTTCTAACTGTATCTCCCATAGATACGCCAGTAGCTGTATCCTGGCTTTCCAGGATAACAGCCATACCACTAATATTGGTAGGTGTACCTCTTTTAACACCTTATTGCACGATTACTATGTGGATCACTGGCCCTCAGTTTTACCCTCCGTTTACGGATTCTCCATTCTTGTGTATGTTTCAAATCACACACCTTACTACTATTCCATATAGGTAGGTCTATATCTCGCTTTTTGCCTCTCAACTTAGTATATGGTATTTTATACATATCAATAATATCTATTTCCCATACCAATTTTGTTGGATAAACTCACTGTACTACTCATTGACCCTATGCGACCCTTTTCTACATTCTGACTGAATTGTGAATACGGTACTTCTGTTATGTATTTTTGATTTTTTTCTATTAAATTTCACCACTTTATTTTGTTCTCATTATCATTGTTTTTATTGTAGTACACAGATGAAGGTCTTGAAAGACCGAAACGTTTGTTGTGACTACTGTATGTATTTCGCATCACATTAAATTTCCTCACTCCATCCACCAGAGTGTGCCAAGTTTTGTATATAATGCTTAAGGGTATTGAAACCTACCTAAGGCACCTCCACCACTGGCTGTTCTAGCGGTTTCTTTTTCTACAATCGATAATTTTCTACGCCAAGCACACCTCTTAAGGGTCATTTCCTCACTCACCTTTTCCTACAACCCAGAAGAGGCATCCAACATTATTGCCCTATCAAAAGTCCCTAGTGATTTCCTTAGGGTCCCCCCCAGTGAAACTCAGGGAAGGGACTTAGAGAGTGAGCTTCGCCATTACACTGACTTTGAGTTACATGGAGCCACTTTGACAGAATATCTGAAAGCACAAAGAATACCTCGTGGCTTACGGGTACCACTACGTCCTGGCCTGTTTAGTGAATCCACTGAGTTTTGCTCCAAATTTGAACTTAGTCTAAACAAATGTTCTTTTGATCTCATGGTTCTCACACTAGAACATCTACATAAAGAGATCTCATCTAGCCAGGAACGGATCAAGAACATTGAGAGCCAACTTTCGGCTACCAACTCCGCCGAGGACTTCAGCTCTTTAAAAACCAAAATCGATTCTAATATTACCCAACACCGCCGAGATATTGAACATAGGAAGAGGTAAGATTCCAGAGAGATCTAGAAGACTACGAATTGGACAGAGTATACAGATGGCGGGACAAGTGTACATCCAGGGAGTCTTCCATTAGACAAGGCTTCCGATCCTCAACAGAACTTCCTACATCAGGTTTGGACCACGAGAGGCCAGAAAGAAACTTCAATTCGGGTAATTTTTTAGGCCGTCAGAGGAGACCACAAAGAAGAAGAGGACCCGACGGTTACAGAAACATGTACTCCATACATGTACACGTTCACAGGTACTAACTCCATTGTGGTGAACATTTCCTATAAGTCCATAGGGATAGCTGAATATCAAGTTTTGAAAAAAGATATATCATTCTGCCCTAGCTATAGATACAACAATTTTCAATTGGAAATGGAACTCCAAAGATCTATAGACTACTACGACTGAAATTACATTTTGCGGACACAGACACAGGTATCACTCAACCCCCAAATACCACACAATCAAAATACCTAACGGCAGCAAGCCTTGGCTTGCACAACAAAAGTACATACAGACCACCACCAGGCTCACACGCCTTAGGGCCCCATCTCACATAGCAAGATCGCTACCGAGATGTCTGACACGTACCAGCGATCAGGCCCCTGCTGTGAATCGCTGGTCATGTCAGAAATGCCAGGACTTTTTTTTGATCGATGGTCTCCCGCTGGCAGGCACGCATCGCTGTGTGTGACAGGCAGGAGACCAGCGATCTCCTGGTAACCATGGTAAACATCGGGTTTCCAGGCGCGGGGCTATGCCTGGAAACCCGACGTATACCTTGGATACCAGCGCGCTGCTGCAGGGGAGCTGGTAACTAAGGTACACGTCGGGTTTCCAGGCACCGCGCAGCGCCTGGAAACCCGACGTGTACCTTGGTTACCAGCTGCCTGCATCAGTGCGCAGGTATCCAACGTACACTTGCGGGTAACTAGGCGACGTTACCCGCAGTGTCGCTGTCCTGATCGCTGTCTGAGCTGCCTGTTTAGCAGCTCAGCAGCAATCATGTAGCGACACACCAGCGATCCTGATCGTTGTCGGGATCGCTGGTGTGTCGCTATGTGAGACGGGGCCCTTAGAGACATTCATCCAGTTTGTGGATGCCTCATTCAAAAAATTGAGGAATATCACTGATAGAGGCAAACTACGTTATCCTTCCAATCTCATTTCACTTGATCGTCAAGCACTAAAATCCCTGCAAAAGGACAAAGATCTCATAATCAAGCCGGCGGACAAAGGAGGGGCCATTGTTGTTATGGGCAAATCTCTCTATATTCAGGAAGTCCATCGCCAACTAGATGATATCTCTACCTACACAAAACTATCTAACAATCCCACTAATCATACTCAGGCTCTGATCCGAATGACCCTAGAGAAATTTGTCGCTAATCGAGTACTTGATAATAAAACCTGTGAATTCCTCACTAAAAAACACCCCATAACGCCAGTATTCTATATACTACCGAAATACACAAAAATCTACAGAATCCACCAGGTAGACCGATAATAGCCTCTACCGATTCTATCTTATCTCCTATTTCCATATTATTTGAGAAAATTCTCACACCACTGGTTAAGCAAACCACATCGGTTCTCCTAGATACAGGAGCATTTCTCTCAATCATCAAATACATCAGTCCCGTGCCTATGAATACCTTATTTGTCTCCTTTGACGTTAAGGACTTGTACACATCCATTCCTCACACTAACGGCATACAATCCACACGGCGTCTTTTACCCATATCTACAATGGATCCCGACCAAATTGACTTCTGCTGCGAATTGCTCTCCATAGTCCTCACAAAATACTTTTTTCTCTTTGAAGATACGAATTATCTTCAGACAAAAGGCACAGCAATGGGCTCAAACGTCGTGCCCCCTTATGCAAATGTATATGTAGCCCATTACGAAGATTCTCTCATTTATACCAATGACCTCTTCCGCACCCAAGCCGTGGGGTGGAAGATGTACATTGACAATATATTCTGCATCTGGAAAGGTGATCTCGCCTCCTTGGAAAATTTCTTTCTTGTCCTCAAAATGTCTTGGCCAGGATTAAACTTCACCATGACTCACAATCCACACCAGATCAACTTTCTGGACACTCTGGTGATGAAGGACGACTCGGGTAACTTATCAACCGACTTATACTCCAAAACTACGGACCGTAACAGTTTATTACATTATGACAGTTTCCATCTGACCAAAATGAAAAATTCCATACCCAGCTCTTAACTCCATAGAGTGTACAGAATAGTTGCCAGTCCCCCCTTACTACAACAAATAATTTGGGAAATTAAATCTAAATTCCTCGCAAGTAGTTACCCCCCACAGATTCTACATGCAACCAATTCCTCAGCTAGAAATCAGAATAACAACATGACTGACCCGACCCCTTTCGTACACAACTACCACCCGTCAGCCTACATCACCCACAAGGCCATTCGTAAACATTGGCATATCCTCCAGCCAGCCCATCCCATCATCGATTATTTCAAAAATCCTTTTCTTCCCTGCTTCAGAAGAGCATGGAACATACGTGACACTTTAGTCAGGGCTGACATAGGCCCATCTCAGACATCCACCACACAACTCTTTTTATGTAAACCAAAGATGGGTACATTCCCCTGTTTAAACTGCAGCTAGTGCAGTAATGTCCTTAAAGTGGGCTCTATATATCACCCGCATACGGGCAAGAAATATACTGTTAATCAAGTCTTCACTTGTGATTCAACTTTTGTGGTGTACCTGATTAAGTGCCCATGCGGTCTCCTTTACGTGGGTGAAACCACCCAGTCGATTAAAGATAGGATCTCAAAGCGCAAATCAACCATAAGATGTATGAATCTTTTACTCCCTATGAGTCACAATGTATCTCAACTGAGATTCCAGGTAATTGAACATGTATTCCCCCCCGCCACGGAGGTGATCGTGTTTCAATACTTAAACGCAGGGAGGCATTTTGGATTCACAAACTCAATACACTAACTCCCAAAGGACTCAACAGGAATTATGATTTACAATCATTCATGTAATTGTATAGTATTTAACCCATGTTATGTTGCCATGCCTCTTTAGTGTGTCACATACAGTACAGACCAAAAGTTTGGACACACCTTCTCATTGAAAGATTCTTCTGTATTTTCATGACTATGAAAATTGTAGAATCACACTGAAGGCATCAAAACTATGAATTAACACATGTGGAATTATACATTACACTTTACAAAAAAGTGTGAAACAACTGAAAATGTCTTATATTCTAGGTTCTTCAAAGTAGCCACCTTTTGCTTTGTTTACTGCTTTGCACGCAGAAAAGGTGAACAGATGGACTCTACATGCCTAGTTCCCATCGTGAAGCATGGAGGAGGTGGTGTGATGGTGTGGGGGTGCTTTGCTGGTGACACTGTTGGGGATTATTCAAAATTGAAGCGGTGAGTGGTCCAGCTCACCCCAAACCATCTCGATTTGGTTCAGGTCTGGTGACTGTGGAGGCCAGGTTATCTGGCATAGCACCCCAACACTCTCCTTCTTGGTCAAATAGCCCTTACACAGCCTGGAGGTGTGTTTGGGGTCATTGCCCTGTTGAAAAATAAATGATGGTCCAACTAAACGCAAACCGGATGGAATAGCATGCTGCTGCAAGATGCTGTGGTAGCCATGCTGGTTCAGTATGCCTTCAATTTTGAATAAATCCCCAACAGTGTCACCAGCAAAGCACCCCCACACCATCACACCTCCTCCTCCATGCTTCACGGTGAGAACTAGGCATGTAGAGTCCATCCGTTCACCTTTTCTGCGTGCAAAGCAGTAATCAAAGCAAAAGGTGGCTACTTTGAAGAACCTAGAATATAAGACAATTCAGTTGTTTCACACTTTTTTTGTAAAGTGTAATGTATAATTCCACATGTGTTAATTCATAGTGTTTGATGCCTTCAGTGTGATTCTACAATTTCATAGTCATGATAAAATACCGAAGACTCTTTCAATGAGAAGGTGTGTCCAAACTTTTGGTCTGTACTGTATGTGACACACTAAAGAGGCATGGCAACATAACATTGGGTTAAATACAATACAATTACATGAATGATTGTAAATCATAATTCCTGTTGAGGGTCCTTTGGAGTTAGTGTATTGAGTTTGTGAATCCAAAATGCCCTCCTGCGTTTAATGTATTGAAACACGATCACCTCCGTGGCGGGGGGAAACATGTTCAATTACCAGGAATCTCAGTTGAGATACATTGTGACTCATATGGGTAAAAGGATTCATACATCTTATGGTTGATTTGCGCTTTGAGATCCTATCTTTAATCGACTGGGTGGTTTCACCCACGTACAAGGGACCGCATGGGCCACTTAATCCAGGTACACCACAAAAGTTGAATCACAAGTGAAGACTTGATTAACAGTATATTTCTTGCCCGTAGCGGGTGATATATAGAGCCCACTTTAAGGACATTACTGCACTAGCTGCAGTTTTAAACAGGGGAATGTACCCATCTTTGGTTTACATAAAAAGAGTTGTGTGGTGGATGTCTGAGATGGGCCTATGTCAGCCCTGACTAAAGTGTCACTAGTTTCATGCTCTTCTGAAGCAGGAAGAAAGGATTTTTGAAATAATCGATGATGGGATGGGCTGGCTGGAGGATATCCAATGTTTACGAATGGCCTTGTGGGTGATGTAGCTGACGGGTGGTAGTTTGTGTACGAAAGGGGTCGGGTCAGTCATGTTGTTATTCTGATTTCTAGCTGAGGAAATGGTTGCATGTAGAACTGTGGGGGGTAACTACTTGCGAGGAATTTAGATGTAATTTCCCAAATTATTGTTGTAGTAAGGGGGACTGGCAACTATTCTGTACACTCTATGGAGTTAAGAGCTGGTATGGAATTTTTCATTTTGGTCAGATGGAAACTGTCATAAGGATTAATAAACTGTTACGTGTCCGTAAGTTTTGGAGTATAAGTCGGTTGATAAGTTACCCGAGTCGTCCTTCATCACCAGAGTGTCCAGAAAGTTGATCTGGTGTGGATTGTGAGTCATGGTGAATTTATCCTGCCAAGACATTTTGAGGACAAGAAAGAAATTTCCAAGGAGCGAGATCACCTTTCCAGATGCAGAATATATTGTCAATGTACATCTTCCACCCCACGGCTTGGTGCGGAAGAGGTCATAGGTAAAAATGAGAGAATCTTCGTAATGGGCTACATATACATTTGCATAAGGGGCACGACGTTTGAGCCCATTGCTGTGCCTTTTGTCTGAAGAAATTCGAATCTTCAAAGAGAAAAAAGTATTTTGTGAGGACTATGGAGAGCAATCGCAGCAGAAGTCCATTTGGTTCGGATCCATTGTAGATATGGTAAAAGACCCGTGTGGATTGTATGCCGTAGATGTGAGGAATGGATGTTACAAGTCCTTAACGTCAAAGGAGACAAATAAGGTAATCATATGCACGGGACTGATGTATTGATGATTGAGAGAAATGCTCCTGTAACTAGAGAACCGATGTGTTTGCTTAACCATGGTGTGAGAATTTTCTCAAATAATATGGAAATAGAGATAAGAGTAGAATCGGTAGAGGCTATTATCGGTCTACCTGGGGATTCGTAGATTTTTGTGTATTTCGGTAGTATATAGAATATACTGGCGTTATGGGTGTTTTTTAGTGAGGAATTCACAGTTTTATTATCAAGTCTTACTCGATTAGCGACAAATTTCTCTAGGGTCATTCGGGATCAGAGCCTGAGTATGGATTTTGTGGGATTGTTAGATAGTTTTGTGTAGGTAGAGATAATCATCTAGTTGGCGATGGACTTCCCCGAATATAGAGAGATTTGCCCATGAACAACAATGGCCCCTCCTTTGTTCCGCCTGCGCTTGATTATAGATCTTTGTCCTTTTGCAGGGATTTTAGTGCTTGACGATCAAGTGAAATGAGATTGGAAGGATAACGTAGTTTTGCCTCTATCATGATATTCCTCAATTTTGAATGAGGTCATCCACAAACTGATGAATGTCTCTAAGGTGCCCCGTCTCACATAGCGACCCACCAGCGATCCCAAAAGACATAGACGTTTAGGATCGCTGGTGTGTCGCTACATGATTTCTGCTGAGCTGCAAAAAATCAGCTCAGACAGCGATCAGGACAAAACGACACTGTGCGGTACCCTCGCCTAGTTTCCCCCCAAGTGTACGTTGGATCCCCGCGCACTGATTCAGTGCAGCTGGTAACCCCAAAGGGACAGCGTCGGGTTTCCAGGCGCGCGCGGTTCCTGGAAACCCGACGTGTACCTTAGTTACCAAAACCCCCGCGCGCAGCGCGCTGGTAACCAAGGTAACGCGGTTTCCAGGCATAAGCCCCGGGGCCTGGAAACCCGTGTTTACCATTTGGGGTTTCCAGGAGATCGGCTGGCTCCAATGCCTTTACACACAGCGAAAGCTGCCTGCCAGCGGAAGACCATCCGATCAAAAAAAGTCCTTTCTTTCTGACGTATACCAGACGATTCACAGCAGGGGCCTGATCGCTGGTACGTGTCAGAACATCTCGGTAATCGATCTTGCAATGTGAGATGGTGCCGACTAAGGCCGTGTGATCCTGGGTGGAGCGGTCTGTAAGATACTTTGTTGTGCCAGACAAGGCTTGCTTGCCGTTAGGTATTTTGATTGTGTGGTATTTGGGGGTTGAGTGATACCTGTGTCTGTGTCCGCAAAATGTAATTTCAGTGCGTGCGTAGTCTATAGATCTTTGGGAGTCCAGTGCCAATGTGAAATTGGTTGTATTCATACTAGGGGAGCAAAGATTATATCTTTTTCAAACCTTGATATTCCAGCTAATCCCTATGGACTTTATAGGCAAATGTTTCACTTATCACAATGGAGTTGTAACCTGTGCACGTGATACATGTAGGGAGTACATGTTTTCTGTAACCGTCGGTCCTCGTTCTTTCTATGTGGTCTCCTCTGACGTCCTTAAAAAATTACCCGGAATAGAAGTTTCTTATTCTGGCCTCGGGGGTTCGGAGGTCCAAACCTGAAGCAGGAAGTTCTGTTGATGATCGGAAGCCTTGTCTAATGAAAGACCTCCCTGATGTACACGTTGTCCCGCCATCGTGTTAATACCTCTGTGCCAATTCGTAGTCGTCTAATCTCTCTGGATCCTACCCTCTCTATGTTCAATATCACGGCGGTGTTGGGTAAAATAAGAATCGGATTTTGGTTTTTTTAAAGAGCTCTGAAGTCCTCGGGGAGTTGTAGGCCGAAAGTTGGCTCTCAATGTTCTGATCCGTTCCTGGGGCAAGATGGAGATCTCTTTTATGTAGATGTTCTAGTGTGAGAAACCACCATGAGATCAACATAACATTTGTTTAATACTAAGTTCAAATGTGGAGCAAAACTCAGTGGATTCACTAAACAGAGAGCCAGGACGTCGTGGTACCCGTAAGCCACGAGGTATTCTTTTGTGCTTTCAGAATATACTGTCAAAGTGGCCCATGGTAACTCAAATTCGTGTAAATGGCGAAGCCTCACCTCTAAGAAAGATCCCTTCCCTGAGTTTCACAGGGGGGGGAAACCCCTAAGGAAATCACTCAAGGGACTTTTTGATAGGCAATAATGTTGGATTGCCTCTTCCTGGTTGTAGGAAAAGGTGTGTGAGGAAAGACCCCTTAAGAGGTGTGCTTGCGTAGTAAAATTATCGATTGTATAAAAGAACCGCTAGAAACAGCCAGTGGTTTGGGGAGGTGCCTTAGGAGGTTTCATACCCTTAAAGAGCATTATAATAGCAAAACTTGGCACAACTCGTTGTGGAGGAGTGAGAAAATATTACCTGTGAGGTGCGAAATACAAACAGTAAGTCACACCAACGTTTCGTTCTTTCAAGACCCGGGGGGGGGGGGGGGGGGGGGGGGGGGGGGGGGGGGGGGGGGGGGTGGGGTGGGGGGGGGGGGGGGGGGGGGGGGGGGTGGGTTCATCCGGTGTTAATACAATAAAAACATGATAATGAAGAAACAAATAAAGTGGTGAAAATTAATAGAAAAAATCAAAAAATACAATACAGAAGTACCGTATTCACCAATTCAGGTCAGATGTAGAAATAGGTCGCAATAGGGCAATGAGTAGTACAGTGGAGTTTATCCAACAAAATTGGTAAGGGAAATATATTTATTGATATGTAATAAAAATAACCATATACTAAGTTGAGAGGCAAAAAGCGAGATATAGACCTACCTATATTGAATATAGTAAGGTGTGGATTTGAAACATACACACGAAGGGAATCCGTAAAACGGAGGGAAAACTGAGGCCCCAGTGATCCACATAGTAATCGTAGCAATAAGGTTTAAAAGAGTGTACACCTAACCAATATTAGTGGTAAAGTCTGTTATCCTGGAAAGCCAGGATACAGTCTACTGCGAATCTATGGGGAGACTACAGTTAGAAACTAAAGACCATACACGTTGGTAGAGTGAAAACCTAATGGTGCATGGACTTTAACCAAACCTAGATGGGGCATGAGTCCTAGACGCGATAAATCCACCACATATCCGAAAGGTGTGATTAGTGGGTATCGAGCCCCTATTTATACTAACAGCGGGTGCAAACGTTAATCACCTTGAGCTCCGGGGCCAGAGGGCTACCGGAAGTGATGCATGTGTGTCAGTGACCGGAATTGCCGACTCGATGCCTTCCCCTGGGAGGGAACAGGATGATTATGCTTCCAGGAAAGAGAAGGTGCTTAGCGTGTCACCAGGTAGTGACTGTGAAACGCATCTGATATCCTCCCCTAGATACGCCAGTAGCACAATGTATTCATAAATGCAGGTAAAAGAGGTAGTGCTTTTCATGGATTCATGACTGACATTAAATCCTGTGTTATGTCCCATGTGAGATTCCCACCCTTCACTCACCCACTTCTGCGGTGAGGCGCCCTGTCTGGCAAAGTTATTCTTTATGGTGGACAGCGTCCGAAGCGCGACATGGCACGGCCCCCCCAATCCGGGGGGCTCACTGGGTCGATGGGGGGCTTGGATCAGTGACGAGGTACGCTGACCTGCACTGAACAACACTTTCCCCCTACATCGGTGGGCGAGCGCCATTAACATACGACTTGGCCGGGACCTACTGATCAGATAAGGGACGATAAATACATCCAACATCCGTACCCCCCCATAGACACATCCCACAGGGAAAGCAGCTACACGAAAACTGGGACAACGCGATGGGGCATCTCATCTGCATCACAGGTTTTAATGTATTACACACATATGTGGTTTTACTTTGTTTACTGACCACCGTTATCCTACAGTGACTTTCGTCAATATAACGCTGCTCAACTAAGAGTGGGGCTGCTATGCATACCTGCACTTTGTTTATCAACTGTATATATTAATAGACAATGTAGATAAAAGGATGAATTCGCAAATCAAAATAAATATTAAATAACTATGCACTAAGCCTTTCTGTTGGATTAAGTGTAATGAAGCGTAAGCACTTTGCTGCGGTACTCAGTGATCTCTGTCTGAATATAAGCAGCAAGCATATTAAAGCGCTAAATATTTAGAATGTTGATTTTTTGGAAAAGATATTGCGGTCCCTACTACCAGTGTCATTTGATAGGTTTCATGAAACTAAATACGTGATTATAAAGTTATTCAAAAACTAATAAATCGTCAGTATATGACACATTGATTGTTAACATAAGCATTTTATGCAGCAATTTAAAAATAGTTTTTTTCTACCTGAGAAAAGCAGTACATTTTTGCACGATGCATTCCGTTATTTAGATATTTTTAAATGTGTATTTCTAAATAAGATGCAGATTTTCTTTTCACTATTGGTGTATACTTCCAGTTTTTCATATAGGGATTATTGTTGATCTATTTTACTTTTTTTGTTCTTAACTCATTGGTTTCACGTGGGCAAATGGCGAAAGTTGTATTAATGTTTCTGACAAAAAAAATATACTGTACATAACACTAAGAAAAAAAAAGCAAACCTCCAGTTCTATCTTAAAGAAAGCGAACCTGTCACCACTTTGCTGATATAAGAAGCGGCTACTGCCTTACAGTCTTATCTACAGCATACCTAATGCAGTAGATAAGCCACCGGATCCGACTTGAAAGATAGAGAAAATAAGGTTTTATTATACTCATCCAGGGGCGGCCCAGTCCGATGGGGACGCTGGTTCCTGGTCTGCTGCATTCCCTATCTCTTGCGCTGCTCGACTGTCCCTGCGTGCTTCATGGCGCCCGTCGGCATCTCACGACTATAAGCAAATGCGCTCATTGTTTCTTTTCAGGCGTACTTCTCTGCCCAGTTGAGGCAGAGCAAATTCCCTCCTGCAGTACGCAGGCGCTGGGGCCTCACGGCCCTTGTCCCCGATGCCTGAGCACTGCAGTCTTTGCTCGCCCCCACAGGGCAAATAGGTACGCCTCTCCACGCAGGAGGAGAGCTACACACGACAGCCAGGATAGCCGCATTGCTGCTCTGCCCGCCTCCGGCAGCTGCAATCTTCACAGTGCAGACTCCGCATGACTCCCCTGAGCCTCCTCAGAACCAGGAAGACTGCTGCCTCCAGGATTAAGAAGCCTCCAGATGAAAGAAACCCTCCACTCTGCTGTTACACAGGATTGTTTGCTTACAACAGAAGAGAGATAGTAGTCCCCCCTGCCCCCTATTCGGCAAGCATTGCTCCTAACCAATCCACTCAAACAATCATATACCGTCCCCCCTCCCTGACTTTCCCAGCAACATCTAACTAGTTGACAACTGGAGGGGTAAGGAGCAGTCTGCTGTGCATAAAGCGCAACATGGATAACTTGTGAGGGTCCTGTGCCTCCATGCATGAGACTGAGGATGGCCTGGTGCCTAGTCCTCTATCCTGTGTACATGGTGTAAATAGAAAGCACAGTACATATGATTGTATACGCCTGATAAATGAGTCCATTTGTGTAATGCATGTTGTGTGATCTGTGTAATTGGCACTGCAAATTCCTATTGGTCATTTGATGTAAATACAGAGCAGCCAAAAGTAGGGTGACAGAAAAATAACAACATTTATTTTGATTTAATATACAATTATATTTACAAACACAAAGCAAAACATGACAATTAAATTATTATTCCTGAACAATAAGACAAAAAACCCTGAAATTTTATCAACGCAGTGCTCAAACTGTTTTCCAACACAATTTCACTGCTTGAGAAGTCTGCCGCTTATGATCTTCTACAAACATTTTTGCACCAAACTCTTAGGGTATTAATTCTTAGAATGCATCTCTTAATGTAATTTTTCAAAATTCACAGACCACTTTTTGTTTGACTAAAAACTTTGTCGTTGAGTACTCCCCAAAAGAAAAAATCCATTGGGGTCAAGTCTGGTGAACGGGCCCAGCCACTCAAGTGGCCTCTTCGGGCCATCCATTTATTAGGAAATGTTTTCTCATCAAGAAACTCGCGAACGTACTCTTGAATAATGTTGAGGGGCCCCATCTTGTTGGAAATAAAAGTCTTTTGAATTAGCTGTTGCCTGTATGACTGAAACAACTTGATTCATTAGAATTCGAGAACGTATTCTCCTGTGACTGTTCCATACAAATAAAAAAAAAAAAGAATTGGTCCAAAAACACCAAAACTTGAAATACCACCCCCCAAACATTTGACACCGTAGGTTCCTTTATTATTTGCGCCTAATGTCTTAAATGCCTGTTCTCATTATACAGGAAATCCAATTATGGTCCTGTTAATATGGCCAATAATTTAAAAGAACTTCATCACTCCTGCCACATAATGTTATCATTAAATATGGATTTTCATCATTTACGTTAAAGTATAGACCCACTAAAATGCAGCCGGCCTGTCTGGATCATCCCCAATAAACCATGAGAGTTTCGATGTGACGAAAAGCTTCTTCCGACCCATAGATTTCAGGAATCGCATGATGAAAGCTTCGTGAAGATTCCAATTCGAAAGAGACTTCCTGGTGGACCTTTTATTGGACTCTGACAAATGTTCACAACAATATGGTTTATTATTTTCTGTACAGGCTGTTTTGGGTCGACCAGTTTGGAGCATTAAGGATGAGCCAGTGGGCATCATATTTCTCAGCGAATGACGGTAAATGTTTGTCTCTTTGGAGCGTGATGTACCAAATGTTTCAATCAAAATTTGACTCTAACTGTGTGCCCCCTCACATTTTGAGATTTTCCAATACCCTAAAAACCATTTTCTTTGATCTGTATTTAATTAATTGCCAAGTTGGGGAGAGTTCTCTGTGTGGAAACTTGATCAGTGAAAGTGACATCAGTGCCCTTAGCAACCAATGTCACCTGGTTCTATTTTCCAAAGATCTGTGAAGGAATGAAAAGTGAAATCTGATTGGTTTGCTAAGGGCAACTGAGTCAGTTTTCACTTTACACCATGTTTGATAACTCCTCTCCCTTCACAAGCCGATTACACATCCTGTCCACCTACTTTTTGGACCACCCTGTATAAGGAATTAAAGCATGAATTTGTGTGGGTGAAATAGTCTGTGTATGGTTTGTGATGCAAATAAAAGTTGGGGGACCGGTGTCAAATAGCGAGGGACGCTATTATCCCCCCAGAACAAATAGACCAGCTGAAGTGCCTTGTGTTCACAGCAGACGCATGTGAGTTACAAGCAGCAGAAAAAAAAGTGAGCATGGACCAGTCAGGTTATTGGCCAAGGCCCTTATATCAGGTAAAAACCAGTCATGGGTTATTTATTTTTGGAGCCGTCTACAGATGGTATGTTTAGGGCGTGTCGCTCCACTCCAGGGCTGGTCTACCCACAGATTCCGGTTTAAACCCTGTAGGAATGGGGTTTTGGGTGTGTCCAGTGATTGGCTTGCAAGCAGACAGAGCAATCGGTCGGCGAGACACAACGTCCATTGTGTGAGGTAACAGGGCCAGCGGAGCAAAAGTTCTGGCAACCCCAGCCACTACGAGTGCATGTCGCTCACAGGGAACTATGGCAACCGTCCCCGGACTGTCTTGTTGAGTTTCCCCTGAGGGGTTTGCGAGTCCCGGAGGATACAGCGTTACTGGGTGCAAACTGTGATTGGGACCTTAAACCCGTTTTTGTTTTTGTGCACGTTGCTTGGGTCACTGCCTCAATCCCTGCACAGCCAAGAACAACCTCTCGCACAAGGTATTACACATTAAGTATTCTGCTTGCCGACATTTTTTGAACCAAACACGTTCTTGTGGCAGAAAAAAACCAATATTAAAACACACACCAGGCTTTAGCCTCATCTTTTTACTTGCTTCTCTGTCTGTCCTATTGCATTGGATAGCGTGAAAAACACTGAATAGAATTGACATGCGAAGATCTGACACTGCTGGCAGAAACTGCAAGGCAAAAAACTTAAGCAACAGTGGGCAGGGAGACTTCAGGAATATCATTCACATTAGTTGGTACTAAGAAATGCAGCAGTTGTTTTCTTGCAAAAAAACACAGGAAATACATAAAGAACCACTCCAGCCTTTTTTATTTTCACGCTGGAGTGGAGCTTTCAAAGTCTCCTGTCTGATTCCTTAACTTTCTGGCATCTTCCTGTAAATATCACTGGCTTCTCAAGTCCCGTGCTCCAGCTGTTGTTGCATGCGGTAATTTGTTCTTGTATGTGGTATTATTATTCGGTGACTAAGTGGTGGTAATATTTCATCTGGTCATAGTATGGCGGTATTTATCCCTTGTATAATGGTATTATCCAGTCACAGTGTAGTGGCCAATATGTGGTCTGGATCATGGGGGTGTGTGAAGGCTTTTGTCCATTGTAATGTGGTAAGATTCAGGTCACGTTGACGTGTAATGTCCGAGGTCATATGTGCTCTGGTCATTGGTGGTGGCAAGTATTTGTACTTGTAAGTGTATTAATTAGTCCTTGGTATACGAGATTAGAGTTGTGTATGGAGGTCACTTGTTCACGAGTCATATCAATAAGGGGGAAATTATTTACATTTACAATAAATTACTATGGATGTATCAACCCCTCCGTTCCTGTGATGTGTTTACACTGTAGCAAATATGCTCTTACAGAGGTTCTCTGGCAAAAACCAGATAATAATCGCTTACCCAAAGACACATTCACAGGGTGCCTTCAGTATTTGGTCAGAATTTTTACATCAATTTGGTGATCCTAAACCAGGGAGTGTGTGAAAAATGCAAAAGTTGTGGGACATGTTTTCTATTAGTACTTTTCCTCTGATTGTTTATTCCGCTCGCTGTATTTTGCTTGCAAAGAAATTATGTAAAATACTGAAATGTGAAACGTGGCCTGAACAATGCCAACTTATATTGATTGGGGGTCTGACTTCTTACCCCGACTGATCACCGTATGTGGAACTTTTACCCCTTAAGAACGGAAGACATGTGTGAACCTCGACCACTGATTCATATCATTCCCTCAGTTCTGCACGCTGCATTTTGGCATTCTCTGGAAACCCCAAAGAGCATAATGCAGCTGTGATATACCGGCACCTAACTCTGCATTTTCAAAATGGGGATAAAATTTCCCAATCTCAGAATCATTGCGGTTTCCAAATTGTTGGATTTTTTCCCAAGAGTGGGCAAGTGGGTCTGTGGCGTTAAAGGGGTGGGAGGCAAAGCCGAAGGTGGAGCCTGGGGGCCGGAGTCCTCAAAGGAAGCCCAAAATGTTGCCAGTATGGGCCCTGGAAATTCTTGGTGGCAGATCCTGCATATACCCTGCTCACAACGCACAGCCCCTTGGCTATGTAAACTGGCCAAGCGAGGAGGAACGCAGGGTGGTCATACCTAAAACAAAACAAAGTTTATCTTATTTTATACTTATACACTGTAAATTTGAAAATCTCTCATTTTTGCTAGTTCACAAAAATACCTAAATTGAATACAAATACATTTTACTAAGTAGTACCAAAATAGTTAAAGTTATTTCTGGAGCCGGAACAGGTTAGCCAGATATTAAAACTGAATGAAGCAATTATGGCAGAGAGAGAAAAAGGGACAAGCACTATAATGGTTGAAAACAATGGTGCTAGATGACCCCTGTTAGATACTACTGTCAGGAAGCAGACAGGCTGCCACAAAGACAAGGAAGAGAGGGGTAGAGCTCACCTGAACTTGCTCTAAGCCCTGGCAGGCAAGCTTTTTATTTCCATATGAGTATGGGATGTCTCTTTGTCTGCTGACTACTGACAGCCTAAGATTCCATAGAGCTTATTTTCCTCCCTGTAAACTGCCCATGCTTTTTAGGGATATTGAGTTTTTACACAAGCCATCTAGGAAAGTGGAATGAAAGCCCTGAAATCGCATGCTGCGTATGTTTTAACTTGCTTATACATTTACTGCAGATTCAACGTGTTTTTTTTCCAAAATTGCAGCATGTCAATTCTTTCAGTGTTTTGAAGTGTTTTTCATTCATTTAGATCAGAATGTAAGAAAAAAAACAAAAAAACAACGCACAAAATAAAAAGTACCCTGCTCACAAAAATAAAGGGAACACTAAAATCCCCACATCCTAGGTATCACTGAAGTAAGTCCAAGTTGCAAATATTTCTTCATTACATATAGTGGAGGATTCGGTGGGAACAATAAAAACATAAACATGATCAATGTACATCAAAATTAATATCCCAGGAGGGTCTGTATTTGAATGATACTCAAAATCAAAGTGGTAAAATCAATTACAGACTGATCTAGCTTCAGTGGAAATGCCACACGAGCAAGCAGTGTGTGTGGCATCCACGGACGTGTAGACCTCCCTGTAACACAGGGCAATTCTCCCTGATGAGGCGGCGGGATGTTCTTCAGAAGGTATCTCTTCCAGACCTGATTAAAAAGCAGTCAGTCAACTCCTGACAGTCCTGTGGTGCAATTTTATGGCGTTGGTGGATGAAACAGACCATGAGTCCCAATGTGCGCGATTTGGATTCAGGTCTGGGAAACAGCAAGGCCAGTCCATGAGCATCATTGCTTTCCTCATGCAGGAACGGCTAACGACACTTCAGCCACAATAGCCTAGCATTGGCCATACATCAAAGAACCAAAGTCCCACTCAACCTGCATAAGGGATCTCACGGGTTTTTGAAGAATCTCATCCAGGTACCTAATGGGCAGTCAGGGTACCACAGCTAGCACATGGATGGCTGTGCGGCCTTCCAAAAGAATTCTTCCGCACACCATTACTGACCCATTGCCAAACACTCATGCTGGAGATAGATTGCAAGCAGGCAGAACGTTGTGCAACGTTAGCAACTTCCAGACTCTGTCACATGTGCTCAGTGTGAAACCTGCTCTCCATCCGAGAAGAGAACAGGGTGCCAATGTCAATCTGCCAAACATGGTGTTCTCTGACAAATGCAACTGCCTACTTGCACGTTGTGGGGCTGTAAGCACAACACACCCACTGCAGACGTCGTTGCCGCTCGATCTCACCATCATAGGAGTCTGTTTCTGACAGTTTGAGCGACTCACGATAGATGTTAGTGGCCTGGTGGCGGTCATTTTGCAGTTGCTTCTGGCACAAGCTCCTCCTGTTTTCTCCTATGCACCAACGGAGGAGGTAGCGATCCTGGTGTTGGTTGTAGCCCCCTACAGCACCTAACTGGTATAACTGGCCTCTCCATCCTGGTATCTTGCTCTCATGCTCTATGGACAGATGTACTGACAGAACACAACTACCTTTACTGCCACTGATTCATTGATGTACGCATCCTGGATGAACTGACCTACTTGAGCAACTTCTGTTGGCTGTAGACACTACCTCATCAACTGTACAGTACTCTAGGGGTGAGAGCAATGATCAAATGCAAAATTTGACCAAAAACAGCCAAAAAAAGATGAGAATAGAGAAATGGGCTGTGGGTCACCACTTGCAAGGACCACTCCTTTATTACATAGGGTGTCCTGCTAATTGCCCGGATCATTGTACCTGTTGTCTGTCCATTTTGCACAACACAGGAGAAAGTGATTTATAATGGTGTGCGATTGTTACTAGGAGAGGTAAATTTCCCAGAAGTTTAATATACTTGGAAGTTACGAGGTGTGTGTTCCCTTATTAATTTTTTTGAGCAGTGTATATGTTACCCAACATGGACGCAAGCTAAAAGGAAGACGTGACAACATCCTGCAGATGGTTGAAACAAGTGATGTGACAAAGCCGTACTGTCAAAAATTTATGCAGGTTTTGAAGAACTGCTGCAAAGGAAGAATACGTTTAAAAACATAGAAGTGGGTTTATTTTGTTAATAAATGAAATGAAAAATAAGATGTTAACTGATTGAACAATTGAGAAATCTAAAAATCAAATCAATATTTGGTTAGACCATCTCCCCCATCAAAAATCACACCAAAAGCCCCAAAACTTTTAATAGGAAAACTTGCCAGTTTTCTAATGGAAATACACAGGTAATTGTTTCCAAAGATCCAGCGCAGATCCTTCTTATCTGTCTAAGTAAATCAAAGACAGACTCGATGTTGGGATCAGAGCTATGAAGCCATATCATCACTCCCCGGACTCCTTGTTTTCTTTATGATAAGAGATTTACTTCATGTCATTGCGGCTGTATGATGTAGTCGCTGACCGATGCAAAATACATTATTGTGAAGCCAGTTCAAAAAAGTTTCCTGATGACACTACCTGATATAAAAAATCATCTACCTGCATTTCTCAGTATTGAAAACATTTATTCATACTGACCAGATCTCAAAACTTAATTGCTGAAATGTATAAACATATTTTGAGCTAATCAGTCCTAGAGCTCCTGCAGGTAGTTATTCTGTTTCCCCCAGTTCCAATGTTTTTGTACCCAGTTTTAAGGCCAATGGCCTTGTTTCCATGTGCAAAAATATTGTTTTTAAAGCACAATTCTTAAATGATGACCATTCATGGGACAGACTTTTCCCACTGCAGATGCGTGAGGCTGGGTCCCAATTGGTTGCTGCCAGTTGTAACAGCGGATGACATTGTATTTGAAATTAGAAAATACCACGGGAAGAAAGCATGGAGTATCTCAAATCTATCGCAGCCAATTTCCATTGGGCCCAATGTGTCCTATGTTTTATATTTATTCATCATGTAATGCCATTAAGAAGGCCATCGAACTGGCTTCGGAAGCAGGCCACAATCCAAACATACAGCCAATGTCATTAAGAACTATCTTCATCAGCGGAATGAACTAGCAAGCATTTCCAGAAAAAATTACGGTATATATCCCACAAAGTCATGAATCTTAACATCAAGATAGAAGTTGTGCTCAAGCCTACATCCACAGAAGATCTGTGGTTTGCTCTCCAGATGTTGGGGGGCAATAACTTTCCTGCAGAGGCGTTTTTACACAACTTGGGTATCCAATTTTTGTCTGGTTATAGATTGCATATAATGCATTTGCAGAGGCCCTGGGGTGTCCAAACAGCTGAACACATCAAAGTGACACAATTTGGAAAACTACATTTATTTACAACATTATCCTGTATTCTTATGGTCACTAGGCACCATTATTCATCTAGAACCCACTTATATTATTAATTCGTTTTTTCCCTTTCCCCAAATTTTTTTTTCCCCCCTTTTAAGGAAATTTTTTTTCCCCCCCAAAAAAATTTTTTAAAAAAATTTTTAAAAAATTTTTCCCCCCCAAAATTTTTAAAAATTTGGGGGGAAAAAAAGGGTTCCCTTTAACCCCCTTTTGGGGGGTTTTTTTAAAAAAAAAAAGGAAAAAATTTTTTTTCCCCCCCCCCGGGGAAAGGCCTTTTTTTTTTTCAAAAACCCCAAAAAAGGGTTTTTCAAACCCCAAAAAAACCCAAGGGGTTTTTTTTAAACTTTTTTTTTTTTTTTTAAAAAATTGGAAAAAACCCCAAATTCCCCCCTTTTCAAAAAAGGGGGGCCCCCCCCAAAAAAATTTTTTTTTTTGGGGGGGGGAAATTTTTTTAAATTTTTCCCTTTTTTTTTTTTTTTTTTTAAAAATTTTTAAACCCTTTAAAACCGGGCCAAAAAACCCCCAAAAAACCCCAAAAAAAAAATTTTTTTTTTCCCCCTTTTTCCCCCTTTTTTCCCCCCTTTTTTTAAAATTTTTTTTTTAACCGGGCCCTTTTTTCCCCCCCCCCTTTTTTTTGGGGAAAAAATTTTAAAAAAATTTTTTTTTAAAAAAAAAACCCCCAAGGGTTTAAATTTTTAAATTTTTTTTTTTTAAAAAAAGGGGAAAACCCTTTTTTTAAAAAATTTTTTTTTTCCCCCCCCTTTTTTTACCCTTGGTTTTTTTTTTTTTTTTTTTTTTTAAAAAAAAACCTTCCCCCCCCCCCCCAAAAAAATTTTTTGGGCCCTTTTTCCCCTTTTAAAAATTTTTTCCCCAAAAGGGGAAAAAAAAACCCCCCCTTTTTTTTTTTAAAAAAAAAAAGGGGGAAAAAAGGGTTTTTAAAAAAAATTTTTTTGGGGGGGGTTTTTTAAACCCCTTTTTTCCCTTTTTAAAAAAAAATTTTTTTCCCCCCCCAAAACTTTTTCCCCCCCTTTTTTTTAAAAAAAAATTTTTTTTTTTGGTTCCCCCCCTTTTCCCTTTTAACCGCAAATTTTTCCCCCTTTTTCCCAAATTTTTTTTTTTAAAAAGGAACCTGGAAAATAAAAAAATTTTTTTTTTCCCCCCCCTTTTTTTCCCCCAAAAACCCAAAAAAAAAAAGGGGGGGAAAAAACCAAATTTAAAAACCCCAAAAAAAAATTTTTTTTAAAAAAAAAATTTTTTGGGTTTTTCCCTTTTTTCCCGGGTAAAAAAACCCCCCCCCCCCCCCAATTTTTTTTTAAAAACCCCTGGGAAAAAGTTTTTTTACCTAAATAAAAGGAAATTTTTTTTTTCCCCCCCCTTTTCCCTTTTTAAAAGGGGGGGAAAAAAACCCCCGGGTTTTTTTTTTAAAAAAAAAAGGGGTTCCCCCGGGCCCCCCCCCCCAAAAGGGAAAAAAAAAAAACCCCCTTTTTAAAAAAAAAAAAATTTTTGGAAAAAATTTTTTTAAAAAATTTTTTAAAAATTTTTTTCCCCTTTTTTTAAAAAAAATTTTTTTTTTTTTTTTCCCCCCCCCCTTTTTTTTTTCCCCCTTCCCCGTTTTTTAAAAAAATTTTTTTTTTCCCCCCGGGGGCCCCCCAAAAAAAAGGGGTTTTTAATTTAAACCCCCCCCCTTTAAACCCCCCCCCGGGGGCCCCCCATTTTTTGGGGCCCCTTTTTGGGGGGGTTTGGGCCCCCAAAATTTTTTTTTGGCCCCCTTTTTGGGGTTTTTTCCCCCCCGGGCCCCCCCCCCCGTAAAAAAACCCCCTTGCCCCCCCCTTTCCCCCCCCGGGGGCCCCCTTTTTTTTGGGGTTTTTTTTTAAAAAAATTTTTCCCCAAAAAAAATTTTTTCCCCCCCAAAAACCTTTTTTGGGTTTTAAAAAAATTTAAAACCCAAAAAAGGGGAAACCCTTTTTTAAAAAAACCCCCCTTTTTTTTTTTTTTTTCCCCCGGGAAAAAAATTCCCCTTTTTTTAAAGGGGGGCCCCCCCAAACCCCCGGGGGGGTTTTTTAAAGGGGGGGGGCCCCCCCCCTTTTTTGGGGTTTTGCCCCCTTTTTAAGGGCCCCCGGGAAAGGGAAATTTTTTAAATTCCCCATACCCCAAAAACCCCCCGGGTTTTTCCCCCCGGGTTTTTTTTTCCCCCCCGGGGGGGAAAAAATTTTCCCCCCCCAACCCTTTCCCGTGGGTTGGAAAAAAAAAAAAAAAAATTTTTTTTTTTTGGGGAAATTTTTTAAAAAACCCCCAAAAAACCCCCCCAAAAAATTTTTCCCCAAAAACCCCCCAAAATTTTCCCTTTTTTTTAAAAATTTTTAAAAAAAGGGGGAAGGGGGTTTGGTTCCCTTTTCCCTTCCCAGGTTTAAAAAAACCCCTTAAAGGGTTTAAATTTTTTCCCCCCCGGGGGGGGGGGGGGGAAAATTTTTTTTTAAAAGGGGTTTTAATTTTTTTTTAAAAATTTTTGGGGGGGGGGGAAAAAATTTGCCCCCAAACCCCCCCCCCCCCTTTTTTTTTTTGGGGGTTTTTTTTTTGGGGGGCCCCTTAAAATTTTTTTGGGGAAAAAACCCCCCCTTTTTTTCCCCCGGAAAAATTTTTTTTTCCCCCAAAGAAAATTTTTTTAAAAAGGGCCCCCGGGTTTTAAAAAGGGGCCCCCGGGGTTTTCCAAAAAA
>JARQOD010000004.1:73680605-73762367 GCA_033576555.1 Oophaga sylvatica | reverse complement strand
TCCTTCCAGGCTAGATTACGTGGCAGGGACACGGGAATGGGGTTACGCTGGCGCCTACCTTGTACCATCAACAGTACCTCCAGGTAGAGGGGATTATTAGGACCCCAGCTTAGGGTCAGCATAGACCCCGGGTCCCCCCTGTATGCGAGACAGCGGACACCCTGCTTTTTCTCCCACGGTCTTGGGCGCCTTTGTTCGGGGTCATGGGTCCCGACATTAAAGTCATGACATGCACTATTCTATTTTAAAGAGGGGTACCACTGCCCCGTGAATTTAACATAGCCCCGGAGACTTTTTGGGAAAGGGGCAGGGGCTGCGGGGAACCTGCCAGGAGGGGGTAATATATGTGAATCACCTGCCCCCGGGCCCCACCGCTGCGTCCCGCTGTGTCCTCCCCCTCTAGCTGTAAATTTTTCGGGTAAAGGGGCGCTGACGTAGTTATGCGCGCAGCCCCCTTTTCCCTGAGCTTCACTTCCGGGGGACCCGAAGACAACGGCATGCACGGGGGCCAGGACGGGGTGAATTTGCAGGTCCGGGGCCTGAGCCCGGTGCACCGGCACCTGTCCCCAATAGGGGCCCCGGTGTCCCCGCTGCCGGACCCGGCACCTGGCCCCCAGCGCGGAGGTGAGTATGTTTTTTTTTTTTTTTTTTTTTTCATTTGCGCGACAGCATGGGGGACCTATACTATCAATTACAAGGAAAAGGGGGGGAAGCAGAAAATAGCCCCAGCTCCCCGGGCCCTCAGCAGTAGTCCAAAATTTTTCACATCAGCATAGTCCAGAATCCTATGCGCAGGGAGCCCCTTGATTAGAGGCGTTGGCTGCAGCAAAACATGTAGAAAAAAATCTCCGCGCAAAAATGGATAAAAAAATTCAATTTTTATTGATAAAATTTAAATCCAAATTTATAGAAAAAAGAGACATATAAGTGGGTCCCTGGGGCTAAACCCACCTTTCGACCTGCAGGTTTAGTCATGGTTTACACAATGCCCTATACGCAGACTTTAAAAACGATATAACATTTGGGAACACAGGGGAAAATAACACAAATTGGGAACACAAGGAACACCCTGAGAAAATTAACCCTTAAGGAAAAAAAAGGATAGGCGAAATAAAAACTGTATAATGATACACAAAACCACAAATATAAACATATATAACATATACTTATAGATAATTTGCCAGATGAAAAAATATTTGAAAGAAACCAAATTAATTAGGACTAACGAAAAATCATGAAAAAAAAAAAAAAAATTTTTTTCCAAAAACCCTGAATATACCTGGAAAAAATATATCAATCTAATTGCAATATTAAATCTAACCGTTTGTTCAAGCCTAATGGTACTCGTGTATTAAGTTTGAAGATCCAAAATGATTCACGATTTAATAATTTTTTCCTGAAATCTCCTCCTCTAGTGGATTTGAAAACCTTCTCTATTGCTGTAACTATAAGGCTGTTAGTATTGCCAGCATGAATTAATTTGCAGTGACTAGACACTGCTGATATATTGTAACTATTTTCATTAGTGGCTTCTGATAAATGTTTCCTAATCCTTTTCTTAAGAGATCCAATTGTGCAGCCTACATATTGCAATTTGCATGAAACACATTCAATCACATAAATTACACCTTCCGAGTTACAATTTAAATAAGACTGGATGGGATACAATATGTTAGTAACAGCAGATATAAATCTAGTAGTTTTTTTGCACATAATTACAGACTTTACAAGGATGATGTCCACATTTATAAAAACCTTTGTATGTCAGCCAAGTACTTTTTTTAGCACACCTTTCACTGCTTGTAAAAAGGCTAGGAGATAAAATATCCCCAAGAGAATGCGCTTTTTTGGCCACATATCGAATCTGGCTGTTGTTCAGAATGGAAGCGAGTTTAATATCATTGTGAAGTATAGGAACATATTTTTCACAATATCAACAATTTTATTATATTGTGGACTATATGTTGTAGAAAAATTAATTATGCAGCGGTCACTGGTATTTTGGATAGCGCTTTTGCATTTTTTATTTCTTTTGTTGGTATTTTTTCTGCTAACTGAATTCCCTGTCAGCATAGAATTTGATAAAGGTTCCTGCAAAAGATTGTTTCTTTCAATTTGTCCCACTATATTATTAGCTTTTGTTAACATCCAATTAGCATATCCTCTATCCCTAAGTCTCAGAAGCGCATGATCTGCTTCTTTCTGAAAAATCACAGGTGAACTACAATTTCTTTTCAATCTTATCAATTCCCCCAATGGTATATTTTTAATTACATGCTTCGGATGACAAGAACCAGCTTGTAAAATCGAATTAGTATCTGTAGGTTTTCTATAAGGAGAAATAAAGACTTTCTGAGTATCAGAATTGACAGACAAGGTAACATCCAGATAATTAACAGATGATTTTGATGTAGTGACTGTGAATAATAAATTGAAATCATTCCCATTAATGTAATTGACAAAATCAGCGATTGCTGTGGTGTCTTCTTTCCAAATGAGGATCAGGTCATCAATATAGCTACCATATAATTGTATATTATGAGAGAAAGGATTATTATCGCAAAAAATGTATTTCTCCTCCCATACTGCCACTGTGATGTTAGCCAAAGCTGGGAACATTTACCTCCTATACTAACACCTTGTTGTTGTAAAAAGAAAAATCCATCAAAAGAAAAATAATTGTGGGTTAGGAGAAATGAGACTGCATCGATAATAAATGTTTGTATCTCTTGTTTGTATGTGCTATATCTCTCCAAAAAATATTGTAAACTAGATAGAATAATACGATGGGTATGGAGGGATATAAACCCACAACATCACAGGTGATCCATAAATATTCTGATGACCAATCATAACCATCTAATGCTGAAATAATCATTTTGGTGTCTCTAATATATCCTGGAAGATTAATCACTAGGGGCTGCAAATAATGATCTACCCACTCTCCTAATTTCTCTGTAAGAGAGCCAATTCCGGAAATTATCGCTCTGAATGGAGGGGGAAACATATTCTTGTGTATTTTGGGGAATGCGTGATAAATGGGGATTACTGGATATTTTACATATATATAAACAAAATTTTTTTGTGAAATAGCCCCCATCGCTAGACCATCATTCAACAATTTAGATAATATACTTTGAAATTTTAAAGTTGGATCCCCAGGAAGACGCATATACGTAGCAGAATCATTTAGTATGCGCAAATTTTCTGAATGATAAAGTCCTGCGTTTAGAATGACAACTCCTCCCCCTTTATCTGCTTGTCTCACTAGAATATCAGCATTGTCATTAAGATCTTTCATAGCTAATCTTTCCTCTGCAGTTAAATTGTCACATACAGTATTCGTAGATTGATCAAGTTGTACTAAATCTTTCTCTATTAGTTCCTGGAAAGTATCCAGAACAGAGGGTCTAGATTGTATTGGATAGAATAATGAATTAGACATATGAAAAAAATCATTCAAGGTACTGTCTTTAAGTACAGAGTAAGATTGCAAATCTCTTAGTGTGGAATAGCCCCTAAGATCATCAAAAGAAAAATTACCAAAGGGAAAAACCTCATGTGAAGTAGTCACAGATTCAGAGGTTAACAAATTGTGAGAGGAATCAGGCTGATATCAAAATGACATTTCAATGTCAGATTTCTGGCCAATTTGTTAACGTCCAGAAGAGTCCGGTAAATATCAAATTTTTTCACTGGGCTAAATCCTAAGCCTTTACTGAGAAGACTAAGATGAGCTTCAGATAAATTATAACTAGAAAGATTAACAACTGGACATTTTAGTATCTCCTCCTGTGTCTGAACTGATAGTTTATTGTTCTTGTGCTTCCTCCCCGCTCTTCTCCTTCGTTTTTATCCATTTTTGCGCTGGAGATTTTTTTCTACATACTATCATATGGCATAATACATGGGCAGGGTGACCAGAAAAATGCCCAAAAGAAAAATGCCTACAGGAAAAATGCCCACAGGAAAAATGCCCACAGAAAAAAAACCCACAGTCATGAATGCCCACAGGAAATTTGCCCACATGGAAATTTGCCCACACGGAAATTTGCCCACACGGAAATTTGCCCACACGGAAATTTGCCCACACGGAAATTTGCCCACACGGAAATTTGCCCACACAGAAAATTGCACACAGGAAAAATGCCCACACAGAAAATTGCACACAGGAAAAATGCCCACACAGAAAATTGCACACAGGAAAAATGCCCACAGTTATGATTGCCCATAGGAAAATTGCCCACAAGGAAAAGAAAATTGCACACATGGCCAAAATAACAGTTTATTAAAAATGTATAATAACAATAACTCCATTTAATTAAACATTCATTGCACATCTGCAAGGTTGACATTAACAATAACTCCATTTAATTATGACATTAACAATAACTCCATTTAATTAAACATTCATTGCACACCTGCAAGGTTGACATTTTACTGCAAATTAGCCAATCCCATATGGAAAATTGGCCACATGGGAGATTGCCCACATTCTTCACTCTTGCTTTCTACATCCGAGGGTGCACCTATAATGAGCCGAGGTGAATCGCTCGCCTCAGGCGGCACCACCTGGTGGAGAGGAGAATGCGTCACAGCAGAGAGATACTGGGCCACATGTCTGCCTCAACATGCTGTTCTCTCCCCTGCACCAGGAGTTTCGGGCACAGGTCAGAGCAGGCCTAGTGAAGGGGTGGTTGAAGCAAGCAGGCGTGAGAGGGGAGGGGCTTGCGCTGCATCCAGCTGCTCAGTTCCCCAGGCCCCAGCATCCTGCTGCCATGACAGTCGGAGCGGAAACAGCTGTACAGCGACTGTGTCCTGGATGGCGTCAGGTTGCCAGGCCTGGGACTTGTGGGCGGTCAGCTGCAGCCTGCGTGAAAACCGAGACAGCAGCCTTCCAGCCTGTGCAGAGAGGACCCCGGGAGCGCTGGGAGCAGGTAAGTACGGGCTGAAGAGCTATTTGGCGATAATACCCCTTTAAAAATGCATAGTAACAATAACTCTATTTTATTATACAATCATTGCACACCTGCAAAGTAGCCATTTTACTGCAAATTAGCCAATCTCCTTAAGTACTTAAGTTTATCTTGAACCTGGGGGTAGTCCTCTACAGAGGTGGCAACTGTCTGATACAGTGCCTCATAATTCCTCTTTTTTATCTCAAGGCGACCTGCCTGTGCATTAGCCAGTGTTAATTTGTGGCAAGCCAGGTCCCTCTGCAATCCATCAAAAAGAAACCACAAGCTGGGATGACTGCAGTGGAACAAGGAGTTAAGTGCATTGTGAAATCCCTCACGACAGTTTGTCATTTTGGTGACTGTTCCAGGGCTGCTTCATAATGATTCCATATTCGTATAGGAAATTGTGGATCTCTACCAGCTGCACCCTCAATATATGTAGAAAAAAAGTATGTGAGAACTTCATTATAGCAGTCTTCATCTGGGAATGTGGCAGCAAGCTGATCAAAAACACACCTCACATCTTCTATTGGCACAAAGGCCAGTGCAGCAAGAGACTTCAGTGTCATTTTTTGCGTCGATAATACTTTCATATTCTGTCTTCAAACCATCATTTTTTATTTTTCTAATGAGGCTCTGACACAGATGGAAATAACAACCTTTGACCTCAGCATGTGGAAAGGCAACCCTGACTGCAGTTATACAAGCCTTCTCAAAATCAACTAAAACCTTTTGAGGTACCAGATTTGGAATCAACAGCTTCATTATTTCAAACATTCTCTTATACGTCCTCATATCCTTTGTTTGTAGTAAAATGTACAAACATGGTGGATATGAGTTACCCACCTTGGCATGCCAAGTGTACAGTTGGTAAAACATTTTGGGCACTTTATCAACAGTGCCATCTCCATAGATGGTATTTTTGTTCAGTTCCAGCATAAGATCTCTATCGCCTAAAACTAGAATTCTATTTCTATCATCCTTTCCGGAATCATGAAGGAGCAGTTGACTGTACTTTTCCGGAATATCAAACTTGATAGTTTTGGGGTTAGGCAAATTACCATCTGTTCTATGATGGACAAGGCTTCTCGCAAGAGATGATTGTCTTGGCATATGAGCCAAGACATCATTACTCAACCCAGACAACACCTTTCCCATCACATTGCGAGGAGTAGCATTTACAGCTCTCATGTCTTCTCTCAATTTGCTTCTGGCAACATTTGCTACCGCTTTTTGAGGGCAGGAGTCATGACAATGTTCTGTTGGTTCTTGAACTACGTTAACATCTTTTGTTTTGATAATTGAATGGCATTTTATAGAGCGATGCAGCCTACATCTCCAAGTCACCACTGCATTGATAGTGCGAAATGCCAGATAGTCAAACCCCAAGTAATTCAGAACTTTGTTGTTTCTCTGGTTACTTGAAAACTCCATTGTTTGCACTACAAGAAGAAATAGAATAGTTTAGATAAACTAAAAATATACTTTTAGGGTGAAAACACACGGGTGTTTTGAAAATCGCATAATCTTTGAAAATATATTATATATTTTTTTATTTGCAAACCAAATATTTTGCATTGTGAATAAAAAGATAGGAAAAAAATGTAGGGATGAGTGATCTGATCATGTGAACATCGGCAATTTTACCGATTGTCACATCATGGTTATTGACAGCTCCGATTCCGATGAAGGTGATCCAAACCAGAGCTGACAGGGAAGCTTAGCTTACCTGATTCGGCTACCTCTGGTCTTCCCCGAGTCTTCCTGCTGCAGGACCTGTGATGACGCAAGTGATGACATGCGTCACATGATCGCGTACACCATGAAAGGTCTGCAGTAACATGGAAGGGGAATCTCTGGACTCCCCATCCACGTTACTGCAGTTCTTCCTGCACTTTTTCTTTGCGCAATTCGCATTGTGTGTTTTGTACATACTTTTTTTAAACTCACCCATTGACTTCAATAGGAAAATCAGTCCGCAATTTATGTGGACCGTGAAAAAGAACGGACATGTCATCAGTGCTATCTACCACCACAGATGATAATAATAATAATAATAATCTTTATTTATATAGCGCCATCATATTCCGCAGCGCTTTACAGTTTAACAGTTTCAAAACATAAGTCATAAGTAACAACGTTAACAATACAATAATTAAAGCAAAATAAGCCGCCCCTGCTCGTGAGAGCTTACAATCTACAATAAGGTGGGGGAGATACAAATTACAGGTGTGTATATACAATGGTGCATTTACAATGATGGTCCAGCCATCTTGAGGGAGTGAGGGATGGATGGAGATAGTGAATGGGCTACACACACACACACTTACACATAGAATGACTTTGATTAGTGAATGTGATAGGCCGCTCTGAACAAATGTGTTTTGAGGGAGCGCCTGAAACCATGCAAATTGTTGATAGTCCTAATTTTTTGGGTAGAGCATTCCAGAGGATTGGCGCAGCGCGGGAGAAGTCTTGGAGTCGGGAGTGGGAGGTACGCATTAGTGCAGAGGTTAGTTGAAAGTCGTTTGCAGAGCGCAGCAGTCGGTTAGGCCGATAGATAGAAATGAGTGAAGAGATGTAGGGGGTGCTGCACTGTGGAGAGCTTTGTGGTGAGAACAAGTACTTTGAATTGGATCCTATAATGAATGGGCAGCCAGTGTAAGGACTGGCGAAGAGCGGACGCGTCCGAGTACCGATTAGCCAGATGGATGACCCTGGCTGCTGCATTAAGGATGGACTGGAGAGGGGATAGTCGAGTAATGGATAGTAGTCCAGGCGGGAGTGGATCAGTGCTACAATGAGAGTTTTTGTTTCCATGGTGAGAAAAGGGCGGATTCTAGAGATGTTCTTTAGATGTAGGCGGCAAGAGCGGGCAAGAGATTGTATATGGGAGGTGAAGGAGAGATTGGTGTCAAACATAACACCCAGACAGCAAGCCTGCTGCAGGGGTGTTATTATGGTGCTGCCCACGGAGAGGGAAATGTCAAATTTAGGGATGTTAGTAGACGGCGGGAGCAGAGGAAGTTCAGTTTTGGAGAGGTTGAGTTTCAGATAGAGAGCGGACATGATGTTGGAGACTGCGGACAGACAGTCGGTGGCGTTCTGTAGTACAGCGGGGGTAAGGTCAGAGGATGACGTGTATAGTTGTGTGTCATCAGCATAAAGATGGTACTGAAAGCCAAATCTGCTGATGGTCTGTCCAACTGGGGCCGTGTAGAGAGAGAAGAGAAGGGAGCCAAGGACTGAGCCCTGAGGTACCCCAACAGCGAGAGGAAGAGGAGATGACGTGGAGCCAGAGAGCAAAACACTGAAGGAGCGGTCAGAAAGATAGGAAGAGAACCAGGAGAGAGCAGTGTCCTTAATGCCTAGTGACTGGAGCCTGAAACTGTCTGAGGGTTAATGGCTTGTAGATTTCTGAATGTGTGGTGGGTAGGAGTGCGCTGGGGTGGTCGAGGATTTGTGAGCATGAAGGAGAGAATGTTGTGGTCAGAGAGTGGAAGCGGTGAGTTATTTAGGTGGGAGACTGAACAGAGCCGGACAAAGACCAGGTCAAGGGTGTTACCGTCCTTGTGTTTCTCAGAGGTTGAAAGCCGTGAGAGGCCAAGAGAAGTGGTTAGTGATAGAAGCTGAGATGCAGATGTGGAAGTAGGGCTGTTAATGGGGATGTTGAAGTCTCCAAGGATAAGGGTTGGTAGTTCTGAAGACATGAAGTGCGGCAGCCAGGCTGAGAAGTGGCAAGGAACCGGGTGGGTGAGCCTGGGGCCGCTATATGACCGCTACTCTGAGGGAGAGGGGACGAAAGAGCCTGATGGTGTGGACCTCAAAAGAAGGGAATGAGAGTGATGGAATTGGGGGATGACCTGGAAAGTGCATTGTGGGGACAGGAGTATGCCGACTCCACCACCATGTCTGTTTGCGGGTCTCGGGAATGGGAGAACTGGAAGCCACCATAAGAAATGTCAGCAGGGGAGACAGTGTCAGACTCCCGAATCCAAGTTTCAGTGAGGGCCAACAGATTAAGAGAGTTGTTCAGAGAGTAGTTGTGCAGGAAGGGAAGCTTGTTACATACAGACCGTGGATTCCAGAGGGCACAATTAAAAGAAGATGAGGGAGTGCAAGTAATATTAATAAGATTATTATGGTTTCAAAATGAGGTAGGGTAGGGGTTGAGGTTGGGGGATGGTGGCACAGGATTGGGGGAGATGTCCCCTGAAATCAGTAGGAGTAAGAAGAAGATAAAGAGCAAGTAGTTGTTGGAATTGTAAGTAGGTTTTTCTGCGATGTGTTTGGGCAAGATGGGCTGAGTTTTTTCAAGAAGGTAAGGAGTGCATGGGAGCTGTACAGTCATGGCCAAAAGTTTTGAGAATGACACAAATATTATATTTTCACATGATATGCTGCCCTCTGGTTTTTATGTGTGTTTGACAGATGTTTTTATCACAGACAAAAATATAATAATTGCAAACATATGAGTAACAAAAGATTATATTGACAGTTAGAATGAGTTAATGCAGCAAGTCAATATTTGCAGTGTTGACCCTTCTTCTTCAGGACCTCTGCAATTCTCCCTGGCATGCTCTCAATCAACTTCTGGACCAAATCCTGACTGATAGCAGTCCATTCTTGCACAATCTATGCTTTCATTTTGTCAGAATTTTTAGGTTTTTGTTTGTCCACCCGTCTCTTGATGATTGACCACAAGTTCTCAATGGGATTAAGATCTGGGGAGTTTCCAGGCCATGGACCCAAAATCTCTATGTTTTGTTCCCTGAGCCATTTAGTTATCACCTTTGCTTTATGGCAAGGTGCTCCATCATGCTGGAAAAGGCATTGTTGATCGCCAAACTGCTCTTGGAGGGTTGGGAGAAGTTGCTCTTGGAGGACATTCTGGTACCATTCTTTATTCATGGCTGTGTTTTTAGGCAAGACTGTGAGAGAGCCGATTCCCTTGGCTGAGAAGCAACCCCACACATGAATGGTTTCAGGATGCTTAACAGTTGGCATGAGACAAGACTGGTGGTAGCGCTCACCTTGTCTTCTCCGAATGAGGCGTTTTCCTGATGTCCAAAACAATCGAAAAGGGGATTCATCAGAGAAAATAACTTTACCCCAGTCCTCAGCAGTCCACTGCCTGTACCTTTTGCAGAATATCAGTCTGTCCATGATGTTTTTTCTGGAGAGAAGTGGCTTCTTTGCTGCCCTCCTTGAGACCAGGCCTTTCTCCAAGAGTCTCCGCCTCACAGTGCGTGCAGATGCACTCACACCTGCCTGCTGCCATTCCTGAGCAAGCTCTGCACTGCTGGTAGCCCGATCCCGCAGCTGAAACACTTTTAAGAGACGGTTCTGGCGCTTGCTGGTCTTTCTTGGGCGCCCTGAAGCCTTTTTGGCAACAATGGAACCTCTCTCCTTGAAGTTCTTGATGATGTGATAGATTGTTGACTGAGGTGCAATCTTTCTAGCTGCGATACTCTTCCCTGTTAGGCCATTTTTGTGCATTGCAATGATGACTGCACGTATTTCTTTAGAGATAACCATGGTTAACAGAAGAGAAACAATGATGCCAAGCACCAGCCTCCTTTTAAAGTGTCCAGTGGTGTCATTCTTACTTAATCATGACAGATTGATCTCAAGCCATGTCCTCATCAACACCCACACCTGTGTTAATGGAGTAATCACTGAAAAGAGGTTAGCTGTTCCTTTTAAGGCAGGGCTGCAATGATGTTGAAATGTGTTTTGGGGGATAAAGTTCATTTTCTAGCCAAATATTGACTTTGCAAGTAATTGCTGTTAAGCTGATCACTCTTTATAACATTCTGGAGTATATGCAAATTGCCATTAGAAAAAGTGAAGCAGTAGACTTTGTAAAAATTAATATTTGTGTCATTCTCAAAACTTTTGGCCATGACTGTACATGGGAGAGGGAAGTATAGAGGGGCTGATGTGTATGAGTCGTGCTGGAGGGGGGATGGGGCAGTGAATGTGGATGGCAAGGGAACACAGGAGGATAGAAATAAAGTACATGGTTAAAAGGGGAAGAAAAGTGTGAGTTACCTGACTCCTGCCCTGATTAATTGCCATGGATAACTTCCGTTCACAGGATGCTTATCTTCTGTGATGCTTTGCTTATGGGATGCTTGGGCCCCACACTGCGTGCGCCCCTTAGAATGCTACTATATATATATATATATATATATATATAATATATAATATATATAGCCCACACTACAGTGACAGGAGAGAGGGATTGTGGGAGCTGGTTTGGGATAATTTGGCAGCTGGGGCCAGCACACCAGGTAGTGGTTAGATGATCAAAGGCACTAGACCGAGATTACAATTTTACCCTACACCGTATACAGCTGTCCGCTTCTGATACAGTACTGTATATCTGCTCTTTGTATTACGGTCAAATCCATACTCAGGGAGCATCTGTGTGTGACTCTGGAAATATATACGGAGATTTAAATTTTCCCCTATGCCATATACAGCTGTACGCTCCTCATACAGTACCATATATCTGCTGGTATTTTTGGTACCTTTTCCCAAACATGAGGAAGTATGGTGGAAGAGGCCATGGTCGTGGGGGGGCCAGCTGGGAATGATTATGGTGGTTCATCTGCTGGTAGTGCCAAAAGCCCAATAGCACCTAAGGCAGGATGTGTTGAGCCTGCGTCATCGTCTGGCTCCAGAAGGCCTGGAAGGCTCCCTTTTCTGGGAGTAGGTAAACCGCTTTTAAAGCCAGAGCATCAGGAACAGGTTTTAGCTTACATTGCCGAAACAGCCTCCAGCTCGATTACCTCCTCTTCTGAAGTTTCAAAAAATGCAAGCACTGAGTCGTCAGTGCAGGCTCCTGGTCAGGAACGACACCTTTCCTTGTGTCTTTCACCCCCACTAAAAGTGAAGGATGCGGCAGACCTCACTTCAGATTACTCCATGGAGCTCTTTTCACATACCATGCCTGGATTATCAAGTCAAATCCTGAATTCCCCAGTCCAAGATGAATATGACATGGAGTGCACTGATGCACAGCCACTGCTATCTGATTCTGCTGGTACATTCACCCAGAGCACTACATTGCCCTCGCAGTCTACTGAGCCAGAATCTGACCCTGAAGAAACTCAGGTGCCCCTTCCCACATACGATACCACCTTACACGGTGACACAGAGGAAGGTGCAGATGAAATTGAAGAGGAGGTGATGGATGACCCTGTTGTTGACCCGGATTGGCATCCATTGGGGGAAGAGAGTGCCGCTAGCAATAGCTCAGAAGAGGAGGAGGATCCGCGGCAGGCATCAACATCGCAGCTGCGGTTATCTGGCAGGCCCGTAGCAGTTCCATAACATGTTAAAAAAACAAAGAGTTGTAGGACAGCTTGGCCAGATGGTAAAATTAGCACAGCGTGCAAGCCCTGAAAATTTATCACATAGTAGGAAGAGTGCAGTGTGATACTTTTTTAACCAAAATCCTATTGATGAGGCAAAGGTTATCTGTAAGAAGTGCGGAAGGACCTTTAGCCGAGGGAAAAAATCTCCGAAAATTGAATACCAGTTGCATGCTTAGACATTTAAGCACCATGCACTTGCAAGCGTGGACGGACTACAAAACCTCACTGGCTTTGAACGCCTACATTGCCAAACTGATCTCATTAGAGATGATGCCCTTCCGTTTGGTTGAAAGCGCAGCGTTCCGAGAGCTCATGGCTTACGCTGTCCCACACTATGACCTACCCAGTCGGCACTTCCACCTGCCCTGCCCTCCACCTGCATGTGAAAGACCGCATTGTCCATGCACTCAAACAATCAGTGAGTGGAAAGGTGCACCTCACAACAGATGCATGGGCCAGTAGGCATGGCCAGGGCCGTTGCGTGTCCATCACTGTGCACTGGGTTAATGTGGTGGATGCGGGGTCCACGGGACAGCGGCGGTGGGACAGTGCTGTCTAGCCCACGGTATAGGCAACAGTTGTCTGTAGGCGTTCGACCCTCCTCCTCATCCAGAAGCAAAAGCTTGTCGACAGAGCGCATTCGCACGAGCACTCCATCCGCAGCTGCCAGTGTTGCACTCGAGGTGTCCCACTATCGATCAGCTAGTGGTAAGCGTCAGCAGGCTGTTTTAAAGATGATGTCTTTGGGCGACAACAGACACACCGCAGAGGTACTGGCCGACTACTTGCAGCGAGAAACTGAGTCATGGCTGGGCAGTCTACATCTTGAGCCAGGCAAGGTAGTCAGTGATAACAGCCGTAATTTTGTGGCGGCCATAGCCCTGGCAATACTCATACACATACCTTGCCTGGCTCACACCTTGAACCTAGTGGTGCATTGCTTCATAAATAATTATCTGGAGTTACCAGCCCTGCTCTATAAGGTGCGAAGACTGTGCTCGCACATCCGTCGCTCGCCCGTAGACTCCAGTCGTATGCAGAGGCTGCAGCCATCGCGCCACCTCCCCAAGCACCGCCTAATCATAGACGTTGCAACAAGGTGGAACTCCACCATGCACATGGTTGAGAGGCTGTGCGAACAGAGGAAGGCTGTAATGCATTTGTGGGAGGATCCACGGGCAGGCAGTTTGAGGGCGGACATGGAGTTGTCGGGTGTGCAGTGGTCAAAGCTGAAAGACCTCTGTAAAGTCCTTCAGTGTTTTGAGGAATGCACACGGCTGGTAAGCACAGATGACGCCATCATAAGCATGAGCAACCCACTTATTCATCTACTCATGCAAACTTTGACGCACATTAAGGATCAGGCGTCTGCAGCGGAGGAGGAGGAGGGAAGCCTTGATGACAGTCAGGCATTGTCTGTTCAGGGAACTGTCCTGGACGAGGTGGAGAACGAAGAGGAGGAGGATGAGGCGGATGATTATTTTGGGGAGGATGATGCTTCTCAGGGGGCAAGAGAAAATGTTGGCTTGCCAAGGTCAGGTACAGGGTTTGTGCGTGAATGGAGGGATGTGGATTTGGCAGAAAGTGCTCCTCCACCCACCACTGGCAGTGCATCATTGACACCTGGAACATTGGCCCACATGTGTGATTATGTCTTGCGGATCCTAAAAAGGGACCCCCGCATTGCCAAAATTATGAAGGATGACGACTACTGGTTGGCCAGCATCCTTGATCCACGCTATAAAGGCAAATTACAGAACATCATTCCACAGGAGAACCTAGAGCTAATATTGGCGAACAAACAAGCAACTCTGGTAAACCATTTGTTAGAGGCATTCCCAGCACACAGCAGCGGTGCAGATTGTACCACGAGCCGTACTGGGCGAAATGGAAGAGGTATTCGTGGTGCACACAGCCGAAGTGTCGTTGGAGACAGGGGTTTCATGACCATGTTGTGATCTGATTTCTCGAGTAACGCTCACACGACTGGTAATACTGAATCGATTGCAACAGAAATGAGACAACAGTTGTCAACTATGGTTCAAAATGACCTCTCCTCCCCTATCGATGTTTCTCCCTCACAGTTCATTCCCCTTTGACTACTGGGCCTGTAAACTGGACACCTGGCCTGAATTGGCACAATATGCCTTACAGGAGCTCGCTTGCCCTGCTGGTAGTGTGCTCTCAGAAAGAGTCATCAGTGCTGCTGGATCAATCCAGACAGAAAGAAGGACCCGGCTGTCGACCCAAAATGTAGGTGAGCTCACCTTCATTAAAATGAACCATGCCTGGGTTTCAAAGGATTTTGTACCACCTTCCCTTGTTGACACATAGGTTGCCAGCAAAATGGCTCGCTTTGTCCTTCTCTTCCTCCGACTTCTCCAATTCCTCCATTTGCAGCTGCTGAACGTCCAGCCTACATTCATGGCCAAAAGTTTTGAGAATGACACAAATATTATATTTTCACATGATCTGCTGCCCTCTGGTTTTTGTGTGTGTTTGACAGATGTTTTTTATCACAGACAGAAATATAATTGCAAACATATGAGTAACAAAAGCTTATATTAACAGTTAGAATTAGTTAATTCAGCAAGTCAATATTTGCAGTGTTGACCCTTCTTCTTCAGGACCTCTGCAATTCTCCCTGGCATGCTCTCAATCAACTTCTGGACCAAATCCTGACTGATAGCAGTCCATTCTTGCACAATAAGTGCTTTCATTTTATCAGAATTTTTATGTTTTTGATTGTCCACCTGTCTCTTGATGATTGACCACAAGTTCTCAATGGGATTAAGATCTGGGGAGTTTCCAGGCCATGGACCCAAAAGCTCTATGTTTTGTTCCCTGAGCCATTTAGTTATCACCTTTGCTTTATGGCAAGGTGCTCCATCATGCTGGAAAAGGCATTGTTGATCGCCAAACTGCTCTTGGAGGGTTGGGAGAAGTTGCTCTTGGAGGACATTCTGGTACCATTCTTTATTCATGGCTGTGTTTTTAGGCAAGACTGTGAGAGAGCCGATTCCCTTGGCTGAGAAGCAACCCCACACATGAATGGTTTCAGGATGCTTAACAGTTGGCATGAGACAAGACTGGTGGTAGCGCTCACCTTGTCTTCTCCGAATGAGGCGTTTTCCTGATGTCCCAAACAATCGAAAAGGGGATTCATCAGAGAAAATAACTTTACCCCAGTCCTCAGCAGTCCACTGCCTGTACCTTTTGCAGAATATCAGTCTGTCCATGATGTTTTTTCTGGAGAGAAGTGGCTACTTTGCTGCCCTCCTTGAGACCAGGCCTTGGTTCAAGAGTCTCCGCCTCACAGTGCGTGCAGATGCACTCACACCTGCCTGCTGCCATTCCTGAGCAAGCTCTGCACTGCTGGTAGCCCGATCCCGCAGCTGAAACACTTTTAAGAGACGGTCCTGGCGCTTACTGGTGTTTCTTGGGCGCCCTGGAGCCTTTTTGGCAACAATGGAACCTCTCTCCTTGAAATTCTTGATGATGCGATAGATTGTTGACTGAGGTGTAATCTTTCTAGCTGCGATACTCTTCCCTGTTAGGCCATTTTTGTGCATTGCAATGATGACTGCACGTGTTTCTTTAGAGATAACCATGGTTAACAGAAGAGAAACAATGATGCCAAGCACCAGCCTCCTTTTAAAGTGTCCAGTGGTGTCATTCTTACTTAATCATGACAGATTGATCTCCAGCCATGTCCTCATCAACACCCACACCTGTGTTAATGGAGCAATCACTGAAAAGAGGTTAGCTGTTCCTTTTAAGGCAGGGCTGCAATGATGTTGAAATGTGTTTTGGGGGATAAAGTTCATTTTCTAGCCAAATATTGACTTTGCAAGTAATTGCTGTTAAGCTGATCACTCTTTATAACATTCTGGAGTATACGCAAATTGCCATTAGAAAAAGTGAAGCAGTAGACTTTGTAAAAATTAATATTTGTGTCATTCTCAAAACTTTTGTCCATGACTGTAGACCTCAACATATGCCACTTTTTCCACCTCCCTAACTGGGCTGCCCCCCCCCCCAGAGCCGGCGTAAGCACGTGGCGTACCCGTGCAAGTGCCGGGCCCTGAGCAGGTGGGGGGGCACACTCGCCGTCAGAGACACTGGCGTACTATGAGAGGCCCTGTGCCAATTCCCGGCGCCCACGAGTGTGCCCCCCTGCTTGCTCAGGGTCCCAGCACTTGCAATACTTACCTCTCCCTGCTCCACCCCTGTGACATCTTCCGCGTTTCCTGACAGTGACATTCAGGTCAGAGAGCGCAATGATGTCACATCTGTGCGACCTCTGCCTGAACAGTCAAAGTGCAGAGAGCTGGAAGATGGCGACGCTGAGGAGTCCAGAGTAGAGGAGTGCCCAGCGAGGAGAGGTATTTCATTTTTTTAATGTTTGGAGCAATATATGGGGAGTATTATACACTGGAGAATTATATATGGGGCCCATCATACACTTGAGCATCATAGATAGGGCCCATTTTACACTGGAGCATCATCCATGGGGCACATCATATACTGGAGCATCATATTGGGCCCATTATATATGGCGCATCATATGGGGCACATTATATATAGAGCATCACATGGAGCCCATTATATATGGATCATTATATGGGGTTCATCATACACTGGAGCATCATATATGGGGCCCATCATATACTAGAACATCATATGGGGTTCATTATTTATGGGGCATCATATAGGGCCCTTTATATATGGAGCACATATGGGACCTATTCTGTATATAGCATTATATGGAGCCCATTCTGTATGGAGCAATATATGGAGCTCATCATTCTGTATAGAGCAATATATGGGGCTCATTATTCTGTATGGCGCACTATGTGGTGCCCATAATACTGTATGGAGGACTATACTGTCCTTTTTTTGAGCTATGGTAGAATTTAAAATAGATATCTGTTGTGAATGGGTTTGAGATGAGTTCTGAGCAGAGGCTCCCTCTGGTGGTTACAAGTGGTGCTAGTGAAGATTGTGAGGACTGGGAATCAGGTGTTACTGACTGGTCTTATATAAGGGAGTCATTCTCCCATCAGGGTTGCCGGTGATCAATTGTTCTGGTCTGAATCCTTCATTCCAGTTTCCCTTGTAGCCTGCTGTGTCGTGTCTGCATCTCCTGCTAACAGATAAGACTTTCTCTTCTTTTGTGTTTGTACTATATTTTTGCATTTTGTCCTGCACTTCTGTGGGGGCCTTCAGGGTCCCCTCCGGGGGCTTTTGCCCTCTCAGTTTAGTTCAGCCACTGAGTTTTGTACTTTTGCTTTTTCCAGTTTTTTCAGTGGCTGCTGTTTTGATTTTGTTACACCAGAGAACTAATTTAGGTGGTAGAGGTCGTGTGATCTCAGGTGATTTTGAAATTAGTAGAGTTGGTGCTTTTCAGGGTTTTCTGGGATTGCAGTAAGTACCCTTCCTATCCTTTTCTATTTAGATAGTTTGGGCCCCAGCGTTTGCTCATACTATTTTCTTTCTGTGTCAGTATTTCCTCTTGTCTAACCGCCATTACATGTTTGGGGGCTTTCTATTGTCTTTGGGGTTCTGCTCCGGGGCAGATAGCTTTCCTATTTCTATCTTTAGGTGTAGTTAGTTTCTCAGGCTGTGACGAGGCGTCTAGGACCAACGTAGGAACGCTCCACGGCTGCCTCTAGTTGTGGTGGTTAGTCAGGGTACTGCAATCTCATAGATTCCAACTGCTCTGGTGTATTGCCTTTTTACCTGCACTCCTCAGCTACCGAAACATAACAGTATCACCGGCCAAAAAATTGAAAATTGTATGGTACTCACAGAAGGGAAAAATTATTGTGAAAGAAAAAAGGTTGTCAGAATTGTCAGAGATATTTTTCTGTTTGTTGCATTTTTTTTTTTTCCCTCTGTATCTCTGGGTGCTGGGGAGGATCTTTTCTCCCAATGGAGTTTGCACAGTTGTCTGGCCATGTGGATCAGCTTGCCACTGAGGTTCAGAGTATTGCTGCACATCTTGCTGGGTTGCCTGTTGTGGAACCTAGGATCCCCATGCCAGATTTGTTTTTAGGGGATCGAGCTAAGTTTCAGAATTTCAAAAATAATTGTAAATTGTTTTTTGCCTTAAAATCTAAGTCCTCAGGAAACGCAGCGCAGCAGGTTCAAATTATCATCTCTCTCCTGCGCGGCGATCCTCAGGATTGGGCTTTTTCCCTGATACCTGGGGATCCTGTTTTGAGTGATGTTGATGCGTTTTTCCAGGCTTTGGGGTTATTGTACGATGAGCCTAATGTCACTGATCAAGCTGAAAAAGCCTTGTTGGCATTAAATCAGGGGCTTGATGACGCTGAGTTATACTGTCAGAGATTCCGTAGGTGGGCAGTCCTGACCAAATGGAATGACGACGCTTTGGCGGCCCTTTTCCGGAAGGGTCTGTCAGATAATGTAAAGGATGTTATGGTGGGATTCCCTGTCCCCTCTGGTCTCAATGATTCTATGTCATTAGCGATTCAAATTGACAGACGTTTGCGTGAGCGGAGAAGTATGCGTGGAATGGTGTTGCCTTGTGAACCAGCTTCTGAACCCATGCAGTGTGATAGAGTGGTGTCTGGGGCACAGCGTCATGAGTTTCGAAAGCGCAATGGGTTATGTTTCTACTGTGGTGATGCCTCTCATGCTATTTCAGTCTGCCCTAAGCGGGGAAGACGTTTTGCACGCTCAGTTGTCTTGGGTAGTGTTCAGACTAAGTTTTTATTAACTGTCACTCTGATATGCTCTCTGTCCTCATTTTCTGCTCAGGCTTTCGTTGATTCTGGAGCAGCTATTAACCTGATGGATTATGATTTTGCTAAACGTTGTGGGTTTCCCTTGATACCCCTACAGAAGTCTATTCCCCTACTGGGGATCGATTCTACCCCTTTGGCTGAGAATAAACCCCAGTTTTCTACTCAGGTGATAATGAGGGTTGAACCTGATCACCTGGAGTGCTGCAAATTTTTGGTTCTATATAATCTGCATGACATTATCGTGCTGGGTTTCCCTTGGTTACAGTCTCATAATCCTGTTTTGGATTGGAAATCTGTGTCTGTAACCAGTTGGGGCTGCCAATGTGTTAATACCAACACTCCTGTTTTTTCTGCCTCCCCCCAGGCTCAGGATGTTCCTGACTTTTTGATTGATTTTTCTGATGTGTTTAGCGAAAGTAAATCTGCATCCTTGCCTCCCCATAGGAGCTATGACTGCGCTATTGAATTAGTGCCGGGTAGTAAATTCCCTAAAGTTCGCCTTTTTAACTTGTCTGTACCTGAACATGACGCTATGCGGTCTTATATCAAGGAATCATTGGAGAAGGGTCATATCAGACCATCCTCTTCACCCTTAGGTGCCGTGTTTTTCTTTGTGGCCAAAAAAGATGGTTCATTAAGGCCGTGTATTGATTATCGTCTCTTGAACAATATTACTGTGAAATATCAATACCCGTTACCCTTGATTTCTGACCTGTTTTCCAGGGTGAAAAACGCTACTTGGTTTACCAAGCTTGACCTCAGGGGGGCGTATAACCTTATTCGCATTAAGCACGGGGATGAATGGAAGACGGCATTCAATACCCCTGAAGGGCATTTTGAGTACCTAGTGATGCCCTTTGGGCTCACTAATGCTCCTTCCGTCTTCCAGTCCTTCATGAATGACATTTTCAGGGATTTTGTGGACAAATTTCTGATTGTTTATTTGGATGATATCTTGATTTTTTCTAATGACTGGGACTCTCATGTGAAACATGTTCGAACTGTATTCCAGATTTTGAGAGAGAATGCTCTGTACGTGAAGGGATCAAAGTGTCTTTTTGGCGTACAGAGGATCTAATTTCTGGGATTCATTTTGTCCCCATCTGTTATTGAAATGGACCGGTCAAGGTTCAGGCCATCTGTGATTGGGTCCAACCTACTTCATTAAAGGCTCTTCAGAGATTTTTGGGTTTTGCCAATTTTTATCGTAAATTTATTGGTAATTTCTCGGTTATTGTTAAACCATTAACTGATTTGACCAGAAAGGGTTCTGATGTGGTGAATTGGCCTCCTGAGGCGGTCTCTGCATTTCAGGAACTTAAGCAGAGATTCACTTCTGCTCCTGTTCTACGGCAGCCTGATGTTTCTCTGCCATTTCAGGTGGAGGTTGATGCCTCTGAAATTGGGGCAGGTGCCGTTTTGTCCCAAAAAGATCCAGAGACCTCTAAAAGTAACCCTTGTGCCTTTTTCTCTCGAAAATTTTCTCCTACTGAACGTAATTATGACGTGGGTAATCGGGAGTTATTGGCCATGAAGTGGGCTTTTGAAGAGTGGAGACATTGGCTGGAGGGAGCCAAACATCAGGTGGTGGTCCTTACGGACCATAAGAATCTGGTCTATCTGGAATCTGCCAAGCGACTCAATCCTAGACAGGCCAGGTGGGCCTTGTTTTTCACACGTTTTAATTTTGTGGTTTCCTTTCTTCCTGGCACTAAGAATGTTAAGGCGGATGCCCTCTCGAGGAGTTTCCTTGCGGACTCTCCTGAGTTATCTGATCCTTCTGTTATTTTGAAAGAGGGTGTAGTTCTTTCCGCCATCTCGCCCAATTTGAGACTTGCTCTGGAGGGGTGTCAGGAGGATAGGCCCGAGCGCTGCCCTGTTGGAAAATTGTTTGTCCCGGACCAATGGAAAAAGAGTGTGATGTCTGAGATTCATTGTTCCGCATTGGCTGGGCATCCCGGAATTTTTGGTACCAGAGACTTGGTTAGTCGGTCCTTTTGGTGGCCTACCTTGTCTCGTGATGTCAGGGAATTTGTGCAGTCCTGCGGGACTTGCTCTCGCTCCAAGCCTTGCTCTCGCTCTAGTGGTTTGTTGATGCCATTGCCTGTGCCCAAGAGACCATGGACCCATATCTCTATGGATTTCATTTCTGATCTTCCTGTTTCTCAGAGAATGACCACCATCTGGGTAATTTGTGATAGGTTTTCCAAAATGATACATCTTGTGCCATTACCTAAGTTGCCTTCCTCCTCTGAATTGGTGCCGTTGTTCCTTCAGCACGTGGTTCGTTTACACGGCATTCCTGAGAACATTGTGTCTGACAGAGGAGTCCAGTTTGTTTCCAGATTTTGGAGGACTTTTTGTTCTAAACTGGGTGTTCAATTGTCTTTCTCCTGGCATTTCATCCTCAGACCAATGGTCAAACTGAGAGAACAAACCAGACATTGGAGACTTATCTAAGATGCTTTGTGTCTGCTGATCAGGATGACTGGGTCTCTTTTTTGACCTTTGACTGAGTTTGCTCTTAATAATAGGGCTAGCTCTGCCACTTTGATGTCTCTGTTTTTCTGTAATTCTGGGTTTCACCCTCGATTTTCTTCAGGACAGACGGAGGCTTCTGTCTGTCCAGGTGTTGACTCTGTTGTGGAGCGTATGCAACAGATTTGGGACCAGGTAGTGGAGAGGTTGTCCCTCTCTCAGGAGAAGGCCCAGCGGTTTGCTAACCGGCATAGGACTGATGGTCCTCGGTTTAAAGTGGGGGACTTGGTCTGGTTGTCCTCAAAGAATATTCCTATGAGAGTAGCATCTCCTAAATTTAAGCCTAGGTTCATTGGACCTTATAAGATCATGGAGATTATTAATCCTGTTTCTTTTCGTTTGCTTCTTCCAGGGACATTTAAGATCCATAACGTGTTCCACAAGTCCTTGTTGAAGAGGTTTGTTGAGCCTGTGGTTCCTGCTGCTGTGCCTCCTGACCCTGTTTTGGTTGAGGGCAATCTGGAGTATGTGGTTGAGAAAATATTGGATTCTCGTTTTTCTAGACGGAAACTCCAGTATTTAGTTAAATGGAGAGGTTATGGTCAGGAAGACAATTCTTGGGTGTTTGCTTCGGACATCCATGCTAGGAGACTTATCCGTGCGTATCATAGAACTCATCCTGACCGACCTGGTTGCTCAAATGAGGGTTCGGTGACCCCTCCTCAAGGGGGGGGTACTGTTGTGAATGGGTTTGAGATGAGTTCTGAGCAGAGGCTCCCTCTGGTGGTTACAAGTGGTGCTAGTGAAGATTGTGAGGACTGGGAATCAGGTGTTACTGACTGGTCTTATATAAGGGAGTCATTCTCCCATCAGGGTTGCCGGTGATCAATTGTTCTGGTCTGAATCCTTCATTCCAGTTTCCCTTGTAGCCTGCTGTGTCGTGTCTGCATCTCCTGCTAACAGATAAGACTTTCTCTTCTTTTGTGTTTGTACTATATTTTTGCATTTTGTCCTGCACTTCTGTGGGGGCCTTCAGGGTCCCCTCCGGGGGCTTTTGCCCTCTCAGTTTAGTTCAGCCACTGAGTTTTGTACTTTTGCTTTTTCCAGTTTTTTCAGTGGCTGCTGTTTTGATTTTGTTACACCAGAGAACTAATTTAGGTGGTAGAGGTCGTGTGATCTCAGGTGATTTTGAAATTAGTAGAGTTGGTGCTTTTCAGGGTTTTCTGGGATTGCAGTAAGTACCCTTCCTATCCTTTTCTATTTAGATAGTTTGGGCCCCAGCGTTTGCTCATACTATTTTCTTTCTGTGTCAGTATTTCCTCTTGTCTAACCGCCATTACATGTTTGGGGGCTTTCTATTGTCTTTGGGGTTCTGCTCCGGGGCAGATAGCTTTCCTATTTCTATCTTTAGGTGTTAGTTTCTCAGGCTGTGACGAGGCGTCTAGGACCAACGTAGGAACGCTCCACGGCTGCCTCTAGTTGTGTTGGTTAGTCAGGGTACTGCAATCTCATAGATTCCAACTGCTCTGGTTTATTGCCTTTTTACCTGCACTCCTCAGCTACCGAAACATAACAGATATCACTCATGTAATGTAAGAAGTGAAGCATTTGGCATTGTACTATACCTATATTTCTCTGCCGAATCGGATCATCATGAATTGTGTTATGTGTTAAAGGGGCCCACTGAGACTCTTTGGCCCGGGGCCCACAAAAACCTGGACCATTCCCACCCGCCCCACAACTTTAGCCAAATAACCCTCAGTTTTCAATGCGTTACTATTATTATAACGTTAATTAAGGTTGACAAGCTTATGTAATAAGAATTGATGTCGTTGGCATTGAAATGAGCACTGTAGGTGTGTTTACTGTCCTCCACTCCCTGCTGACTTTTATACCCCATTGACTTGCATTGGGGTCGGATTTTCGACTCTGACCCGACCATTTCCGTTAGTCGGCCGAGTTCGTTCGACTCGACTTTTGAGAAAGTCGAGTTTTACGAAACCCAACTCGACCCTAAAAAAGGCAGTCGATCATCTCTACTCGGCATACCTCCTGTGCACACGCGCATGACGCCATGCCCACACCCGCTGCCATTGGTCCCATTCCCCTTTTAAACTCTCCTCCTCATGGATGATGCCACCCACTGACGCAGGCAGACACCGAAACGCGCTTCGGTGTGGATGTGTCCAGGGACATCTACATTCATATTCACGCTCAGGTAATGAAATACTTTTCCCAGCACACTTACACATTGGTTTATATGTGGTCTCCTTATACCACTTAGTTAAAAATTAACTAAACTATCCGCATATATATGCACCATTACCTTACATCCTTCTCTATGCACGTGCACTTTATCTGATTTCTACCTCTACTTACCTGTGTTCTAACATGTAATATATATTTACTTGCTATACTATTTGCTAGTAATTTTCCATCCAGGCATTTGAATCAAATAATCACAGGTATATGCTTATGCACTTTATGCTAATATTTTGTACTATTTTCTTTTGTCGGTATTTTCATTTGCATTATTATTGTATTTGCATCTTCATCACTTCTATGCATATTTATTCATATTTTAGTATATAATTGTCCCCGTTTATTACTTTCGCTTTTCATTTGGTTATGAGTGTGTGTAGCCCATTCACTGTCTCTATCTACAGTGCCTTGCGAAAGTATTCGGCCCCCTGGAACTTTTCAGTGTTTTCCCACATATCAAACATAAAGATACCAAATGTAACTTTTTGGTGAAGAATCAACAAGTGGGACACAATTGTGAAGTTAAATGAAATTTATTGGTTATTTTACATTTTACATTTTTGTGGAAATACAAAAACTGAAAAGTGGGGCATGCAATATTATTCGGTCCCTTTACTTTCAGTGCAGCAAACTCACTCCAGAAGTTCATTGTGGATCTCTGAATGATCCAATGTTGTCCTAAATGACTAATGATGATAACTATAATCCACCTGTGTGTAATCAAGTCTCCGTATAAATGCACCTGCTCTGTGATAGTCTCAGGGTTCTGTTTGAAGCGCAGAGAGCGTCATGAAGACCAAGGAACACAATAGACAGGTCTGTGATACTGTTGTGGAGAAGTTTAAAGCCAGATTTGGATACAAAATGATTTCCAAAACTTTAAACATCCCAAGGAGCACTGTGCAAGTGATCATATTGAAATGGAAGGAGTATCATACCACTGCAAATCTACCAAGACCCGGCCGTCCCTCTAAACTTTCATCTCAAACAAGGAGAAGACTGATCAGAGATGCAGCAAAGAGACCCATGATCACTTTGTATGAACTGCAGGGATCTACAGCTGAGGTGGGACAGTCTGTCCATAGGACAACAATCAGTCGTACACTGCACAAATCTGGCTTTTATGGAAGAGTGGCAAGAAGAAAGCCATTTCTCAAAGATATCCATAAAAAGTGTTGTTTAAAGTTTGCAACCAGCCACCTGAGAGACACAGCAAACATGTGGAAGAAGGTGCTCTGGTCAGATGAAACCAAAATCTAACTTTTTGGCAACAATGACAAATGATATGTTTGGCGTATAGGCAACACATCTCATCACCCTGAACACACCATTCCCACTGTCAAATATGGTGGTGACAGCATCATGGTTTGGGCCTGCTTTTCTTCTTCAGGGACAGGGAAGATGGTTAAAATTGATGGGAAGATGGATGGAGCCAAATGCAGGACCATTCTTGAAGAAAACCTGTTGGAGTCTGCAAAAGACCTTGGGACTGGGGCAATGATCCCAAACATAAAACAAAATCTACAATGGAATGGTTCACAAATAAACATATCCAGGTGTTAGAATGGCCAAGTCACAGTCCAGACCTGAATCCAATCGAGAATCAGTGGAAAGAGCTGAAAACTTCCGTTCACTAACGATCTCCATCCAACCTCACTGAGCTCGAGCTGTTTGCAAAGGAAGAATGGGCAAGAATTTCAGTCTCTCGATGTGCAAAACTGATTGAGACATACCCCAAGCGACTTGCAGCTGTAATCGCAGCAAAAGGTGGCGCAACAAAGTATTAAGTTAAAGGGGCATAATAATATTGCACATCCCACTTTTCAGTTTTTGAATTTCCACAAAAATTTAAAATAACCAATAAAATTCGCTCAACTTCACAATTGTGTGTCACTTGTTGATTCTTCACCAAAAATGTACATTTGGTATCTTTATGTTTGAAGCATGATTTGTGGGAAAAGTTTGAAAAGGGGGCTGAATACTTTCGCAAGGCACTGTATCCTTCACCTCCTCAAGATGGCTGGACCATCATTGTAAATACACACCTGTACTTTGTATTTCTCCCACCTCATTGTAGATTGTAAGCTCTCACAAGCATGGTCATTTTATTTTGTTTTATTTTGCTTTAATTATTGTTAGCATTGTTACTAATGACCGCCGTGTTTAAAACTGTTAAACTGTAAAGCACTGCGGAATATGTTGGTGCTATATAAATAAAGATTATGATTATATTATTCCCACCCTTTCCAAATTTTAATCATTATGTAATTAATAAAGCTATACCTTTTACTATATAGACTCCTGCATTTGGTTTGTTTTTTCCCCAAAAAGGCAGATTTTAAGTAACTCAGAAAGAGAATTGGAGGGATCCAATGGCTGGATATCCTTAAGGACAAAAATGTCCAGGAAGGATGGGAAGTCTTGAAAAATTAGATTCTCAAAGCACAATCATTAACAATTCCGAAAATAGGGAAGAATAGGAAGCATTTAACACTAGAACTACTGATGGAGTCATTTTGACTCCTTTCGTTTTTTATTTCTCTTCTGTGACTACATTTTTCAGAATTCCGGCTTGAAACTCGGTGACTTTTCCTCAAATATGATGTGAAAAAAGATTTTGTGAGAATAAATTATTTTGGTGAAAAATTTGCGCGTTTTTTTCAAAATTTACCAATAACTACTGAAGGGAGTCATTTTGACTCCCTACTATATTTTGAGGTCCTTTTGTCACTAAATGTTGCTATAAAGTTTTGTGCATAATTTTTTCACTCTGTCTTATTTACCCTGATGTTCATATAGATGTAGTTCAATTTACATGTCAACTTTTCACATTTTCCTTGTGTTTTACCTGCTTGTATTACTGTGTAATGCTGAACAAAATAGCTTGTTTACTCTAGGCTCTTATCTTATGCAAATTTTTGATTCATATATATTGACACATATAAAGAACTGTACGCTTGCAGAAGCATGCAGGAACAATAATTTACAGTTTACTCTATCTGATGAGGAGCTAGATGCATTCATTGCGATATTCTATGCTCGTGGAATATCTGGCACGAACCGTCACTCGATTAGCAGTATTTGGTGTAATGACTGGGGAATACCGTTTTGCAAAGCGACAATGTTTAGTGACCGCTTTGTTGAAATTATGAGGTTTCTCAGATCTGATGAGAAATCTACTCGATCGGAGAGACTGCAAACGGACAAGTTTGCTCTATTTTCTACTGTGTGGGACAGGTTTATTGAAAATTGTATTGCGTGTTACAAACCTGGCCCATACATAACGGTGGATGAGCAACTTTTCCCAAGCAAAACTAGGTGTCCATTCACGCAGTACATGCCTTCCAAACCAGATAAATATGGCCACAAATATTGGCTAGCTGTTGATAAGGAGAGCAAATATCTGGCAAATGGCTTCCCTTATCTAGGCAAAGATGACACACGCCGTGCTGAGGACCGTTTAGCTGACCATGTGGTAATGAAGTTATTGGACCGTTTTTGAAAAAAGGTCGCAATGTTACAACCGATAATTATTTTACTTCAGTAAAATTAGCTAAACAGCTAAAAAGCAAAGGAACAACCATCGTGGGAACACTGAACAAGATAAGGCGAGAAGTGCCTAAAGAAATAAAATCCATGAAAGAGGAATTGTACAACACTAAAGTGTTTAGAAATGAAGACAATTTTACACTTACAGTATATCAAGGAAAGCCCAACAAAAATGTTGTCATTTTGAGTTCCGTCCATCCAGATGTTGTTGTTGCGTCTGATTCCGCTAAAAAAACTCCAGAAACGGTAAAGTTTTACAATGAAACAAAATATGGAGTAGATGTAGTGGATCAGATGGCACGAAAATATACCACACGAACATGCACAAGGAGATGGCCTGTTCATGCATTTGAAAATGCCTTAGACTTTGCGGGTATAAATGCATGGATAATATTCAATGAGATAACCCACCAAAAAATGTCACGCAAGGCATTTTTGCAAACGCTTGTGAGAGAGTTGAGTGGTCCTTATGTCACAGATAGGGAAAAGGGTTCCACGTCCCAAGTTTCTACATGCTCAGAAGTGATGGTTCAAACAAAATTTTGCCAGATCAAAGAAAAGTGCAAGAAAAATAGATCTGTCGGCAATTGTAAGACTTGTGGTAAGTCTTTGTGTGGGCAATGTACTGCCATAAATCAAAAGCAATGCCTCAAATGCGAAACACCAAATGTTTAGAAGGTGAATTCTGCGCCATATTTTCATTTTTATGCTCCTCCACCTACATTTTCTCTGCTTTTTGTTCTTCAGTTGTTGTTTATATGTGTGCACTTGAATAAAAAAAATGTTTGAAAAACGTCTATTATAATTATTGTTATTTTCTGTAGAAAAATAAGAAAAGCAGAAAAAAAACAATCAAAAGCATTACTGTTGGATCTCACAATAATAATACATTACAAAAAATATAATTATTAATAAATAACCACAAATGAAACTCTAAAAATAAACGAAAACAAGCAAGGAGTCAAAATGACTCCTTTCAGTAGTTCTAGGCGGGGTCACGAGTCCAGTAGTCCTAGTGTTAAGGAAACCAGGATGGATGAACAAATAACTTAAACGCATGCTTAAAAGGAAGAAAGAAATGTTTATCAAATGGAAAGAGGGAGGAATATCTAAAGAAGAATGTAATGCTGTCTGCAGAACCTGCAGGGCACAAATCAGATTATATAAAGCTGACAATGAACTAAGGCTTGCAAGAGACGTCAAAAGCAACAAAAAAGGATTTTGGGGATATGTCAAAAGTAAAAGAAAAGTCAAAGATGCTATAGGATTTTTACTGGATGAAAATGATGAAATAGTGAGACAGAATGTGGAGAAGGCCGAACTTTTAAATTCCTATTTTGCATCTGTTTTCTCTCAGAAAGGAAATGTAACATCAACTGATCTTCACTGTTCTATTAATAGAATACAAGAATCCAGGATATCTATAAACAGAAAAATAGTGAGGAAACACTTCGCTAACATAAATGAATTCAAGTCTCCAGGTCCAGATGAATTACACCCCAGAGTACTGAAGGAGATAGCAGAAGAAATTCTTAATCCACTCTCCATAATCTTTGAAAATTCTTGGACAGCAGCGGAAGTCCCAGAAGACTGGAGAAGAGCAAATGTTGTTCCTATCTACTAAAAGGGGAAGAAGGTGGACCAGGGAACTATAAGCCAGTGAGTCTGACTTCTATACCAGGAAAGATCTTTGAACAAATTGTTAAACAACATGTATGTAAATACCTGGATAAGAATGAAGTGATTAAACAGAGTCAGCATGGGTTTGTAACTAATAAGTCATGTCAAGACTAACTTAATTTCCTTCTATGACAGAATCACTGACTGGGTGGATCAGGGAAATGCTGTAGATATTATTATTATTATACATTTATATAGCGCCATTTATTCCATGGCGCTTTACATGTGAAAAGAGGAAATATAGACAAGTACAATAAACATGTGCGAGACAAGGGGCACACAAGTACAGAAGGAGAGGACCCTGCCGGCGAGGGCTCACAGTCTACAGGGATGGGTAAGGATACACTAGGAGAGGGTAGAGCTGGTTGTGCGATGGTTCAGTAGACTGAGGATCATTGCAGGCTGTAGGCTTGTCAGAACAGGTGGGTCTTCAGGTTCTTCTTGAAGGTTTCCGTTGTTGATATAGTATAGTATATCTTGACTTCAGCAAGGCATTTGACAAAGTATCTCACACAATCCTTATTGAAAAAATGACAAAGTATGGACAAGGCAACTGTTAGTTGGATTCATAACTGGCTTAGTGATTGGTCCCAAAGAGTCGTCGTAAATGGCTGCACATCCAGTTGGAAGAATGTCTCAAGTGGGGTACCACAGGGCTCTGTCCTGGGCCCTGTATTGTTCAACATCTTTATCAATGATTTAGATGAAGGAATTGAGGGTAAGCTGATTTAATTTGCTGATGACACAAAGCTAGGAGGGATAGCTAATACTGGAGAAGAAAGAGAGGATTCAAAAAGAGATAAATAAACTGGAGCAGTGGGCAGCAACTAACAGAATGGTTTTTAATAAGGAAAAATGCAAAGTACTACATCTGGGCAATAAAAATGAAAAAGCAGATACAAAATGGGAGGAATAGGGCTAAGTAACAGCACATGTGAAAAAGACTTAGGTATACTAATAGATCACAGACTGAACATGAGTCAACAGTGTGATGCAGCAGCAAAAAAGGCAAATACAATTCTGGGATGTATTAACAGAAGCATACAGTCTAGATCGCGTGAAGTCATTATTGCCCTCCACTCCTCTTTGGTCAGACCTCATCTGGAATACTGTGCCCAGTTTTGGGCACCACATTTTAAAAATACATCAACAAACTAGAGTAAGTTCAGAGAAGAGCGACTAGAATGGTGACTGGTCTGCAAACCATGTCCTATGAAATGTTTAGCTTGCAAAAGAGAAGACTGAGAGGAGACTTAATAGCTGTATACAAATATCTCAAGGGCTGTCACATTGTAGAAGGATTATCTTTATTCTCATTTGCACAAGGAAAGACTAGAAGCAATGGGATGAAGCTGAATGGGAGGAGACACAGATTAGATATTAGAAAAAATCTTTTTGACAGTGAGGGTGATCAATGAGTGGAACAGGCTGCCACGAGAAGTGGTGAGTTTTCCTTCAATAGAAGTCTTCAAACAGAGGCTGGACCGATATCTGTCTGGGATGATTTAGTGAATACTGCTTTGAGCAGGGGGTTGGACCAGATGGCGCAGGAGGTCCCTCCCAACTCTACCATTCTATGATTCTTTTTTATATATTTACAGGTTTAAAATGAGCCTGACAGATGAATAATGCTGCTCGAACGATGGGGATCATGAATCGAACACGGTCTCCTTCATTTCAGGCAGATATTTTTACTCAAAGTCACTTTGGCGTTTCAGAAAACACATACGTTTAAAAAATCAGCCACCCCACTTCCCTTGAGTAACAGGTCTCCCCTCCCCTCATGTGTTTAGGGACTGTCCTCTTGGGCTAATCACCCGAGTAGCATGGTCCCTCTGGATTTTAGAATTCTGTTGTCTGAAATACAGCGTCTCCGTAAAACATACCTAGCTGAAATGACAAAGCCAGTAACAAACTCTTGCTGCCCGTGTATTGGGAAGCATAACTCAGCTGGCAGGTAAACTTATAAACTCCTACAACTTTGGTACTTTTTATAGTAAATGTTTTCAGTGATTGCAGCTATTCTAAGCTGTTGTAGACTTTCCAATAGCCATGGATGAGTCTGATCAGTGGAGAAACTTCTTCTTCCTTGAAAAATATGACATATTTTATTGCTTTTGCCTACACTAAATAGCTATGCATGAAATACAAACTTTATATGTAATCTGTATTGATTTCAGGTTAATATTCAGGATTCAAAAGTTGAGTTGGAAACTTACAAGCAATCTCGTCAAGGACTGGATGAAATGTATAATGAAGTCTGGAAGCAATTGAATGTGGAAAAGCAAGTTCGATTGGTATGTTATTATATTACTCACATGTAGAAAGCTATAACTGCAGTAAACCTCTTTCTGGAACTTACCGGAGTAGAAGTAGGAGGGATCTGACATTATCTGCTCCCTGTACACTATATTCTGGCTGATTCTGTGCTACACAATATGGATATGTGGTTAGGAAACTCCTTTCTGAACACAAACATTTACTGTGCTGTGTGTACAAACCTTTTACCAGCTTACTGAAAGTCACATTTTACAGAAGTCTGTGTGAAAGATCTCACTGTTCAGTGAGTAGATAATAGACCTGTCGCTTCAACACTGCACATGTAGAACCATATTCTCATGTTTCTGAACATTAAAAGAGCCGTCTCATTATTTTTTTATGTAATATGTTTGTGTATGTAGTGTGCTGTCAGTGTGTTAATATACTCTCCTATTGCCACCGCCTCCTCCGGTAACAAGCTGCTTTCCTTTCCTCTTTCCAGTGGCATCACCACTCTTCAGAACTCTCCAGGTCTGTGCATGAGCCAGAAGTATCTTTAACAGTGTAAGCCTATGGAGTCTCAGGGTATGTGCACACGTTGCGGAATTGCCGTGGAAATTTCCGTGGCAATTCCGCACCTCCCTGCCGCAGAAATACGCATATAATAGGTATGCATATTTCCGCTAAAAACTAATGTTTTGCAAGGTAATTAGCTTGCAGAATGCTAGCGTTTTCCAAGCGATCTGTAGCATCGCTTGGAAAACTGATTGACAGGTTGGTCACACGAGTCAAACAAGTGTTTGACAGGTGTGACCAACTTTTTCCTATTGATGCCTCATCAATAGTAAAAAGATCTAATGTTAAAAATAATAAAAAAAAATAATAAATCGTGATATTCTCAACTTCCGGCGGCCCCCGCAGCTTTCCCGCCTCTCAGCGACGCTCCCGGCCAATCCCGTTCCCAGTCGTCCTTTGCGACAATGACCCCAGATGAAGTAGCATCACGCGAGACTGCTACGTCATCTGGGGCGATTCTCGCAATGCATTACTGGGAGCGGGATTGGCCGGGAGCGTCGCTGAGAGGCGGGAAAGCTGTGGGGGCCGCCGGAAGGTGAGAATATCACTATTTTTTATTTTAATTATTGTTTTCACAGGGATATGATACCCAGGGCCTGGATGAGAGTCTGCTCTCCAGGCCCTGGGTACCATCCGCACATGAACCGCTCACTTTGCGCATGGTGGGCATAGCCACATGCAGAAAGTAAGCGGTTCAATGCATTCCTATGGCGGCGGAATCGAACAAAAACAAAAAACCCGCGGCAAAAACGCTAAGAATCCGCAACGTGTGCACAGACCCCTCATTCTGACGTGCTATAGACTTACACTATAAAATCCACAACCGGAGCACGCAGAACGCGGTGTGACCTGGAGAGTCAGAAGAGCAGTTCACATACAATATACATACCATACTCACCAAACACCTAATCCCCGACGCCCGCATCTCCTGCAAGCAATAAATAATAAACCAACATAAACTCCCTGTCTGCTGTAGTCCTTTTAATACCGAGTGTCCCACATCGATGTCACCCGGCCGCTGGCGATACACTGACAGGAGGTAATTGCTCCCTCTGTGTATCACTGAGCCGCCGTGAGAGTTCACCGGAGTACATAAGCCGATCAGCTCCGGTGCCCTCACTTACGGCACCACTGCGTGAGAAAGTTCTCACACAGCGGTAGTGCCGTGAGCGCATCGGAGCTGATGAACTCTGGTGAACCCTCACGGCAGCACAGTGATACACCGCAGGAGCGATTACCTCCTGTCAGTGTATCGCCAGAGGCCGGTTAGAGCAGTCACATCTCCTGATGTGACTGTTCTACACGTGAGATCACCGTGGGGCACTCTGTATTAAATGGACTACAACGGACAGGATAGTATTATATGTTGTTTTATTATTTTTTGATTGTTTGCAGGAGACGAGGGTGTCGGGGATCATGCGTTCAGTTCTTATGGTTAATTTAGATTCAATAAATGAGTCTGTGTGATTATTTCAAACAAAGGACTTTATTCTGGCTGTGTGTTTATTTACCATATAACTGTAGGATTAGTAATGGATAGGTGTTTTATAGACGCCTCTCCATTACCAACCTGTGGGCTTGATGTCACCTGACAATACAAAGGTGACATCAACCCCTCAAATATGAACCCCTCTTGCCACCACTACAGGGCAAATGGAAAGAGCGAGGCTAAGTGCCAGAATTGGCGCATCTGTAAGATGTGCCTTTTCTGGGGCGGCTGAGAGCTGATGTTTTTAGCCTGGGGGGTTGCCAGTATACATGGCCCCTTCCCAGGCTATTAATATCAACCTGCAACTGTCTGCCTAGCCTTTGCTGGTTTGATTTTATAGAGGAACCGCATGTCAATTTTTTTCTGGGGTTCCTCTGTAAAGTAGCCAATAAAGGCTAAGCAAACCTCTGTGAGCTAATATTACTAGCCTGGGAACCTTTATGGCTATTCGCTCCTTCCCAAAAATATAACATCAGCCCTCAGCCATCGGCTTTCCCTTTGCTTGTTATGAAAATTCTGTGTGAGCCCACGCAATTTTTATTTTTTTTAAAAATAAACATGTTGCGTTTCACGCAGATTTCTGACAGTTGCTGTGTTGTTACAGCATATGTAGGTTAATTATGTTAATGCTTCCGTGTGTGTGTGTGTGTCTTTTTATTTAACTTATTATGTACCATTTTATTATCTGGCTGATGCCTGTTCATTGCTAAACCTCGGGCTTGCTATAAGAACCCAGAGAGTACAACAGAGATTGGTAGTAGAAACTGATTTAGTTCTGGAGCACATTTGCCAAGAAGGAATCACTAGGGGGGTAATTTCAAGCACTTATAAAGATTTGATGCATACCTTTCTTTTGGGGTTTCCATTGAAAGCTAGGCTCAAATGGGAAGAAGAAGTGGGAAATATGGAAGATGATGTCTGGGAAACTATACTAGAATATATACCTAAACTTTCCATGAGCGAACCTGCAAGACTATCACATATCTATGTAGTTCATAGAGTATATAGGTCACCCTAATAATACACAAAATGGGGCTGAAGGGAAACTCGGAATGTCCAAGATGTAATATAGATATGGCGAGACCAGAACTGTACACAGTATTTTTAGTGTGGTTGCACTAGTGACTTGTACAGAGGTAAAATTATGTTCTCATGAGCATCTATGCCTCTTTTAATGCATCCCATTATTTTATTTGCCTTTACAGCTGCTGCCTGACACTGACCACTAAATGTGAGTTTGTCGTTCACCCATACACCCAGATCTTTTTCAGTGGCAATTTTGCCCAGTGTTTTACAATTAAGCACATAATTATACATCTTATTTCTTCTGCCCAAGTGCATGACCTTACATTTATTCCCATTAAAGCTCATTTGCCATTTATCAGCCCAATCTTCTAATTTACATAAATCTTCCTGTAATATTAAATTGTCCTCCTCTGTAGTGATTACCCTGCAGAGTATAGAGTCATTTGCAAATTTTGAAATTCTACTATGTATAACCTCTACAAGGTCATTAACCCCTTCACCCCAAGGGTGGTTTGCACGTTAATGACCGGGCCAATTTTTACAATTCTGACCACTGTCTCTTTATGAGGTTATAACTCTGGAACGCTTCAACGGATCTTCGCGATTCTGAGATTGTTTTCTCGTGACATATTGTACTTCACGTTAGAAGTATAATTTCTTCGATATAACTTGCGTTTATTTTTGAAAAAAACACAAATATGGCGAAAATTTTGAAAATTTTGCAATTTTCAAACTTTGAATTTTTTTTTCCCTTAAAACAGAGAAATATGTCACACAAAATAGTTAAGAAATAACATTTCCCACATGTCTACTTTACATCAGCACAATTTTGGAACCAAAATTTTTTTTTTGTTCGGAAATTATAAGGGTTAAAAGTTGACCAGTGATTTCTCATTTTTACAACAAAATTTACAAAGCCATTTTTTTAGGGACCACCTCACATTTGAAGTCACTTTGACGGGTCTATATAGCAGAAAATACCAAAAAGTGACACCATTCTAAAAACTGCACCCCTCAAGGTACTCAAAACCACATTCAAGAAGTTTATTAACTGAAGCAACGTGGAAGGAAAAAATTAATATTTAACTTTTTAGCCACAAAAATGATCTTTTACAAACTTTTTTTTTATTTTGACAAGGGTAAAAGGAGAAAATGGGCAGATAAAGTTGTGCAATTTCTCCTGAGTACGCCAATACCCTATATGTGGGGGAAAACCACTGTTTGGGCTCGTAAGGGAAGGAGCGCCGTTTGACTTTTTCAAACTAAAATTGGCTGGAGTTGAGATTGGACGCCATGTCGTGTTTGGAGAGCCACTGATGCGCCTAAACAGTGGAAACCCCCCACAAGTGACACCATTTTGGAAACTAGACCCCCTAAGGAACTTATCTAGATCTGTTGTGAGCACTTTGAGCCCCAAAGTGTTTCACAAAAGTTTATAATGCCTGGGTGTGAAAAAAAACAATTTTCCACAAAAATGATTTTTTAGTCCCAAATTTTTGATTTTTCCCAAGGAAATTGGACCCCAAAAGTTGTTGTCCAATTTGTCCTGAGTACGCTGATACCCCATATGTGGGGGGGGGGGAAACTGTTTGGGCGCACGGCAGGGCTTGGAAAGGAAGCAGTAACGTTTTGGAATGCAAACATTGATGGGGGTCATGTTCCGTTTGTAGTGCCCCAGATGAGCCTAAACAGTGGAAACCCCCCACAAGTGACCCCATTTTGGAAGCTAGACCCCCTAAGGAACTTATCTAGATCTTTGGTGAGCACTTTGAACCCCCAAGTGATTCACACAAGTTTATAATGCCCGGGCATGAAAATAAAAAATCCTATTTTTTTCCCACAAAAATTATCTCTTAGTCACTAATTTTTTATTTTCCCATAGGTAACAGGAGAAATTGGACCTCAAAAGTTATTGTCCAATTTGTCCTGAGTACGTTGATACCCCATATGTGGGGGGGAACCACTGTTTGGGCGCATGGCAGAGCTCGGAATGGAAGTAGCACCATTTAACTGTTTCCAACCAAAATTGGCTGGAATTGAGATTGGACGCCATGTTGCATTTGGATAGTCCCTGATGTGCCTAAACAGTGGAAACCCCCCACAAGTGACCCCATTTGGGAAACTAGACCCCCTAAGGAACTTATCTAGATCTTTGGTGAGCAATTTGAACCCCCAAGTGCTTCACACAAGTTTATAACGTAGAGCCGTAAAATTAAAAAATCATATTTTTTCCACAAAATTGATCTTTTCACCCCAATTTTTATTTTCCCAAGGGTAACAAGACTCCAAAAGTTATTGTGCAATTTGTCCTGAGTACGCTGATACCCCATATGTGGGGGTAAACCACTGTTTGGGTGCATGGCAGAGTTTGGAAGGGAAGGAGCGCCGTTTGACTTTTTCAACGCAGAATTGGCTGGATGCCATGTCGTGTTTGGAGAGCTCCTGATCTGCCTAAACAGTGGAAACCCCCCACAAATGACACCATTTTGGAAACTAAACCCCTCAAGGAACTTATCTAGATGTGTGGTGAGCACTTTGAACCCCAAAGTGCTTCACAGAAGTTTATAACGTACAGCCGTAAAATAAAAAATCTTTTTTTTTTTTACAAAAATGATTTTTTTCGCCCAAAATATTTTATTTTCACAAGGGTAACAGGAGAAATTGGACCCCAAAAGTTGTTGTCCAATTTGTCCTGAGTACGCTAATACCCAATATGTGGGAGTAAACTACTGTATGGGCGCACGTCGGGGCTCGGAAGGGAAGTAGTGACGTTTTGGATTGCAGACTTTGATGGAATGGTCTGGGGGCGTCATGTCGCATTTGGAGAGCCCCTGATGTGCCTAATCAGTGGAAACCCCCCACAAGTGACCCCATTTTGGAAAATAGACCCCACAAGGAACTTATCTAGAAGTGTGGTGAGCGCTATGAAGCCCCAAGTGCTTCACGGAAAATTTATAACATACAGCCGTAAAAACAAAAAAATCATTTTTTTTTACAAAAATGATTTTGTCGCCCCCAGTTTTTTATTTTCCCAAGGGTAACAGAAGAAATAGGACAAATTGCACAATAACTCTTGGGGTACAGAGTACGCTGATACCCCATATGCGGGGGTAAACTACTGTTTGGGCGCATGGCAGAGCTCAGAAGTGAAGGAGCACCGTTTGACTTTTTCAACGCAGAATTGGCGGGAATTGAGATCAGACGCCATGTCACATTTGGAGAGCCCCTGATGTGCCTAAACAGCAGAAACCCCCCAATTCTAACTCCAACCCTAACCCCAACATACCCCTAACCCTAGTCCCAACCCTAACCACAAACCTAACCCTAACACACCCCTAACCCTAATCCCAACCATAACCCTAATACTAACTTTAGCGCCAATCCTAACCCTAACTTTAGCCGCAACACTAACCCTAATGGGAAAATGGAAATAAATACATTTTTTAATTTTATTATTTTTCCCTAACTAAGGGGGTGATAAAGGGGGTTTGATTTACTATTTATAGCAGGTTTTTGTGATTGGCAGCTGTCACGCTAAAAGACGCTTTTTATTGCAAAAAGTAGTTTTTTGCATCACCACATTTTGAGAGCTATAATTTTTGCATATTTTGGCCCACAGAGTCATGTGAGGTCTTATTTTTTGCGGGACGAGGTGACGTTTTTATTGGTACCTAATTCATTGGCTTCAACTTCTGTTCCAGATTATAATGACATCATTAATGTAACCCTCATAAAATTTAATTTTGTCCTAAAAATATTTTTATGTTAAAATAAAAAATATTCTTCCTAAACAGCATGCCTCCCATGCAAACTCCAATGGTGTGAAGGAAAAAATCACCTGCAAAGGAAAAATAGTATGTGACAGTGAAAAGGAAACTGCTGAAAATAAAAAAAAAATATCTCCTCTTTATTAGTACTGTATTTGGACAGAAAAAATTTAAACTGGAAAATGCAACATCATGTGGAATAGATGGATACAGGCTGATAATATTACAACTTAGCCATTTGAACAACAGGTCCCATGGATACTTATCCAATGTAGAAATTAGCATTTTGGTATCCCTAATGTATCCTAGTAATTCATTAACTAGTGACTGAAGATACAAATCAACCCATTTGCCCAATTTTTCCCCTAACGCTCCTATCATCAATAATCGGTCTAAATGGTGGGGAGGCCTTTATATACTTTAGGGAGAGCATGGTAAATGGGCACTACCGGATGATCTATATATAAATATTCAGAAAGTTTAATATCCAAGGCGCCCATACAAACGCCCTCTTTTTAACAATTTGGAAAGTTCTGATTGAAATTGACCAGTAGGATATGATTTAAGTTTAATATAAGAGCTATCATCATTTAGAATTTTCATGTTTTTCAGTTAATAAAGGGTTGCACTTAAAACGACTATTCCTCCCCCTTATCAGCTGATCTAATTAATGGATTCTTATTTTCAGATAGTTCTGACACTGGCCCCAACCATTTTTTTTTCCTTTTTCCATCATGCATCCAGTCACCTCCTCTGGAAGGGCAACTGCAGCTACTCAGCCTGGAGGTGGCAGACCTACGCACTGTTGTTTTGCATCATCCAAACATATCTGGTTTAGTAACCGCAACTCCCAGGCAATCCCTGGTGGAACCCAAGATCACTTTTCCTGACAGGTTATCTGGGGGGGGGCAAGGTAAGTTTGTTGTTTTCAGAGAGGCCTGTAAGCTTTACTTTAACTTAAGTCCCCCTGTGGAATTGACAATCAACAGGTGGGGATCGTAATTTTGCTCCTTCACGGTGACCCTCAATCCTGGGCATTTTCTCTTCTGGCTGACTCTGTCGCTTTGGACGGTAGATACATTTTTCAGGATCTGGGTCACCTTTATGATAACCCCGACTTCGTCTGGCTAAGTCTATGCTACGCCATCTTCAAGTTTTGGAGGTGGTCCACCGATACTAAGTGGAATGACCCCATACTGCATAGCCAGTTATATCAAAGGTTATATGTAATGGTAAAAGATGCCTTCGCCCTGCATGAGATTCTGGTCTTACTTGAGACGGCCATGTCTCTGGCCATCCGTGTGGATCGCTGTCTTTGTCAGAGACATAAGGAGCCACTCCAATTTGCTTGGGGACCTGAGTTGATTGAACCTGGATCTGAGTCAACCAAGGAACCCATGCAGTTGGCCCAATGGTAGTTCAGCGAAAAGGGGAAGTATTTCTTCTGTGGTGGAAATGGTCATTTTGTAGGTGCTTGTCCTTCCATATCCCAACGTAAACTGCCACCGGAAAACTAAGGAGCCTGGGTTGGAAACCCAGATGTACTTATTTACTCTGTTGGTAAATCTCAATTTTTTTCTACTGATCAAGATCCATCTTGGCAATGATAAGGTGGTCATTTCTGCCTTTCTGAACAGTAGAGCGGGGTTAAATTTGATCGACGTTAAGTTCATCCAGGCTCATGACCTCAGACCTCAAATATTGTCTGGATCAACAACCATTATTGCTATTAACTCTAAACCCTGGATGCATTTACAGGTAGGGGCCATGCACTCTGAATTTATAGACTGTTATGTGCTAAAGGGCTTGCCCTCTTCTGTGGTTCTTGAAATACCTTGTCTTACCCTGCACAACCCTGTGGTAAAATGGAGTGAATATTGAAAAACACTGCTTGGGCACCTGGCTAGCCAGGGTAGGTACCCAGTCTCTCTCTGAATACCTGTCTGATTTAGGGGATGTGTTTTCGGATAAGGGGTGTCAAGAACATCCTCCTTATCGTCCTGATGGTTCCTGTCTGGCAAGTCTTTTAGATATGCAGATACTGTAAATTATTTGTCAAACCAGAGAAATGCATGTTCTCTGTTCAAGAGATCCCTTTTCTGGGTTATTTTTTATAGTCCACCACTTTTAGCATGGATCCGGTGAAAGTGCGGGTGGTACTGGATTGGAATTGTCCTGAGCAACTAAAGGCCTTACAAAGGTTTTTGGGTTTCGCCAACTACTACTGTAAGTTCATTAACTTTTTAGTAGTGGCCTAATCTTTGACAGAAATGACCAGGAAAGGGATGGACTTTTACAAATGGTCCAGTCCCCAATGTGAGGCTTTTGATGCAACTGCTCCAGTCCTTATACAGCCTGACGTCACTCAGCCATTTATTGTAAAAAATGATGCATCTAGGGTGGGGGTGGGGGCTGTATATCTCCTAGTAAATGGCGTCTGTGTGCATATTTTCTAAGAAACTATCGTCTCTTAAGAATCTAGTACACTGGAAGTGTTATGGTCGTGAAGAAAGAATGTGGGTACCAGCATCTGATGTCAGGTTGATTCAATCCTTTCACTCTGCACACCCTGATAAACCCAGCCCTGAGGTTTCGGAGGTCCCTCTTTGAAGGAGAGGTACATTCATGGGTTTACCATGACAGAGAGGGGCCAGAAGATCACAGTGTCTGTATTTGCGTACTCCTGCACCGATTAGAAGGACTTCTCCTTCATATTAAATGGTGCAGGTTTCTGTTAGCGTCTCTGGAAGCTTTCTTGCTTGAATGATCTCAGCTGTTCAGTATTGGCCACTCCCCTCTCTTATATATACTCGCCTCTTGTAATCTGAATTGCCAGTGTTCATCTTATACTGCCTGGTGTGGAATGGGGAGTCGGTTGTTGGTAGAGGCATTTGAAGTGTTGATCTTTGACTGTTGCTTGATGTGTCGGTTATGTGCAAATTTGCATTCTCTCCTATTTGGTTTTCCTTCCTTTTCTCCCAAATGTTCTCTATTGTCTGTGAGTGCATATTTGTATGATATGTATTTTAATTTATCCCTGTACGTCCTCTCTCATTACAACCTATTACGGTAAATACTATCACCCAAATATGCAAAGATCACAAAGATCAATACAAGAAGTGCAAAGTAAGAGAATTCAGTGCATGAATATCAGACTCAAAAGAAAGGACCGCACCATGAGAATTCAACATATAAAATAGTAATAGCTTTTATTAGATAATTAATTGTAAAAACATACGAACAATATACATGGAGAGATGTGACAGTGGTGAACCAAAAGGAGGAACCACAAGGGTACCCAGATAACAAAAACAGACTTGTACATACTCAGATACATACAAAAATGCTAGTGCATAGGTATAAATCACCAAAGCCCATATAACAGACTACAAAAAGTTAGTCACATTAAAAATGGCAGGGTGAAACTGTCAGTGAATGCTGTATGCCAAATACAAAGACAAAATAGTATAGTAAATGTCTGCACATAGTAATCAATAACCTGAAAACATACCTGAGACCCAGTGGTGCCACCCACCCCAACGCGCGTTTCAGCGCTGTGCGTTCTTCCGGGGGTCCTCTGTTGTTAGTCTGGTTTGTGTGTGTATAGATAAACTGTTACTCCCCACTTCCTTGGATGAGGGAGGGGGACAGATATAGGGCTTAATCAGGAGTTCAGCAAGATATGTGGCCCCAGCGCCTTAATCTTCAGAAGTAAACCGGGGAGCATGAATAGCTAGGGCACCCCTAACATTAGAGACAGGAAAAGAATCCCTGGCCCCTGGCAATCCAACAACAGAGTTGGGACACTCTTTCTATGAATGACATCTCTTATTGTGGGAGATTTAATAAAGGTGTAGCAGGGAAATAGTAAAGATTTCTAAACATAAAACAATATATTAATGGGGTTATCTACTACTGGAAACCATTAATCAAGGACCACAATTAAAAGTGCAATGACACGGGCACCATTCCAGCTGGGACACAATATTGTTGTGACAACGTGACGTGCCTGCTAAAGCCAATCGGCAGCTTCTATTTGGCTGCAATTCATCAATATTAATTCAAAAAGGTTGTCTGCTCTGACAAAATGTTAAAGGCTGCAGTCAAACCTTTGGCCAGCTATGTATATAAATTTGAATGTGTGTGTGTGTGGGTATCACCAACCAATCACGGAGTATCTTACATTTAACCAGAGCTGTTTAAAAGAAGCTGAGCTGTGATTGGTTGCTATGAGCAACAGTTTTCCTTGCAACCAATCCCTAAGCATCTTTCATTTCACTAGAGCTGTTTAATAGAAGCTGAGCTGTGATTGGTTTCTATGTGTAACTGACACTGACCAGGTGGGAGAAATCTTGCATCCCTGGGAACATAAGCTCCCAGCCATTGTCTGCCCCCAGACAAAAGCAGAGAGCAGATGACAGAAATGAATTACCCCTCCCGTTCCCATAATCCGATCACACATCATCCATTCCATAGGCACATCTTCCCTCTTAAAGGGATCTCCAATATTAAAGTCAGGGCAAATCCATCCAGCGCTTTGGTTCTGATGCCAGGCCTCTCTTAAAGGGATCCCCGGTATGGTAGTCAGGGCAATTGCCTTCAAATGCTCTGGTACTGACCCCAGGCCTCCATTGAAGGGATCATTGGTATGGAAGGGAGGGCAAATCCACTCTGTGCTTTGGCACTGACCCCAGGCCTCTCTTACAGTATGGAAGTTAGGGTAAATCCCTCAGCGCTCTGATTCTCACCCCAGGCTTCTATTAAAGGGATTATTGGTATGGAAGTCAGGGCAAATCCATCCAGCTATTTGGTTTTGACCCCAGGCCTCTCTTAAAGGGATCCCCAGTATGGAAGTTAGGACCGTTCCACTCAGTGCTGTTGTTCTGACCCCAGGCCCCTCTTAAAGGGATCCCCGGTACGGAAGTGAGGGCAAATCCACTTTGTGCTTTGGTTCTGACGCCAGGCCTCTCTTAAAGGGATCTCCTGTATGGAAGTTAGGTTAAATCCCTCAGCACTCTGATTATCACCCCAGGTCTCTGTTGAAGGGATCATTGGTATGGAAGTCAGGGCAAATCCACTCAGTGCTCTGGTTCTGACGCCAGGCCTCTCTTAAAGGGATCCCTGGCATGGAAGTTAGGGCCATTGCTCTCAGCACTCTGGTTCTGACCCCATGCTGACGGGATGATGTGGGAATTTAGGAGGAGCAGTCTGATGGCTCTGGCTGACGGGACGATGTGGGATATTAGGGGTAGTAGTCTGGCGGCTGTGACGGGATGATGTGGGATATTAGGGGTAGTAGTCCGGTGGCTCTGGCTGACGGGATTGTGTGGGATATTATAGTGAATGTGGCTATGCGGAGTGGGTGGGGCTCTACACTCAGCTTTATATTTATAGATAAAATCATTACAATTTGTTATAACTAACCGTAGTTAGTTACTATGCCTGGGCAGCGCTGGGCTCTTCAGCTAGTTGATTATAAAACAAATTAGCGGACACCAGGGAGCGCCAGGAGGACGGTAATAAAAGTAATGCAAGGTTCAAAGCAGCTCCAGCCGTGACCTCCAATGGAGGACAATAGCTAAGCAAAAAATGGGGGACAATACACGGGTCAAAGGGAGCGCTAAGAACACACAGACAATGCAAAAGTTTCTTTAGCCCACAAGGCGTATCGACGGTAACCCGTCTTCATCAGGTGGCAGTCTGATGAAGACGGGTTACTGTCGAAACGCGTTGTAGGCTAAATAAACTTTTGCATTGTCTGTGTGTTCTTAGCGCTCCCTTTGACTGTGTATTGTCCCCCTTTTTTTGGCCATTGATTGGCTCATGTGTGTACATGACACCATGATGTCACATCCCTGCTAGGATGGAAAGGTAGTGCTGTGGGAGATGAATATGAATTGTTTTTATTGCTTTTGGAGTCCTAAATTGTATTAAGCAGGTACTGTCCCAGTACTGGACAATGCTTTTAAGACATTATTTTTAAATATAGTAGACTGTTTTTTTTGTATCCCCAGCAAATTCTTTAATTCCGTGATGCATACTTGTCTCCATTTACCACAATGACACTGTGTTATATATTGTTAGGATTTAGAAAAGGAGCTGGATTTACAACTTGGAATGAAGACTGAAATGGAGATGGCTATGAAACTTCTTGAAAAGGATATCCATGAAAAGCAGGATACACTTGTAGTCTTACGGAAGCAATTGGATGATGTTAAATCCATTAATCTTCAAATGTGCCAAAAAGTCAAGGTAAATAACTTTGTACACACATTATCCTTCAGTTATGTCATTTGCCAGTAAAACAGTATACACTGTTTCAGAACTAAAATCAGCTGGACTTCACAAAGTAACATGATCAGTTTGTATTTTGGATAGAGTTGATACATATAGAGGACCTGTCACCATGTCAAAAGCTGCCTGTTGTTGATCTTATTTTATTCCCACTGATACCCAAAGTCAATTCCGCAGTACGTTACTAAAGATCTTGTGCTTTTAATTTACGGTAGTTCTATTTGTAAGGTCTTTACCAAAGATGTGTGGTTCACATGATACCCTGGAGACGTGTCTTTAGGCTGCTCTTCAGTTTTCCTACCTTTTGGTAAAGACCATTAAAATCTCCAAAAAATTAATTATCTCTGGAACTGTATGGTGAATTTGAGAAATAAAAAAACATGAGTTTGAAAAAAAAAAAAACTGGTCACTTTTGTCCTGGTGCCAGGTCATCTTTAATCAACTATAAATCACTTTTGGAGTATCATTACCTACAAATGATGGATCCATTTTTTTCCTGTTATTACTAATTACGTATTAAATATGAATCTGTGTCAGCCTTACGGATTGAGGGTTTTTTCTTATGTAATGAAAATACACCAACTATGATCCTGCATATATTAGGCCATAAACCAGAAATGCAATATAACATAAATAATGATTTTTATTAAATAACTACATAAAAAATATATATTAAAACCATAAGACAAATTATTATGCTACCACAATACCTGCATATTCTATTTTGACATTACTATTTGGGCTTAGTGAAATAAGACCTTTCACTTTGCCTTATAGAGTATACATCTTCACTTACCCCATCTCCTGACTGCAACTTTACTTATAAGAATAGAGGTTTATGGATGTTAAGGTGTGCTTTGTTGTGGCTCTTTTACCATTTACGCTCTGATATGTTGAAGACTTGACCTCTCTTACTATACCTTAATTAACGGAGCAACTTATTGTTTGTGCATAGGAGGATACTCTGTTTTGGTTTTGAGGACTATTTATATTCCTGGGTGTACCCAACTAAACTATTCTTGTACCTGTGGCATTTGTCTTACGGTTTTGATATATATTTTTTATGTAGTTCTTTAATAAAAATCATTATTTTAACTAAACATGGCTGTGTGTAAAGCATTTTGTTCTTGGTGTTATACTTATAAAATGAAAAGTAGAGAAATAGTCAGTACTAAATTATCTCTATCAGTATCATCGTCTTTAAATCAAGAGGCATGCTTGTCTGCCAACTCCAAGTTTTGTGACGATGGAGTTCCCAGCAGTGTGGCCCCCAGCCATCAGAAGTTTTTCACATATCCAGTGACTAGGTGTTAAATGTCTATTCTCAGGAAAAATTAATAAAATTCACTTGTCATTAAGGTAGACACCATTTATTTAATTTCTTGATAGAACAGACCTTGTGTTAGGCGCCAGAATTCTTGTGCTGCACAGGATAGATCATAGAATCATAGAATGGTAGAGTTGGAAGGGACCTCCTGGGCCATCTGGACCAACCCCCTGCTCAAAGCAGGATTCTCTAAATCATCCCAGACAGATGTCTGTCCAGCCTCTGTTTGAAGACTTCCATTGAAGGAGATCCCAAGCTCTGTCACCCTCTGCAGTCTCACATTCAACTTCAGCCGCAGTGGGTGCTGCTAAGCAAAGACGTTGGATCCAGCGTCTTGCTCAGACTCGTGTTGTTCGCTTGCATGCTCGTGATGCGACCTCTCATTGGTGGTCATTCTTCAGCTGCTCAGATGACGTGGCAGTTCCAGATTGGTCCACGATCAAGGTCCTGTCAGACTGGACGTGAGCAGTTATGTATACAATAAGGTCCTCTAGAGTGCGCGTCGGCGCGCTAAGATAACGTGTTGGTGGAAGCTTTACCACCCTGTGTGCACGTGTCCTGCTATTAACTGTGAGAGCGTGTTTAGACAGGCAGTGTAGGGTGGGAATTCCCACTTGAGCTTAGCACCTGCATCGGGCGACTTCGTCACATGTGCAAATTACACAAACCGTGTGACAGGGTAGGCTCAATCACCAGCATAGTGGGGGGTGAGTCATAGGGACCCCAACTAGCGTCATTTCTTTTATGCTCCTGTGACGTCTAACAGGGCATAACTTAGAGTGCTCTCTGTTTGAGTGCTGCTCTGTGGAGTAACTGAGTCAGGTACTTAGCACTCTGCTCACACCGAGTGACGTTTAACTCGGTGTGATTTCGGTGCTTGTTCGCCGCTACGCTCCACCATTGTTTCCTAGCTGCGGTTCCTCCATCACCGCACAGTGGACCCCGGGTTGTGATCGCACCTTATCATAATTTATATTTGGTACGATCTGTGAACCCTAACACCTGGTGTGTGCAATTGCACTGGCACCCATTAATTCCTGCTGAGTGCCATTATGGGAAGGTAGGATGAAACATGGCTTTGTCCAAATTTGTGCAGCAAGGCTAGTGAGCCCTCTTGCCAATAAGGCTACTTTCACACATCAGGCTTTTTGAATCAGGCGCGGTCCGGCGTCGCGCCGGAGCGCCGGATGCGGCAATGAAATAAAAAACCTGATACGCCGGATCCGTTTTTTCTGCCTGATCCGGCGCATCAGTTTCATCCGTTTTTTGACGGATTACGACGGATCCGGTTTTCAATCACGCCCCTTTCATTTCAAAATCTGATTGGCTATTGTAAATCCTATATATACAGTGTTCCTACAGACCATCTTTGACAGGTTGTAGAGGAGCATTTTTGAGAGAAGAGCAAGTGACTGATGAAGATGGAGGCGATTATTGGTAATATTTTCCGGAATCTCGTGGATTTCACAGCGGAGGCGAATCGCTTGAGGTTTATTGTTATGGAGAAGGAGAGAAGGATCGAGCAGTGCCTAAAGCGACAGCGACAGCGCCGCCGTCGTATGTGGATCCACCCCATCACGGCACAGCGACTAACCCGTGGAGTCTATTCAACACTCAATATGGAGTTAAGAGAGAATCCACATAAATTTTTTTCTTATCTTCGTATGAAGAAGGCAACCTTTGACATGTTGGTGGAGAGGATTGAAGACAAGATCAGGAGATGTGACACGTACTGCCGGTATTCGATTTCTCCGCCGGAGCGTCTCATGGTGACAATATGGTAAGCTATTATTTTTGAATGTGCTTGCTTGCACACACTTGTATTGTTGTTTTGTATTCTAGGACTAAAGGCAACAGAAGGATTCCAGTGCAATAAAAACTGGTCAAAAACTTGTGTGTGCTCATTTCATTCAATTGCATATTTTTGTGTATCTTTGTGGGTAATGTTTAATACAATGTGGTTATTGTTATATTATATTTTTGCAAACTTTTATGCTATGTGGGTAGTGCCATGTTCTGTTTTGGCGTACTTTTAATAGTTAGGGTAGTGCTATGTTCTTTTTTGGCATAATGTAATACAATGTGGCTATTGCTCTATTCTGTTTTGGCGTAATTTTAATAGTTGGTGGGTAGTGCAATGTTCTTTTTTGGGATACTTGTAAACTATGTCATTATTGTTTTATACTATGTGGGTAGTGATATATTCTGTCTTTTGACTTTTAAAATTTTTATACCTGAGTTCTGAGCATTGATAAGAGTATTTTTTTTTTTTTTTTAGATTCCTTGCAAGTGGAGAATCACTCTCTTCACTCCATTTCCAATTTCGTTTGGGAATCTCAACCATATCTGGCATAATAAAGCACACATGCCGTGCAATCTGGGACTGTTTGGTCTCGGAATATATGCCTGAACCTACCACCCAGCGGTGGATGGAAATAGCCGATAAATTCCAAAAGATATGCCAATTTCCAAATTGTCTTGGAGCGATTGATGGCAAACATGTCCGAATTGTGAAGCCATCAGGAAGTGGATCACAATATTTCAACTATAAAAAATATTTCTCTGTTGTCTTGATGGCCATCGCCGATGCAGAATATAGGTTCATTGCAGTCGACATAGGGGCATATGGTCGATCAAACGATTCTCAAGTATTCAAAATTTCAGCAATGGGACGTCGACTCTATGGCAACACATTCCATTTCCAGCCCCTAGGCCGCTGCCTCAAACCACCGGCCCACCTATGCCATATGTGTGTGTTGGTGATGAGGCTTTCCAGCTATCAGAACATTTACTGAAACCATATGCCAGCAGAGGACTTAACCATAGCAAACGTATTTTCAATTACCGGCTCACTAGAGCCAGAAGAATGGTGGAGTGTACATTTGGAATACTTACTGCAAAGTGGCGGGTGCTAATGACAGCCATCAATTTGAAAACGGACACTGTTGATGAAGTAATAAAAGCCTGTGTGGTACTCCACAATGTTGTGATCTCAAAAGAACAATTGTCCATTGAGGACCACCATCAACAAACAAGTTTACATGATTACCAGAATAATACTAATAGAAGTTCTGTTGCTGTTTCTAGGATGAGGGACAGATTTGCCCAGTACTTTATTTCAGCCGAAGGACAGGTAGACTGGCAGGATGACCGTGTGTAATAAATTGTTATCTTTGTGTTTTTCCCTACATATTGCTACTGTTCTTAATCTTTATTACACATGTAACCTTACATAACATTTAACATTTTAAAGAAATGACAGACAAAAAATTGAATCAACCAATGAAACATTTATTTAATAAATTTTGTTAACAAGTTTGTTAAAATTGAATTGAAAAATATATTTTATAAATTTTTGATTTGCATCAAATGACTAGTCTTTATTTTTTTACAAAAAAATCCAGAACATTACAATGTTGTGTAGTGTGTGGTGGACATACTATTGGAGGGGCTGCGGGACACTTCGACCGTGGGAGTGTGTAGAGAGGACTGGGATGCTGGTGGGGAAGGAACAGTAAGAGGTGAAGGGGTGGAAAGGGTTAAAGAATGGGAGGACAAGTTGGAGGCTGATTCGGTGATGGGTGGTGGAGTGCAGGGTTGGGCAGGTACTGGAGGAGCAGGTGATATGGTGGGGAATTGGTAGAGGGAAGGAGATTGGTAAGAGGTGGGAGTGTGGTACGGGGTAGATGGTTGGTACGGGGTAGGTGGCTGGTACTGGGGAGGTTGTTGGTACTGAATAGGTGACAGGAGTTGTTGAGGGAACTGGAGTTGGTAATGTGGCTCAATTTGGTGAGGTGGCTGAAGTTGGGAAGGTGGCTGAAGTTGGGAAGGTGGCTGAAGTTGGGAAGGTGGCTGAAGTTGGGAAGGTGGCTGGTACTGGGAAGGTTGGTGATAGTGGGGAGGTTGCTGTAACTGTGGAGGTGGCTGATAATGAATAGGAGGGGGAGGAGGCACGCTGACTGGAGGGGGTGGAGGTGGAGGAACAACTGGGGTGGATGGAGGATGGGAGAGAACCTGCACTAGAGCAGCGTGGCACGTGTGCATCACAAACATCTGCTGGTCAGCAGATAGCGGATCTATGCGCTCCGCAACCGACCGAAAAAAACTGTGGTTCGGGGATCCTCTTACCTCTGAACGCACAGTTTCCAGAAGTGTCTTCACCTCACCAACTAGTGAGGTTATCTGATTAACGCCTGCGGTAACTTGCTCAGATAGCAACTTAAGGCAGTTCTGGAAAGATGCGTTCATGTGTAAGAACTCGGGCGCATAGTTACTTTCCTGACCCCTCTGCCGTTGCCGCCCAGTAGCCGCAGATGTACTAGAGGTGGCAGGGGGAGAAGGGTGGGGTAAAGGAAAATCTATCTGTTGACCAGCAGACTCATGCAATGCACTCGGCCACGCTGCTGCAGCGCTGGTTGAGGGGAAAGAGGGCTCACGTGTGGGTGCAGATGGGTCGGGGCGGTCAATGTGTCCCTCGGTGCCGGTCTCCTCAGGGATCGCCTCAGAAGGGCCCAACTCTGCGGGCGCCCGAGTGCTGCTCACCGTGCTGTGGAATAAAGAGAAAAGATACAATTAATAAACTGTATTTAAATGGCCCTGGCTGTGAAAAAAATGTTAGACATACATGTAATTTTTAATATTTACCTTCTGGTGACCATCGTTTCACGCAGGAACGCCAGAGCTCTTGCATATTTATATTTACTCTGGCGTCCTGAAGAACCACTCGGGGCCCGCATTTCTTTGTTGAACTCCTTCTTGAAGCGATCCCTGATAGACCGCCACCGCTTCACAATTCTCTCCCCTGAAACGAGATAGCACAAATTGGTTAGTATTTCATACATACGTGTTTTCAAAACTCCAGTCCTCATGTCACCCATGGGTAATGTTTTCAGTATTTACATAGTGTTGGACCTAATGAAATCCTGAAAACATTACCTCTTGGGGTTCAAGAGGACTGGAGTTGTGGAAACACAGGTTTCAATCCAGCATCCCTACTGAACTGTATATACTTACGCATTTTAGTCTGTGACCGAGCTTCAAGGTCCTCCCAGTATCCAACAAGTTGGTAACAAACTTCATCCCAGAGCCGACGGGTCACAATCTGATCAGAATAGCGGCGGTCCCCCATGTTCCACAGCGGCTCCCGCTCTCTAATCAGATCTATTAATAGATCTATGTCGATCCCCTCCTCTCCGTCTGAGTCGGGAGCACGCTGTGAAGCCTTTAAAAAATATTAAAACAATTAAAAATTTTAATTATTTAAAAACAAAAATAAATTATTTAAAACTAAAAAAAAAAAAAAAAAAATATAAAACTTACAGGTTGAAGACCGCCGCGTTCTTCATGTCGACTCTGGGAGGCAGTGGGAGGACCTCTTGAAGCCACAGGTGCGGAAGACTGCAACAAAATTTAAAAAAAATTTTATTATTTTTTTTGGATGCGTTGTGTAGTGAGATGTTGTGTTGTAATGATGGATGCAGGAAACTTACGAATTGCGAGCCCACTCTGGGTATCTGTCCACCACGTCCTTCTTCTGGGAGGTCCTCTTGTTCAGATTCCTGTATTGAAAAAAAAAAAAAAAATTGTAAAAGAATAAAAAATAATTCACAAAATGATTTTGTAAACATATTTTGTGAAAAATACAGTTAAACGCTGCCGATGAGTGAGAGGGCTCCCAGAAGAACTACTGTCCTGCCGGCCGTACTCCATTGCTATCAGAGATGGTCGTCTGTTGTGCATTAAAGAGGAAAATAAAAAAAATGAATACATAGCCACAATCATGCCCCGTGCTGAAAGAAAAAAAATTCTTGTTTGCGGTTATTTGGTATGTGATATTTACCGTCTCCTGGATGGCGCCTCTTCCTCTTCTTCTGCCTCAAGTTGTGGTGGTGGTGTCACTGACCGCGGCCTCCTATGCTGTACTCTGCAGTGTAACAAAAATAACAAAAAGGAGAAAAAAAAATGGCTCAAACCATGGACCGGTCTGAAAGACAAAAGTTCTGTTTGTGGTTATTTGGTTTGAGATATTTACCGTCTCCTGGATGGCGCCTGTTCCTCTTCTTCTGCCTCAGGTTGTGGTGGTGGTGTCACTGACCGCGGCCTCCTATGCTGTACTCTGCAGTGTAACAAAAATAACAAAAGGAGAAAAAAAAATGGCTCAAACCATGGACCGGTCTGAAAGACAAAAGTTCTGTTTGCGGTTATTTGGTTTGAGATATTTACCGTCTCCTGGATGGCGCCTGTTCCTCTTCTTCTGCCTCAGGTTGTGTTGGTGGCGTCACTGACCGCGGCCTCCTATGCTGTACTCTGCAGTGTAACAAAAATAACAAAAAGGAGAAAAAAAAATGGCTCAAACCATGGACCGGTCTGAAAGACAAAAGTTCTGTTTGCGGTTATTTGGTTTGAGATATTTACCGTCTCCTGGATGGCGCCTGTTCTTCTTCTACAGCCTCCTGTTGTGGTGGTGATGGTGTGGTTCTACGTGGCCTACGATGCTTTCCTCTGCAGTTTAACAAAAACAAAAATAATAAAAAGTTTAAAAACATGTACCACTATGAAAGACAAAAGTTCTGTTTGCGGTTATTGTGTTTGTTATATTTACCGTCTGATAGATGCGGCCCGGTCACGCTGCTGTCCTCCAGCTCTTATATTTTGTGCTGATGCAGTTGCAGCCTGCTGCCTCTGATGTCCTCTGCTGTGGAAAAAATACAATTCAATTTAATACATGGACACAATCATCATATACATGATACATTGAGCAAATCAATAATCATGATATTTTCACTGCATAGCACAACCCTCATAGCATACATCAATAACAACATAATAGAGAAAATAGGCAACACTGTATAGATAAATAACCATAATATAGAAGTATGCAAAAACAGTATATACCAAAACACAACTAGTATACATCAATTCAAAAAGGATATATCTTTTGGCACATTGTATACTACTGTGCCAACACAGTATATATCAAATAACAAAATTGTATACAAGTACCCCAAAACTCAATATTGCAAAACACATTTATTTAAGTACTAGCCACATAGATTATAATACCCACATTGCATTAAACATTACCCACAAAGATACACAAAAAAATGCAATTGAATGAAATAAGCACACTCAAGTTTTTGACCAATTTTTATTGCACTGGTAGTAATCCTTATGTTGCCTTTAACAGAAAAAAAAAAATGCAGACAAGCAAGCTAATTTAAGTACGCAAATAAATAACATAGCAGTACCCTCAAATTATGAAAGTATACAAAAGCAGAAAATAGCAAAACACACGTTTATTTAAGCAAAACCCACATAGCATATAAGGAAAGAAAATAATAATATAACAATACCCACATTGCATTAAACATTACCCACAAAGATACACAAAAATATTCAATTGAATGAAATAAGCACACACAAGTTTTTGACCAATTTTTATTGCACTGCTGGTAGTAATCCCTATGTTGCCTTTTAAGTCCTAGAATAAAAATCAACAATACAACTGTGTACAAGCAAGCTCATTAAAGTACGACAAAAAAGAACATAGCACTACCCACAAAGTATTCAAGTATATTAAACCATCATACAGCAATACCAAAATGTATTAAAGTACGCCAAACCAGAATAGAGCAATGCCAACAATGTATAGAAAAATACGCCAAACCAGAATACAGCAATACAAACAATGTATATCCACATTGTATTGAACACAACCCATAAAGTATACAACAATGCAAACACATAAAATACACGCTATACTATCATGGGGTGATATTTACCCTCTGCCATTTTCTCCTGTCTCCTCCGCTCCCACATCTTGGTGGTCCCCAGAATCCATATTGCTGCTGTTTGAAATTTGGAGACGTGGCTCTCTTGCTTCTGTGGCTCTCTTGCTTCTTGTATTGCATGTGGCACAGTGTCCCACAGGCGTGGTCTATATATATGTTTGCTTCTGTCTAGACCAATTAACATTCCCAGACAAAAAAAAAGGATCAGGCCACCGGATCAGTTTTCTGACGGATGCGGCGCAATGCGGCGCTCATAGACTTTCATTGTACACAAGCGCCGGATCCGGCCCTTCCGGCTTTTTGGCCGGAGAAAAAAAACGTTACAAAATGCGTCTTTTCTAGACGCCGGAAACAAACCAGACACCGCATCCGGAAGACAGCGGACAGAACGCAGGTACATGCAGCGCAATCCGGCGCTATATCTTTTCAATGTTAAACACACCGGATCCGGCGTGTCCGTTCGCCGCATGCGGTGTTAAAAAAAAAAAAAGGCCGGATGGCGCCTGATTCAAAAAGCCTGATGTGTGAAAGTAGCCTAAGAAGTATCGTAACACTTTCCCAAGTGAAATTGTGTTCTAGAAAGCTGCCAAAAACACACACATAATAGTGTCTTTCCCTAATTTTTGCCACACTTTTTTAGCATCGATTTTGAAGCAGATCTGTTCCATTATCCATGTCCAAAGTTCTGTGTGAACATACCCTTCGGGTGCTTACTTGCAGTATATAGTGATTTGCATTACTTATAATTTCAGTAAATAAGAAATCTGTTTTATGTCCTAGTTTAAAAAAAATCACTGTTCTTTTGCTTATTTGAAAAATGTATAAAGTGAGGATTATGTACAATACAATTTTTAGTATATAAAAGGAAATTTGGTTTAATTCACGGCAAAATATATAAATAGTTTAAGTTCATTGTGACAGCTCACTGACTTTTTATGTCCGAATGGACGGAACACTCCCCCCTAATGGGATGTGAAAATTCAGAAATTATTCACTCCATGATCATGTTCTTGTAGCAACCACTACCCAACGGTGTTTAATATTCCCTGCCAGCCATAATGTAGTTGAGGAAATTTATTACTGCAGTGTTTCCTGCACCCAATTAATTCTTTACATACTGCTGTCAATAGCAAACCTTGCATGTAATGAGTGTGACAAAGGGAGATCTCTCCCCATGACTCTCATTAAGCTCCCCGTAGTAAGATTGTGGTTAGCCAATGGTTGTTATTGAAACTTTAGGCCTAACAATAGCTTTCAGATTTACCATAGACCAAAGCCTAATAGCCCGTGCCACACACAAGATCTAATAGTCTGCCAGTCAGTATCAAACTGACAGGGCTGATAATGTTCTGTACTACATGAGTAGGGCAGGGCATCATCAATGCAGTGAACTGTATCACCTGTTCAAAGTTCAAGTCCCTAGTGGTGACTAAAAGATAAATTTAAAAAAATCTAAAAATGTTATGGAAAAAATATGAAAATACCAATTACTCCCTTTTTTCCACATTAAAAATAAAGAAATAAAATATATTTGTGGTATTGTTGCATCTCTAAATTTCTGATCTATCAAAATAAAAAATAATTAACCTTATCAGTAAATGCCATAAAGAGGATTAAAAATAAACCAAGAGAATTGCATTTTTACCTCAAAATGCTATCAATAATTTCAGCTTGCCACACAAGCAAGATCTCGTACAACTCAATTAACATTAGAATGAAAATGTTATGACAAAAAGCCATTTTTATTTTTTTTTATTTTACATTGAAAAATATATAATTAAGTAAAAAAAAACTTAACAAATTTTGTTTACCATAATTGTACGGACTTCGGAAAATCTTATTGCCAGGTCATTTTTACTGCACAATGAATTCTGTAAAAAAAAAAAATCCAAAAGACAATTGCAGAACTGAGTTAAGCAGTTTCACCGCACTTGGATTTCTTTCAAAACTACAACTTGTTCCGGAAAACAAAGCCCTCAAACAGATATGTGGTTGTAAAATGAAAAAAGTTGTGGCTCTTGAAAGAAAGGGAGTGAAAAATAAAAGAGCAGATATGGAAAATTGGCTGATTCACGGTCGCGCAGACACACTTTGAGCACCGATTACGGGTGTTTAACCCTTCTGATGCAGCTGTTAATAGTGACAGCAACATTGAGGGGCATCGCTAAGGGAAGGAGCACCCTCTCTGCTTTCATCGGCACAACGCAGTTGTAATCGCGTTGTGCCGATGGTCTCCATGGTGACGCCGGCCCAAGCGATGGCCGCAGGGTCACCCAGGGACGATGCCCTATATGCTCCTGCTCACAGCAAGGGCTGGCATGACTCCTCCTTGCCTATGATGCACTGTTCTAATGCCCAGCAATGCAAAGGCATTGCAGAGTATTAGTTATGCAATCAGGACGATGTTAAAAAAAAAAGTGAAAAAAATTATTAAAAGTTGCAAAATTATATAAAAAATCACAAAATAAAGAACAGAAAAAAAAATTTAAAATATTAAACCAATAAAATATTATTTATGTAAAAAAAAAGTACACCTACTTGATATTGCCACATCCCGAAACGACCCAACCTATAAAACTGTCCCACTAGTTAACTCCTTCAGTGAGCACCGTTAAAATAAACTAGACAACAAACAATGCTTTAGCATCATACTCCCAAACAAAAAGTTAAATAAAACATGATCAAAAAGATGAGTGTAAAGAAAAATGCTATATTTGAAAACATCACCTAGCTCTCAGAAAAAAAAACATAATTCTATTTTCTATAAAATGTTTTTATTGTGTAAAAGCGCTAAAACATAAAAATACAATATAATTGTGGTATTGCTGTAATTGTACTGACCCAAAGATTAAAGCTGCCTTATCAATTTTACCACACATGGAACAGCGTAAAAAGACCAAAAAATAAATTCCTGAATTGCTGTTCATTCCTCCTCTCAAAAATTGAAATAGAGAGCAATCAAAAACTGTAGTTTGCCTGAAAATGGTACCAATAAAAAACGTCAACTCCTCCCGCAAAAAAAAACAAGCCCCCACAAGACTGTCAGCGAAAATAAGGAAAAATTATGGCTCTCTAAATTTTTTTTAAATAAAAAGTGTCTTTTAATGCGTGACAGCAGCCAAACATAAAAACCTGATATAAATCTGCTATCGGTGTAATCGCACCGACCCGAAGAATAAAGTAGTCTAATCACTTATATCACATGAAGAACAGCGTAAAAAATAAATAAAACGAATTCTTCACCTGGTGTTGATTTGTTCATTATGCGTCTCAAAGATTACAGTAAGACTCGGCTCACATTTATCCTGTGCTCTGTGCTGAGCGCTTACACCAGGGTTTCCATGAAAATTTCTGAAATACATGACTTGGACAGAACCCCCATCGGAAGATTCCCTGTAACGTGGCAGATGGTGTTACTGTGGACCCTGTCTGACTTGTGATCCGGTGGTGTATGTCTTTTTAGGCATGTATAAAAGCGCAGTCCGCCACAGTTTTGTGCACTTCTGAAAAGAATGACAATGCTGAATAGAGGCCAGAGGCAGTCCAGAGTAACTCTGCTGCCTCATTATAGTGAGTGGCTCCCTTGGGGGGGTTTCATCTAAATCACGTCATTGGGAGATTTAGATGGAAACCCAGATGTAAGTGCTCAGCGTAGAGCGCCGGACACATGTGATCCCAAACTTTATGTAAAATGTTCCCAATAAAAGCTTCAGCTCAATCCACAAAAAAAATTTTTTGTGGTAAAAACTTAGTTATTTTTTCTTCATTGCCCAATGATATAAAATAAAGTGACACACCTGTGGTGACAATATGATCACTGCACCCAAAATGAATTCACTGAGAGGTGCGGTTTGTAAATTGGGATTATTTGTTTGGGGATTCTGCTGTTCTGGCACCTCATTGGCTCTGCCAATGTGACATGGCACCCTCAAACCAGCCCAGCAAAATCTCAAAATATATTTTTTTCTTTCACGGAACAACGTTGTAAAATTTTGTGAAGCTCCTGTGGGTTCAGGGTGTTCACCACATGTTTAGATAAATTCCATGAGGGGTCTAGTTTCCAAAATGGTCACTTGTGAGGGGTTTCCACTGTTTAAGCACATCAGGGGCTCTGCAAACGCGACATGGTATCCTCTAATGATTAAAGGGAACTTGTCAGCAGCATTGTGAACAGTAACCTACAGTACAGACGGTATCAGGTTGGCGCCGTTACACTGATTAAAATGATACCTTAGTTGATTAAATCCATCTTGTGGTTGTTGTTTAATCTTTATTTTCAATTCTGAGTTAATGATTTGGTCATGCTTTGTGGCGGGCCTGTGGCCTGTGGGGGGGTCTTCATGTGGTGGTCTGCTTACCTATTCATCTGTATGGCTTCTGACAGGTCACTGATCCCTCAATGACCTACCCCCTATTTTAATAATGGATATATAATATTCAGTATGTAAAATAGGGGGCAGTGAAGGATCAGTGACTTGTCAGAAGCCATACACATGAATACCTAATCAGAGCACCACATGAAGACCCACCCACCACATGAAGACCGCCCCGGAGCATGAGCATATCATTAACTCAAGCCGAAAAATAAAGGGTAAACAACCACCACAAGACAGATTCAACACAGATCAATCAGATATAATTTAATTAGTATAACGGCGCTGACCTGACACTGTCTGTAGGTTACTGAGCACAATCCTGCTGACAGGTTCCCTTTTAAAGCAAATTTTGCATTCAAAAAGTCAAATGGCGCTCCTTCCTGTTTAAATCCTGCCATGAGCCCAAACAGTAGTTTTCTTCCACATATTGGGTATCGGGAGAAATTGCACAACAAATTATATGGTGCATTTTCTCCTGTTGCCTTCTTAAAAATAAAGAAAAAAAAATTGGATCTAAAGTAAAATTTTTGTGTAAAAAAGTTAAATGTTCATTTTTTTTCCTTCAACATTGCTAATTGCTTCTTGAATGGGATTTTGAGCACCTTCCGGGGTGCAGTTTTTAAAATAGTGTCACTTTGGGTATTTACTGTCATATAGACCAATCATGTTGACAGTAAATATAAACCCAGCACTCAACTTGAATGCTTTAGTAGAAGAATTTATTGTAGTACACAGAAAACGTTTCGGTCAATGTGACCTTCAGTTACTACAGAAATAAGTACAGTAACAATAGATCAAAAAACATAAGATACATAAATAGAAAAGTAAAAATAAAAGTAAAGAAATAAAAAGCAAAATGAACAAAAGTATATACAAGTTATAGTAAGAGGTCATGTATATAATGCATTAATAGACGCAGATAATAATGGCCGAGTACCACATACAATCCTAAACCAAGCCAGGAAAGTAGAAGAGTAGTGGAAAAAGCGATGAGACGCTCAAAAAAAGTATATAACATACCGTGTGGTTATATTTACTGTCTACATGGTTTGGGAACCTAAACCTTAGCACCATCCCATAGTTGTGCTGACGGTGTTTCTCCTATACAGACTATAGGCTATGTGAACACGTTGCGTTTTTTAAGCGTTTTGCCGCGTTTATATTAATTATTTTGGATTCTTTTCTTATCCCATCAATTGAAAGGATGTTTGGGGATGTTGAAATAATTTTTCAAGATGATAATACATCCTGCCATAGAGCAAAAACTGTGAAAACATTCCCTAAAAAAGACACATAAGGTCAATGTCATGGCCTACAAATAGTCCGGATATCAATCCAATTGAAAATCTTTGGTGGAAGTTGAAGAAACTGGTCCATGAAAAGGCTCCAACCTGCAAAGCTGATCTGGCAACAGCAGAGAAAGTTGGAGCCAGATTGATGAAGAGTACTGTTTGACACTCATTAAGTCCATGCCTCAGAGACTGCAAGCTGTTGTAAAAGCAAGAGGTGGTGCAACAAAATATTAGTGATGTGTTGGAGTGTTTTTTTTTTGTTTGTTTTTTTATGATTCCATAATTTTTTCCCTCAGAATTGAGTGACTCCATAATTTTTCCCCTATGCTTGGTTAAAAAAATAACCATTATTGACTACCACATTTTTTGTTGTTGATTTCTTTTAGTGTCTCTTAACCCCTTAACGACCGCCAATACGCCTTTTAACGGCGGTCATTAAGGGTACTTAAACCACAGCGCCGTTAAATAACGGCGCTGTGGATAAAGTGAATAGCGCCCCCCAGAGTCGCATTTTCTCCGGGGTCTCGGCTACCAGGGAGAACTACCAGAGAACATGAATCGTGTCGGTTTTTACCGACCTCGATGCTGCGATCGCCGTTATTAACCCTATAACGGCGATCGCAACAAAAAAAAATCTGATCTGCCATTTAATTTCTCTCAACTCTGATGTGATCGGACATCAGAGGAGAGAGGAAAAGGGTCCCCGATCCCCCTCCTTGTGGCCCCAGGGCCCTCCTACCTCCTCCGGTGGGCGCCGCCATCTTGAATGGCGAGAAAATGCCGGGGGGTGGACAATTTTCTCCGGGGTCTCGGCTGCCTAGCGGCAGATTCAAAAGCTGATTCATTCATTCTCTAAAAGTACATTTTGATCACTGTGATAAACTATCACAGTGATCAAAATAAAAAAACAGTACATAAACCCCCCCTTTATCACCCCCTTAGTTAGGGACCTATAATAAAATATAGAAATTGTATTTATTTTAATTTTTCCGTTAGGGCTAGGGTTAGGGTTATAATTAGGGTTAGCATTAGGGTTAGGCTGGGTTCATTCATACTGCGTTATGGCAGTCCGTTAACTCTGCCATTCCCCCCCATTTGAGGGCGCATCGCGAAGCATGCCGTAAAGCGGCATGCGTTCGCGACATGCCGTCATTCAGTGACGGAGCCTCGGACATGGGCTGCAGTGTCTGGGCTCCGTCACCGCTAGCGCAGATGAATCATCTGCTGATTCCTCTGCACTAGTTGGTATAGCATAACGTGATCGCGTTATGCTAAACCGTTACCAGCCCGTCAACGCTATGTATTGAACGAGCTGGTAAAACTCAAAATGAACCTAGCCTTAGGATTAGGGTTATAATTAGGGTTACAATTAGGGTTAGGGTTACAATTAGGGTTGGTATTAGGGTTGGGATTAGGGTTAGGATTAGGGTTAGGGTTGGGATTAGGGTTAGGGGTGTGTTGGGGTTAGGGTTGGAGCTAGAATTGAGGGGTTTCCACTATTTAGGCACATCAGGGAATCTCCAAACATGACGTGGCGTTCAAAAAGTCAAATGGCGTTCCCTCCCTTCTGAGCCCTACTGTGCGCCCAAACAGTGCTTTACCCCAACATATGGGGTATCAGCGTACTCAGGACAAATTGCAAACCAATTTTGGGGTTCTAATTTCTCCTGTTACTTTTGGGAAAATAAAAAATAGCTGGCTAAGAAAATTCAGTTTTGAGGAAACAATGATTTTTTTATTTTCACGGCTCTGCGTTTATAAATTTCTGTGAAGCACTTGGGGTTCAAAGTGCTCACCACACATCTAGATAAGCTCCTTGGGGGTCTAGTTTCCAAAATGGTGTCACTTGCAGGGGTTTTCTACTGTTTAGACACATCAAGGACTCTGCAAACACAACATGACGCCCGCAGAACATTCCATCAAAGTCTGCATTACAAAATGGCGCTCCTTCCCTTCCAAGCTCACCCATGTGCCCAAATAGTGGTTCCACCCCACATATGGGGTATCAACGTACTCAGAAAAATTGCACAACAACTTTTGGCATCCAATTTCTCCTGTTACCCTTGGAAAAATAAAAAAATAGCGGGTTAAAGAATCATTTTTGAGGAAAAAAATATTTTTTATTTTCACGGCTCTGTGTTATAAACTTCTGTGAAGCACTTGGGGGTTCAAAGTGCTCACCACACATCTATATAAGTTCCTTAAGGGGTCTAGTTTCCAAAATGGTGTCATTTTGGTTTTTTTTTTCACTGTTAAGGTGCATCAGGGGCTCTCCAAATGCGTCATGGCGTCCAATTTCAATTCCAGCCAATTTTGGTTTGAAAAAGTCAAACGGCGCTCCTTCCCTTCCAAGCCCTGCCATGCGCCCAAACAGTGGTCCCCCCCACATATGGGGTATCAGCGTACTCAGGACAAATTGGACAACGACTTTTGTGGTCTAATTTCTCCTGTTACCCTTGGGAAAATAAAAAATTGGGACTAAACGATCAGGTTTGTGGAAAAAATATGATTTTTTATTTTCACGTCCGGGCGTTATAAACTTCTGTGAAGCACTTTGGGGTTCAAAGTGCTCACAAAACATCTAGAGAAGTTCCTTAGTGGGTCTAGTTTCCAAAATGGGGTCACTTATGGGGGGTTTCCACTGTTTAGGCTCATCAGGGCCTCTACAAACGCGACATGGCGTCCAGCCAATTCTGCTTTGAAAAAGTCAAATGACGCTCCTTCCCTTCCAAGCTCTGCCATTCACCCAAACAGTGGTTTACCCCCCACATATGGGGTATCAGCATGCTCAGGACAAATTGCAAAAAAACTTTTGGGGTCTTATTACCCTTGGGAAAATAAAAAATTGTGGAAAAAATGATTTTTTATTTTCACTGCTCTGCGTTATAAACTTCTTTGAAGCACTTGTGTGGTGAGCACTTTGAACCTCCAAGTGCTTTAAAGAAGTTTATAACGCAGAGCCGTGAAAATAAAAAATCATTTTTTCCACAATTTTTTCACCCCAATTTTTATTTTCCCAAGGGTAACAAGACCCCAAAAGTTTTTGTGCAATTTGTCCTGAGCATGCTGATACCCCATATGTGGGGGGTAAACCACTGTTTGGGTGCATGGCAGAGCTTGGAAGGGAAGGAGCGTCATTTGACTTTTTCAAAGCAGAATTGGCTGGACGCCATGTCGCGTTTGTAGAGGCCCTGATGAGCCTAAACAGTGGAAACCCCCCATAAGTGACCCCATTTTGGAAACTAGACCCACTAAGGAACTTATCTAGATGTGTGGTGAGCACTTTGAACCTCCATCTAGATAAGTTCCTTAAGGGGTCTAGTTTCCAAAATGGGGTCACTTGTTGGGGGTTTCCACTGTTTAGGCACATCAGGGGCTCTCTAAACCAGGGTGGATAAAAATCATGATTTTTTTAAAAAAATCAAAAAAATCGGATTTTTTTGATTTAAATCGGATTTTTTTGATTTAAATCGGATTTTTTTGATTTAAATAGGATTTTTTAATCAAGTTGTACACAAGCAAAACTTTGTCTTTTTGCAAATCAAATTATTTTACACAAATAAAAATATTAAAACAGTTGATGATTATGAAACCTAATAATTTTTATTTGCACTATTAAACAATCAGAATTGAACTACAGAGAGTAAGTACTTTTTAACAATAGCCTATCTCTAACGTTTGAAGTAAGCAAACATCTTCAGTGAATACATCAGTCCTTTAAGCCTACTGTTTATTTAGGACTTTTAATAGGAAAACTAGTTGTCCTGCTTTAGCAGTTCCTAAGCGGTTTCAGACTGTTGTGTGCACAAAACCAAATGAAGAAAATCTCTCTACTCCTGCCGATGAAGCCGATGCAGTCAGTAGCTGAGTAGCTACATTTATTATCTTCGCTGGAAGAACAAGTGATTGCGACTTCCACCAGTCCAGTGGTTTTAGTTCATTAACGACGTTATCTGCAAACATGTATTTTTGAAATGGTGCAGATTCACACTTCAATTTCAGCACAGTTGCCACAATGTCATGGTTAGTATTGGCGAGCCACTTTGTCTTTCAAATATTTTGTACAAGCCGCTCTTTCTTTGTCGTATACAGCCTGAAGATGTTTTCCTGAGATATCAAATCTACTTGGTGGTTTGTAGCCTGGTCTTATTCCTTCGATCATTTGTACAAACAATGGGTGTTCAACTAGTTGGAAAGAAGAATTGGTTGCAAATATGAATTTAGCAATTAATTCATCAAAATGTTCTTTCTGGCTCTTCGTAGTCTTTAAGAGGAATTTTTCTACACTTTGCACGCAAAGTTTTTTGTTGGGCTGCTTTGTTGAAGTTGTACCCAGATATTGATTGTCACGTGCAGCACAAGCCATATTTGACCCTGAAAGCACAGTAATTAAAAATATAATTTGACTGCGTATTTGAAGAAATATAACGAAAATATTTTGAAACAAACTTTTTGAACAATGTAATGGTCCTCGTCCTATAAGGGCTGTCTCAAAAGTTATGCTACTCAAGTTTCCGGTGACGTTGCTGTAATACTAGTAATATCAGAGCAACTGAAAAAAATTATGTCACAAAAGTTTTAAAAATGTTTTTTTAAAAAAATGGTCAATTTGGCAGACTTCAAAAGTGAATTGTAGCCTACAATAAAAAAAAAATAGGCGCATACACACTCTTTTATTTTTACTTAACGTTAATCTTCTGTGAAATATTGCCTTAACATAAATTTAAATTCTATACTCCAGAACTAGTGCTAGAAATTTTTCTTTTCATAGACTTTAACCATCCCAGTAAAACGTCTGTTAAAATAGGTTGTAATTGCCAGACTTACCACTAGTGCTAGGGTCCTGGTGCATAAGAAGCTGTGGGGGTTCATTGACATTAGTTGTATCACTATAAACATCTTCATTTCCCTTCTGGTTGCAGTTTTCATAATGTGATTTCAAACGGCAAACAAGTCCTTGGATATCCTTTTGACAGTATTTGCACTTTGCTCTCCCACCTTTCTTTCCAAGCTCTGCTGGCATCTCAACAAAATGAACCCAAATAGGGTCTCTCACGACCTGCCATGGCTCACGCAGATCACTTCTGAAGTTTGATTATTACTACAGCCAAGTACTACTGACTGACTATCCAACAAGTTTGGGCATGTCAACTGAATGGAAAAAGAAACTGAAACCAAGCTACAGAAAGTGAAACCAAGCTAGAAGTGTGGAGTTAATTGAACAATGATTGAAAGTTTTAGATTTTAATCGTGATTTATATTAAAAAAATCTTTTGATTTAAATCAGTGATTTAAATCATGATTAAAATCACGATTTAAATCGATCTGATTTAAATAGAAAAAAATCATTTGATTTAAATCATGATTTAAATCGTTGATTTAAATCGGCGTGATTTAAATCAATCCACCCTGCTCTAAACGCGACATGGCATCCAGCCAATTCTGCGTTGAAAAAGTCAAACGGCGCTCCTTCACTTGCGACCTCTGCCGTGCGCCCAAAAAGTGGTTTACCCCCACATATGGGGTATCGGCGTATTCAGGAGAAATTGCACAACAAATAAATTTTGTGGTTCATTTTTTCTTTTAACACTTGTGAAAATAAAAAAAAATTGATTCCAAAGTAAAGTTTTTGCAAAAAAAGTTAAATGTCAATTTTTTCCTTCCACATTGCTTCAGTTCCTGTAAAGGGTTAATAAACTTGAATGTGGTTTTGAGCACCTTGAGGGGTGCAGTTTTTAGAATGATGTCACTTTTGGGTATTTTCTACCATATAGACCCCTCAAAGTGACTTCAAATGTGATGTGGTCCCTAAAAAAAATGGTGTTGTAAAAATTAGAAATCGCTGGTCAACTTTTAACCCTTATAATTTCGTAACAAAAAAAAATGTTGTTCCCAAAATTGTGCTGATGTAAAGTAGACATGTGGGCAATGTTATTTATTAAGAAATTTGTGTGACATATCTCTGATTTAAGGGCATAAAAATTTAAAGTTTGAAAATTGCTAAATTTTCTAAATTTTCGCCATATTTCCGTTTTTTTCATAAATAAAAGCAATTCATATAAAAAAAATTTTACCACTAATGTGAAGTACAATATGTCACGAAAAAACAATCACAGAATCAGCTGGATTCGTTAAGCGTTCCAGAGTTATAACCTCATAAAGTGACAGTGGTCAGAATTGTAAAAATTGGCCGGGTCATTAAGCTGCAAAATGGCTCTGTCACTAAGGGGTTAAAGCCAGAAAGTTGCCGTTTGAAATGACTTCAGTTTTGTGCCATGTTTGTGATCTGCTTTTTTTTTCAACAAAATTAAACAACTGAATGAACATCCTCCAAGGCCGGTGATTACATAATTTTTGCCAGGGGTTGTAATGACATAAAAATTAAATTTCCGTTTTTTTTTTTTTTTACAAATAAACTCAAGTCGAAGAAATTGTACCACTATTATGAACTACAATATATCACAAGAAAACAATCTCAGAAGCAGTGGGATCTGTTGAAGCATTCGAGAGTTGTTGTTATTATTATTTATTATTATTATTATACATTTTTAATAGCGCCATTTATTCCATAGCGCTTTACATGTGAAAGGGGCAAATAGACAAGCACAATAAATATGAGCAAAACAAGGCACACACAAGTACAGATGGAGATAGGACCCTGCCCATAAGGGCTCACAGTCTACAGGGGATGGGTGAGGATACACTAGGAGAGGGTAGAGTTGGTCTTGCGGCCGTTCAGTAGACTGAGGATCACTGCAGGTTGTAGGCTTGTTGGAAGAGGTGGGTCTTCTGGTTCTTTTTGAAGGTTTCCGTGGTAGGGGAAAGTCTGATGTGTTGGGGTAGAGAGTTCCATAGTATGGGGGAAGCACTGGAGAAGTCTTGTACGCGGTTGTGTGAAGAAGAGATAAGAGGGGAGTAGAGTAGGAGATCTTGAGAGGATCGAAGGTTGCGTGTAGGTAAATACCGGGAGACCATGTCACAGATGTATGGAGGAGACAGGTTGTGGATGGCTTTGTAGGTCATAGGGTTTTGAACTGAAGCCTCTGGACAATAGGAAGCCAGTGAAGAAGGGATTGGCATAGAGGAGAGGCTAGGGAATAATGGATGGATGGATTGGGGTGGTGCCAGAGTAGGATAGGGCCAAGTCTGTGATGCCAGTGTCGAAGGCAGAAGACAGGTCGAGGAGAAGGAGGACAGAGTAGTGTCGCTTGCTTTTGGCGGTTAATAGGTCGTTGATGACTTTAGTTAGGGCAGTTTCAGTTGAGTGCTGCAGTCGGAAGCCAGATTGTAACTGGTCAAAGAAGGAGCAAGAGGAAAGGTGGGAGGACAGTTCAAGATGGACATGCTGTTCCAGTAGTTTTGAGGCATAAGGGAGAAGAGATATGGGGCGGTAGCTAGACACAGAGGATGGGTCGAGGGAGGGATTTTTGAGGATGGGTGTGATCGAGGCATGTTTGAAGGATGAGGGGAAAACACAATTTGTAAGTGAGAGGTTGAAAATATGTTAGGGTTGGGATGAAGACTTTGGCGAGGTTAGGGATGAGGTGAGACGGGAGGTGGTCAAGCGTGCAAGTAGTGAAATGTGATCTTGACAAGAGGGTGGAGAGCTGGTCTTCTGTGATGCTGGTGAAGCTGGTTTTGGAGGAACAGGGCTGAGCAGGTAAGAGGAGGGGCATTGGGGCTGCGTGCGATAGCTTTCTCTGATCGTATCGATCTTCTGCTTAAAGAAAGAGGCAAAGTCTTCAGCAGAATTGAGAGGAGAGGGAGGAGGTGCCAGGGGACGGAGTAGAGAATTGAAAGTGTTGAAAAGCTGTTTAGGGTTGTGAGACAGGGAGGATATGAGAGATGAGAAGTAAGCTTGTTTTGCGGCAGTGAGTGTGGACTTGAAGCTGACGAGGGACTGCTTGTATGCGTTAAAGTGCTCGGCAGAACGGGATCTCTTCCATATCCTCTCAGCGACCCTGGAAGCCCGTCTCAGTTCTTTGGTCAGGCTGGTCAGCCAGGGATGCCTGTTGATTGTACGAGTTTTGCTATGCATGAGGGGGGCAGCCAAATCAAGTGTTGCTATTATTGTGGTATAGAAAGTGGCAGCAGCATCTGTGTCATGAAGGGAAGCTATGTCTGTAAGAGGGAGTAAGGACTCAGAGAGTCATTGTAAATTGAGGTGTTTGAGATTTCTGCGAGGGTGAGTGAGTTTGTGGAGCAGGGGATGCGCACTAGCAGAGGAGAGGGAAGAGAATGTTGGTATTTTTGGTCAGACAAGGGGAGGGGTGAGATAGTGAGATTAGTAAGGGAATAGAGGCGGGTGAAGATGAGGTCCAGCATGTGACCATCTTTGTGAGTGGCCGTGGAGGACCATTGAGTGAGGCCAAAGGAGGCAGTGAGCGATAAAAGTTTAGAGGCAGCTGGGGTGGAAGCGTCAATGGGGATGTTGAAGTCACCCATAATGATAGTGGGGATGTCAGTAGAAAGGAAATTAAGTATCCAGGTGGTGAAGTGGTCAAGGAAGTTGAAGATGGCTAGTTCTGGGGGGCGGTAGATGACAGCCAGCTGGAGGTTGGAGGGGGAATAAATGCGGATGGAGTGCACCTCAAACGAGGGTAGAGTAGCGGAAGGTGGTAGCTGTTATGTTTCGGTAGCTGAGGAGAAGTAGCAAAAATAGCCAAAGTAGGAATACACCAGAGAGGCTGGAAACTACTGGGTTGCAGGACCCTAAACTAACCGCAACACTAGAAGTAGCCGTGGAGCGTACCTACGGTGATCCTAGATGCCTCGTCACAGCCGGAGAGATAGATACACCTAAAGACAGAAAGATGAAAGCTAACTGCCCAGTAGCAGAACCCCCAAAGAAATAGGAAGCCCCCAAACATGTAATGGCGGTTAAACAAGAAGAAAATACGAACACAGACAGAAAATAGAATGAGCAAATGCTGGGGCCCAATACTGTCTAGATAGAAAAGTATAGGAAAGAATTCTGACTGCAACCCAAAAAACCCTGACAAAAATACCAACACTTCTCAAAAAAACCTGAGACCACACGATCTCTGCCACCTAAATCAGATCTCTGGTGTAACGCACAGCAATTCAGCAAATAAAAAGTGATACAGGAATAGAGCAAAAGTGCAAACACAAACTGAGCACAACTGCAGCGCCAGGCCCCAAAAGGGGACCAGGCTGAAGTCCACTGCAATGCAGCAAACCAGCAAGGAAAATCAAACCAGAGGAAAAAAAAACAGCAAGTCACTGAATGAAAGCAGGAATGCAAGCTGAGCTCCAACCAAGACCTGGAAGAACAATTGATTACCGGCAAGGCTGATGGGAGTTCAGGTCACATATCAGCCCATTCGGACCCAGCTGAAAACCATTCAGCAATTGTTTCATTACCCTCAGTAACCACCGGAGGGAGCCCCAGCTCCGAAGTCGCCTCCAACGTATTCACAACAGTACCCCCCCTTGAGGAGGGGTCACCGAACCCTCACCTGCGCAACCAGGCCGATCAGGATGAGCTCGATGATATGCACGGATCAGTCTCCTAGCATGGATGTCCGAAGCAAACACCCAAGAATTGTCCTCCTGACCATAACCTCTCCACTTAGCCAAATACTGGAGTTTCTGTCTAGAAAAACGAGAATCCAATATTTTCTCAACCACATACTCCAAATTGCCCTCAACCAAAACAGGGTCGGGAGGTGCAGCCATAGGAGCCACTGGCTCGACAAACCTCTTCAATAAGGACTTGTGGAACATGTTATGGATCTTAAATGTCCCTGGAAGAAGCAAACGGAAGGAAACCGGATTAAGAATTTCCATGATTTTATAAGGTCCAATGAACCTTGGCTAAAATTTTAGAGATGCAACCTTCATAGGAATATTCCTTGAGGACAACCAAACCAAGTCCCCCACTTTAAAACGAGGACCATCAGTCCTATGCCGGTTGGCAAACCGCTGGGCCTTCTCCTGAGAGAGCGACAACCTCTCCACTACCTGTTCCCAAATATGCTGCATTCGCTCCACAATAGAGTCAACCCCCGGACAGACGGAAGCCTCCGCCTGTCCTGAAGAAAATTGAGGGTGAAACCCAGAATTGGAGAAAAATGGAGACATCAACGTGGCAGAGCTAGCTGTTATGTTTCGGTAGCTGAGGAGTGCAGGCAAAAAAGGCAATACACCAGAGCAGTTGGAATCTATGAGATTGCAGTACCCTGACTAACCACAACAACTAGAGGCAGCCGTGGAGCGTTCCTACGTTGGTCCTAGACGCCTCGTCACAGCCCGAGAAACCAACTACACCTAAAGATAGATATAGGAAAGCTATCTGCCCCGGAGCAGAACCCCAAAGATAATAGAAAGCCCCCAAACATGCAATGGCGGCTAGACAAGAAGAAATACCGACACAGACAGAAAATAGCATGAGCAAACGTTGGGGCCCAAACTACCTAAATAGAAAAGGATAGGAAGGGTACTTACTGCAATCCCAGAAAACCCTGAAAAGCACCAACTCTACTAATTTCAAAAACACCTGAGATCACATGACCTCCACCACCTAAATTAGCTCTCTGGTGTAACAAAATCAAAACAGCAGCCACTGAAAAAACTGGAAAAAGCAAAAGTACAAACATCAGTGGCGGAACTAAACTGAGAGGGCAAAAGCCCCCCGGAGGGGACGCAGGACAAAATGCAAAAAACAAGCACAAAAACAAAAAGAAGAAAATGTCTTATCTGTTAGCAGGAGATGCAGACACGACACAGCAGGCTACAAGGGAAACAGGAATCAAGGATAGAGACCAGAACAATTGATCACCGGCAACCCTGATGGGAAGGTGACTCCCTTATATAAGACCAGTCAGTAACACCTGATTCCCAATCCTCACAATCTTCACAATCTTCACTGGACAGACCAGCACCGCTTGTAACCACCAGAGGGAGCCTCTGCTCAGAACTCATCCCAAGCCCACTCGCAACAGTACCCCCCCCTTGAGGAGGGGTCACCGAACCCTCATTTGAGCAACTAGGTCGGTCAGGATGAGTTCTATGGTACGCACGGATGAGTCTCCTAGCATGGATGTCCGAAGCAAACACCCAAGAATTGTCTTCCTGACCATAACCTCTCCACTTAACCAAATACTGGAGTTTCCGTCTAGAAAAACGAGAATCTAATATTTTCTCAACCACATACTCCAGATTGCCCTCAACCAAAACAGGGTCAGGAGGCACAGCAGCAGGAACCACTGGCTCAACAAACCTCTTCAACAAGGACTTGTGGAACACGTTATGGATCTTAAATGTCCCTGGAAAAAGCAAACGAAAAGAAACAGGATTAAGAATCTCCATGATCTTATAAGGTCCAATGAACCTAGGCTTAAATTTAGGAGATGCTACTCTCATAGGAATATTTTTTGAGGACAACCAGACCAAGTCCCCTACTTTAAACCGAGGACCATCAGTCCTATGCCGGTTAGCAAACCGCTGGGCCCTCTCCTGAGAGAGGAACAACCTCTCCACTACCTGGTCCCAAATCTGTTGCATACGCTCCACAACAGAGTCAACACCTGGACAGACAGAAGCCTCCGTCTGTCCTGAAGAAAATCGAGGGTGAAACCCAGAATTACAGAAAAACGGAGACATCAAAGTGGCAGAGCTAGCCCTATTATTAAGAGCAAACTCAGCCAAAGGCAAAAAAGAGACCCAGTCATCCTGATCAGCAGACACAAAGCATCTTAGATAAGTCTCCAATGTCTGGTTTGTTCTCTGTTTGACCATTGGTCTGAGGATAAAATGCCGAGGAGAAAGACAATTGAACACCCAGTTTAGAACAAAAAGTCCTCCAAAATCTGGAAACAAACTGGACTCCTCTGTCAGACACAATGTTCTCAGGAATGCCGTGTAAACGAACCACGTGCTGAAGGAACAACGGCACCAATTCAGAGGAGGAAGGCAACTTAGGTAATGGCACAAGATGTATCATCTTGGAAAACCTATCACAAATCACCCAGATGGCGGTCATTCTCTGAGAAACAGGAAGGTCGGAAATGAAATCCATAGAGATATGGGTCCATGGTCTCTTGGGCACAGGCAATGGCATCAACAAACCACTAGAGCGAGAGCAAGGCTTGGAGCGAGAGCAAGTCCCGCAGGACTGCACAAATTCCCTGACATCACGAGACAAGGTAGGCCACCAAAAGGACCGACTAACCAAGTCTCTGGTACCAAAAATTCCGGGATGCCCAGCCAACGCTGAACAATGAATCTCAGACATCACACTCTTTTTCCACTGGTCCGGGACAAACAATTTTCCAACAGGGCAGCGCTCGGGCCTATCCTCCTGACACCCCTCCAGAGCAAGTCTCAAATTAGGTGAGATGGCGGAAAGAACTACACCCTCTTTCAAAATAACAGAAGGATCAGATAACTCAGGAGAGTCCGCAAGGAAGCTCCTCGAGAGGGCATCCGCCTTAACATTCTTAGTGCCAGGAAGAAAGGAAACCACAAAATTAAAACGTGTGAAAAACAAGGCCCACCTGGCCTGTCTAGGATTGAGTCGCTTGGCAGATTCCAGATAAACCAGATTCTTATGGTCAGTAAGGACCACCACCTGATGTTTGGCTCCCTCCAGCCAATGCTCCACTCTTCAAAAGCCCACTTCATGGCCAATAACTCCCGATTACCCACGTCATAATTACGTTCAGTAGGAGAAAATTTTCGAGAGAAAAAGGCACAAGGGTTACTTTTAGAGGTCTCTGGATCTTTTTGGGACAAAACGGCACCTGCCCCAATTTCAGAGGCATCAACCTCCACCTGAAATGGCAGAGAAACATCAGGCTGCCGTAGAACAGGAGCAGAAGTGAATCTCTGCTTAAGTTCCTGAAATGCAGAGACTGCCTCAGGAGGCCAATTCACCACATCAGAACCCTTTTTGGTCAAATCAGTTAATGGTTTAACAATAACCGAGAAATTACCAATAAATTTACGATAAAAATTGGCAAAACCCAAAAATCTTTGAAGAGCCTTTAATGAAGTAGGTTGGACCCAATCACAGATGGCCTGAACCTTGACCGGGTCCATTTCAATAACAGATGGGGACAAAATGAATCCCAGAAATGAGATCCTCTGTACGCCAAAAAGACACTTTGATCCCTTCACATACAGAGCATTCTCTCTCAAAATCTGGAATACAGTTCGAACATGTTTCACATGAGAGTCCCAGTCATTAGAAAAAATCAAGATATCATCCAAATAAACAATCAGAAATGTATCCACAAAATCCCTGAAAATGTCATTCATGAAGGACTGGAAGACAGAAGGAGCATTAGTGAGCCCAAAGGGCATCACAAGGTACTCAAAATGCCCCTCCAGGGTATTGAATGCCGTCTTCCATTCATCCCCGTGCTTAATGCGAATAAGGTTATATGCCCCCCTGAGGTCAAGCTTGGTAAACCAAGTAGCGTTTTTCACCCTGGAAAACAGGTCAGAAATCAAGGGTAACGGGTATTGATATTTCACAGTAATATTGTTCAAAAGACGATAATCAATACACTGCCTTAATGAACCATCCTTTTTGGCCACAAAGAAAAAACCGGCACCTAAGGGTGAAGAGGATAGTCTGATATGACCCTTCTCCAATGACTCCTTGATATAAGACCGCATAGCGTCATGTTCAGGTACAGACAAGTTAAAAAGGCGACCTTTAGGGAATTTACTACCAGGCACTAATTCAATAGCGCAGTCATAGCTCCTATGGGGAGGCAAGGATGCAGATTTACTTTCGCTAAATACATCAGAAAAATCAATCAAAAAGTCAGGAACATCCTGAACCTGGGGGAGGCAGAAAAAACAGGAGTGTTGGTATTAACACATTGGCAGCCCCAACTGGTTACAGACACAGATTTCCAATCCAAAACAGGATTATGAGACTGTAACCAAGGGAAACCCAGCACGATAATGTCATGCAGATTATATAGAACCAAAAATTTGCAGCACTCCTGGTGATCAGGTTCAACCCTCATTATCACCTGAGTAGAAAACTGGGTTTATTCTCAGCCAAAGGGGTAGAATCGATCCCCAGTAGGGGAATAGACTTCTGTAGGGGTATCAAGGGAAACCCACAACGTTTAGCAAAATCATAATCCATCAGGTTAATAGCTGCTCCAGAATCAATGAAAGCCTGAGCAGAAAATGAGGACAGAGAGCATATCAGAGTGACAGTTAATAAAAACTTAGTCTGAACACTACCCAAGACAACTGAGCGTGCAAAACGTCTTCCCCGCTTAGGGCAGACTGAAATAGCATGAGAGGCATCACCACAGTAGAAACATAACCCATTGCGCTTTCGAAAATCATGACGCTGTGCCCCAGACACCACTCTATCACACTGCATGGGTTCAGAAGCTGGTTCACAAGGCAACACCATTCCACGCATACTTCTCCGCTCACGCAAACGTCTGTCAATTTGAATCGCTAATGACATAGAATCATTGAGACCAGAGGGGACAGGGAATCCCACCATAACATCCTTTACATTATCTGACAGACCCTTCCGAAAAAGGGCCGCCAAAGCGTCGTCATTCCACTTGGTCAGGACTGCCCACCTACGGAATCTCTGACAGTATAACTCAGCGTCATCAAGCCCCTGATTTAATGCCAACAAGGCTTTTTCAGCTTGATCAGTGACATTAGGCTCATCGTACAATAACCCCAAAGCCTGAAAAAATGCATCAACATCACTCAAAACAGGATCCCCAGGTGTCAGGGAAAAAGCCCAATCCTGAGGATCGCCGCGCAGGAGAGAGATGACAATTTGAACCTGCTGCGCTGCGTTCCCTGAGGACTTAGATTTTAAGGCAAAAAACAATTTACAATTATTTTTGAAATTCTGAAACTTAGCTCGATCCCCTAAAAACAAATCTGGCATGGGAATCCTAGGTTCCACAACAGGCAACCTAACAAGATATGCAGCAATACTCCGAACCTCAGTGGCAAGCTGATCCACACGGCCAGACAACTGTGCAAACTCCATTGAGAGAAAAAATCCTCCCCAGCACCCAGAGATACAGAGGGGAAAAAAAAAAAAAATGCAACAAACAGAAAAATATCTCTGACAACTCTGACAACCGTTTTTTCTTTCACAAATTTTTTCCCTTCTGTGAGTACCATACAATTTTAAATTTTGGGCCGGTGATACTGTTATGTTTCGGTAGCTGAGGAGTGCAGGCAAAAAAGGCAATACACCAGAGCAGTTGGAATCTATGAGATTGCAGTACCCTGACTAACCACAACAACTAGAGGCAGCCGTGGAGCGTTCCTACGTTGGTCCTAGACGCTTTGTCACAGCCCGAGAAACCAACTACACCTAAAGATAGATATAGGAAAGCTTTCTGCCCCGGAGCAGAACCCCAAAGATAATAGAAAGCTCCCAAACATGCAATGGCGGCTAGACAAGAAGAAATACCGACACAGACAGAAAATAGCATGAGCAAACGTTGGGGCCCAAACTACCTAAATAGAAAAGGATAGGAAGGGTACTTACTGCAATCCCAGAAAACCCTGAAAAGCACCAACTCTACTAATTTCAAAAACACCTGAGATCACACGACCTCCACCACCTAAATTAGCTCTCTGGTGTAACAAAATCAAAACAGCAGCCACTGAAAAAACTGGAAAAAGCAAAAGTACAAACATCAGTGGCTGAACTAAACTGAGAGGGCAAAAGCCCCCCCGGAGGGGACCCTGAAGGCCCCCACAGAAGTGCAGGACAAAATGCAAAAATCAAGCACAAAAACAAAAAGAAGAAAATGTCTTATCTGTTAGCAGGAGATGCAGACACGACACAGCAGGCTACAAGGGAAACAGGAATCAAGGATAGAGACCAGAACAATTGATCACCGGCAACCCTGATGGGAAGGTGACTCCCTTATATAAGACCAGTCAGTAACACCTGATTCCCAATCCTCACAATCTTCACAATCTTCACTGGACAGACCAGCACCGCTTGTAACCACCAGAGGGAGCCTCTGCTCAGAACTCATCCCAAGCCCACTCACAACAGCTAGCCCTATTAAGAGCAGACTCCGCCAAAGTCAAAAAAGAGACCCAGTCATCTTGATCAGCAGACACAAAACATCTCAAATAAGTCTCCAAGTTCTGTTTTGTTCTCTCGGTTTGTCCATTGGTCTGAGGGTGAAATGCAGAGGAGAAAGATAATTGAACACCAAGTTTAGAACAAAATGTTCTCCAAAATCTGGAAACAAACTGGACTCTTCTGTCAGACACAATGTTCTCCAGAATGCCATGTAACCGAACCACGTGCTGAAAGAACAAAGGCACCAATTCAGAGGAGGAAGGCAACTTAGGTAATGGCACAAGATGTATCATCTTGGAAAACCGATCACAGATTACCAAGATAACGGTCATTCTCTGAGAGACAGGGAGGTTGGAAATAAAATCCATAGAGATATGGGTCCATGGCCTCTTGGGCACAGGTAATGGCATTAACAAACCACTAGAGCGAGAGCAAGGCTTGGAACGAGAGCAAGTCCCACAGGACTGCACAAAGTCCCTGACGTCACGAGACAAAGTAGGCCACCAAAAGGACCGACTCACCAAGTCTCTGGTACCAAAAATCCCAGGATGACCAGCCAACACGGAACAATGAATCTCAGACATCACACTCTTCTTCCACTGGTCTGGGACAAACAATTTCCCAACAGGGCAGCGTTCAGGTTTATCCTCCTGACACCCCTCCAGAGCCAGTGTCAAATTGGGCGAGATGGCGGAAAGAACTACAACCTCTTTCAAAATAACAGCAGGATCAGTTAACTCAGGAGAATCCGCAAAGAAACTCCTTGAGAGGGCATCTGCCTTAACATTCTTAGTGCCCGGAAGAAAAGAAACCACAAAATTAAAACGTTTGAAAAACAAGACCCACCAGGCCTGTCTAGGATTAAGTCGCTTGGCTGATTCGAGATAAACCAGTTTCTTATGGTCCGTTAGGACCACCACCTGATGTTTGGCTCCTTCCAGCCAATGTCTCCACTCTTCAAAGGCCCACTTCACGGCCAACAACTCCCGATTAACCACGTCATAATTACATTCAGTTGGAGAAAATTTTCGAGAGAAGAAGGCACAAGGGTTACTCTTAGAGGTCTCCGGATCCCTTTGGGACAAAACGGCACCTGCCCCAATCTCAGAAGCATCAACCTCCACCCGAAACGGTAGAGAAACATCAGGCTGCCGCAGAACAGGAGCAGAAATGAATCTCTGCTTAAGTTCCTGAAATGCAGAAACTGCCTCAGGAGGCCAATTCACTACAATGGAACCCTTTTTGGTCAAATCAGTCAATGGTTTAACAATACCGGAGAAATTACCAATAAATTTACGATAAAAATTGGCAAAACCCAAAAATATCTGAAGAGCCTTCAATGTAGTAGGCTGAACCCAATCACAGATGGCCTGAACCTTGACCGGGTCCATTTCAATAACAGACGGAGACAAAATGAATCCCAGAAATGAAACCTTCTGTACTCCAAAAAGACACTTTGATCCCTTCACATACAGTGCATTCTCTCTCAAAATGTGGAACACAGTCCGAACATGTTTCACATGGCAGTCCCAGTCGTTGGAAAAAATCAAGATATCATCTAAATAAACGATCAGAAATTTATCCACAAAATCCCTGAAAATATCATTCATAAAGGATTGGAAGACGGAAGGGGCATTAGTAAGCCCAAAAGGCATCACTAGGTAATCAAAATGCCCCGCTGGGGTATTAAACGCCGTCTTCCATTCATCCCCGTGCTTAATGCGAATAAGCTTATACGCCCCCCTGAGGTCAAGCTTGGTAAACCAACTAGCACTTTTCACTCTGGAAAATAGGTCAGAAATCAAGGATAACGGGTATTGATATTTCACTGTGATTTTATTCAGGAGGCGATAGTCAATACACGGCCTCAATGAACCATCCTTTTTGGCCACAAAGGAAAAAACGACGCCCAAGGGTGAATACGATGGTCTGATATGACCCTTCTCCAAAGACTCCTTGATATAAGATCGCATAGCATTGTGTAAAGGTACAGATAAATTAAAAAGGCGACCTTTAGGAAATTTACCACCAGGCACTAACTCAATAGCTCAATCATAGCTCCTGTGAGGAGGTAAGGATGCAGACTTACTCTCACTAAACACATCAGAAAAATCAGTCAAAAAGTCAGGGACATCCTGAGACTGGGGAGAGGCAGAAAAAACAGGAGTGTCGTTGGCAGCCCCAACTGGTCACAGACACAGATTTCCAATCCAAAACAGGATTATGAGTCTGTAACCAAGGGAAACCCAGTACAATAATGTCATGCAGATTATGCAATACCAGAAATTTTCAACTCTCCTGATGATCTGGTTCAACCCTCATTATCACCTGAGTAGAAAACTGGGGTTTATTCTCCGCCAAAGGGGTAGAATCAATGCCCAGCAAAGGAATAGACTTCCGCAGGGGTATCATGGGAAACCCACAACGTTTGGCAAAGTCAAAATCCATCAGGTTAATAGCTGCTCCTGAATCAACAAAAGCCTGAGCCGAAAATGTGGACATGGAGCAAATCAGGGTACCAGTCAACAGAAATTTAGTCTGAACACTACCCAAGACAACTGAGCGCGCAAAACGTCTTCCCCGCTTAGGGCAGATGGAAATAGCATGAGAAGCGTCACCACAGTAGAAACATAACCCATTGCACTTTCGAAACTCATGACGCTGAGCCCCAGAAGTCATTCCTTCACACTGCATGGGCTCAGGAGCTGACTCACAAGGCAACACTCAAACGTCTGTCAATTTCAATGGCCAAAGACATAGAATCATTGAGACCAGAGGGAACAGGGAATCCCACCATAACGTCCTTTACATTTTCTGTCTGACCCTTCCTAAAAAGGGCTGCCAAAGCATAATCATTCCATTTGGTCAGGACTGCTCATTTTTGGAATTTCTGACAGTATAGCTCAGCGTCTTTACGACCCTGATTTAATGCCAACAAGGTCTTTTCAGCTTGATCAGTGACATTAGGTTTATTGTACAATAACCCCAAAGCCTGAAAAAATACATCAACATCATTCAAAACAGGATCCCCAGGTGTCAGGGAAAAAGCCCAATCCTGAGAGTCGCCGCGCAGGAGAGAGATGACAATTTGAACCTGCTGAGCTGCGTTCCCTGAGGACTTAGGCTTCAAGGCAAAAAACAACTTACAGTTATTTTTGAAATTCAGAAATTTAGACCGATCCCCCAAAAATAAATCTGGTATGGGGATCCTAGGTTCCACAACAGGCAACCTAGCAAGATAGGTAGTCATACTCTGAACCTCAGCTCCACACCGCCATACAACTGTGCAAGCTCCATTGAGGACAAATAAAAAATTCCTCCTCAGCACCCAGAGAAAAAGAGGGAAAAAATGCAACAAACAGAAAAAAAAAATTCTGACAACTCCCTTTTTTTTTCCTTTTTCACTTTTTTTCCCTTCTGTTGAGTACCATATAATTTTCAGTTTGGCCGGTAATACTGTTATGTTTCGGTAGCTGAGGAGAAATAGCAAAAGTAGCCAAAGTAGCAATACACCAGAGAGAGGCTGGAAACTACTGGGTTGCAGGACTCTAAACTAACCACAACACTAGAAGTAGTCGTGGAACGTACCTACGGTGATCCTAGACGCCTCACCACAGTCGGAGAGATAGCTACACCTAAAGACAGAAAGATGAAAGCTAACTGCCCCGTAGCAGAACCCCCAAAGAAATAGGAAGCCCCCAAACATGTAATGGCGGTTAGACAAGAAGAAAATACGAACACAGACAGAAAATAGAATGAGCGAATGCTGGGGCCCAATACTGTCTAGATAGAAAAGTATAGGAAAGAATTCTGACTGCAACCCAAAAAACCCTGACAAAAATACCAACACTTCTGATTAACAAAAAACCTGAGACCACACGATCTCTGCCACCTAAATCAGATCTCTGGTGTAACACACAGCTATTCAGCAAATAAAAAGTGTCACAGAAATAGAGCAAAAGTGCAAACACAAACTGAGCACAAATGCAGCGCCAGGCCCCAAAAGGGGACCAGGCTGAAGTCCACTGCAATGCAGCAAACCAGCAAGGAAAATCAAACCAGAGGAAAAAAAAACAGCAAGTCACTTATCTGAATGAAAGCAGGAATGCAAGCTGAGCTCCAACCAAGACCTGGAAGAACAATTGATTACCAGCAAGGCTGATGGGAGTACAGGTCTCTTATTTCAGACCATTCGGACCCAGCTGAAAACCATTCAGCAATTGGTTCATTACCCTCAGCAACCACCGGAGGGAGCCCCAGCTCCGAAGTCGCCTCCAACGTATTCACAACAGGTAGCGGAATTGGGGTAAAGTAGCAGGTATCACACAGGAGCAAAGCAACTCCTCAACCACGTTTGTTGCTGGGGCTAGGGGTGTGAGAGATATTCAATCCGCCATAGGAAAGTGCAGCTGGAGAGGCTAAGTCAGAGAGGGTGAGCCAGGTTTCAGTGATGCCAAGGAAGGAGAGTTTGTTGGTGATAAAGAGGTCATGGATATACGACAGTTTGTTGCAGACAGAGCGTGCGTTCCATAGTGCTCCAGGTAAAGGACCGGAGGAGTGGGGGCTGGATGAATGGGTACTAAGTTATCATGGTTGCAGAAACGTATAGCGGTTTGTGGCAGGATGTTAGAAATGAGTGTGGGGATGTGTTGAGGAGGGCCAGGATTTGGGGATACATTGCCTTTATTACCACTTAAAGTGACACAGGTCAGAATTGTAAAAATTGGCCTGATCAGGAAGATGAAAATGGGCATGTGTGAAGGGTTTAACCCATTCCCGACCTGTGATACAGTGTATGCGTCATGAAAGTCGGTGCCAATCCAACCTGTGACGCATACCCTGTGTCATGAAAGGATCGCTTTCCTGCGGGCCGGGTGACCGGGGTCACTGAAAGGTCACCCGACCCGCAGGCACAAGACCCTTTGTACTTCACCACAGGGGGGTTGGCTTAACCCCCACGTGGTTACGATCACTCTGATTGGCTGTTAAAAGTAAAACAGCCAATCACAGCGATTTGTAATATTTCACCACTGAAATTTGGTGAAATATTACAATCCAGCCATGGCCGATGCTGCAATAGCATCTGCCATGGCTGGAGACCGAGATCCGACCCCCCCCCCCCCACAACACCGAGTGACGGCGGCGATCGGTCACCGCCGTCACTATCTGCTCCCCTTCTCCTTTCCTCTGCTCCCCTCTGCTCTGGTCCGCTCCCCCCCACCTTCCCCCCTCAGCTCCCCTCACCTCCCCCGGTACTCCGGTGTCCCTGGGTCCGTCCCAGGGTCCGTACGGGACTCTTCATGGGCGCCGCCATCTTGGAAAATGGTGGGCGCAGTGCGCCCGCCAGCCTACAAATTCAATACATTTATTTTGATCACTGTGATAAGCTCTCACAGTGATCAAAATAAAAAAAAGGTAATAAACGCCCCTTTATCACCCCCATAGGTAGGGACAAATAATAAAATAAACTTTTTTTTTTTTATTTTTCTGTTAGGGTTAGAATTACAGTTTGGGTTAGGTTAGGGTTAGCCTTAGGGTTAGGGTTAGCATTATGGTTAGGGTTAGGCTGGGTTTATATTGCGTTATGGCAGTCCGTTAGACGGATTGTGTTACACCGCAGTATAACGATGTGTAACGCAGTCCGTTAACGCTGCCATTCACCCCCATTTGCAGTCACATCGCGACGCATGCCTTAAAGTGGCATGCGTTCGCGACGTGCCGTCATTCAGTGACGTAGCCTCGGACGCGGGCTGAAGCATCTGGGCTCTGTCACCGCTAGCACAGATGAATCATCTGCTGATTCATCTGCGCTAGCGGGTATAGCATTACGCAATCGCGTTATGCTATACCGTTACGAGCCCGGGAACGCTATGTGTTGAACGAGCTGTTAAAACGTAATGTGAACCTAGCATTAGGTTAGAATTAGGGTTAGAATTAGGGTTATGGTTAGAATTAGGGTTAGGGTTGGAATTTGGGTTAGGGTTGGAATTAGGGTTACGGTTAGAATTAGGGTTAGGGTTATGGTTAGGGTTGGGATTAGTGTTAGGGGTGTGTTGGGGTTAGGGTTATGGTTAGGGTTTGGATTAGGGTTAGGGGTGTGTAGGGGTTAGGGTTGTGGTTAGGGGTGTGTTGGGGTTAGGGTTGGAGTTAGAATTGAGGGATTTCCACTATTTCGGCACATCAGGGGTCAGGGGGTCTCCAAACGCGACATGGCGCCACCATTGATTCCTGCAAATTTTGCGCTCAAAAAGTCAAACAGTGCTCTCTTTATTCCGAGCCCCGACGTGTGCCCAAACAGTGTTTTACACCCACATATGGGGTATCAGCGTACTCAGGAAAAATTGCACAACAACTTTGGGGGTCTAATTTCTCCTGTTACCCTTGGGAAAAAAAATTGTGGACTAAA
>JARQOD010000004.1:73553143-73680505 GCA_033576555.1 Oophaga sylvatica | reverse complement strand
GGGGTGGGCAATTAATTTTGCCAGGGGGCCGCATGAGAAATTGGGATGGTTTTAGAGGGCCGGACTAATATAATTAACTCCGTTCTACCCAATACTGTAATATCATATATATATATATATATATATATATATATATATATTATATATACTGATATATACATACCTCCCATTATCACAATGCCTCCCCATTTATCAAAGCATTCGCCTGCCCTATCATCATCTTCTCCCCATCATCAATGCTGCCCATTATCATCAATGCCTGCCCATTATCATCATCTTCCCCCCCATCATCAATGCCTCCCATTATCACAATGCCGCACATCATCATCTTCTCCCCATCATCAATGCCTGCCCATTATCATCAATACCTGCCCATTCATCATCTTCTCCCATCATCATCAATGCTGCCATCATCATATCATCATCTTCTCCCCATCATCAATGCCTGCCCATTATCATCAATACCTGCCCATTATCATCATCTTCTCCCCATCATCATCAATGCCTGCCCATCATCATCATCATCTTCTCCCCATCATCAATGCCTGCCCATTATCATCAATACCTGCCCATTATCATCATCTTCTCCCCATCATCATCAATGCCTCCCCATTATCAGCAATGCCTGCCCATCATCATCTTCTCCCCATCATCAATGCCTGCCCATTATCATCAATGCCTGCCCATTATCATCATCTTCCCCATCATCATCAATGCCTCCCCATTATCAGCAATGCCTGCCCATCATCATCTTCTCCCCATCATCATCAAAGCCTGCCCATTATCATCAATACCTGCCCATTATCATCATCTTCTCCCCATCATCATCAATGCCTGCCCATCATCATCATCATCTTCTCCCCATCATCAATGCCTGCCCATTATCATCAATACCTGCCCATTATCATCATCTTCTCCCCATCATCATCATCAATGCCTGCCCATCATCATCATCATCATCATCTTCTCCCCATCATCAATGCCTGCCCATTATCATCAATACCTGCCCATTATCATCATCTTCTCCCCATCATCATCAATGCCTCCCCATTATCAGCAATGCCTGCCCATCATCATCTTCTCCCCATCATCAATGCCTGCCCATTATCATCAATGCCTGTCCATTATCATCATCTTCTCCCCATCATCATCAATGCCTCCCATTATCAGCAATGCCTGCCCATCATCATCTTCTCCCCATCATCAATGCCTCCCCATTATCAGCAATGCCTGCCCATTATCATCATCTTCTCCCCATCATCAATGCCTCCCCATTATCATCAATGCCTGCCCATTATCATCATCTTCTCCCCATCATCATCAATGCCTCCCCATTATCAGCAATGCCTGCCCATCATCACACACAGACAGCACATAAGCACTCTCTCACACACACACACACACAAAGCACCGCACTACATAGACACAGACACACACAGAGACACGTCTTACCTGTCCACCGTCCCCGCTCTCTGACACAGCTGGCCGCTGAATGATGACGTCATTCAGCGGCCGACTGTGAGAGGAAGCGCCGGTGGAGCCCGGAGCTGCAGCAGCGGAGGCACGGGAGAGGTAAGTATTGTGCCAGCTGATACCGGGGCCCTGAGACTGCCGGAGCGCCTCCGCAGGCCGGTCACTGACAGCCGGCGGGCCGCCCCTTGCCCGGGTCTGCTCTACACCTTCAACATATTCTGGAGATTTTTGTTTTCCTGAGTAGTTTTCACAGATCCAACTGAAGCTTTTCCAAGATCTCAATTCCTTATCATTTAGAGTTCCTTCAAACACATCATCTCTCATAAACTTTTTGATCGGAGGACTATCAAATGCCCCTTCCTTCAGTATTGCTGGTGAAATGCTGAAGAATTTCTGTGAAATGTACTGGAACCCTTGTGAATTTGTTTTTGCCATGTGTTTAACAAAGTTTTTAATCAATCTCAACTTAATATGTAGTGGAGGAAGAACCTGGAGCTTAGATATTTCTCTGTCCCCAATCACGACGAACATAATGCTCTACTGTATTTCTACTGTCTCATGAAAAAGAAGCAACAATTTTTTTGTGAAACCTTTGAACAACTTAAGCATATCACATGAGGGGCCCAGCTTTTGTCTTGATCACCAAGTGGACACTTAATAAAGTACATCTGGTACATCTTTTTAATATGAGTGAATGAACGTACTTGGCCTTTTGGTGTAAAAGAACCACACACATAACAGAATCTGTTCGGATGATTGATACACTGTCGGGGCATTTTTCTCCTTTAAACCAGATCAAACATTAGAGTAAGTTCAGTTCAATGGTTGTGACAAACTAAAAAAAATGCGATGAACTGACCGACTGGTAGATAACTATATACATTTGTGAGGTAAATGGGTCAGACTATTCCTTACATAAGAACATTTGCAGACATTCAGTTTTTCAGTGTAATATAGGCTGCATTCAGTTTTTCTCTCTGTGGAGACCATCACTTAGTTACACCTCAGTGAATGAGCTGCTTTCTTCCCTCTGAGGCAGCTTGTTCTCCATGAAATGCAGTGAAAATCCTCTCACAATAGCATCTGTCCTCTGCCTTCACTTCTATCTCCCTGTGGCAGGGCTTAGATCCCTGTAGAGGCCTGTCTCTTGTCAGAGTCTCACATACCAGTCCGTACTGCCGTCACCATCCTTTTCTGACTGACTCAAATCTTACCTCCTCATAAGTTAGCTCCTTCCCATAACATATGACTTTCCGAGAAGCAGTCATTGGTTGACTGCACTGTTTATACTCCTTCCCATAAAACTCACTAAAACCTTTACTGATATTGTCCCTGTAAGAAAATTCACAATTGAGTAAGACAAGAAAAGAAATTTGAACAACATAGGAAAAACCACACACATTGAAAATGCAGAAATAACATGATAACAAAAATAATTGTATCTCAGTAACTTTGTGATAGAGCAAAACTAAGCATATTTGTTGTGAATGGGTTTGAGATGAGTTCTGAGCAGAGGCTCCCTCTGGTGGTTACAAGCAGTGCTAGTGAAGATTGTGAGGACTGGGAATCAGGTGTTACTGACTGGTCTTATATAAGGGAGTCATTTTCCCATCAGGGTTGCCGGTGATCAATTGTTCTGGTCTGAATCCTTCTTTCCAGTTTCCCTTGTAGCCTGCTGTGTCGTGTCTGCATCTCCTGCTAACAGATAAGACATTTTCTTCTTTTGTGTTTGTGCTGTATTTTTGCATTTTGTCCTGCACTTCTGTGGGGGGCCTTCAGGGTCCCCTCCGGGGCTTTTGCCTTCTCTGTTTAGTTCAGCCACTGAGTTTTGTACTTTTGCTTTTTCCAGTTTTTTCAGTGGCTGCTGTTTTGATTTTGTTACACCAGAGAACTAATTTAGGTGGTAGAGGTCGTGTGATCTCAGGTGATTTTGAAATTAGTAGAGTTGGTGCTTTTCAGGGTTTTCTGGGATTGCAGTGAGTACCCTTCCTATCCTTTTCTATTTAGATAGTTTGGGCCCCAGCGTTTGCTCATACTATTTTCTTTCTGTGTCTGTATTTCCTCTTGTCTAACCGCCATTACATGTTTGGGGGCTTTCTATTATCTTTGGGGTTCTGCTCCGGGGCAGATAGCTTTCCTATTTCTATCTTTAGTTGTAGTTAGTTTCTCAGGCTGTGACGAGGCGTCTAGGACCAACGTAGGAACGCTCCACGGCTGCCTCTAGTTGTGGTTAGGGTACTGCAATCTCATAGATTCCAACTGCTCTGGTGTATTGCCTTTTTTACCTGCACTCCTCAGCTACCGAAACATAACAGTATCACCGGCCTAAAAATTGAAAATTGTATGGTACTCACAGAAGGGAAAAAAATATTGTGAAAGAAAAAAGGTTGTCAGAGATATTTTTCTGTTTGTTGCATTTTTTTTCCCTCTGTATCTCTGGGTGCTGGGGAGGATCTTTTCTCCCAATGGAGTTTGCACGGTTGTCTGGCCGTGTGGATCAGCTTGCCACTGAGGTTCAGAGTATTGCTGCATATCTTGCTAGGTTGCCTGTTGTGGAACCTAGGATTCCCATGCCAGATTTGTTTTTAGGGGATCGAGCTAAGTTTCAGAATTTCAAAAATAATTGTAAATTGTTTTTTGCCTTAAAATCTAAGTCCTCAGGAAACGCAGCAGGTTCAAATTATCATCTCTCTCCTGCGCGGCGATCCTCAGGATTGGGCTTTTTCCCTGACACCTGGGGATCCTGTTTTGAGTGATGTTGATGCATTTTTTCAGGCTTTGGGGTTATTGTACGATGAGCCTAATGTCACTGATCAAGCTGAAAAAGCCTTGTTGGCATTAAATCAGGGGCTTGATGACGCTGAGTTATACTGTCAGAGATTCCGTAGGTGGGCAGTCCTGACCAAATGGAATGACGACGCTTTGGCGGCCCTTTTCCGGAAGGGTCTGTCAGATAATGTAAAGGATGTTATGGTGGGATTCCCTGTCCCCTCTGGTCTCAATGATTCTATGTCATTAGCGATTCAAATTGACAGACGTTTGCGTGAGCGGAGAAGTATGCGTGGAATGGTGTTGCCTTGTGAACCAGCTTCTGAACCCATGCAGTGTGATAGAGTGGTGTCTGGGGCACAGCGTCATGATTTTCGAAAGCGCAATGGGTTATGTTTCTACTGTGGTGATGCCTCTCATGCTATTTCAGTCTGCCCTAAGCGGGGAAGACGTTTTGCACGCTCAGTTGTCTTGGGTAGTGTTCAGACTAAGTTTTATTAACTGTCACTCTGATATGCTCTCTGTCCTCATTTTCTGCTCAGGCTTTCATTGATTCTGGAGCAGCTATTAACCTGATGGATTATGATTTTGCTAAACGTTGTGGGTTTCCCTTGATACCCCTACAGAAGTCTATTCCCCTACTGGGGATCGATTCTACCCCTTTGGCTGAGAATAAACCCCAGTTTTCTACTCAGGTGATAATGAGGGTTGAACCTGATCACCAGGAGTGCTGCAAATTTTTGGTTCTATATAATCTGCATGACATTATCGTGCTGGGTTTCCCTTGGTTACAGTCTCATAATCCTGTTTTGGATTGGAAATCTGTGTCTGTAACCAGTTGGGGCTGCCAATGTGTTAATACCAACACTCCTGTTTTTTCTGCCTCCCCCCAGGCTCAGGATGTTCCTGACTTTTTGATTGATTTTTCTGATGTGTTTAGCGAAAGTAAATCTGCATCCTTGCCTCCCCATAGGAGCTATGACTGCGCTATTGAATTAGTGCCAGGTAGTAATTCCCTAAAGGTCGCCTTTTTAACTTGTCTGTACCTGAACATGACGCTATGCGGTCTTATATCAAGGAATCATTGGAGAAGGGTCATATCAGACCATCCTCTTCACCCTTAGGTGCCGGTTTTTTCTTTGTGGCCAAAAAAGATGGTTCATTAAGGCCGTGTATTGATTATCGTCTCTTGAACAATATTACTGTGAAATATCAATACCCGTTACCCTTGATTTCTGACCTGTTTTCCAGGGTGAAAAACGCTACTTGGTTTACCAAGCTTGACCTCAGGGGGGCGTATAACCTTATTCGCATTAAGCACGGGGATGAATGGAAGACGGCATTCAATACCCCTGAAGGGCATTTTGAGTACCTAGTGATGCCCTTTGGGCTCACTAATGCTCCTTCCGTCTTCCAGTCCTTCATGAATGACATTTTCAGGGATTTTGTGGACAAATTTCTGATTGTTTATTTGGATGATATCTTGATTTTTTCTAATGACTGGGACTCTCATGTGAAACATGTTCGAACTGTATTCCAGATTTTGAGAGAGAATGCTCTGTATGTGAAGGGATCAAAGTGTCTTTTTGGCGTACAGAGGATCTCATTTCTGGGATTCATTTTGTCCCCATCTGTTATTGAAATGGACCCGGTCAAGGTTCAGGCCATCTGTGATTGGGTCCAACCTACTTCATTAAAGGCTCTTCAGAGATTTTTGGGTTTTGCCAATTTTTATCGTAAATTTATTGGTAATTTCTCGGTTATTGTTAAACCATTAACTGATTTGACCAGAAAGGGTTCTGATGTGGTGAATTGGCCTCCTGAGGCAGTCTCTGCATTTCAGGAACTTAAGCAGAGATTCACTTCTGCTCCTGTTCTACGGCAGCCTGATGTTTCTCTGCCATTTCAGGTGGAGGTTGATGCCTCTGAAATTGGGGCAGGTGCCGTTTTGTCCCAAAAAGATCCAGAGACCTCTAAAAGTAACCCTTGTGCCTTTTTCTCTCGAAAATTTTCTCCTACTGAACGTAATTATGACGTGGGTAATCGGGAGTTATTGGCCATGAAGTGGGCTTTTGAAGAGTGGAGACATTGGCTGGAGGGAGCCAAACATCAGGTGGTGGTCCTTACGGACCATAAGAATCTGGTCTATCTGGAATCTGCCAAGCGACTCAATCCTAGACAGGCCAGGTGGGCCTTGTTTTTCACACGTTTTAATTTTGTGGTTTCCTTTCTTCCTGGCACTAAGAATGTTAAGGCGGATGCCCTCTCGAGGAGTTTCCTTGCGGATTCTCCTGAGTTATCTGATCCTTCTGTTATTTTGAAAGAGGGTGTAGTTCTTTCCGCCATCTCGCCCAATTTGAGACTTGCTCTGGAGGGGTGTCAGGAGGATAGGCCTGAGCGCTGCCCTGTTGGAAAATTGTTTGTCCCGGACCAATGGAAAAAGAGTGTGATGTCTGAGATTCATTGTTCCGCATTGGCTGGGCATCCCGGAATTTTTGGTACCAGAGACTTGGTTAGTCGGTCCTTTTGGTGGCCTACCTTGTCTCGTGATGTCAGGGAATTTGTGCAGTCCTGCGGGACTTGCTCTCGCTCCAAGCCTTGCTCTCGCTCTAGTGGTTTGTTGATGCCATTGCCTGTGCCCAAGAGACCATGGACCCATATCTCTATGGATTTCATTTCCGATCTTCCTGTTTCTCAGAGAATGACCACCATCTGGGTAATTTGTGATAGGTTTTCCAAAATGATACATCTTGTGCCATTACCTAAGTTGCCTTCCTCCTCTGAATTGGTGCCGTTGTTCCTTCAGCACGTGGTTCGTTTACACGGCATTCCTGAGAACATTGTGTCTGACAGAGGAGTCCAGTTTGTTTCCAGATTTTGGAGGACTTTTTGTTCTAAACTGGGTGTTCAATTGTCTTTCTCCTCGGCATTTCATCCTCAGACCAATGGTCAAACTGAGAGAACAAACCAGACATTGGAGACTTATCTAAGATGCTTTGTGTCTGCTGATCAGGATGACTGGGTCTCTTTTTTGCCTTTGGCTGAGTTTGCTCTTAATAATAGGGCTAGCTCTGCCACTTTGATGTCTCCGTTTTTCTGTAATTCTGGGTTTCACCCTCGATTTTCTTCAGGACAGACGGAGGCTTCTGTCTGTCCAGGTGTTGACTCTGTTGTGGAGCGTATGCAACAGATTTGGGACCAGGTAGTGGAGAGGTTGTCCCTCTCTCAGGAGAAGGCCCAGCGGTTTGCTAACCGGCGTAGGACTGATGGTCCTCGGTTTAAAGTGGGGGACTTGGTCTGGTTGTCCTCAAAGAATATTCCTATGAGAGTAGCATCTCCTAAATTTAAGCCTAGGTTCATTGGACCTTATAAGATCATGGAGATTATTAATCCTGTTTCTTTTCGTTTGCTTCTTCCAGGGACATTTAAGATCCATAACGTGTTCCACAAGTCCTTGTTGAAGAGGTTTGTTGAGCCAGTGGTTCCTGCTGCTGTGCCTCCTGACCCTGTTTTGGTTGAGGGCAATCTGGAGTATGTGGTTGAGAAAATATTGGATTCTCGTTTTTCTAGACGGAAAGTCCAGTATTTGGTTAAATGGAGAGGTTATGGTCAGGAAGACAATTCTTGGGTGTTTGCTTCGGACATCCATGCTAGGAGACTTATCCGTGCGTATCATAGAACTCATCCTGACCGACCTGGTTGCTCTAATGAGGGTTCGGTGACCCCTCCTCAAGGGGGGGGTACTGTTGTGAATGGGTTTGAGATGAGTTCTGAGCAGAGGCTCCCTCTGGTGGTTACAAGCGGTGCTAGTGAAGATTGTGAGGACTGGGAATCAGGTGTTACTGACTGGTCTTATATAAGGGAGTCATTTTCCCATCAGGGTTGCCGGTGATCAATTGTTCTGGTCTGAATCCTTCTTTCCAGTTTCCCTTGTAGCCTGCTGTGTCGTGTCTGCATCTCCTGCTAACAGATAAGACATTTTCTTCTTTTGTGTTTGTGCTGTATTTTTGCATTTTGTCCTGCACTTCTGTGGGGGCCTTCAGGGTCCCCTCCGGGGGCTTTTGCCTTCTCTGTTTAGTTCAGCCACTGAGTTTTGTACTTTTGCTTTTTCCAGTTTTTTCAGTGGCTGCTGTTTTGATTTTGTTACACCAGAGAACTAATTTAGGTGGTAGAGGTCGTGTGATCTCAGGTGATTTTGAAATTAGTAGAGTTGGTGCTTTTCAGGGTTTTCTGGGATTGCAGTGAGTACCCTTCTATCCTTTTCTATTTAGATAGTTTGGGCCCCAGCGTTTGCTCATACTATTTTCTTTCTGTGTCTGTATTTCCTCTTGTCTAACCGCCATTACATGTTTGGGGGCTTTCTATTATCTTTGGGGTTCTGCTCCGGGGCAGATAGCTTTCCTATTTCTATCTTTAGTTGTAGTTAGTTTCTCAGGCTGTGACGAGGCGTCTAGGACCAACGTAGGAACGCTCCACGGCTGCCTCTAGTTGTGGTGGTTAGTCAGGGTACTGCAATCTCATAGATTCCAACTGCTCTGGTGTATTGCCTTTTTTACCTGCACTCCTCAGCTACCGAAACATAACACATATTTTTGGAATCAGCACATCAACCTCCATAAAACAGACAATAATACCTTTACTGATGATTTTTTTTGTGTTGACCAGTGTTATTTACTGCAAATTCTTCTAGCGGTAAGTAGGTAACCCTAACTTCCTTATTCTCAGACACAAAACACCTAAGATAAGTCTCCAGATTCTGGTTGACCCGTTCAGTTTTCCCATTAGTCTGCGGGTGAAATGCAGAACGGAATGACAGATCGATCCCCAGACAGGTGCAAAATACCCTCCAAAACTTGGAAATAAACTGTACCCACCCCCCCATTGGTCAGACACAATATTGGTCAGGATCCATGTAATTTTACAATTTCCCTAACAATAATTTGCACCAAAGATTTGGCGTTTGGTAAAGCTGGAAATGCAGTAAAATGAGACATCTTACTGAATCTATCCACTGCCACCAAAATTACAATATTCCCTGCCGACACCGGTAGATCTGTGATAAAATCGACTGACAAGTGAGTTCAAGGTCTACTGGGAATCTCCAATGGTTGGAGAGACCCCGACGGATGAGTACGAGAGGTCTTAGAATGCACACAGACACTGCAGACGGCTACATACTCCCAGACATCCTGATGTACCATCAAAACTGGGGACTTTATTACCAGGCTGTCCGGCCAAGACCGAATTGTGACCTTCACTGAGGATTCTTAAACGAAGATTCACAGTTACAGTTTCCCGAATGGACAGACAGAAAAGGCGTCTGAGCGTCAACAGCCTCTTCTTCAAGATCGAAGCATATAGACGCTGTAACCACCCCTTTTTGTAGAATAGGTACCAGTTCACAATTATTTCCTCCCCCAGGAAAACACAGAGATAAGGCATCTGCCTTAATGTTTTTGTTCTTCGGCCTATAAGTGACAAAAAAGGTTAACCTGATGAAGAACAATGCCCATCATGCATGTCGAGGTGTTAGATGTTTCACCGATTCTAAATACACAAGATTCTTATGATCCGTGATCCCCATAACCAGATGAACTGCTCCTTCCAAAAAATGACGTCAATCTTCAAAAAGCCACTTGATTGCCAAGAGTTCCCTATTACCTATGTCATAATTTTTCTCACCCGATGACAGTTTCTTCGAAAAATATGCACATAGATGGCATTTACCAAGGAGACTCATCCTGTGACAATACAGCCCTCACTCCCACCTCAGACATGTCAACCTCGACGATAGAAGGTTGAGTGACGTCAGGCTGTATGAGGATCAGCGCAGATGCAAAACACCTCTTCAAAGTATTGAATGCTTCCCTGGCCACACTGTACCACTTGGAAAAGTCCATCCCCTTTCTAGTCATATCCGTCAGAGGTTTGGCTACTACCGAAAAGTTTTTGATGAACTTACAGTAGTAATTGGTAAAACCTAAAAACCTTTGTAACACCTTCAAATCCTCAGGACAATCCCAATACAGTACAACCCAGACTTTTGCTGGATCCATGCAAAAACCAGTGGATGATAATACACATCCTAAAAAAGGGATCTCCTCAACTGAGAACATACTTTTCTCCGGTTTGACAAATAATTTATTGTCTCTGAGTATTTGTAAGACCTGCCTGACATGTACCTGATGTGACTCAAGGTCAGGTGAATAAATTAATATGTCATCAAGATAGATCACCACAAATCTACCTACTAGATGACTAAAGATGTAATTTACAATGTGTTGAAAAATGACGGCTGTGTTTGTCAACCCAAATGGCATCACCATGTTCTCATATTGTCCCTTAAGGCACTGTCACACTTAGCCATCGCACTAGCGATCACGACAACGACACAACCTGGTGAGATCGCTAGTGCGATCGCTATGTGGTCGCTAGTTAACTTCCAAACACAAAGATCTCATCAGAGATCAGCGATCTGTATAACGACCTCTGCGGTCGTTGGGAAAACCTAGTCCCACCTGCGACGCTGGTAAAGTCGTTCATAAAGGGTGTCACACTCAGCGATTCAGGCTCACCAGCGGGACATCAACGACCAAAAAACGGCTCAGAACGTTCATAAGCGATCAACGACATCTCAGCAGGGGCCACATCGCTGCTACATGTCACACACAGCTGCGTCACTAACGAGATCGCTACTGCGTCATAAAATCTGTGACTCTTTAGCGATCTCGTTAGCGATCTCGCTTAGTGTGACAGTACCTTCAGGCGTATTGAAAGCTGTCTTCCATTCTTCCCCCTCTTTAATGCGAATGGGATTATACACACCCTGAGGTCCAGTTTTGAAAACCATTTTGCTCCTACAATCTGATTAAAGAGGTCCAGGATTAGAGGGAGCAGATATGGATCGCCGACCGTGATCAGATTGAGTTCGTAGAAATCTATCCAGGGGCGTATCCCCCCATTTTTCTTCTTAACAAAGAAAAAGCCAGCAGCAATGGGGGATGAGGATGGTCTGATATGACCCTTTGCCAAACTCTTCACAATATAGTCTTTCATGGCTTGCCTCTCTGGGCCAGAGATATACAGTCTGCTCTTAGGCAACTTGGCTCCAGGAACAAGATTAACAGCGCAGCCTTGAGTGCGATGGGAAGGAAATGCTAGGCACTCCTGCTCCAAGAACACATCCACAAAGTCAGACAGGTATTTAGGCACAGACTGCGTATCCACCCTAGCATGCTGGGTACCCAAGCAGTGTCTTTGACAATACTCACTCCACTTTACCACTTCCTGAGTCTGCCAGTCAACCACAGGATTGTGTAGAGTGAGCCAAGGAATTCCAAAAACCACAGGAGAGGGCAGACACTCTAACACATAAGTCAGTTACTTCAGAGCTAATGTCACGACTTTGTTGTCAGGTAACCTTGGAACAGAGGCTCTGTGACGACTCCTGGAGTGGACCCTCTTGGTCGCGTAACCAACCCACCTTGGGCGAGCTAACCTAGTGAGAACCACTCCCTATACAGGGAGTGTCAGGGACAGACCCAGGGGGATAAAGTACCACGACTGCTGGAACCAGGTGGCCGGCTCACAGAAGACGGGAGTACGCAGGCAAAGTGAGGACATGGGAACACGCAGAATACAGAACAGTGCAAGGCGTGTGCACGAGGGCATGCTGAGTACAGGACAGTGCAAGGCGTATACACGAGGGCACGCAGAGTACAGGACAGTGCAGGGCATGTACACGGGGGCATGAACGGTTATAAGGCAAGGCAGAGCACACGCTAGGAGGCACGCCTGGGTATAAGGCAAGGCAGAGCGCGCGCTGGGAAGTACAAGGCAAGAGACTTGAGTACAGAGAGCAGCCAAGCCGGGAACAAGCATGTCTAGCTAGAAAGCACAACAATAAATAGGTGCTGCCTACAGGAAGAGGCAGCCTGATATAGGGCAAGTGTGCTGGAACTTCCGGGTCAGGTCCTCCAGGACCATAGATTAAGAGAAATGGTTGTGCACTACCAAGAAGGTGCCGTTAGTAGGATCCCGGTGGATGCCGTGTCGCTGCCAGACACGTGTGCACAATCTGCCACTGGGTAAGTCCGTTCATGTGCACCACAGCACTTCCCTTCTCTGCCCCACTTAGTGAACGCTTGTTTATATTTTCAATATCTCTAGGTACTACTACTGCCGGCGCAATTCGGTCCATACCGCCCAATCAAAATAATCAATTGCTAGTAGGCACCTTATATATATTTTTTTACGATCACAATTTTCTTTCACTAGTTGGATACTAACCCCAGTCCTCCCACTACAGATACGTGTCTCTAGGCACAATTAAGTGCCGTATGCAAACCTGCTTTATCCGTGACAGCCGGGTATGTTCACGTCTTCTTTCTTTTCTTAAATACCACTATATATAAAAATTCCAATTACTTAACTTTTTGAGTAAAGGGGTTTTTGTCTTCACTATGATTTATTATACTGCTGCAGCAATTTATTTGTTGTACCTCTGCTATTCTCTGCATAAGAATTATAACAGACCTGTTACTATATCTTTAGCTTGTATATACTTTGTTTAGCTTTTTTATTTTATTTTTATTATTTTATTTGTTATTCTCACTCTATAAGATGGTATGATATATATATATATATATATATATATATTTCGGATTTTTGCGTTTTTATATGTAGCAACTGAAGAAGGCCGTGACTGGCTGCATTAAAATTTTGGAAAACTCATTTCGAAGTTGAGTTCCTAAGTTTTCTTACTCCAGGACCATAGAGACGTCAGAGATGTAGCGGCCGTAGTCAGGCTCAGGAGGAAGCGCATGCGCACTGGACAAGGACCTGGAGTCGAGTGAACAGAGTCAAGTGCGGGAGATATGTGTGCGCACTCGACGAGACCCACGGACCTGCCGCGATACCGGAAGTGATGACGTCGGGCGTTGAGCGCCGGAGGAATGCGGTGAGAGTGGCATGATAGTACTCCCCTCTTTACGCCCCCCCCCTTTCTAAGGCTGGAAAGAAACTTAGACAAAATCTGGGGTGCTTGGACATTCTCCCAGTCAATTAAGAAAAGGGTTTTCCCTCTTACCTTCACGGCCAGGATATCATTTACCTCAAATTCTTCCCCTACGCCAACAGGCTGAGGTGTGTAGCCCGGAGAAGGATGAAACTGATTGAGCACTACGGGCTTGAGGAGGGACACGTGGAAGGAATTGGGAATGCGGAGCGAAGCAGGTGCTTCATTTTGTACGCCACATCATTAATACGCTTGAGCACCTCAAAAGGAGCAATGTATCGAGGACCCAGTTTGTAAGATGGTACCTTAAGGCGAATGTATTTAGAGGAAAGCCACACCTTGTCACCAGGGAGAGAAAAGGAGGAGAGTCCAGGCGCCTTTTATCTGTATGGTGTTTTATCCTGTCTTGTGCTTTTTCGAGAGCACTTTTGGTCTCCTGCTAGACCCTGGAGAACTCCATGGACAGAGAGTCGGCTGCAGGCACTCCCGAGACAGGAGGTACCGGTAGAGGCTCACTGGGATGTTGTCCGAAAACGATGAAGAAGGGAGACTTGGAGGAACATTCACTAGTGTGGTTATTGTACGCAAACTCTGCCCATGGAAGTAAACTGACCCAGTCGTTCTGATGAGCATTCAAAAAGTGACGGAGATAAGACGTGAGGATTTTATTCGTACGCTCTACTTGCCCATTGGTTTGGGGATGGTAGGCGGAGTGTCACTTTCATAAGTCCGCAAAGAGCGCTCCAGAATCGGGAGGTTAATTGAACTCCTCTGTCCCACACGATGTGCAAAGGGAAGCCGTGAATTCTAAAGATGTGAGTAATGAAAATCTTCACCAATTCAGGAGCAGAGAGCAGTCCGGGAAGAGGAACAAAATGGGCCATTTTCGGGAATCGATCCCCAACCACCAGGATCACAGTACAACCAAAGGAACGGGGCAGATCTGTAATAAAATCCATGGCTATGTGCTGCCATAGAGCTGAAGTTACTGGGAGAGGGGACAGAAGGCCGGAGGGTGGTTGTGTGGGTACCTTGTTCTTGGCGCAGCATGGACTACAAAGCTACAAAGTCTTTGACATCCTGGGAAAGAGATGGCCACCAGTAGTAGCGGGATAACAGAGAGAGTCTTCTTGACTCCAACGTGGCCGGCAATTTTGGATGAATATCCCCAGCATAACACTCGTTTTCGGTTGCTCTCAGCCACAAAAGTCCTTCCCGGAGGTAAGGTAGTCAAGTTGACAGGAGCCACGGTAATTATCTTAGTGGTGCAGGTTCCTCTTCAGTATCGGTTGACTGGAAAGTCCTAGATAAAGCGTCGGCTTTAACGTTTTTATCGCCTGGCCGTAAGTGAAGTTCGAAGTCAAAGCGGGCGCAGAACAAGGACCACCTGGCTTGCCGGGGGTTGAGCCTTTGTGCAGACTCGATGTATGCCAGATTTTTATGGTCCGTGAAAATCTTGAACGGATGTATGGCACCTTCTAGTAAGTATCGCCATTCCTACAAGGCCAACTTAATGGCCAATAACTCCTTGTCGCAATTGAGTAATTTTGCTCAGATGGAGAGAATACTTTAGAAAAGAAGCCGCAGGTGACAAGGCGTCCAGAAGAAGACTTCTGCAGAAGGACTGTGCCGCCCCTGGTAGAGGATATGTGTACCTCAAGAGTGAAAGGTTTACTAACCTCTGGACGGTGAAGCACAGGAGCTGTGGCAAATGCTTGCTTCAAGGATAGAAAAGCGTCCTCTGCCTCAGTAGGCCAAGCATTAGGGTTAGTTCCTTTTCGAATAAGACGAGATGGGCCAAACCAGAGAGGAGAAATGGGGGATAAACTGCCGATAGTAATTCGCAAAGCCAAGGAAACGCTGGATTGCTTTCACCCCATGTGGCTGTGGCCAATCGAGAACGGCGGACACTTTCGTCGGATCCATGTGTAGACCAGAGTCCGAGATAATGTACCCCAGGGACAGTAAGAAAGTTTTTTCGAAGACACATTTCTCGATCTTGGCGTAAAGGCGGTTCTTTGTTAAAAGCAGGAGTACTTGGCGCACCTTCTTTCTGTGGGCAGACAGATCTGGAGAAAACACAAGGATATCATCCAGGTAGACCACTACGCAGGAGTACAGCATATCCCGGAAAACTCGTTCACGAACGCCTGGAACACCGCCGGAGCGTTGCATAGGCCGAAGGGCATGACCAAATACTCGTAGTGGCCGTCTCGGGTGTTAAAGGCGGTCTTCCACTCGTCACCAGAACGAATACGGATCAAGTTGTAGGCCCCATGAAGATCCAGCTTGGTGAAAATTTGCGCCCCTCTTAGGCGGTAAAAGAGCTCCAGGATCAGAGGCAGCGGGTATTTGTTTTTGACCGTGATGTCGTTCAGCGCTCTATAGTCTATGCAGGGACGGAGGGAGCCATCCTTTTTTTGACAAAGAAAAACTCTGCTCCTGCTGGCGAGGAAGATTTACGGATGAAACCTCTGGCTAAATTTTCATGGATATATTCCAACATAGCTTGGGTTTTGGCAGTAGATAACGGGTATATTCTACCCCTGGGTGGAGTAGAGCCAGGGACGAGGTCAATCGGACAGTCGTATGGTCGATGTGGGGGCAGAGTCTCGGCCTGCTTCTTGTCGAAGACATCTGCGAAAGACCAATTAGCCGACGGCAGACCTGCGTGTGCCGAGGACCGACTGGCAGAACCCATCGGATGGACGAACAGCAGGCACTTCTTCTGACAAGATGGTCCCCAACGGAGTGCATCGCTGGATCGCCAGTCAAGAGTTGGCTCATGTGCTCGTAACCAAGGGAGACCAAGAAGAAGCATGTGGGACAAAGTCGACAGGACGTGGAAGGAGATCTTCTCTTGATGCAGAGCTCCAATCTGCAGCTCCACTTCGGTGACCTGGGTAATGGTCTCCTGCAAGGGCTTACCGTCGACCGAAGCGATCAGCCAAGGAGTCTGCAGGGACCTGACATGGATCCGGTATTTTTTTAAGTGCCTCAAGCCTGATGAAGTTCCGTGCTGCACCTGAATCCACATAAGCCTCCTTAGAGTAACGTTTGGAACCAAGATTCAGCAAAACAGACACGGTCAGTGGGGAGAGAATTCACATACACCTAGGGAGGCCTCTCCTACCAAACCTAGGCGGAGAAGTTTCCCGGCCTCTCGGGGCAGGAGCGAAGGAGGTGAGAAGAACTCCCACAGTAAAAGCAGAGCCCTTGTGCAAGTCTCTCCGTACGACGCTGTTCAGCCATCTTGAGTCGGTTCACCTGCATAGGCTCAGATACAGGGCCCGCACAAGATAGCACGGATCATAAGTGGGAAGTACTGCGAGTAGATGAAGAGAGATGAGGATGCCGTCTCTCCCTGGCTGCCTCACAGGTGCGTTCTTGGAAACGCAGATCAATGTGTGTCGCAGAGAGATTAAGTCCTCCAAAGAGATTTAAGTCCTCCCGGCCCGCCAGTTCATCTTTAATCTGACCGGACAGGCCACGCCAAAAGGCCCCTACAAGGGCCTCATTGTTTCAACCAAGTTCGGAGGATAATGTGCGAAAACGGATGGCGTATTGTCCAATGGATAAAGTACCTTGATGGAGGTTGAAAAGGGCCTCGATGGTGGAAGCCAGACAACCCGGCTCGTTGAACACCTTGCAGAAGGTGTCCAAAAAGGTGGAGAGCTGAGAGACGAGTGGATCATCACGCTCCCAGAGAGGATTCACCCACGCTAACGCTTCCCCCTCTAAGTGGGAAACCATAAAGGCCACCTTAGCTCGATGGGTGGGATATTGCAGTGGCAAGAGCTCAAAATGCAGTCGGCACAGATTGACAAACCTCCGACACAACTTAGGGTCACCACTATACCGCGGTGGTTTGCCTAAACGGGGCTGCGGGTGCGAGACCGAGGCTTGGGCTGACACAGAGGCAACAGATTGTAAGGAAAGGAGTCGATTATCTATCAACGCCATATAGTTGAGGATGTGGGCTTGGGTGTCACGTTGCTGAGTGAGCTCTTGTTGGAGATTGGCTGACTGAGAGGCGTTCCCTGGGTCAGAGGTCTGTAAGGCGGACAGCCGGGTATCCATAGATTTCATAAATGACATAATCCGTGTCTGGTTTTCCCACAAAAAGAGCAACTCCTTTTGAGTTGCAGCCGAGGTACCAGCGGGGTCCATGGCCTGATTATACTGTATCGACTCCTGGAGTGGACACTCTGGGTCACAATACCAACCCACCCTGGGCGAGCTGACCTAGTGAGAACCACCCCTTATACAGGGAGCGTCAGGGGCAGACCCAGGGGGATAAAGTACCACGACTGCTGGAACCAGGTGGCCGGCTCACAGAAAACGGAATTACGCAGGCAAAGCGAGGACACTGGAACACGCAGAGTACAGAACAGTGCAAGGCGTGTACACGAGGGCACGCAGAGTACAGAACAGTGCAATGCATGTACACGAAGGCACACAGAGTACAGGACAGTGCAGGACATGTACATGGGGCATGCACAGGTATAAAACAAGACAAAGTGTACAGGAGATATAAAATACACAAAAATGAAAAATATATGAAATAAGTAAATAATAATAATAAAATAAATATGTGTCTGTCACCTGTAGAGAAATATAAGGATGGTGGACCATCCGAGAATAAGATAGAGAAACACCCAGGATGTGGAAGGGGATAACCCAATGTGAGGGCAAAGACAACGAGACCAAAAAGTATAATGTATCAAAATATTGCCTTTATTAAACAGAATTTGGCTAATAAACATACAGTAAAACCATGTACTGATTGATAAAAAATGTAAAAAATAATAAAAAAGAAAAAAGAAAAAAAACACCACGAACTGGGATGGTATAATAAACACACAAAAAAATAATAATATACAATACAAAAAATGATATAACTAATGTATATGCTCTCGGTGTGTATACAATAAGATGCTAAGATAATACAACCAGGTATATAAGTAAAATCATATATAATGATATGTATATATTATATATATATAGATGTGGCACGAAAAAAAATGAAAGAATAACACTTAGTGCAGTGCTGAATAATAATCAAGAAAATTGCAAAAATAATTTGGTGCACACTAATAAAATATAAGATGTTGTATATTGCAAAATAACAATAAAAAATAATAAAATTGTGTGCAAAGAAAATATATTAATTGAATATTAACACACTGTGAAAATTAATTCAACTATGTGTATGTGCTAGCAATGATCCAAATACACAGTGCAAAATAAATCCAACTATGTGCAATGCTAACGATAGTGCATAAACATGTGCCACAAACCAAGGAACTAAAAAGACAATACCTGGGAGCAAAAACCAGCGTGGTGTATAAAAATAGGGGCGCGTTCTATTTTTATACACCACGCTGGTTTTGAACCAATTAAGGAATGGGTGTCAGGTGGAGATGACTGGCCTGATATAAGTGAGCTGAACTCCCATGATCCTCGCCGGTAATCCATTGTTGCTTTCAGGTCTTTGTTGGAATTTCAGCTTGCAATCCTGCTATCATTCAGATAAGTGACTTTCTGGTTTTTTTTTGCTGTGGTTGGATTTGCCTTGCTTCTTGCAGTCTTGCCTTGGACTTCAGCCGAGTCCCCTTTGGGGGCTTGCGCTGCCTCTGTTCTCATTTTGTATTTGCACTTGTTCGCTGTTCCATTGATATTTTTATTTGCTGGGTAGCTGTGTGTCACACCAGAGATCTGATATAGGTGGTCGAGATCGTGTGGTCTCAGGTTTTTTGCAATCAGAAGTGCTGGTATTTTTATTAAGGTTTTTCTGGGTTGCAGACAGAATTTCTCTCCTGTACTTTACTTTCTAGACAGATTTGGGCCCCAGCATTTGCTCTTTCTATTTTCTATCTCTGTTCGTGTTTTTCTCTTGTCTAACCGCCATTACATGTTTGGGGGCTTCCTATTTCTTTGGGGGCTTTACTCCGGGGTAGTTAGCTTTCCTCTTTCTATCTTCAGGTGTAGCTAACTCTCCGGCTGTGCTGGGGCGTCTAGGATCAACGTAGGTACGCTCCACGGCTACTTCTAGTTGTGCGGTTTAGGGATCTGCAACTCATTAGGTTCCAGCCTCTCTGGTGTCTTGCTGCTTTGGCAGTATTTTGCCCCTGTCCTCCTCAGCTACCAAATCATAACAGCTATCCTCCTAGCCACGCAGCATAAGATAGCTCTGACCTATGTGTTTCAGTCAGGGGATAGAAGTGGCTAACTGTTCTCAGGTAAGTTCTCAGACTCCCAGAGCTCCCAACATGGCCAATTAACACCTGTACTGCCAAAAGAAATTAACACCATTTGAAAAGAAGGTGAAGTTCTCTTCAGCGCAGGAGTAGGAGCAATCAGATGCTGCGGTCTTCTGGCTCCTCTCTGTTGCGGTAACCCTGTGACATCCAAAGCCTCAAAGAAATCATCCCTTCCCTTTAAGGATGCTGGTTTCTTAAAGGATCCCCTAGACAAAAAATGTGATACTTTTTTTAAGGGTTGTATAAAGAAGTAAAGGGTGTTAACCCTATGCCAGCTCACCAACCACCACCGGAGCACGAGACTGAAAGTCCGGACCAAGACATGCAGCAGCAGAGAAAATGAAGGGAGCAGTCCAGCTTCTGTAGAAAGTGCAATTCTTTATTCAATCCAAAAATAAAATCGTCACATAACGGTGTCCTCCAAATGCAAAATGCGGAGAGTATGCACTACCAGCTAATACAATGCTTCATGCCAGTAGTGGACATCCTAAACATGTTATCAAGGCTATACCAGTTGGTGAGCATATAAGGCATAGAACGAATTGTTCTGATTCTGCAGACTTGAAAAAAGAATTTGATCAGCTGAACAATAAAATGAAACAACAAAAATATCCATATTGGTCTATAAAAAGAGCCAGAACAATAGCACAGGATAGAAATAGGGAAGAACTGCTACAATCGATATCTACTTCAACTAATTCTAATAAAAAGTCAGATGTCAGCTTACGTTATTCTAGGCAGTTTAATCAAATTAAAAAAATCATACAGAAATGTATCCCAATCCTGTATGAAGATAAAACTTTGGAGGAAATTTTGCACTCAGGTGTAAATATTGTAGCCAGACGTGCACCAACCATTGGAGATTCAGTATCCCCTAGTTATTTTTTATCTCGTGAAATTTGTCACAACTGGCTTAAAACAAGAGGCTTCTACAAATGTGGAGCCAGAATATGTAAAACATGTGGGGTAGCAAAAAATGAAAAAAACTTTTGCGACTCAGGAAAAACACAGACACATATTATTAAAGAATTTATTAATTGCAACACGGAAAATGTTGTCTATTTAATTATATGCAATGTATGCAATTTAATTTATGTGGGATGTACAACTAGAAAATTAAAAGTTCGCATTACTGAGCATCTGCGAGATATAGAAAATAAAAAAAACGACTTCAGAAGTAGACCGGCTGCGGAACAGAATAGGTGGGACGATCGCCACAGGAAGTGTAAAGGATTCCTTTTTGGTGGTCCCTCCCAGGATAACAGAAAGACCTCCAAAAGACTTTGTGCACCAGGTGGGGGGTTATCTCTCTCTCTCTTCCCTCTAGCCTGGGAGAAAATTTCCTCCAGCACCAGGATACTCGGTCTGGTAAAATAAGGATTGAGGCTAGAATTTCTAAAGTAAAGTATCCACCAATGAGATTTGTCTTGACTGCCTCGCTAGCGTCTCTTTCGGAACAATGTCCATTAGAAATGGAGGTGTTAAGCCTCTTAGAAAAGAATGTTTTACGGGAAGCTCCACCAAAAGAAAAGAAGAAAGGATTTTATTCCTCCCTGTTTCTCATAAAGAAACCAGACGGCTCATATAGGACAATTATCAACCTGAAAAACTTGAACAAGTTCTTGCAAATTCCCACGTTCAAGATGGAATCAATAAAATCAGCAGTGCAGCTGCTCTTTCTTGGAAGTTATAGATCTAAGAGATGTGTGTTACCATGTGCCAAAACACACAACATTCCAGAATTTTCTCTGGGTGGCATTAACAATAAGGGGGTTAGGAGGCACTTTCCATACAATCGGCCTGGCAGTAGCTCCTCGTATATTTACAAAGCAAATGGCAGAGGTTACAGCTCACCTCAGGTAAGAAAAACCGGATGATCATTCCATACCTAGATGATTTCTTAAGAATAGAAAGCTTATACAGTCATTGTCAGACAGTTGGAGATAGGCACCATTATGAAAAGCTTAGGTTGGTGTTTGAATCTAGAAAAATCAAGGTTAGACCCACAAGGTACACAGGTCTTTTTGGATCTCTTGGTAGACTCAGACCGACGAAAATGTCGTCTACCAGATCAGAAGAGAGAAAAGTTAGTCTGCTCTCTACGATGATGCAAAACCCGGTAATGACCCTCAGGAAAGCAATGTCCCTTCTATAGTCCCTCGCCTCCTGTATCCCAGCAGTAAAATGGGCCCATATCCACTCAAGGGAGTTACAATGACATATACTAGAAAGTGAGCATTCCTTACAGCGTTTTCTGAAAGCCACACAAGCGCTCGCTCAAGAAGTGATACACTCACTCCATTGGTGGTTGAAGATAGAATATCTCCGGAATGGGGTGCCTTGGGTTCTTCGCATCACCAGGGTAGTCACCACAGATGCCAGTCCATGGGTTGGGGGCCCACATGGATAGCCATCTAGTCAAACATGTGGCAGCTTCTTTTGGTAGAGAACACACTAAACAGTCTACCCTTCCTACAGGACCACCATATAAGAATTCTTTAGGACAACCAGGTCACAGTCGCATACTTAAATCATCAGGGTGCACTCATTCCAGAACCCTAATGCAGATTGCAAAGCGGATTTTCATACTAGCAGAAGCAAACATCCTGCATAACATCTACATAACAAAGGAAAAGATAACATCAAGGCAGACTTCTTGAGCTGCAGACTGTGAGTGGTCCCTCAAAAATTCAGATCGTGGCCATGTGGTGTTGTCTGGAGATCGACCTTTATGCAACCCGACAGAACAGCAAATTAAGGAAGTTCTGTTCCTTGAACCTGAGGGGAAACCCTCAAGCAGTGGACGCTTTTCTGATCAGATGGGATTTCATTTTTTTGCCTACACCTTTCCCCTGATTTGTCTGATTCCATCAGTATTAAGGAAGATCAGGGAGGATGGGGCAAGGGTGGTTCTTATAGCCCCCTTCTGGCCCAGGAGACCTTGGTTATTTTGGCTGAAGAACATGTCCGTCACAAATCCATGGCTTCTTCCAGAGACCCCGGACCTCCTTACTCAAAGGCCAATATTCCATCCTCAGGTGACTCAGCTGCACATAACAGCCTGGAACTTGAGAGGTCATTGCTAGAAAACAAAGGGTTCTCTCCCAACCTGTTCTCTATTTTATTCAGTAGTAGGAAGCCAATCACTACGAGAATGTATGGTAGAACCTGGAAGAAGTTCCTGTCATCCACAGGGTCCGCTTTGGGGGAAAAAATACCCATAAAATAAATCATAGAGTTCCTTCAGAAGGAGCGTGAGTAAGGTCTTACAGTTAGTACCCTTAAAAGTCCAAATTTCGGCCCATGGAGCATTATACAACCGCAACCTCGCGGGAAACCAATGGGTGTCTAGGTTTGTTAAGGCATGTATTAGATCCAGACCAATAATGAAGAATAACCTCAAGCACTCTGAGAAAAGAGCCAAAAAGAGTCTATTTCAATTTTTATTGGCACAGTGGCATATCGAGGGTTCACACACCAAAGGAAAAAAGGTTTTCAACAGAAACAATATGATTCCAATGTTTCAGCCATATCGGCCTTTCTCAAGGGCATGTTCTGTGAAGATGAGAGACAGGGTGTATGGTGTGTCCCAAAAGTTCATCACCCTGAAGACTATACTGCTAGTAGTACTAACATCAGCCCGCAGGGTGAGTGACATACATTCTTTATCTGCAGACCCCCCCCTTTACCCTAGTATTGGATGATAGAATAGTCTTATGACCGGACCCGGCTTACCTAAGGTTGTATCCAAATTTCATAGGTAACAAGAGATAGCTCTGTCGTTCTTCTGTCCTGACTCCAAGAATAGTAAAGAAGAAAAGTTTCACACCTTAGATGTTAGGACATGCCTTCTTCAGTATTTAATAGCTGCAAAGTCTTGGAGGAAGGATAGGGCTCTATCCATCTCTTTTCAGTTCCCTAGGAGAGGAATGGGAATGAGAGTTTCAAAAGGTACCCTGTCAAGATGGATAACAGAGGACATCCCTATGTGGGGGCAGGAAGAGCCGCTCCTGACAACCTCAAAGCCAACTCTACGAGAGCGATGACAGCGTAATGAGCAGAAAAAGCAGACGTATCCATCGAACAAATCTGTAAGGCATCTATGTGGTCATCACCATCTACCTTTTATAGCCACTATAGACTAGACTAGATCTATCTGCCTCCTCTGACCTCACGTTTGGGAAAAGGGTTCTACAGGCTGTGTTCCCTCCCTAATATATGAGTAATTCTCTATAATTCTCTCTATAATTCAGTGCTGTCATGTGTGACAGAAAAACACGTAAATAACTTACTGGTAATGTGTTTTTTCAGAGCCCATGACAGCACCCTTATATTTCCTCCTGTTACTAAGTTCATCACCTTCTGGTTGGTGGGTTTTTATGATGTGCACCACTTGTGAAAGTTAGAAATATATATATGTATATATATATATATATTATATATATATATAGGTGTGTGTGTGTACACTAACTTGGAGGCTTTCTCGTGCTCTGTAATCCACTGATGCAGAGAGAAGTGCCCCCTTTTTATCTTGAAGGGTGGATCCCCTCTCTCGTTGGTGCGGTCATGGGTTCCGAAAAAACACATTACCGGTAAGTAATATACAGTTGTGCTCAAAAGTTCATCATAGGCCTTGTTGAACTCTCTCCAAATGTAATTTTTATGGTTGTGGCCAAAAAGTTCAATTTTGGTCTCATCACTCCAATTTACCTTGTTCCAGAAGTTTTGAGACTTGTCTCTGTGCAGTTTTGCGTATTGTAGGCGAGATACTTTGTGGCATTTGCGTAGTAATGGCTTTCTTCTGGGGACTTATTGTGCATCTTGAAACAGCCACACCGCTAGTTTTCATAGAGTACTGTATTTCCGCTGATATTATTTGTGGGTTTTTCTTTGCATCCCGAACAATTTTCCTGGCTGTTGTGGAGAACATTTTTGTTGGTCTACCTGAACATGGTTTTGTTTTTACAGAGCCCCTGATTTTCCATTTGTTAATCACAGTTTGAATGCTGCTGACTGGCATTATCAATTCCTTGGATATCTTTTTTTATCCTTTTCCTGTTTTATACGGTTCAACTAAGGCCTCTTTCACACTTCAGTCGTGTGACATCCGCCAAAGTATGAAAATGGCGGATCCGTCAGAAAAGTGTAAAAACGGATGTAAACTGATGTGTTTTCTGACGGATCCGCCAAGAAGTGTTTACCCGGAAATGATGAAATTTTTGATCTGGAAAATGTAAGTTTGCAAGTCCGGACCGAAGAGAGAGAGAGACCCCGGACAGTTTTGGCAGCATTTTCAATGGTTTTGTATGGAAGCGAGGGTTCCGCTGGCGGATTCCGTCAAAGACGGATGCGAGCGGATCCGCCGCCCATAGGCGGCCATTATACTAAATGGTGGATGCGGCGGATCCGCCGTTGTCCGCCATTTTGGCGGACAAAAAAAGTTGCATTGGACGTTTTTCAGAAACGACGGACGCCAAATTTTTGGCGCATCCATCAAAAAACGGACCTAACGGACGACCATCCGTCAAAATCCGTCACTAATGCAAGTCAATGGTAAAAAAAACGGATCCGCCAAAAAAAAAATGGCGGATACGTTTTTTTTCACATTTTGACTGACGTCGCACGACTGAAGTGTGAAAGAGGCCTAACAGACATATAAATCAGATCTATACAGGCGAAGCCACTGTTTAGTGGCGACACGTGTCGGGTCTACAATAGCCCGACCATTTGCATGTGTGCCTGGATGCCGTCGCTTCTGCTATAGTGGTGACGGTTCCCTATGGGTATTTATCCCCGTATAGATCTGATTTATATGTCTGCTATGTTCTGACCAATAGACACCTAACACCGCTTTGGGCTGGGTTTTGCAAGTCATTGACACCAGTACAGCAGGTGTCATGTCGGTCTGGTTAGCTATATGGCTGTATCATTATTTATTGGTTGATCCTACTTTTCCCTTAGGGGTCATGTATATTGCATGTATTTTTCAGGCTAACTCCAGTCTCGACATCCAGATATATATTAGCGGTTGATTCTATGGTATGCTGTCTATATTAGGATATTAGGACATATAGTTTTGTATTGTGTACACATGTATTAGGGTGGGGCTATAAGTTTTATTACAGGCTTCCATGTTTTGTTATGTCACATCTGTGACTTTTAAATGTTTTTATACTGTTTTGGTGTTTTTTGTATTCAATAAAACTGCTTGATTATTTTGAGTTATTGTTGGGTAATCCCTGTTATGAATGTGCTAGATATGGTTTCTGAGCAGAGGCTCCCTCTGGTGGTTACAGACAGTACTGAACCTTTCAGCGAGGAATGACAATCTGGGATCATTGACTGGTCTGATATAAGGGAGGTTCCCTCCCATGATGGTTGCCAGTGATCAATTGTTCTTGTCTCAATTGTGGTTCCTGGTTCATTTGGAAGTTTGCTGAGTCTTGCCTGCATCTTCTGCTTTCAGACAAGATATTTTCTGCTTTTATTTTTGTGCTTGCTTTTTGTATAGTTCCCTGCACTTCTGTGGAGGTCAGCCGGGGTCCCCTCCTGGGGCTTGTGCTCCTCTCAGTTTATCTGAAGCCACTGTTATTTGTTCATTTGCTTTTTCCTGTTTTTTCAGTGGCTGCGGCTTAGTTTTGTTACACCAGAGATCTGATTTAGGTGGTAGAGATCGTGTGATCTCAGGTGTTTATGCAATCAGAAGAGTTGGTATTTTTTAGGGGTTTTTTTGGATTGCAGTGAGAATCCTTTCCTGTACTTTTCTGTCTAGACAGATTGGGCCCCAGCGTTTGCTCATTCTATTTTCTGTCTGTGTCCGTGCTTCTTCTTGTCTAACCGCCATTACATGTTTGGGGGCTTCCTATTTTCTTTGGGGATCTGCTCCGGGGCAGATAGCTGTTGTGAATGGGTTTGAGATGAGTTCTGAGTGGTTACAAGCGGTGCTAGTGAAGATTGTGAGGACTGGAATCAGGTGTTACTGACTGGTCTTATATAAGGGAGTCATTTTCCCATCAGGGTTGCCGGTGATCAATTGTTCTGGTCTGAATCCTTCTTTCCAGTTTCCCTTGTAGCCTGCTGTGTCGTGTCTGCATCTCCTGCTATCAGATAAGACATTTTCTTCTTTTGTGTTTGTGCTATATTTTTGCATTTTGTCCTGCACTTCTGTGGGGGCCTTCAGGGTCCCCTCCGGGGGCTTTTTCCCTCTCAGTTTGGTTCAGTCACTGAGTTTTGTACTTTTGCTTTTTCCAGTTTTTTCAGTGGCTGCTGTTTTGATTTTGTTACACCAGAGAACTAATTTAGGTGGTAGAGGTCGTGTGATCTCAGGTGATTTTGAAATTAGTAGAGTTGGTGCTTTTCAGGGTTTTCTGGGATTGCAGTAAGTACCCTTCCTATCCTTTTCTATTTAGATAGTTTGGGCCCCAGCGTTTGCTCATACTATTTTCTTTCTGTGTCAGTATTTCCTCTTGTCTAACCGCCATTACATGTTTGGGGGCTTTCTATTATCTTTGGGGTTCTGCTCCGGGGCAGATAGCTTTCCTATTTCTATCTTTAGGTGTAGTTAGTTTCTCAGGCTGTGACGAGGCGTCTAGGACCAACGTAGGAACGCTCCACGGCTGCCTCTAGTTGCGGTGGTTAGTCAGGGTACTGCAATCTCATAGATTCCAACTGCTCTGGTGTATTGCCTTTTTTACCTGCACTCCTCAGCTACCGAAACATAACAGATAGCTTTCCTCTTTCTGCCTTAAGGTGTAGTTATCTCTCAGGCTGTGACGAGGCATCTAGGATCAGCGTAGGAACGCTCCACGGCTACCTCTAGTTATGTGGTTAGTTCAGGCTACTGCAGTTCAATAGGTTCCAGCCTCTCTGGTGTATTGCCATATTTGCTTTTTCTCCTCAGCTACCAAAACACAACAGATCCCCTTTTTTTACATATGTCTTTTCTTTATGGTTTATGACTTCTCATGTTCATAGGTTTTGGGAGGATCCCCTTTGTGATTTCCCTGTGGTGCCCCCATTATTTATTATATTGATTTTTGTTCAGTTTAACCTCCCAAAAATCGAAATAAAAATCGTTCAAAAAATGTCATGTGCTTAAAAATGGTACCAATAAAAATGTCAACTCGTACCGCAAAAAATAAGACATGACTCTGTGGGCCAAAATATGCAAAAATTATAGCTCTCAAAATGTGGTGATGCAAAAACTATTTTTTTGCAATAAAAAGCGTCTTTTAGCATGACAGCTGACAAACATAAAAACCCGCTATCAATAGTAAATCAAACCCCCCCTTTATCACCCCTCTTATTTAGGGAAAAATAATAAAATTAAAAAAAATTATTTCCATTTTCCCATTAGGGTTAGAGTTACGCCTAAAGTTAGGGTTAGGGTTGCGCCTAAAGTTAGGATTAGGGTTAGGGTTGGGATTAGGGTTTAGGGGTGTGTTTAGGGTTAGGTTTGTGGTTAGGGTTATGGTTAGGGGCTCTCCAAATGTGACATGGCATCTGATCTCAATTCCAGCAAATTCTGCGTTGAAAAAGTCAAACGGTGCTCCTTCACTTCTGAGCTCTGCCATGCGCCCAAACAGTAGTTTACCCCCACATATGGGGTATCAGCGTACTCAAGACAAATTGCACAATAACTCTTGGGGTCCAATTTCTTCTGTTACCCTTGGGAAAATAAAAAATTAAGGGCGAAAATATCATTTTTGTAAAAAAAAAATGATTTTTTTTGTTTTTACGGCTGTACGTTTTAAACTTCTGTGAAGGACTTGGGGCTTCATAGCGCTCACCACACATCTAGATAAGTTCCTTGTGGGGTCTATTTTCCAAAATGGGGTCACTTGTGGGGAATTTCCACTGTTTAGGCACATCAGGGGCTCTCCAAATGCGACATGACACCCGCAGACCATTCCATTAAAGTCTGCAATCCAAAATGTCACTACTTCCCTTCCGAGCCCCGACGTGTGCCCGTACAGTAGTTTTCTCCCACATATTGTGTATCTGCGTACTCAGGAAAAATTGGACAACAACTTTTGTGGTCCAATTTCTCCTGTTACCCTTGTGAAAATAAAATATTGGGGGCGAAAAAATCATTATTGCAAAAAAAAAAAAAGGATTTTTTATTTTTACGGCTGTACATTATAAACTTCTGTGAACTACTTCGGGGTTCAAAGTTCTCACCACACATCTAGATAAGTTCCTTATGGGGTCTATTTTCCAAAATGGGGTCACTTATGAGGGGTTTCCACTGTTAAGGCACATCAGGGGCTCTCCAAACGCAACATGACGCCCGCAGACCATTCCATCAAAGTCTGCAATCCAAACGTCACTTCTTCCCTTCCGAGCCCTGATGTGTGCCCATACAGTAGTTTACTCCCACATATGGGGTATCAGCATACTCAGGACAAATTGGACAACAACTTTTGGGGTCCAATTTCTCCTGTTACCCTTGGGAAAATAAAAAGTTGGAGACTAAAAGATCATGTTTGTGGAAAAAATATGATTTTTTTATTTTCATTTTCGGGCATAATAAACTTTAGTGAAACACCTGGGGGTTCAAAGTTCTCACCACACATCTAGATAAGTTCCTTGAGGGGTCTAGTTTCCAAAATGGTGTCATTTGTGGGGGGTTTCCACTGTTTAAGCAGATCAGAAACTCTCCAAACACAACATGGCGTCCAGCCTATTCTGCGTTGAAAAAGTCAAACGGCGCTCCTTCCCTTCCGAGCTCTGCCATGCACCCAAACAGTGGTTTACCCCCACATATGGGGTATCAGCATACTCAGGACAAATTGCACAATAACTTTTGGGGTCTTGTTACCCTTGGGAAAATAAAAATTGGGGTGAAAAGATCATTTTTGTGGAAAAAATATGATTTTTTAATTTTACGGCTCTACGTTATAAAATTATGTGAAGCACTTGGGGGTTAAAATTGCTCACTACAGATCTAGATAAGTTCCTTATGGGATCTAGTTTCCAAAATGGGGTCACTTGTGGGGGTTTCCACTGTTTAGGCACATCAGGGGCTCTCCAAATGCAACATGGTGTCCAAACTCAATTCCAGCCAATTTTTGTTGGAAAGTCAAATAGTGCTCCTTCCATTCCGAGCTCTGCCGTGCGCCCAAACAGTGGTTCCCCCCCCCACATTTGGGGTATCAGCGTACTCAGGACAAATTGGACAACAACTTTTGTGGTCCAATTTCTCCTGTTCCCCTTGGGAAAATAAAAAATTGGTGACTAAAAATAATTTTTGTGGGAAAATAAGAGGATTTTTTATTTTCATGCCCTGGCATTATAAACTTGTGTGAAGCACTTGGGGGTTCAAAGTGCTCACCACAGATCTTGATAAGTTCCTTAGTGGGTCTAGTTTCCAAAATGGGGTCACTTGTGGGGGGTTTCCTCTGTTTAGGCACATCTGGAGCACTGCAAACGGAACATGACCCCCATCAACGTCTGCATTCCATAACGTTATTACTTCCTTTCCAAGCCCTGCCGTGTGCCCAAACAGTTCCCCCCCCCACATATAGGGTATCAGCGTACTCAGGACAAATTGGACAACAACTTTTGGGGTCCAATTTCCTTGGGAAAAATCAAAAATTTGGGACTAAGAAATCATTTTTGTGGTAAATTGTTTTGTTTTTTTTTCTCACCCAGGCATTATAAACTTTGTGAAACACTTGGGGGTTCAAAGTGCTCATAACAGATCTAGATAAGTTCCATAGGGGGTCTAGTTTCCATAATGGTGTCACTTGTGGGGGATTTCCACTGTTTAGGCGCATCAGAGGCTCTACAAACGCGACATGGCGTCCAATCTCAATTCCAGCCAATTTTGATTTGAAAAAGTCAAACGGTGCTCCTTCCCTTACGGGCTCTGCCATGTGCCCAAACAATGGTTTTACCCAACATATGGGGTATTATCGTACTCAGGAGAAATTGCACAACAACTTTATCCGTCCATTTTCTCCTTTTACCCTTGTGAAAATGAAAAAAAGTTTGTCAAAGATCATTTTTGAAACTAAAAAGTTAAATATTAACTTTTTCCTTCCACATTGCTTCAGCTCCTGTGAAGCACCTGAAGGGTTAATAAACTTCTTGAATGTGGTTTTGAGTATCTTGAGGGGTGCAGTTTTTAGAATGGTGTCACTTTTGGGTATTTTCTGCCATATAGACCCCTCAAAGTGACTTCAAATGTGAGGTGGTCCCTAAAAAAAAGGCTTTGTAAATTTTGTTGTAAAAATGAGAAATCGCTGGTCAACTTTTAAACCTTATAATTTCCTAACAAAAAAAATTTTGGTTCCAAAATTGTGCTGATGTAAAGTAGACATGTGGGAAATGTTATTTATTAACTATTTTGTGTGACATATTTCTCTGTTTTAAGGGAATAAAAATTCAAAGTTTGAAAATTGTAAAATTTTCAAAATTTTCGCCATATTTGCGTTTTTTTCAAAAATAAACGCAAGTTTTATCGATGAAATTTTATGACTAACGTGAAGTACAATATGTCACGAGAAAACATTCTCAGAATCGCGAAGATCTGTTGAAGCGTTCCAGAGTTATAACCTCATAAAGAGACAGTGGTCAGAATTGTAAAAATTGGCCCGGTCATTAACGTGCAAACCACCCTTGGGGGTGAAGGGGTTAAAGCAGAGTTCCCCAACTCCAGTCCTCAAGGCCCACCAACAGGTCATGTTTTCAGGATTTCCTTTGTATTGCACAGGTGATGCAATTATCACCTGGGCAATACTAAGGAGATCCTGAAAACTTGACCTGTTGGTGGGCCTTGAGGACTGGAGTTGGGGAACCCTGCCTTAAAGGAACAGGAACCATCCATTAGCTGAGGCTGGTAACCTGTTAATCTAGAGGGTCAATGGGAGTTCTGTTCCCCTCACACGGAACTACACTCAACCTCTGTCCCTTAATGGATTTCCATATAATGCCCAATTTTACCTAATTTTTCACTACCCGGTGACAAATGGTTGGACTGTATATCCACCCTTGGGGAAGACGTGTGAATATTCGTATATTGTCTTCCTTTCCATGTGAAGGAAAACTGATTCCAGTATTTCTTGCCAATTTGGTATGGTGACAAAAGCATTAGCTAAATCTATCACTCCATACCAGGTTCCTTTGTGTTTCTGTATTTGTTCAGTTAAGGTGATGGTATCAGGTACTGCGGCTGTGAGGAGAGGTGTGTGTTTGTTCAATTCCCTATAATCCTGATTCCACAGTTATTCTCCATGAACCATCACTCTTTTTTACCAGCCAAACAGGATTGTTCCATTCAGTGTTCACATGCACAAGTACACCGGCATCCAACATTTCCTGAATTGTCTCACTGATCTCCTTATCCCCCTGGCATTCTGTACTGTTTCATACTGATCACCTTTGAGCTGGGAGGATTTTCTACAGGAGGCATTTTGACTTTCCCAACCATCTCCGAAGCTGCTTCGATATAGGGCTTCACTGACAGCTGAGATGGTCTAGCTGCTACTGCGGGAGGTACCCCAAGTTGATGCTTACCATCCGATAACTGTAATGTCATCCCTTTCAGTACATCAGTGCCAATTATATACTTTGGAATAGGGACAATCATCACTTTATACATTGCAGTGGGCAAATTTCCTATTTTTAATGATACTTTAGTTTGTACTGCTTCTATTTGTTTGCCCCCTTATCCTATGATTATCACTTTACTTCCTTTAACTTGTTTTGGATTACCATAGATCAAGCTGGCCTCCGCCCCCCTATCCACTAGGGCTTTTACACATTGCCTATTCTTATTTTTCCAATTAACGACCAAATTTACATGAAGGCATTTATCCACATGGAGGGCTCAGCCAGGAAGTAAATCATTCGTATCTCCCTCTGTCTGAGGAACCTCCATCGAAGAAAAGGTCAGCCCCTGTCGCTGTGTTTTAACCTCCTGCAACAGAGATTTTACTTCAGCATTAAGATCCTCAAACCCTGGCGCTGTGGGTTTTACATACATTTTTCATGCTGCTTCCTATAAACATGTAACAAAATCCAACCTCTACTGCTCACTACATTCAATTCCTTGTTCCTTTCAACTTTCACCCCTTGCAAACATGTCACTACATCAACTGGTTCAGCCTCTTTCATACTCTTATCCCATGATTCACTCAATCCAACACATGCCGACCACTCATTGGCCAAAACACAGTAGGGAGCCTTCTCCTAGCCTGGAATCTCATCAGATATGTTTACAACCACTTTTTTCGTAAAGTAAGAAAGACATGTTTTGCGCAATTTCACACACGTTTTCGGACTATTGGAATTTGGTCTCAAAATTCCGGATTATCGGCATTTAGTTAAAATTTTAATTTTAAGCCTTCCGCGTATCCCACTTCTGACACCAAATGTTTTGCCAAGTATTTAAAGGGGTCTGATACAGGCAATCCCCACAAGTATTCAGGCTGTCTAGAAGACGCAAATCATGCAGCTGCGGCGACAAAAACTAAATCTCTGAGCACTTCCAAATGCTCGGAGACCACCCGAGCATGCTCGGGAAAAACCCTAGCAGCGAGCATACTCGCTCATCACTATAACCGCTGTTTTGACCGCTATAAGATGCGGCCACTGTCTTTCAGGGCTTACCTACAGCATTCTATAATGCTGTAAATAAGCCCCCGATCCGACCTGCAAGATAAGAAAAATAAGTACCGTATTATTATACTCACACGGGTGGCGGTCTGGGCCGATGGGTGTAGCAGGTCCGAGTCCGGCGCCTCCCATCTTCTTGCGATGCCACTCTCCTGCTTGCCTCATGGCTCCCCGGCATCGCGCTCCTGTGCAGGCATACTTCTCTGCCCTGTTGAGGGCAGAGGAAAGTACTGTAGTGCGCAGACACCAAGAAAGGTCAGAGAGACCCAGAGTCTGCGCACTGCAGGAATTTGCTCTGCCCTCAACAGGGCAAAGAAGTACGCCTGCACAGGAATGCGGTGCCAGGGAGCCATGAAGGAAGCAGGAGGGCGGCGGTGCAAGAAAATGGTAGGCGCCGAACCCGGACCAGCAACACCCATCGGACTGGACCGCATTGGACCGCCCCCCCGGGTGAGTATAAGAAAACTTATTTTTCTTATCTTGCAGGTTGGATCGGGGGGCTTATTTACAGCATTATAGAATACTGTAGATAAGCCCTGAAAGACAGCGGCCAAAACAGCTGACAGGTTCCCTTTAAATGATTACGGAAAATAGGAACTAGTGTGATATTGCGTACACTTTTGCTTTTTTGATATTGCGTACACTTTTGCATAATATAAATCACAAAGGTAAAGTACTTACATTGCACACTACACAGAAAAAACTTCAACAGGCATAGCACATCATCTGTCCGGGAACATCAGCTGTGAGAAGCAAACAGCGAAGACAGAGAAATTCCTGGGATCCACACTGTGGAGGGCGTCCCTCTTTAGTCCACAGGTTAACAGAGCTTCTGTCATAGCTGAAATCTTCCCCAGCTTTTGTATTTAGAAACAAATACTTGCCTAACCAAGTATTACACCAGCCCTAACAAGTTCTGTTTGTCCAACATAGCATCCCTCTGGCTGAGTGGCCACCTCCCTAGACGTCAAACAACATCGGACAAATACTGTACATCACCGGATATGACATGCCAAAAATACTCCTGGTACCGGATGTTCTACCATACTATAAACACATGTCTCACTAAACATTAATCGCGAAACTATGCAGTAACTATAAACATACGCTTTCCCACTAGATATACTGTAAGCATTGATAAAGGAGTATGCAATCCAGGTGTTGGGAAAATTACAGAAAATACAAGGCTAATATGAGCAGGGTAGAATATGCATATTTTCTCATAACTGTGACACCTGCCTTTAAGTTCCAAATCAATGGTTGCCAGATAACTGACATGTTTACTATCTATGGAAAGTTAAAACCTGATTTAAAAAATGTGGCAGCGATCTCAAACTAATGCGATCGTCTGGAGTTAATATATTGTTAATGTTGGGCAATTCATACTCCTAATAATCACTACTTTTAGTGCTACAAGCAAAATGATGCGTGATATCCTATAGTAATACTGGCGTATCCTGCTAGGCGACCTGATACTGAAAACACATCTCCCTAGGACACCTACTATCAGGAGTTTAATATTACCTATCCGGCAAATATGAAAAAATCCTTCCATATAGAATCACATAATGGGTGTTTAAATACAATATGACTCAGTGGCTATGCTGCATTTAATATTGACATTATAATTATCTCTTTTTAAAGGTGATCCCTTTTTTGGCATACTTCTTTCATCTTATGCATTTGTCTACATGCAAGACTATTTCTTTTGCATAATGCACTCAGATGAACTCGCGTTGCATATTCCCAGCAGCCACAAGGAGTGGAATTCCGTTCTCATGAGTTGACCTAGTTTCACATAATAACTTATTCTGAGGGAAAGTACTGCTTCAGTCCTTTTCCCAATCTTCCACATTAGCACTTTTTTCACTTTCTACACCACTTTCCCCTTTGGTTTTCAAACTGCTTCTCCCTACAAGTCATACTGTAGTTTGGATATATGTATATTATATTATATTATAATATATGTTGTACATATTTTATATATATGTTTTTAAATGGTTTTATCCCTTTAGTCACAGGGACATATTTTTAAAATCTGACCCGTGTCACTTTATGTGGTAATGACTCTAGAATGCGTCAACATATCCAATTGATTTTTAGATTGTTTATTCGTGACACAGTGTACTTTACGATAATGGTAAATTTAGGTTGATATGTTTTGCATTTATTTATAAAAATATCCGAAATAGTTCAAAAATGTAAAAAAATTTGCAATTTTCAAACTTTGAGTATCCTTTAATCCAGATCGTTATACCACATTAATAAATAACATTTCCCTGATGTCTGCTTTACATCAACGCCATTTGTAAAATGTTATTTTATTTTGTTAGCATTTTAGAAGGTTTAAAAACGCAGCAGTAATTTTTAATTTTTTCAAGGAAATTTACAAAACTTATTTTTTTATGGACCTATTAAGTTTTGTAGTGACTTTGGGGCTCCTAAACATTGGAAACCCCCAAAAGTGATACAATTTTAAAGACAGCACCCCTCAATATATTAAAATTTTGCTTTTAGGTAGTTTATTAACCTTATAGGTGCTTTTAAGGAATGAATTCAAAATGGCATAACATGAATTAAGAAATTTATTTTTACCATCTAAATGTTGATTACTTCTGAACAGGCCGCTATAGCCAGCAGACTCTAAGGCCATTATTTGGCTATGAATTGCCATGGCAAACATTAGGACCACATGATCAATATCTCAGGATGCCAATAGAGTTTAACCCCTTCATGACCAGAGGTTTTTTTAGTTTTTGTGTTTCAGTTTTTTCTCCCCTTCTTTCCAGAGTCATAACTTCTTTATTTTTTGTCAATATGGCCATGTGAGGGGTTGGTTTTTGCTGGACGAGTTGTACTTTTGAACGACACCATTGGTTTTAACATATCTTGTACCAGAAAACGTGAAAAAAATTCCAAGTGCGATGAAATTGCAAAAAAAGTGCAATTCCACAATCGTTTTTGTTTTGCTTTTTTACTATGTTCACTAAATGCTAAAACTGACCTGTAATTATGAATCTCCAGGTCATTACGAGTTCATAGACACCAAACATTTCTAGGTTCTTTTTTTATTTAAGTGGTGAAAATAAATTCCAAAGTTTGTAAAAAAAAAATATATATATATATATAACCGTATATACTCGTGTATAAGCCGAGATTTTCAGCCCATTTTTTAGGGCTGAAAGTCCCCCTCTCGGCTTATACGCGGGTCATATACGGGGGTCGGCAGGGGAGGGGGAGCGGGGGTGTCGGATCATACTCACCCCTCCGCCGGCGCGTCTCTGCAGCCCCCTGCTTCTCCCACGATCTCCGGCTCCTTCCTGCAGCGGTCACATGGTACCGCTCTTTAAAGTCATGAATATGCACATATTCATGACTTTAATGAGCGGTACCACGTGACCACTGTAGGACTGAAGAGCTGCGGAGACCGCGGGAGAAGAGGAGAGGCTGCAGAGACGCGCCGGCGGAGGGGTGAGTATAGCAATATATACCTGTCCTCTCTCCACCGCTGCGCTGCTCCCTCGTCCGACTCCTCTGGCTGTGAATGTTCAGGCAGAGGGCTCGATGACGTCGTTAGTGAGCGCCGCGCCCTCTGCCTGATCATTCACTGCCGAGGACCCGGAAGAGGGAGCAGTGCGCTGCAGTGGAGAGAGGACAGGTAAATATCTTAGGTGCCGGGTCCTGAGCGAGCTGTGACACCTGCACCTGTCCTCCATAGCGCGCCAGTGTCACCGCCTGCTCAGGACACCGGCACCTGGCCCCCAGCGACGAGAGGTAAGTATGTCATTTTTTTTTTTGCAGCAGCATACGGGACGTATACTATGGGGCATAATCTGTGGATCATATGGGGGCATAATCTGGAGCACATGGGGCATAATCTGTGGAACATATGGGGCATAATCTGGAGCATATGGGGGCATAATCTGGAGCATATGGGGGCATAATCTGGAGCATATGGGGGCATAATCTGTGGATCATACGGGGCAAAATTTGTGCAGTTTATTGGGGCCTAATCTGTGGAGCATCATATGGCATAATCATTTTTCACCCTAGGCTTATACGCGAGTCAATCAGTTTTCCCAGTTTTTTGTGGCAAAATTAGGGGTCGGCTTATACACGTTTCGGCCTATACATGAGTATATACGGTGTGTGTGTATATATATATATATATATATATATATATACAGTACAGACCAAAAGTTTGGACACACCTTCTCATTCAAAGAGTCTTCTGTATTTTCATGACTATGAAAATTGTAGAATCACACTGAAGGCATCAAAACTATGAATTAACACATGTGGAATTATACATTACACTTTACAAAAAAGTGTGAAACAACTGAAAATATGTCTTATATTCTAGGTTCTTCAAAGTAGCCACCTTTTGCTTTGATTACTGCTTTGCACGCAGAAAAGGTGAACGGATGGACTCTACATGCCTGGTTCCCACCGTGAAGCATGGAGGAGGTGGTGTGATGGTGGGTGTGCTTTGCTGGTGACTAATAGATAGTTGTCTAATTGACAGCTCTCAATTATTAACCTGCCTTAAGGTCACCTTTCAATACTAAGGTGACAGTAAGGTGAGATTAACCCATTCGCCACCGCTACAGGGCAATGGGACTAGACGGGCAAAGTGCCAGAAAGGGCGAATCTAATTATAGATTTGCCCTTTCTGGGGTGTCTGGGGGCAGATGTTAGTAGCCAGGGGGGGCACAAAAAAAATGTACCCTCCCTAGGCTATTATTATCTGCCCCCACTCGCTTTGCTTTGTCTGTCTGGTGGAGAAAATACAGCGGGAGCCCACGCATTTTTTTTCAACGAAATTACACCTTTAATTAACCCCTACATGTCTGAAATTTTGCACAAATACACTCATGTAATTGTAAGTTCTAAACAAATATCAAAATACAGGAAATGACATGGTTAACTGTGTGGAAACAATGTATCATTTCATGTCGGCTTCTGTGATTTCACAAAACCCGGCAATTGAATTAGCGGCTATAACAGTATGTAGAAGTCTAGGAACTATAAATATATGTATATATACATGTCACAATGACATGTATATATATATATATGTGTTCTATGTGTATATATCTATTCTTTTTTTTGTGATTGAAATACTATTCTTTTAGATCCATTATATGTCAGTTTTGCAAGCCTGCGAGAAAATCTCGCAAGTCGGATGAAAATCGGATGTTACAAGGTACACACACATGCGATTAAATCGCATCTTTGAAGGAAAATCGGATGCCAGAAGGATGTGTGATGTTTGCATTTTGATCTGACAATCGACCGTCTAAAACGGACCGATTTTTTGTGGTTGTGTGTGACTCCAGCCTAAGGGGTCTAGTTTCCAAAATGGGGTCACTTGTTGAGAGTTTCCACTGTTTATGCACATCAGCTGCTCTCGAAACGCGACATGGCATCCCGCCAATTCTGCTTTGAAAAAGTCAAACAGCGCTCCTTCCCTTGCGACCTCCGCCGTGCTCCCAAAAAGTGGTTTACCCCTACATGTGGGGTATCGGCGTATTCAGGAGAAATTGCACAACAAATTTTGTGGTTCATTTTCTCTTTTAACACTTGTGAAAGTAAAAAAAAATTGGTTCTGAAGTAAATTTTTTGCAAAAAAAAGTTAAGTGTTAATTTTTTCCTTCCACATTGCTTCAGTTCCTGTGAAGCACATAAAGGGTTAATAAACTTCTTGAATGTTGTTTTGAGCACCTTGAGGGGTGCACTTTTGGGTATTTTCTATCATATAGACCCCTCAAAGTGACTTCAAATGTGATGTGGTCCCTAAAAAAAATGATGTTGTAAAAATGAGAAATCGCTGGTCAACTTTTAACCCTTATAACTTCGTAACAAAAAATTTTTTTTTTCCAAAATTGTGCTGATGTAAAGTAGACATGTGGGAAATGTTATTTATTAAGAAATTTGTGTGACATATCTCTCTGATTTAACCCCTCTCTGACATTAGACGTACTATCCCGTCCATAAAACCCGTGCCATTCTGCCCATGGACGGGATAGTAGTCATAGGCGATCAGCTGCGCTCCTGAGGGGAGCGCAGCTAATCGCCGCCAGGTGTCAGCTGATTATCACAGCTGACACCCGTGACTGTGTGTCAGGAGCGATCACGGACCGCTCCCGGCACATTAACCCCTAGCACACCGCGATCAAACATGATCGCGGTGTACTGGGGGCACAGGTGTCACGCGGTATAGCAGATATATAAATGTGATGTCAGTAATCTATATCAAAAGGGCAACATCCTTTATAACATGCGCATAGATATATGATAACATAGAATTACCTGACAATATGTCCAGTGGGTCAATACGGAATCCGTTATAACGCTGTCTCCGGCTAGAGGGTGACCGGGGTCTATGCTGACCCTAAACTGGGGTCCTAACTAATCCCTCTACCTGGAGGTACTGTTAAAGGTACAGAGGTCCAGGCCACCAGCGTAAACCCTGTCTCCTATCAATCCCTGCCAACTGTAATCTAGTCCTAAGAAGGACCCTGATTACCACCAAAGGGAATGAACAGGTAACGGTTAATGAACAGAAAGACATACAAGAAAGACAAGAAATAAAGTAAATAAAGTCTTACATACAGCACTCAAACACAGTAGGAACACCTAAGGTCTCAGAGATAAACTATAAGCTGTAAGAGTAAAAACAACTAAGGAGCTCTTAGCTTAAGTAATCTCAGAACCGATCCAGTCTGCTAGACTACATGAATGCTTTCACCGGCATCTAACAAGCAGACTGGCAGGTATATGAAGGAATCTAATTAGAACATAATCAAAAGCAGCCGGGCGAGGCTGGACCTAGTCTTAGCAAAGAGCTAGGTAAAATTAACTCCCTCATTACCAAACACAAAGAAACAGCAACTCAGCTGTGAGAAGTCAGAGTGTGTAATCGCGACGATCCTCGTGGCGATACACCCATGACAGTACCCCCCCCTCTACGAGGGGACTCCGGACCCTCAGAGCCAGGTCTGCCCGGGTGAGTTGTGTGAAAGGTCCGAACCAATCGATCTGCGTTAACATCAGACGCAGGGACCCACGTCCTCTCCTCAGGACCATACCCCCTCCAATGAACCAAGTACTGAAGGGATCGGCGACTGAGACGTGAGTCAATGATTTTCGACCCCTGAAATTCGACGTTATCATTGACCACCACTGAAGGAGGAGGTAGAGGTGACGGTATGACTGGTGTCACATACTTTTTAAGTAATGATTTGTGAAACACATTATGAATTTTAAACGTAGGAGGGAGGTCCAGACGAAATGCCACAGGATTAATTATGGAACTGATCCTGTACGGCCCGATGAATCTGGGACCCAACCTCCAGGAGGAAACTTTAAGTTTTATATTCCTGGTAGACAACCAAACCAGATCGTTCACCTTCAGATCTAGACCAGAAACTCTCCCCCTATCAGCCATCTGTTTGTAACGGTTCCCCGTAACCTTCAGTCTTAACCGATCTGGAACTATCAGTCTCCCTGGAAGTCCCACAGGGGCGTCCCCCTGAGCCCCCAATACCTCCCCCTCAAGCTCAGAGCATACAGCTGACACTACAACTCCCTCCTGAGGAATAGGAACCGGATCATCCGTCTTCCCGGCCCCTGGGAAAGTACGAGATAAGGCATCAGGAAGCAACTTTATTGAGCAGTCATATGCATGATGAGGAGGTAACTCTTTACACCCCTCCTCTGAGAACATCTCCCCAAAGTCCTCCAGAAAAGGAGACAAAGTCCTAGGCACAACCGCACCGATGACCGTGCTCATGCAGTTATTCCTGCAAAATTCACCCCACTGGCTTATCTTTCTGGATTGCCAATCAATCACTGGGTTATGTTTAGCCAACCAAGGAAGTCCCAACACAATAGGAGTAGGTAGACCCTCCAACACATAACAAGACAATTGCTCTTTATGTATTGCCCCTACTCGAAGATCTATGTTATGAACAGCTTGTACCAAGCTACCTTGATCGAGAGGTCTAGAATCAATACAGACTATAGGGACCGGTTTGGCCAATATACTCAGTTGCATACCATGCACCTGGGCAAACCGAGCGTCCACCAGATTAGCCCCGGACCCACTATCAAGAAAAACAGAAATCCTCTCAGTTCTAGTACCAATCACCACCTCCGCAGGCACGAGAAACTGAGAGGGATTTGGGGACGAAATACACACTCCCAGGTTAACTCCTTTGCTCAAAGAGGCCCGGGATGGACACCCCCCAACAAAATGTCCCTCACTCCCGCAAAAGAAACACCTTCTAGTCTTGCGGCGCACCGCCGATTCCCTCCTACAAAAAGATGTCCCTCCCAACTGCATGGGTTCCTCAGAACAGACCAGGGGAACCTCAGTATAAGGGACTTTAGTAGTAGGTGGAGTCATCACGGGAGGCGGAGTTACCTCGCGTCTTCCCCGAATTCGTCTATCAATGCGAATAGCGAGGGCCATAGCAGCCTCCAGTGATGGAGGAGAATCATACTGAGCCAACACATCTTTTAATTTGTCAGACAACCCTTGACAAAACTGGCTCCTAAGAGCTGGGTCATTCCACTGAGTATCCGTTGCCCATCTACGGAACTCAGAAGAATATTCCTCCGCTGGACGATTTCCTTGCCGTATATTACGTAACTTTGTTTCAGCAAGGGAAACTCGATCCGGATCATCATATACCAGACCCAGGGCAGTAAAAAATCGATCCACTGACTGGAGCTCTGGGGAGCCTGGAGGAATAGAGAACGCCCAAGATTGAGGGTCCCCTTGTAAGAGCGAGATAACAATTCCCACCCTCTGCTCTTCACTCCCAGATGACCGAGGCCGCAGCCGAAAGTACAATTTACATGCCTCCCGGAAAGTAAAAAATTTGTCCCGCCCACCAGTGAACCTGTCCGGGAGAGCAACCTTAGGTTCAAATCTGGTTTGCTCCGGGGGGACAAAACCTTGGACTTAATGTCTGCAAACTCCATGGACAACCCCTGCAACTGCCGGGCCAGCTGGGCTACTGGATCCATGACAGCTGGGGAGAATCTTTAGTATTGGCCGGTGAAAATGTCACGCGGTATAGCAGATATATAAATGTGATGTCAGTAATCTATATCAAAAGGGCAACATCCTATATAACATGCGCATAGATATATAATAACATAGAATTACCTGACAATATGTCCAGTGGGTCAATACGGAATCCGTTATACGCTGTCTCCGGCTAGAGGGTGACCGGGGTCTATGCTGACCCTAAACTGGGGTCCTAACTAATCCCTCTACCTGGAGGTACTGTTAAAGGTACAGAGGTCCAGGCCACCAGCGTAAACCCTGTCTCCTATCAATCCCTGCCAACTGTAATCTAGTCCTAAGAAGGACCCTGATTACCACCAAAGGGAATGAACAGGTAACGGTTAATGAACAGAAAGACATACAAGAAAGACAAGAAATAAAGTAAATAAAGTCTTACATACAGCACTCACACACAGTAGGAACACCTAAGGTCTCAGAGATAAACTATAAGCTGTAAAGGGTATGCCACACTAAACAATATCGCTAACGGGATCGCTAAAAAAGTCACTATTTAGCGATCCCGTTAGCGATGTTGTTGTGTGCGGCAGCTTCCAGCGACGAGCTTCCTGCTGTGATCTCGCTCGTCGCTGGAATCGTTCCGGACCCTATTTTCTCGTCGGCGCTCCCGCTGGGTAAGTATATATCGCTAGTGTGGCACCTTTTCTTAGCGATTTAGCGAGTAAAAACAACTAAGGAGCTCTTAGCTTAAGTAATCTCAGAACCGATCCAGTCTGCTAGACTACATGAATGCTTTCACCGGCATCTAACAAGCAGACTGGCAGGTATATGAAGGAATCTAATTAGAACATAATCAAAAGCAGCCGGGCGAGGCTGGACCTAGTCTTAGCAAAGAGCTAGGTAAAATTAACTCCCTCATTACCAAACACAAAGAAACAGCAACTCAGCTGTGAGAAGTCAGAGTGTGTAATCGCGACGATCCTCGTGGCGATACACCCATGACAACAGGGGAGGATCGCGCAGGGTGGGGGCTCCCTGCGCGCCCCCCTGAGACCCTCAGACCAGCGCGATGTGATCGCGCTGTTCTGAGGGCTTCCTCCCTCCCAGGACCCGGATCCAAGATGGCGCCGGGGTCCTGGAGGGAGGCGGCTTCCTCAGTGCCTGCTGAGAGCAGGCACTGAGAAGCCTGCAGCTATGCCTGAGCGATCGCTGGTGTGACAGAGTGCTGTGCACACTGTCACACCAGCGATTTGATAAAATACAGTGATGTCCCACCCTGGGACAAAGTAAAAAAGTTAAAAAAATAAAAATAAACATGTTATAAAAAAAATCCAAAATAAAAAAAAAAAAAAAAAATATTCCCCAATAAATTCATTTCTTCCTGTAAATAAAAAAAACAAAACAATAAAAGTACACATATTTGGTATCGCCGCGTCCGTAACGACCCCCCCTATAAAACTGTCCCACTAGTTAACCCCTTTAGTGAACCCCTTAAAAAAAAAAAAAAAAACGAAGCAAAAAATCAATGCTTTATCATCATACCGCCGAACAAAAAGTGGAATAACGCGCGATCAAAAAGACCGATATAAATAAACATGGTACCGCTGAAAACGTCATCTTGTCCCGCAAAAAACGAGCCGCCATACAGAATCATCAGCGAAAAAATAAAAAAGTTATAGCTCGCAGAATAAAGCGATGCAAAAATAATTATTTTTTATATAAAATTGTTTTTATTCTATAAAAGCGCCAAAACATAAAAAAATGATATAAATGAGGTATCGCCATAATCGTACTGACCCGAAGAATAAAACTGCTTTATCAATTTTACCACACGCGGAACAATAAAAACGCCTCCCCCAAAAGAAATTCATGAATTGCTGATTTTTGTTCATTCTAACCTCCCAAAAATCGAAATAAAAATCGTTCAAAAATGTCATGTGCTTAAAAATGGTACCAATAAAAATGTCAACTCGTACCGCAAAAAATAAGACATGACTCTGTGGGCCAAAATATGCAAAAATTATAGCTCTCAAAATGTGGTGATGCAAAAACTATTTTTTTGCAATAAAAAGCGTCTTTTAGCGTGACAGCTGACAAACATAAAAACCCGCTATCAATAGTAAATCAAACCCCCCCTTTATCACCCCTCTTATTTAGGGAAAAATAATAAAATTAAAAAAAAATATTTCCATTTTCCCATTAGGGTTAGGGTTACGCCTAAAGTTAGGGTTAGGGTTGCGCCTAAAGTTAGGATTAGGGTTAGGGTTGGGATTAGGGTTTAGGGGTGTGTTTAGGGTTAGGTTTGTGGTTAGGGTTATGGTTAGGGGCTCTCCAAATGTGACATGGCATCTGATCTCAATTCCAGCAAATTCTGCGTTGAAAAGTCAAACGGTGCTCCTTCACTTCTGAGCTCTGCCATGCGCCCAAACAGTAGTTTACCCCCACATATGGGGTATCAGCGTACTCAAGACAAATTGCACAATAACTCTTGGGGTCCAATTTCTTCTGTTACCCTTGGGAAAATAAAAAATTAAGGGCGAAAATATCATTTTTGTAAAAAAAAAAATGATTTTTTTGTTTTTATACGGCTGTACGTTTTAAACTTCTGTGAAGGACTTGGGGCTTCATAGCGCTCACCACACATCTAGATAAGTTCCTTGTGGGGTCTATTTTCCAAAATGGGGTCACTTGTGGGGAATTTCCACTGTTTAAGCACATCAGGGGCTCTCCAAATGCGACATGACACCCGCAGACCATTCCATTAAAGTCTGCAATCCAAAATGTCACTACTTCCCTTCTGAGCCCCGACGTGTGCCCGTACAGTAGTTTTCTCCCACATATTGTGTATCTGCGTACTCAGGAAAAATTGGACAACAACTTTTGTGGTCCAATTTCTCCTGTTACCCTTGTGAAAATAAAATATTGGGGGCGAAAAAATCATTATTGCAAAAAAAAACAAGGATTTTTTATTTTTACGGCTGTACATTATAAACTTCTGTGAACTACTTCGGGGTTCAAAGTTCTCACCACACATCTAGATAAGTTCCTTATGGGGTCTATTTTCCAAAATGGGGTCACTTATGAGGGGTTTCCACTGTTAAGGCACATCAGGGGCTCTCCAAACGCAACATGACGCCCGCAGACCATTCCATCAAAGTCTGCAATCCAAACGTCACTTCTTCCCTTCCGAGCCCTGACGTGTGCCCATACAGTAGTTTACTCCCACATATGGGGTATCAGCATACTCAGGACAAATTGGACAACAACTTTTGGGGTCCAATTTCTCCTGTTACCCTTGGGAAAATAAAAAGTTGGAGACTAAAAGATCATGTTTGTGGAAAAAATATGATTTTTTTATTTTCATTTTCGGGCATAATAAACTTTAGTGAAACACCTGGGGGTTCAAAGTTCTCACCACACATCTAGATAAGTTCCTTGAGGGGTCTAGTTTCCAAAATGGTGTCATTTGTGGGGGGTTTCCACTGTTTAAGCAGATCAGAAACTCTCCAAACACAACATGGCGTCCAGCCTATTCTGCGTTGAAAAAGTCAAACGGCGCTCCTTCCCTTCCGAGCTCTGCCATGCACCCAAACAGTGGTTTACCCCCACATATGGGGTATCAGCGTACTCAGGACAAATTGCACAATAACTTTTGGGGTCTTGTTACCCTTGGGAAAATAAAAATTGGGGTGAAAAGATCATTTTTGTGGAAAAAATATGATTTTTAATTTACGGCTCTACGTTATAAAATTATGTGAAGCACTTGGGGTTGAAATTGCTCACTACAGATCTAGATAAGTTCCTTAGGGGATCTAGTTTCCAAAATGGGGTCACTTGTGGGGTTTCCACTGTTTAGGCACATCAGGGGCTCTCCAAATGCAACATGGTGTCCAAATTCAATTCCAGCCAATTTTTGTTGGAAAGTCAAATAGTGCTCCTTCCATTCCGAGCTCTGCCGTGCGCCCAAACAGTGGTTCCCCCCCCCCACATTTGGGGTATCAGCGTACTCAGGACAAATTGGACAACAACTTTTGTGGTCCAATTTCTCCTGTTCCCCTTGGGAAAATAAAAAACTGGTGACTAAAAATAATTTTTGTGGGAAAATAAGAGGATTTTTATTTTCATGCCCTGGCATTATAAACTTGTGTGAAGCACTTGGGGGTTCAAAGTGCTCACCACAGATCTTGATAAGTTCCTTAGTGGGTCTAGTTTCCAAAATGGGGTCACTTGTGGGGGGTTTCCTCTGTTTAGGCACATCTGGAGAACTGCAAACGGAACATGACCCCCATCAACGTCTGCATTCCATAACGTTATTACTTCCTTTCCAAGCCCTGCCGTGCGCCCAAACAGTTCCCCCCCCCCCACGTATAGGGTATCAGCGTACTCAGGACAAATTGGACAACAACTTTTGGGGTCCAATTTCCTTGGAAAAATCAAAAATTTGGGACTAAGAAATCATTTTTGTGGTAAATTGTTTTGTTTTTTTTTCTCACCCAGGCATTATAAACTTTTGTGAAACACTTGGGGTTTCAAAGTGCTCATAACAGATCTAGATAAGTTCCATAGGGGGTCTAGTTTCCATAATGGTGTCACTTGTGGGGGATTTCCACTGTTTAGGCGCATCAGAGGCTCTACAAACGCGACATGGCGTCCAATCTCAATTCCAGCCAATTTTGATTTGAAAAAGTCAAACGGTGCTCCTTCCCTTACGGGCTCTGCCATGTGCCCAAACAATGGTTTTACCCAACATATGGGGTATTATCGTACTCAGGAGAAATTGCACAACAACTTTATCCGTCCATTTTCTCCTTTTACCCTTGTGAAAATGAAAAAAAGTTTGTCAAAGATCATTTTTGAAACTAAAAAGTTAAATATTAACTTTTTCCTTCCACATTGCTTCAGCTCCTGTGAAGCACCTGAAGGGTTAATAAACTTCTTGAATGTGGTTTTGAGTATCTTGAGGGGTGCAGTTTTTAGAATGGTGTCACTTTTGGGTATTTTCTGCCATATAGACCCCTCAAAGTGACTTCAAATGTGAGGTGGTCCCTAAAAAAAGGCTTTGTAAATTTTGTTGTAAAAATGAGAAATCGCTGGTCAGCTTTTAAACCTTATAATTTCCTAACAAAAAAAATTTTGGTTCCAAAATTGTGCTGATGTAAAGTAGACATGTGGGAAATGTTATTTATTAACTATTTTGTGTGACATATTTCTCTGTTTTAAGGGAATAAAAATTCAAAGTTTGAAAATTGTAAAATTTTCAAAATTTTCGCCATATTTGCGTTTTTTCAAAAATAAACGCAAGTTTTATCGATGAAATTTTATGACTAACGTGAAGTACAATATGTCACGAGAAAACATTCTCAGAATCGCGAAGATCTGTTGAAGCGTTCCAGAGTTATAACCTCATAAAGAGACAGTGGTCAGAATTGTAAAAATTGGCCCGGTCATTAACGTGCAAACCACCCTTGGGGGTGAAGGGGTTAAAGCAGAGTTCCCCAACTCCAGTCCTCAAGGCCCACCAACAGGTCATGTTTTCAGGATTTCCTTTGTATTGCACAGGTGATGCAATTATCACCTGGGCAATACTAAGGAGATCCTGAAAACTTGACCTGTTGGTGGGCCTTGAGGACTGGAGTTGGGGAACCCTGCCTTAAAGGAACAGGAACCATCCATTAGCTGAGGCTGGTAACCTGTTAATCTAGAGGGTCAATGGGAGTTCTGTTCCCCTCACACGGAACTACACTCAACCTCTGTCCCTTAATGGATTTCCATATAATGCCCAATTTTACCTAATTTTTCACTACCCGGTGACAAATGGTTGGACTGTATATCCACCCTTGGGGAAGACGTGTGAATATTCGTATATTGTCTTCCTTTCCATGTGAAGGAAAACTGATTCCAGTATTTCTTGCCAATTTGGTATGGTGACAAAAGCATTAGCTAAATCTATCACTCCATACCAGGTTCCTTTGTGTTTCTGTATTTGTTCAGTTAAGGTGATGGTATCAGGTACTGCGGCTGTGAGGAGAGGTGTGTGTTTGTTCAATTCCCTATAATCCTGATTCCACAGTTATTCTCCATGAACCATCACTCTTTTTTACCAGCCAAACAGGATTGTTCCATTCAGTGTTCACATGCACAAGTACACCGGCATCCAACATTTCCTGAATTGTCTCACTGATCTCCTTATCCCCCTGGCATTCTGTACTGTTTCATACTGATCACCTTTGAGCTGGGAGGATTTTCTACAGGAGGCATTTTGACTTTCCCAACCATCTCCGAAGCTGCTTCGATATAGGGCTTCACTGACAGCTGAGATGGTCTAGCTGCTACTGCGGGAGGTACCCCAAGTTGATGCTTACCATCCGATAACTGTAATGTCATCCCTTTCAGTACATCAGTGCCAATTATATACTTTGGAATAGGGACAATCATCACTTTATACATTGCAGTGGGCAAATTTCCTATTTTTAATGATACTTTAGTTTGTACTGCTTCTATTTGTTTGCCCCCTTATCCTATGATTATCACTTTACTTCCTTTAACTTGTTTTGGATTACCATAGATCAAGCTGGCCTCCGCCCCCCTATCCACTAGGGCTTTTACACATTGCCTATTCTTATTTTTCCAATTAACGACCAAATTTACATGAAGGCATTTATCCACATGGAGGGCTCAGCCAGGAAGTAAATCATTCGTATCTCCCTCTGTCTGAGGAACCTCCATCGAAGAAAAGGTCAGCCCCTGTCGCTGTGTTTTAACCTCCTGCAACAGAGATTTTACTTCAGCATTAAGATCCTCAAACCCTGGCGCTGTGGGTTTTACATACATTTTTCATGCTGCTTCCTATAAACATGTAACAAAATCCAACCTCTACTGCTCACTACATTCAATTCCTTGTTCCTTTCAACTTTCACCCCTTGCAAACATGTCACTACATCAACTGGTTCAGCCTCTTTCATACTCTTATCCCATGATTCACTCAATCCAACACATGCCGACCACTCATTGGCCAAAACACAGTAGGGAGCCTTCTCCTAGCCTGGAATCTCATCAGATATGTTTACAACCACTTTTTTCGTAAAGTAAGAAAGACATGTTTTGCGCAATTTCACACACGTTTTCGGACTATTGGAATTTGGTCTCAAAATTCCGGATTATCGGCATTTAGTTAAAATTTTAATTTTAAGCCTTCCGCGTATCCCACTTCTGACACCAAATGTTTTGCCAAGTATTTAAAGGGGTCTGATACAGGCAATCCCCACAAGTATTCAGGCTGTCTAGAAGACGCAAATCATGCAGCTGCGGCGACAAAAACTAAATCTCTGAGCACTTCCAAATGCTCGGAGACCACCCGAGCATGCTCGGGAAAAACCCTAGCAGCGAGCATACTCGCTCATCACTATAACCGCTGTTTTGACCGCTATAAGATGCGGCCACTGTCTTTCAGGGCTTACCTACAGCATTCTATAATGCTGTAAATAAGCCCCCGATCCGACCTGCAAGATAAGAAAAATAAGTACCGTATTATTATACTCACACGGGTGGCGGTCTGGGCCGATGGGTGTAGCAGGTCCGAGTCCGGCGCCTCCCATCTTCTTGCGATGCCACTCTCCTGCTTGCCTCATGGCTCCCCGGCATCGCGCTCCTGTGCAGGCATACTTCTCTGCCCTGTTGAGGGCAGAGGAAAGTACTGTAGTGCGCAGACACCAAGAAAGGTCAGAGAGACCCAGAGTCTGCGCACTGCAGGAATTTGCTCTGCCCTCAACAGGGCAAAGAAGTACGCCTGCACAGGAATGCGGTGCCAGGGAGCCATGAAGGAAGCAGGAGGGCGGCGGTGCAAGAAAATGGTAGGCGCCGAACCCGGACCAGCAACACCCATCGGACTGGACCGCATTGGACCGCCCCCCCGGGTGAGTATAAGAAAACTTATTTTTCTTATCTTGCAGGTTGGATCGGGGGCTTATTTACAGCATTATAGAATACTGTAGATAAGCCCTGAAAGACAGCGGCCAAAACAGCTGACAGGTTCCCTTTAAATGATTACGGAAAATAGGAACTAGTGTGATATTGCGTACACTTTTGCTTTTTTGATATTGCGTACACTTTTGCATAATATAAATCACAAAGGTAAAGTACTTACATTGCACACTACACAGAAAAAACTTCAACAGGCATAGCACATCATCTGTCCGGGAACATCAGCTGTGAGAAGCAAACAGCGAAGACAGAGAAATTCCTGGGATCCACACTGTGGAGGGCGTCCCCTCTTTAGTCCACAGGTTAACAGAGCTTCTGTCATAGCTGAAATCTTCCCCAGCTTTTGTATTTAGAAACAAATACTTGCCTAACCAAGTATTACACCAGCCCTAACAAGTTCTGTTTGTCCAACATAGCATCCCTCTGGCTGAGTGGCCACCTCCCTAGACGTCAAACAACATCGGACAAATACTGTACATCACCGGATATGACATGCCAAAAATACTCCTGGTACCGGATGTTCTACCATACTATAAACACATGTCTCACTAAACATTAATCGCGAAACTATGCAGTAACTATAAACATACGCTTTCCCACTAGATATACTGTAAGCATTGATAAAGGAGTATGCAATCCAGGTGTTGGGAAAATTACAGAAAATACAAGGCTAATATGAGCAGGGTAGAATATGCATATTTTCTCATAACTGTGACACCTGCCTTTAAGTTCCAAATCAATGGTTGCCAGATAACTGACATGTTTACTATCTATGGAAAGTTAAAACCTGATTTAAAAAATGTGGCAGCGATCTCAAACTAATGCGATCGTCCGGAGTTAATATATTGTTAATGTTGGGCAATTCATACTCCTAATAATCACTACTTTTAGTGCTACAAGCAAAATGATGCGTGATATCCTATAGTAATACTGGCGTATCCTGCTAGGCGACCTGATACTGAAAACACATCTCCCTAGGACACCTACTATCAGGAGTTTAATATTACCTATCCGGCAAATATGAAAAAATCCTTCCATATAGAATCACATAATGGGGTGTTTAAATACAATATGACTCAGTGGCTATGCTGCATTTAATATTGACATTATAATTATCTCTTTTTAAAGGTGATCCCTTTTTTGCATACTTCTTTCATCTTATGCATTTGTCTACATGCAAGACTATTTCTTTTGCATAATGCACTCAGATGAACTCGCGTTGCATATTCCCAGCAGCCACAAGGAGTGGAATTCCGTTCTCATGAGTTGACCTAGTTTCACATAATAACTTATTCTGAGGGAAAGTACTGCTTCAGTCCTTTTCCCAATCTTCCACATTAGCACTTTTTTCACTTTCTACACCACTTTCCCCTTTGGTTTTCAAACTGCTTCTCCCTACAAGTCATACTGTAGTTTGGATATATGTATATTATATTATATTATAATATATGTTGTACATATTTTATATATATGTTTTTAAATGGTTTTATCCCTTTAGTCACAGGGACATATTTTTAAAATCTGACCCGTGTCACTTTATGTGGTAATGACTCTAGAATGCGTCAACATATCCAATTGATTTTTAGATTGTTTATTCGTGACACAGTGTACTTTACGATAATGGTAAATTTAGGTTGATATGTTTTGCATTTATTTATAAAAATATCCGAAATAGTTCAAAAATGTTAAAAAAATTTGCAATTTTCAAACTTTGAGTATCCTTTAATCCAGATCGTTATACCACATTAATAAATAACATTTCCCTGATGTCTGCTTTACATCAACGCCATTTGTAAAATGTTATTTTATTTTGTTAGCATTTTAGAAGGTTTAAAAACGCAGCAGTAATTTTTAATTTTTTCAAGGAAATTTACAAAACTTATTTTTTTATGGACCTATTAAGTTTTGTAGTGACTTTGGGGCTCCTAAACATTGGAAACCCCCAAAAGTGATACAATTTTAAAGACAGCACCCCTCAATATATTAAAATTTTGCTTTTAGGTAGTTTATTAACCTTATAGGTGCTTTTAAGGAATGAATTCAAAATGGCATAACATGAATTAAGAAATTTATTTTTACCATCTAAATGTTGATTACTTCTGAACAGGCCGCTATAGCCAGCAGACTCTAAGGCCATTATTTGGCTATGAATTGCCATGGCAAATATTAGGACCACATGATCAATATCTCAGGATGCCAATAGAGTTTAACCCCTTCTTGACCAGAGGTTTTTTAGTTTTTGTGTTTCAGTTTTTTTCTCCCCTTCTTTCCAGAGTCATAACTTCTTTATTTTTTGTCAATATGGCCATGTGAGGGGTTGGTTTTTGCTGGACGAGTTGTACTTTTGAACGACACCATTGGTTTTAACATATCTTGTACCAGAAAACGTGAAAAAAATTCCAAGTGCGATGAAATTGCAAAAAAAGTGCAATTCCACAATCGTTTTTTGTTTTGCTTTTTTACTATGTTCACTAAATGCTAAAACTGACCTGTAATTATGAATCTCCAGGTCATTACGAGTTCATAGACACCAAACATTTCTAGGTTCTTTTTTTATTTAAGTGGTGAAAATAAATTCCAAAGTTTGTAAAAAAAAAAATATATATATATATATACCGTATATACTCGTGTATAAGCCGAGATTTTCAGCCCATTTTTTAGGGCTGAAAGTCCCCCTCTCGGCTTATACGCGGGTCATATACGGGGGTCGGCAGGGGAGGGGGAGCGGGGGTGTCGGATCATACTCACCCCTCCGCCGGCGCGTCTCTGCAGCCCCCTGCTTCTCCCACGATCTCCGGCTCCTTCCTGCACATATTCATGACTTTAATGAGCGGTACCACGTGACCACTGTAGGACTGAAGAGCTGCGGGGACCGCGGGAGAAGAGGAGAGGCTGCAGAGACGCGCCGGCGGAGGGGTGAGTATAGCAATATATACCTGTCCTCTCTCCACCGCTGCGCTGCTCCCTCGTCCGACTCCTCTGGCTGTGAATGTTCAGGCAGAGGGCTCGATGACGTCGTTAGTGAGCGCCGCGCCCTCTGCCTGATCATTCACTGCCGAGGACCCGGAAGAGGGAGCAGTGCGCTGCGGTGGAGAGAGGACAGGTAAATATCTTAGGTGCCGGGGTCCTGAGCGAGCTGTGACACCTGCACCTGTCCTCCATAGCGCGCCAGTGTCACCGCCTGCTCAGGACACCGGCACCTGGCCCCCAGCGACGAGAGGTAAGTATGTCATTTTTTTTTGCAGCAGCAGCATACGGGACGTATACTATGGGGCATAATCTGTGGATCATATGGGGGCATAATCTGGAGCATATGGGGCATAATCTGTGGAACATATGGGGGCATAATCTGGAGCATATGGGGGCATAATCTGGAGCATATGGGGGCATAATCTGTGGATCATACGGGGCAAAATTTGTGCAGTTTATTGGGGCCTAATCTGTGGAGCATCATATAGCATAATAATTTTTCACCCTAGGCTTATACGCGAGTCAATCAGTTTTCCCAGTTTTTTGTGGCAAAATTAGGGGGTCGGCTTATACACTTTTCGGCCTATACATGAGTATATACGGTGTGTGTTATATATATATATATATATATATATATATATATATATATATATACAGTACAGACCAAAAGTTTGGACACACCTTCTCATTCAAAGAGTCTTCTGTATTTTCATGACTATGAAAATTGTAGAATCACACTGAAGGCATCAAAACTATGAATTAACACATGTGGAATTATACATTACACTTTACAAAAAAGTGTGAAACTGAAAATATGTCTTATATTCTAGGTTCTTCAAAGTAGCCACCTTTTGCTTTGATTACTGCTTTGCACGCAGAAAAGGTGAACGGATGGACTCTACATGCCTGGTTCCCACCGTGAAGCATGGAGGAGGTGGTGTGATGGTGTGGGTGTGCTTTGCTGGTGACACTGTTTGGGATTATTCAAAATTGAAGCGGTGAGCGGTTCAGCTCACCCAAAACCATCTCAATTGGGTTCAGGTCTGGTAACTGTGGATGCCAGGTCATCTGGCATAGCACCCCATCACTCTCCTTCTTGGTCAAATAGCACTTACACAGCCTGGAGGTGTGTTTGGGGTCATTATCCTGTTGAAAAATAAATGATGGTCCAACTAAACGCAAACCGGATGGAATAGCATGCTGCTGCAAGATGCTGTGGTAGCCATGCTGGTTCAGTATGCCTTCAATTTTGAATAAATCCCCAACAGTGTCACCAGCAAAGCACCTCCACACCATCACACCACCTCCTCCATGCTTCACGGTGGGAACCAGGCATGTAGAGTCCATCCGTTCACATTTTCTGCGTGCAAAGCAGTAATCAAAGCAAAAGGTGGCTACTTTGAAGAACCTAGAATATAAGACATATTTTCAGTTGTTTCACACTTTTTTGTAAAGTGTAATGTATAATTCCACATGTGTTAATTCATAGTTTTGATGCCTTCAGTGTAATTCTACAATTTTCACAGTCATGAAAATACAGAAAAATCGTTGAATGAGAAGGTGTGTCCAAACTTTTGGTCTGTACTGTATATATATATATATATATATATAATATATATATATTATATATATATATATATTGCACCATTTTCCAATACCCATAGTGTCTCCATTTTTTGTGATCTCAGCTTGGGTGAGGGCTTATTTTTTGCATGCCGAGCTGACGTTTTTAATTATACCATCTATACGATCTTTTGTTAGCTCGTTATTTCATTTTAATGCAATGTTGCGGTTGCCAAAAGAATGTAATTCTGGCGTTTTTTTTTCTGACTTTTTTTCTCCTTACGTCTTTCTTGTAATTCTGACGTTTTTCCTCATTACGCTGTTAAGCAATCGGGTTAATTCTTTTTTATATTGATAGATTGGGCGATTCTGAACACGGCAAAACCAAATATCTGTATGTTTACTTTTTTTATGGCTTTATTTGAATGGGGTGAAAGGGGGGTGATTTGAACTTTTATTTTTTTAATTTTTTTTAAATATTGATCACCTGCATGTAGCAGAATTGCTGACTTGCGATAAGTGCCGACCACTGGGCAGGAGACTTCTGGTTGTCATGTCAACCCATCGGTGTCCCGCAATCACATGACGGGGGTCACCGATGGCTGAGATTTCTGGCGCTCTTGCTTGAAGCGCGAGTTAAATCCTGCCGTCAGAGTTTGACAGTGGCATTTAACGGGTTAACAGCTGCGGGTGAATCGCAATTCCACCTGCGGCTGTTAGAAGCACATGTCAGCTTTTCAGAACAGCTGACATGTGCCAGAAAGATCTGGAAGTCCAACATCGGCATATCATTACGGCCTATGTCGAAAAGGGGTTATAAAGGGAACCACCACACTCTATTAACCATCTAGAATCTGTAGTCATTGACAGCAGCATTTAAGGGGTTAAACGGCTATAGTTGGTACCAACACTAATCGTGGCTGATGCAGCAAGTTGTCAGCTATAGCGTACAGCTGACATCTGCTGAATTGTCACCTGTATGGGGATGATAGTCTCTTATATCATTGGTAGGTAAAAAGACGTATTGGTGGTCAATAAGGGGTTAAGTATATTTGATATATTCAATAATGGTGATAAAGAACATGATTCTGCATCAAATATATTTATCTATAATTATTTTCTATCAGTCGGGATCATGAACACCATTCATGTATCTTCTCTATATTCATATTGATTGTTGATATTCCTCTTGTGAATATCCGTTTTGTCTTCAAAGATGAGGATTTCTGTTTCACATAGACACTTGCAGCTGGTAATCTACTCCACAAGTGTAGAGATAGTACATCATTTAAAGAGAGACCTAAAAGGATATGACACACCACAAGAAGTACCGTATTTTTCTGATTATAAGACATACTTTTTTCCCCCAAATTTGGGGGGAAAATGGGGGTGCGTCTTACAATGCGTATATACCTTACTGGCCGCAGTGGAGCAGGGTCCCAGGGTCACGGCTGGAGGAGGAAAGAGTGGAGCATTGCTGCAGGCCGCAGGCTGGAATGATGGGGTGTTCGGATGTGCGGTGCACTACTGCGAGTGTCCGGTGCTGCGAGGGCTCTGGCATTTCACAAATGTGCTAGAAGCCTCCATTTATTTATTCTTTTTTTCACTGACACATAGACGGACACATACATTTTTCTTCTCTTTTTTTTTGTTTTCTATTCTTTGACATTTTTGTCCACCTATTCATTTGTAATGACAAAAGTAATGATGATTAATAGATTTTATTTATTTTTGATATGGTCTTGTTATATGTTGATGCAGACACATACCACATGTGATTCTTTTCCCCACTCCTTTGCTTTGACGCCCCTTATTTGATTTTTTTAACCACGTGTATATTACTGTGCCACTTTACATGTAGTTGTCCTGAGGAAAGAGACAGTTTGACTTTGAAAAGCATTGACAATAAACTACTATTCTTATTATCCTGTCTTCGGATGCTTTTTGGAATCTGCAGCTCATATGAAGTCCACATGAAATGTTTTTATGGTATAACATATTGTACATTCACAGAAAGCTGCTAATCGGTGGTGGGAGCAGGGTTACACTGGAAAGGAGGACTACATGGCGCGAGACAACTAGTCCTGTAGTGATAATCTTCTGATAAACACTGATTTTATTGAAATAATTGCAATAAGTGTCTCTGCCGGCGCTGTGGAGAAAGTATATAGCGACCCCCCAGAGTCGGAATTTCTCGGGGGTCTCGGCTACCAGGGGTAGCCGAGACCCCAGAGAACATGATTCGGGTCAGTTTTTACCGACCCCGCTTTAGCGATCGCTGTTATTAACCATATAATGGCGACCCCCCCAAAAAAGCCGCGATTCTGCATTTAATTTCTCTCTCCTCTGATGTGATCACACATCAGAGGGGAGAGAAATAGGGTCCCCGATCAGTCCCCTTTACCTCCCGGTGTCCCCCCCATCCTCCCATGGCTCCCGCAGCTCCCGGCGTCTTCTTCCTGTAAAGAAAAAGGCAGGTGCATGCGCAGTGTGCCCGCCCAATCTGCCTGCCTGCAGATTCCATTCATTCAGTGAAAGTACATTTTGATCACTGTGATAGGATTTATCACAGTGATCAAAATAAAAAAAATAGTAAATAAACCCCCCTTTATCACCCCCTTAGTTAGGGAAATATAATAAAATAAAGAGAATATATTTTCATTTTTCCATTAGGGTTAGGTTTAGGGTTATAATTAGGGTTAGCGTTGGAATTAGGGTTAGAATTAGGGTTATGGTTACAGTTAGGGTTGGGATTAGGGTTAGAGTTGGGATTAGGGTTAGGGGTGTGTTGAGGTTAGGGTTGGAGCTAGAATTGAGGGGTTTCCCATATTTAGGCACATCAGAGGGTCTCCAAACATGACATTCAAAAAGTCAAATGGTGCTCCCTCCCTTCCGAGCCCTGCCGTGCGCCCAATCAGTGGTTTACCCCAACATATGGGGTATAAGCGTACTGAGGACAAATTACACACCAATTTTGGGGGTCTAATTTCTCCTGTTACCCTTGGGAAAATAAAAAATAGCTGGCTAAAAAAATCATTTTTGATGAAAAAAATGATTTATTTTTTTTTCACGGCCCTGCGTTTATAAACTTCTGTGAAGCACTTGGGGGTTCAAAGTGCTCACGAGTCACCACACATCTAGATAAGCTCCTTGGGGGGGTCAAGTTTCCAAAATGGTGTCACTTGCGGAGGTTTTCTACTGTTTAGGCACATCAAGGGCTCTGCAAACACAACATGACGCCCGCAGAACATTCCATCAAAGTCTGCATTACAAAATGGCGCTCCTTCCCTTCCAAGCTCTCCCATGCGCCCAAACAGTGGTTCCCCCCCACATATGGGGTATCAGCGTACTCCGAGGAAAAATTGCACAACAACTTTTGGGGTCCAATTTCTCCTGTTACCCTTGGGAAAATAAAAAATAACGGGCTAAAAAATCATTCTTGATGAAAACAATTATTTTTTATTTTCACGGCTCTGCTCTACGTTATAAACTTCTGTGAAGCACTCTGAGGTTCAAAGTGCTCACCACACATCTAGATAAGTTCCTTAAGGGGTCTAGTTTCCAAAATGGGGTCACTTGTTGAGAGTTTCCACTGTTTATGCACATCAGGTGCTCTCGAAATGCGACATGGCATCCCGCCAATTCTGCTTTGAAAAAGTCAAACAGCGCTCCTTCCCTTGCGACCTCCGCCGTGCGCCCAAAAAGTGGTTTACCCCTACATGTGGGGTATCGGCGTATTCAGGAGAAATTGCACAACAAATTTTGTGGTTCATTTTGTCTTTTAACACTTGTGAAAGTAAAAAAAAATTCGTTCTGAAGTAAATTTTTTGCAAAAAAAAGTTAAGTGTTAATTTTTTTCCTTCCACATTGCTTCAGTTCCTGTGAAGCACATAAAGGGTTAATAAACTTCTTGAATGTTGTTTTGAGCACCTTGAGGGGTGCACTTTTGGGTATTTTCTATCATATAGACCCCTCAAAGTGACTTCAAATGTGATGTGGTCCCTAAAAAAAATGATGTTGTAAAAATGAGAAATCGCTGGTCAACTTTTAACCCTTATAACTTCGTAACAAAAAATTTTTTTTTTCCAAAATTGTGCTGATGTAAAGTAGACATGTGGGAAATGTTATTTATTAAGAAATTTGTGTGACATATCTCTCTGATTTAACCCCTCTCTGACATTAGACGTACTATCCCGTCCATAAAACCCGTGCCATTCTGCCCATGGACGGGATAGTACGTCATAGGCGATCAGCTGCGCTCCTGAGGGGAGCGCAACTAATCGCCGCCAGGTGTCAGCTGATTATCACAGCTGACACCCGTGACTGTGTGTCAGGAGCGATCACGGACCGCTCCCGGCACATTAACCCCTAGCACACCGCGATCAAACATGATCGCGGTGTACTGGGGGCACAGGTGTCACGCGGTATAGCAGATATATAAATGTGATGTCAGTAATCTATATCAAAAGGGCAACATCCTTTATAACATGCGCATAGATATATGATAACATAGAATTACCTGACAATATGTCCAGTGGGTCAATACGGAATCCGTTATACGCTGTCTCCGGCTAGAGGGTGACCGGGGTCTATGCTGACCCTAAACTGGGGTCCTAACTAATCCCTCTACCTGGAGGTACTGTTAAAGGTACAGAGGTCCAGGCCACCAGCGTAAACCCTGTCTCCTATCAATCCCTGCCAACTGTAATCTAGTCCTAAGAAGGACCCTGATTACCACCAAAGGGAATGAACAGGTAACGGTTAATGAACAGAAAGACATACAAGAAAGACAAGAAATAAAGTAAATAAAGTCTTACATACAGCACTCACACACAGTAGGAACACCTAAGGTCTCAGAGATAAACTATAAGCTGTAAGAGTAAAAACAACTAAGGAGCTCTTAGCTTAAGTAATCTCAGAACCGATCCAGTTTGCTAGACTACATGAATGCTTTCACCGGCATCTAACAAGCAGACTGGCAGGTATATGAAGGAATCTAATTAGAACATAATCAAAAGCAGCCGGGCGAGGCTGGACCTAGTCTTAGCAAAGACATGTGTGACATATGTCTCTGATTTAACCCCTCTCTGACATTAGACGTACTATCCCGTCCATAAAACCCGTGCCATTCTGCCCATGGACGGGATAGTACGTCATAGGCGATCAGCTGCGCTCCTGAGGGGAGCGCAGCTAATCGCCGCCGGGTGTCAGCTGATTATCACAGCTGACACCCGTGACTGTGTGTCAGGAGCGGTCACGGACCGCTCCCGGCACATTAACCCCTAGCACACCGCGATCAAACATGATCGCGGTGTACTGGGGGCACAGGGGAGGATCGCGCAGGGTGGGGGCTCCCTGCGCGCCCCCCTGAGACCCTCAGACCAGCGCGATGTGATCGCGCTGTTCTGAGGGCTTCCTCCCTCCCAGGACCCGGATCCAAGATGGCGCCGGGGTCCTGGAGGGAGGCGGCTTCCTCAGTGCCTGCTGAGAGCAGGCACTGAGAAGCCTGCAGCTATGCCTGAGCGATCGCTGGTGTGACAGAGTGCTGTGCACACTGTCACACCAGCGATTTGATAAAATACAGTGATGTCCCACCCTGGGACAAAGTAAAAAAGTTAAAAAAATAAAAATAAACATGTTATAAAAAAAATCCAAAATAAATAAAAAAAAAAAAAAAAATATTCCCCAATAAATTCATTTCTTCCTGTAAATAAAAAAAACAAAACAATAAAAGTACACATATTTGGTATCGCCGCGTCCGTAACGACCCCCCCTATAAAACTGTCCCACTAGTTAACCCCTTTAGTGAACCCCTTAAAAAAAAAAAGAAACGAAGCAAAAAATCAATGCTTTATCATCATACCGCCGAACAAAAAGTGGAATAACGCGCGATCAAAAAGACCGATATAAATAAACATGGTACCGCTGAAAACGTCATCTTGTCCCGCAAAAAACGAGCCGCCATACAGCATCATCAGCGAAAAAATAAAAAAGTTATAGCTCGCAGAATAAAGCGATGCAAAAATAATTATTTTTTATATAAAATTGTTTTTATTCTATAAAAGCGCCAAAACATAAAAAAATGATATAAATGAGGCATCGCCATAATCGTACTGACCCGAAGAATAAAACTGCTTTATCAATTTTACCACACGCGGAACAATAAAAACGCCTCCCCCAAAAGAAATTCATGAATTGCTGATTTTTGTTCATTCTAACCTCCCAAAAATCGAAATAAAAAGCGATCAAAAAATGTTACCTGCTCAAAAATGGTACAAATAAAAACGTCAACTCGTACCGCAAAAAATAAGACCTCACATGACTCTGTGGGCCAAAATATGCAAAAATTATAGCTCTCAAAATGTGGCGATGCAAAAAACTATTTTTGCAATAAAAAGCGTCTTTTAGCGTGACAGCTGCCAATCATAAAAACCCGCTATAAATAGTAAATCAAACCCCCCTTTATCACCCCCTTAGTTAGGGAAAAAATAATAAATTAAAAAAATGTATTTATTTCCATTTTCCCATTAGGGTTAGGGTTAGGGTTGCGGCTAAAGTTAGGGTTAGGGTTGGCGCTAAAGTTAGGGTTACGGTTGGGATTAGGGGTGTGTTAGGGTTAGGTTTGTGGTTAGGGTTGGGACTAGGGTTAGGGGTGTGTTGGGGTTAGGGTTGGAGTTAGAATTGGGGGGTTTCCGCTGTTTAGGCACATCAGGGGCTCTCCAAATGTGACATGGCGTCTGATCTCAATTCCAGCCAATTCTGCGTTGAAAAAGTCAAACGGTGCTCCTTCACTTCTGAGCTCTGCCATGCGTCCAAACAGTAGTTTATCCCCACATATGGGGTATCAGCGTACTCTGGACCCCAAGAGTTATTGTGCAATTTGTCCTATTTCTTCTGTTACCCTTGGGAAAATAAAAAACTGGGGGCGAAAATATCATTTTTGTACAAAAAAAAATATTTTTTTGTTTTTACGGCTGTACATTATAAACTTCTGTGAAGCACTTGGGGCTTCATAGCGCTCACCACACACCTAGATAAGTTCCTTGTGGGGTCTATTTTCCAAAATGGGGTCACTTGTTGGGGATTTCCACTGTTTAGGCGCATCAGGGGCTCTCCAAATGCAACATGACGCCCCCAGACCATTCCATCAAAGTCTGCAATCCAAAACGTCACTACTTCCCTTCCGAGCCCCAACGTGTACCCATACAGTAGTTTTCTCCCACATATTGGGTATCAGCGTACTCAGGAAAAATTGGGCAACAACTTTTGGGGCCCAATTTCTCCTGTTACCCTTGTAAAAATAAAATATTTGGGCGAAAAAATCATTTTTGCAACAAAAAAAAAAAAAGATTTTTTATTTTTACGGCTGTGCGTTATAAACTTCTGTGAAGCACTTCGGGGTTCAAAGTGCTCACCACACATCTAGATAAGTTCCTTGTGGGGTCTATTTTCCAAAATGGGGTCACTTGTGGGGGGTTTCCACTGTTTAGGCGCATCAGGGGCTCTCCAAATGCGACATGACACACCCAGACCATTCCATCAAAGTCTGCAATCCAAAACGTCACTACTTCCCTTCCGAGCCCTGACGTGCGCCCATACAGTAGTTTTCTCCCACATATTGGGTATCAGCGTACTCAGGACAAATTGGACAACAACTTTTGGGGTCCAATTTCTCCTGTTACCCTTGTGAAAATAAAATATTGGGGGCGAAAAAATCATTTTTGTAAAAAAAAAAAGGATTTTTTATTTTTACGGCTGTGCGTTATAAACTTCTGTGAAGCACTTCGGGGTTCAAAGTGCTCACCACACATCTAGATAAGTTCCTTGTGGGGTCTATTTGCCAAAATGGGGTCACTTGTGGGGGGTTTCCACTGTTTAGGTGCATCAGGGGCTCTCCAAATGTGACATGACGCCCCAGACCATTCCATCAAAGTCTGCAATCCAAAACGTCACTACTTCCCTTCCGAGCCCCGACGTGTGCCCATACAGTAGTTTTCGCCCACATATTGGGTATCAGTGTACTCAGGACAAATTGGACAACAACTTTTGCGTTCCAATTTCTTCTGTTACCCTTGTGAAAATAAAATATTGGGGGCGAAAAAATCATTTTTGTAAAAAAAAAAAAAAAAAAAAGATTTTTTATTTTACGGCTGTATGTTATAAACTTTAGTGAAACACCTGGGGGTTCAAAGTTCTCACCACACATCTAGATAAGTTCCTTGAGGGGTCTAGTTTCCAAAATGGTGTCATTTATGGGGGTTTCCACTGTTTAGGCAGATCAGGAGCTCTCCAAACACGACATGGCGTCCAGCCAATTCTGCGTTGAAAAAGTCAGACGGCGCTTCTTCCCTTCCAAACTCTGCCATGCACCCAAACAGTGGTTTACCCCCACATATGGGGTATCAGCGCACTCAGGACAAATTGCACAATAACTTTTGGAGTCTTGTTACCCTTGGAAAAATAAAAATTGGGGTGAAAAGATCGTTTTTGTGGAAAAAATATGATTTTTAAATTTTACGGCTCTACGTTATAAACTTGTGTGAAGCACTTGGGGGTTCAAATTGCTCATCAAAAATCTAGATAAGTTCCTTAGGGGGTCTAGTTTCCCAAATGGGGTCATTTGTGGGGGGTTTCCACTGTTTAGGCACATCAGGGGCTCTCCAAATGCAACATGGCATCCAAACTCAATTCCAGCCAATTTTGGTTGGAAAAAGTCAAATGGTGCTCCTTCCATTCCGAGCTCTGCCGTGCGCCCAAACAGTGGTTCCCCCCACATATGGGGTATCAGCGTACTCAGGACAAATTGTACAACAACTTATGTGGTCCAATTTCTCCTGTTACCCTTGGGAAAATAAAAAATTAGTGACTAAAAGATAATTTTTGTGGGAAAAAAATAGGATTTTTTATTTTCATGCCCGGGCATTATAAACTTGTGTGAAGCACTTGGGGGTTCAAAGTGCTCACCAAAGATCTAGATAAGTTCCTTAGGGGGTCTAGTTTCCAAAATGGGGTCACTTGTGGGGGGTTTCCACTGTTTAGGCTCATCTGGGGCACTGCAAACGGAACATGACCCCCATTAACGTCTGCATTCCAAAACGTTACTACTTCCTTTCCAAGCCCTGCCGTGCGCCCAAACAGTTTCCCCCCCCCACATATGGGGTATCAGCGTACTCAGGACAAATTGGACAACAACTTTTGGGGTCCAATTTCCTTGGGAAAATTCAAAAATTTGGGACTAAAAAATCATTTTTGTGGAAAATTGATTTTTTTTTTTTTTCACACCCAGGCTTTATAAACTTTTGTGAAACACTTGAGGGTTCAAAGTGCTCACAACAGATCTAGATAAGTACCTTAGGGGGTCTAGTTTCCAAAATGGTGTCACTTGTGGGGGGTTTCCACTGTTTAGGCGCATCAGGGGCTCTCCAAACGCGACATGGCATCCAATCTAAATTCCAGCCAATTTTAGTTTGAAAAAGTCAAACGTCGCTCCTTCCCTTACGAGCTCTGCCGTGTGCCCAAACAGTGGTTTTCCCCCACATATGGGGTATTGGTGTACTCAGGAGAAATTGCATAACAACCTTATCTGTCCATTTTCTCCTTTTACCCTTGTGAAAATAAAAAAAAAGTTTGTAAAAGATCATTTTTGTGGCTAAAAAGTTAAATATTCATTTTTTCCTTCCACGTTGCTTTAGTTACTTGTGAAGCACCTGAAGGGTTAATAAACTTCTTGAATGTGGTTTTGAGTACCTTGAGGGGTGCAGTTTTTAAATGATGTCACTTTTGGGTATTTTCTGCCATATAGACCCCTCAAAGTGACTTCAAATGTGAGGTGATCCCTAAAAAAAATGGCTTTGTAAATTTTGTTGTAAAAATGAGAAATCGCTGGTCAACTTTTAACCCTTATAACTTCCTAACAAAAAAAAATTTTGGTTCCAAAATTGTGCTGATGTAAAGTAGACATGTGGGAAATGTTATTTCTTAACTATTTTGTGTGATATATTTCTTTGTTTTAAGGGAATAAAAATTCAAAGTTTGAAAATTGCAAAATTTTAAAAATTTTCGCCATACTTGCGTTTTTTTCAAAAATAAACGCAAGTTATATCGAAGAAATTTTACCACTAACATGAAGTACAATATGTCACGAGAAAACAGTCTCAGAATCGCGAAGATCCGTTGAAGCGTTCCAGAGTTATAACCTCATAAAGAGACAGTGGTCAGAATTGTAAAAATTGGCCCGGTCCGGTCATTAACGTGCAAACCACCCTTGGGGGTGAAGGGGTTAAGGGCATAAAAATGTAAAGTTTGAAAATTGCTAAATTTTCAAAATTTTTGCCATATTTCCGTTTTTTCATAAATAAATGCAAGTCATATCAAAAAAAATTTACCACTAATGTGAAGTGCAATATGTCACGAAAAAACAATCAGAATCAGCGGGATGCATTAAAGCGTTCAAAGAGTTATAACCTCATAAAGTGACAGTGGTCAGAATTGTAAAAATTGGCCTGGTCATTAAGCTGCAAATTGGCTCTGTCACTAAGGGGTTAAACATATCTATATCACCAGTTCTAGTAGGCGGAAAAAAAGAACAGGGTTTTAATACTTGGTTTTGGATGCAAAATAGGCGGGAAATGTCATTCTTTACGTTTCTGAAATCCTCATGTTCCCTGACTCTTTTGCTCTAAAACCACCCTAAACTGCAACTCCTCTAACTTGCTTCCATAAGATTCCCCACATTATAGAATGTGACCAGGTGTTAAATGGAACGTCATCAGATTCATGCTGACTGAACCATGGGCAGAATGATGCGGACACAGAGTGCGTTATTGCAGCTATGTTTTTCTCCGAAACACTTCAGAGTTCCAGAGTACAAATACTTTAAAAAAAGCTACCAGGGACTGTGAGTCTTGTCTGATCACGCTGCCAATGTCTGATTCATGCTGCTGGTGGTTCGTGCACAGCATTGATCTGATGCTGTGTTCACTTTAAGGAGAATTCTTATTCTTTAGTTTTCCTGCCTGATGGGTAGGCAAGTCTCAATGGCATTAAGCCACATTGTATGTCTCCTCGATCTCCTCTCTGGGTGATTGACAGCTTGCATAATTGATTTCTTAGACAATTTGGAGTGTCACAAGTACTACAGCTCATGTGAGAAGTTTGTGTGAGCTTTCTTGTATATTTCTAAGTTTAATTTATCTGAATATATATATATATATGTATAGACACTGGCGCTCACTAATTAGGACAAAGTATATGTGCTTGAACCTGATGTAAAACCACTAAAGAAGCTGCTGGTGATGTTAGACAGGTACTGTGCACACCTGTCACGTCTAAAATTGAAAGAAAGGGGGATAAATCACCGCGCTAAATGGAGGTACTCACTTGAAGAAATGTTGGTGATATCGTGGATAATGGTTCCAGCTGTTGTAGAATAGGCAAGGAATAATAAATTCCCCTACATCCTTCTGGTAGGGGAATTTATTATTCCTTGCCTATTCTACAACGGCTGGAACCATTATCCACGATATCACCAACATTTCTTCAAGTGAGTACCTCCATTTAGCGCGGTGATTTATCCCCCTTTCTTTCAAGTTTAATTTATCTGTTTATTGAGGTTGAAAGTCCTGAACTATTTTTATATCTCAAATTCTTTGTTTCTCTCAGACTGCAAGAATATGAAAAAGGAAGACAAGTCTCTGAAGAAATTTATATTAAAATGAATAAGGATGTGGAATCTAAAACAGAAACCTTGAAACAGCAGCTTCAAAAGTTGGACTCAAAATGGTAAAAAATGAAAATTAATTTTCCTAAAAGGCATGTTAAATAGTTAATTAGTTGAAAAAGACATGTGTGCATCGAGTTCGACCTTTATTAACCAGCCAGGCTATGTGCATACCTCGAGTAAAATTTCTGCACCATTTCTGCATCTCCTGGCAGGAAAAACACAGCTGAAAAACCCACGTTTTTTGCCCTGCAGTTTTGACAAATTTGAGTGAAATCAATAGTGAAAAACGCACAGAGAATTAACATGCTGCAGATTATTTTCTGCACCAAGTCTGCAAGTCACAAATAAGCAACGTGTGCATGACACGTCAGGTGTCTCATTCACTTTGCTGGCATCAGAATTGCTTCAGGTTTTGCTAGCAAATTTGCATGGCAAAAATGCACCATATCTGAAACATATATGTGTTGAAAACAAGCTACAGCCAGGAGACGGGGGTTTTCTGAAATTGGAAAACCACTTTAACCATTTATCCACATTAGGTGTAATAGTATGTCTTATTTGGGAAGATGTTCCTGTCAATAAATGTTCTACCCCAACATAGTCCACACCCCATATACACAACATGCTGCCATTACTCACCCAACAAACGGGTTTTATGAGTCCCCAAAATACACACTACTGTCCAACACTTAAAAAGGCCAAACTCTAAAAGGGTAAGGATTCTTTGGAGCATACAAGGACCAAACTTTTAGTTATAGACCTTAGTATGAGGAATACGGCAATTACAAGAAAATGCATAAAACGATACAAAACATGCAAAATCGTTCTAGAATAAAAAAAAATGAAAATAATTGAAATATCTGAAGTTTCAATCTATAGATATCCTTCTGTTTCCCTGAGGGTAGGAGAGCGATGCAACACTCTCGGACATGGCCTACCCCAGCATGTGAATCCCTCTTAATTGCCCAAGTCATCTTTTTATATTCCCAGCTCATTTTTCAGGACCACTGCTTAGTTTCTTAGAATAATTTCAAGTATATTCAGTGGCATACAAACTTTTATATAAACTAGACCCGGGTGTTGAGAATATGTATTTACTACAAGAGATGAACCTTGTCGCTTTTGTTTCTTGTAAACTTCATGGCCTAGCCTGCAATAATAGTTCCAAGTTTTTGTGGTCGAAAATGCAAAGTTAACCGTGTGGATTTTGCATCCCCATGTCGTAACCATAAGTTGCAAATGAGTGTCATGGGACCAGAGGTCAAACAATGCCCACAGTACCTACCTGGTACTTTGGCCTATTAGGCCATGCAAATTGTTATTTTTATTCCCAGATATGTTCATTGAAATGTACTTTGTTAATGGGAAAACCCCTTTAAATACACTGCAGGGTGCAGCAGGCCCCTATGATGCAGTCTGTTAGAAAAACAATTGGACTATTCAATGTTGCAGCTCCATAATGTGGCAAAATAAAAAGAAAATTCAAAAATATTTGTAAAAATAAAGGACAAAAAAAAAAAACGGAAAAACAGTTTAACATTTTTAAAACGCATTTTTAATACGTTTGGTATTGCTGTGTTCAAAATATCCCAAACTATAAAACTGTCAAAAATTTACCTCCTATATTGAACATTGTAAAAAAAACCACAAAAAACATTTTTTCGATCATAACATTTTTGTTCCACATTTTTGCACAAAGAGTAGAATAGAACGTGATGAAAAAATCATATGTAAAGAAATTTTTTATTACTGAAAATATAAACTCGTTCTGCAAAAAGCAAGCCCAACTTGGATATGTTGGCAGAAAAATTAAAAATTCTTGTGTTCTTAAAAAAAGCGTGCAAAAACAAATTTTTTAATTATTTTGCAACAAAAAGCAAAACATAAAAAAGATACAAATCTAGTATTACCTCAATTGCAAGATGCCAAAGAATAAATTTGCCTTATCACCTGTACTTCTTGATAAATAGCATGAAAATAATGAAAAAATAAACTAAAGTAATTGTTTTTTTTCTGCTGCACCAAAAATTAGAATAGAGTGATCAAAATAAGTAGTGAGCCCCAAAGTGTTGCCAATAAAAACTTCCTCTTCCCACAAAGAAACAAGCCCATACACAGCTGTGCCAAAAGAAAAATAAGTTAAACCTCTCATAATATGGTAAAAGAAACAAAAGTTAGCTTCTAAAAATAAAAAAAAATCAGGCATCGCTGTAATTTTACTAGCCCAAAGAATAGTTACCTGATCATTTGTATCTCATGAATAACAGCATAACAAATCCTGAACTGCAGTTTGTTCATTCTGCCTTTGTAAAATTAAGAATAAGGCTGAGTACACATCTTTTCTGTGCTCTACACTGAGTGCTTTCGTCAGGATTTCTGTATATATCTCCAAAAGCCTGGATTCAGGCATAACCCTACTGGAACCATTCACTAGGAGGCAGATGGATTCAGTTTGGACTTTCAGACAGGCAGATAAGTGCTGTTTATCAGACTTTTGTAAACCTCCTAAGAGTTAGATGACAATGGTTTAGCGGCCAGACGCAATTCAGTGTGACCCAGGATGACACACTGAACCAAATAATTCCAGTGTCTGTTTCATCTGAATAAGGATTTTCACTTATTTAGACAGAAGACCTGACACGAGTCCTCAACATAGAGCGCAGAATACATGTGAAACTAGCTATCTTAAAAGTAATCAAAAATGTGTTTTATCCCAAAACGGCACCAATTAAATTTTAACCCATACCTCTAAAAACAAGTCCCCACTCAGGATTAAAACATGTCAATGGAAAAAAAGGAGTTTCCTCATCCCTGGAGCTTAAAAGCTTTGGAAAAGCAACAAGACTCCCTTAAACACTCACCCCCTACACCATCCCCTCCCATAAAAAAGAAAAAATCAGCAAAATCTATTCTTTCAATGCCATATGATCCCCTTCCCCTCTTAGTCCCGCAGTGTGCCTGACAGCACAGTGGCTTGCAGCGCTGGGGTCCTGGGTTCAAATCCCACCAAGGACAACATCTGCAAGGAGTTTGTATGTTCTCCCCATTAGCATGGGTTTCTTCCAGGTTCTCAGGTTTCCTCCCATACGTCAAAGATAGGAAATCTGGATTGTAAGGACAGTGCCGATAATGTCCATAAAGCGCTGTGGAATTAATGGCGCTATATACAGTGGATACGGAAAGTATTCAGACCCCTTTACATTTTTCACTTTCTTTTATTGCAGCCTTTTGGTAAATTCAAAAAAGTTCATTTTTTTCTCATTAATGTACACGCTGCACCCCATCTTGACTGAAAAAAACAGAAATGTAGCAATTTTTGCAAATTTATTAAAAAAGAAAAACTGAAATATCACATGGTCATAAGTATTCAGACCCTTTGCTCAGTATTGAGTAGAAGCACCCTTTTGAGCTAGTACAGCTATGAGTCTTCTTGGGAATGATGCAATACGTTTTTCACACCTGGATTTGGGTATCCTCTGCCATTCTTCCTTGCAGATCCTCTCCAGTTCCATCAGGTTGGATAGTGTACGTCGGTGGACAGCCATTTTCAGGTCTCTCCAGAGATGCTCAATTGGGTTTAGGTCAGGGCTCTAGCTGGGCCAGTCAAGAATGGTCACAGAGTTGTTCTGAAGCCACTCCTTTGTTATTTGACCTGTGTGCTTAGGGTCATTGTCTTGTTGGAAGGTGAACCATTGGCCAAGTCTGATATTATGTTTCGGTAGCTGAGGAGAAATTTGCAAAAATAGCCAAAATAGCAATACACCAGAGAGGCTGGAAACTATTGGATTGCAGTACCCTAAATTAACCACCACACTAGAAGTAGCCGTGGAGCGTACCTACCGTGATCCTAGACGCCTCGTCACAGCCGGAGAGATAGCTACACCTAAAGGCAGAAAGATGAAAACTATCTGCCCCGTAGGAGAACCCCCAAAGAAATAGGAAGCCCCCAAACATGTAATGGCAGTTAGACAAGATGAAAATACAAACATAGGCAGAAAATAGACTAAGCAAACGCTGGAGCCACAAGCTGACTAAATAGGATAGGACAGGAGAGATTACTTTCTGCAACCCAGAAAACCCTACAAAAATGCAACAATTCTGATTACAAAAATACTGAGATCACACGATCTCGCCACCCACTAAATCAGATCTCAGTGTGAACAAAAACCAAGCCGCAGCCGCTGAAAAAGCAATGAGCAAATAACAGTGGCTGCAGACAAACTGTGAGGAGCTCAGGCCCCAGGAGGGGACCTGGCTGACCTCCACAAAAGTGCAGGGAACAATGCAAAAAGCAAGCACAAAAATAAAAGCAGAAATATCTTATCTGATAGCAAAAGATGCAGGCAAGACTCAGCAAACTTCCAAATGAACCAGGAACCACAATTGAGACAAGAACAATTGATCACCGGCAACCATCATGGGAGGGAACCTCCCTTATATCAGACAAGTCAGTGATCCCAGATTGTCATTCCTCACTGAAAGGTTCAGTACTGTCTGTAGCCACCAGAGGGAGCCTCTGCTCAGAAACCATCTCTAGCACATTCATAACAGTACCCCCCTTGAGGAGGGGTCACCGAACCCTCACTTGTGCAACCAGGCAGATCAGGATGAGCTCGGTGATAGGCACGGATCAGTCTCCTAGCATGGATGTCTGAAGCAAACACCCAAGAATTGTCCTCCTGACCATAACCTCTCCACTTAACCAAATACTGGAGTTTCTGTCTAGAAAAACGAGAATCCAATATTTTCTCAACCACATACTCCAGATTGCCCTCAACCAAAACAGGGTCAGGAGGCGCAGCCATAGGAACCACTGGCTCGACAAACCTCTTCAATAAGGACTTGTGGAACACGTTATGGATCTTAAATGTCCCTGGAAGAAGCAAACATAAGATCATGGAGATTCTTAATCCTGTTTCCTTCTAAGGTCCAATGAACCTGGGCTTAAACTTTGGAGATGCAACCCTCATAGGGATATTTCTTGAGGACAACCAAACCAAGTCCCCCACTTTAAACCGAAGACCATCAGTCCTATGCCGGTTGGCAAACCGTTGGGCCTTCTCCTGAGAGAGAGAGACAACCTCTCCACTACCTGGTCCTAAATCTGCTGCATTCGCTCCACAACAGAGTCAACACCCGGACAGACAGAAGCCTCCGCCTGTCCCGAAGAAAATCGAGGGTTAAACCCAAAATTGCAGAAAAATGGAGACATCAAGCTGGCAGAGCTAGCCCTATTATTAAGAGCAAACTCAGCCAAAGGCAAAAAAGAGACCCAGTCATCTTGATCAGCAGACACAAAACATCTCAAATAAGTCTCCAAGGTCTGGTTTGTTCTTTCGGTTTGTCCATTGGTCTGAGGATGAAAAGCAGAGGAGAAAGATAATTGAACACCAAGTTTAGAACAAAATGTCCTCCAAAATCTGGAAACAAACTGGACTCCTCTGTCAGACACAATGTTTTCCGGAATGCCATGTAACCGAACCACGTGCTGAAGGAACAAAGGCACCAATTCGGAGGAGGAAGGTAACTTAGGTAATGGCACAAGATGTATCATCTTGGAAAACCTATCACAGATTACCCAGATAATGGTCATTCTCTGAGAAACAGGGAGGTCGGAAATAAAATCCATAGAGATATGGGTCCATGGCCTCTTGGGCACAGGTAATGGCATTAACAAACCACTAGAGCGAGAGCAAGACTTGGAGCGAGAGCAAGTCCCACAGGACTGCACAAATTCCCTGACGTCACGAGACAAAGTAGGCCACCAAAAGGACCGACTCACCAAGTCTCTGGTACCAAAAATCCCGGGATGACCAGCCAACGCGGAACAATGAATCTCAGACATCACACTCTTCTTCCACTGGTCTGGGACAAACAATTTCCCAATAGGGCAGCGCTCAGGTTTATCCTCTTGACACCCTTCCAAGGCCAGTCTCAAATTGGGCGAGATGGCGGAAAGAACTACACCCTCTTTCAAAATAACAGTAGGATCAGATAACTCAGGAGAGTCCGCAAAGAAACTCCTCGAGAGGGCATCCGCCTTAACATTCTTAGTGCCAGGAAGAAAAGAAACCACAAAATTAAAACGTGTGAAAAACAAGGCCCACCTGGCCTGTCTAGGATTAAGTCGCTTGGCTGATTCGAGATAAACCAGATTCTTATGGTCCGTGAGGACCACCACCTGATGTTTGGCTCCTTCCAGCCAATGTCTCCACTCTTCAGAGGCCCACTTCATGGCCAATAACTCCCGATTACCTACGTCATAATTACATTCAGTTGGAGAAAATGTTCGAGAGAAAAAGGCACAAGGGTTACTCTTAGAGGTCTCTGGATCTCTTTGGGACAAAACGGCACCTGCCCCAATTTCAGAGGCATCAACCTCCAACTGAAACGGTAGAGAAACATCAGGCTGCCGTAGAACAGGAGCAGAAGTGAATCTCTGCTTAAGTTCCTGAAATGCAGAGACTGCCTCAGGAGGCCAATTCACCACATCAGAACCCTTTCTGGTCAAATCAGTCAATGGTTTAACAATACCGGAGAAATTACCAATAAATTTACGATAAAAATTGGCAAAACCCAAAAATCTCTGAAGAGCCTTTAATGAAGTAGGTTGGACCCAATCACAGATGGCTTGAACCTTGACCGGGTCCATTTCAGTAACAGATGGAGACAAAATGAATCCCAGAAATGAGACCTTCTGTACGCCAAAAAGACACTTTGATCCCTTCACATACAGTGCATTCTCTCTCAACATCTGGAACACAGTCCGAACATGTTTCACATGAGAGTCCCAGTCATTGGAAAAAATAAAGATATCATCCAAATAAACAATCAGAAATTTATCCACAAAATCCCTGAAAATATCATTCATGAAGGATTGGAAGACGGAAGGAGCATTAATTAGCCCAAAGGGCATCACTAGGTACTCAAAATGCCCCTCTGGGGTATTAAACGCCGTCTTCCATTCATCCCCGTGCTTAATGCGAATAAGGTTATAGGCCCCCTGACGTCAAGCTTGGTAAACCAACTAGCACTTTTCACTCTGGAAAATGGGTCAGAAATCAAGGGTAACGGATATTGATATTTAACAGTGATCTTATTCAGGAGGCGATAATCAATAAACGGCCTCAATGAACCATCCTTTTTGGCCACAAAGAAAAAAACGGCGCCCAAGGGTGAAGAGGATGGTCTGATATGACCCTTCTCCAAAGACTCCTTGATATTAGATCGCATAGCATCGTGTTCAGGTACAGATAAATTAAAAAGGCGACCTTTAGGAAATTTACCACCAGGCACTAACTCAATAGTGCAATCATAGCTCCTGTGAGGAGGTAAGGATGCAGACTTACTTTCACTAAACACATCAGAAAAATCAGTCAAAAAGTCAGGGACATCCTGAGACTGGGGAGAGTCAGAAATAACTGGAGTGTCAGTATTAACACATTGTCAGCCCCAACTAATAATAATAATCTTTATATAGCGCCATCATATTCCGCAGCGCTTTACAGTTTAACAGTTTCAAAACACAAGTCATAAGTAACAACGTTAACTGTTATGTTTCGGTAGCTGAGGAGTGCAGGTAAAAAAGGCAATACACCAGAGCAGTTGGAATCTATGAGATTGCAGTACCCTGACTAACCACCACAACTAGAGGCAGCCGTGGAGCGTTCCTACGTTGGTCCTAGACGCCTCGTCACAGCCTGAGAAACTAACTACACCTAAAGATAGAAATAGGAAAGCTATCTGCCCCGGAGCAGAACCTCAAAGATAATAGAAAGCCCCCAAACATGTAATGGCGGTTAGACAAGATGAAATACTGACACGGAAAGAAAATAGTATGAGCAAACGCTGGGGCAAAAACTAACTAAATAGAAAAGGATAGGAAGGGTACTTACTGCAATCCCAGAAAACCCTGAAAGGCACCAACTCTACTAATTTCAAAAACACCTGAGATCACACGACCTCTACCACCTAAATTAGTTCTCTGGTGTAACAAAATCAAAACAGCAGCCACTGAAAAAACTGGAAAAAGCAAAAGTACAAACATCAGTGGCTGAACAAAACTGAGAGGGCAGAAGCCCCCGGAGGGGACCCTGAAGGCCCCCACAGAAGTGCAGGACAAAATGCAAAAATATAGCACAAACACAAAAGAAGAAAATGTCTTATCTGTTAGCAGGAGATGCAGACACGACACAGCAGGCTACAAGGGAAACAGGAATAAAGGATCCAGACCAGAACAATTGATCACCGGCAACCCTGATGGGAAGGTGACTCCCTTATATAAGACCAATCAGTAACACCTGATTCCCAATCCTCACAATCTTCACTGGACAGACTAGCACCGCTTGTAACCACCAGAGGGAGCCTCTGCTCAGAACTCATCTCAAACCCATTCACAACAGTACCCCCCCTTGTGGAGGGGTCACCGAACCCTCATTTGAGCAACCAGGTCGGTCAGGATGAGTTCTATGATACGCACGGATAAGTCTCCTAGCATGGATGTCCGAAGCAAACACCCAAGAATTGTCTTCCTGACCATAACCTCTCCATTTAACCAAATACTGGAGTTTCCGTCTAGAAAAACGAGAATCTAATATTTTCTCAACCACATACTCCAGATTGCCCTCAACCAAAACAGGGTCAGGAGGCAAAGCAGCAGGAACCACTGGCTCAACAAACCTCTTCAACAAGGACTTGTGGAACACGTTATGGATCTTAAATGTCCTGGAAGAAGAAAACGAAAAGAAACAGGATTAATAATCTCCATGATCTTATAAGGTCCAATGAACCTAGGCTTAAATTTAGGAGATGCTACTCATAGGAATATTCTTTGAGGACAACCAAACCAAGTCCCCCACTTTAAACCGAGGACCATCAGTCCTATGCCGGTTAGCAAACCGCTGGGCCCTCTCCTGAGAGAGGGACAACCTCTCCACTACCTGGTCCCAAATCTGTTGCATACGCTCCACAACAGAGTCAACACCTGGACAGACAGAAGCCTCCGTCTGTCCTGAAGAAAATCGAGGGTGAAACCCAGAATTACAAAAAAATGGAGACATCAAAGTGGCAGAGCTAGCCCTATTATTAAGAGCAAACTCAGCCAAAGGCAAAAAAGAGACCCAGTCATCCTGATCAGCAGACACAAAGCATCTTAGATAAGTCTCCAATGTCTGGTTTGTTCTCTCAGTTTGACCATTGGTCTGAGGATGAAATGCCGAGGAGAAAGACAATTGAACACCCAGTTTAGAACAAAAAGTCCTCCAAAATCTGGAAACAAACTGGACTCCTCTGTCAGACACAATGTTCTCAGGAATGCCGTGTAAACGAACCACGTGCTGAAGGAACAACGGCACCAATTCAGAGGAGGAAGGCAACTTAGGTAATGGCACAAGATGTATCATTTTGGAAAACCTATCACAAATTACCCAGATGGTGGTCATTCTCTGAGAAACAGGAAGGTCGGAAATGAAATCCATAGAGATATGGGTCCATGGTCTCTTGGGCACAGGCAATGGCATCAACAAACCACTAGAGCGAGAGCAAGGCTTGGAGCGAGAGCAAGTCCCGCAGGACTGCACAAATTCCCTGACATCACGAGACAAGGTAGGCCACCAAAAGGACCGACTAACCAAGTCTCTGGTGCCAAAAATTCCGGGATGCCCAGCCAATGCGGAACAATGAATCTCAGACATCACACTCTTTTTCCACTGGTCCGGGACAAACAATTTTCCAACAGGGCAGCGCTCGGGCCTATCCTCCTGACACCCCTCCAGAGCAAGTCTCAAATTGGGCGAGATGGCGGAAAGAACTACACCCTCTTTCAAAATAACAGAAGGATCAGATAACTCAGGAGAGTCCGCAAGGAAACTCCTTGAGAGGGCATCCGCCTTAACATTCTTAGTGCCAGGAAGAAAGGAAACCACAAAATTAAAACGTGTGAAAAACAAGGCCCACCTGGCCTGTCTAGGATTGAGTCGCTTGGCAGATTCCAGATAGACCAGATTCTTATGGTCCGTAAGGACCACCACCTGATGTTTGGCTCCCTCCAGCCAATGTCTCCACTCTTCAAAAGCCCACTTCATGGCCAATAACTCCCGATTACCCACGTCATAATTACGTTCAGTAGGAGAAAATTTTCGAGAGAAAAAGGCACAAGGGTTACTTTTAGAGGTCTCTGGATCTTTTTGGGACAAAACGGCACCTGCCCCAATTTCAGAGGCATCAACCTCCACCTGAAATGGCAGAGAAACATCAGGCTGCTGTAGAACAGGAGCAGAAGTGAATCTCTGCTTAAGTTCCTGAAATGCAGAGACTGCCTCAGGAGGCCAATTCACCACATCAGAACCCTTTCTGGTCAAATCAGTTAATGGTTTAACAATAACCGAGAAATTACCAATAAATTTACGATAAAAATTGGCAAAACCCAAAAATCTCTGAAGAGCCTTTAATGAAGTAGGTTGGACCCAATCACAGATGGCCTGAACCTTGACCGGCTCCATTTCAATAACAGATGGGGACAAAATGAATCCCAGAAATGAGATCCTCTGTACGCCAAAAAGACACTTTGATCCCTTCACATACAGAGCATTCTCTCTCAAAATCTGGAATACAGTTCGAACATGTTTCACATGAGAGTCCCAGTCATTAGAAAAAATCAAGATATCATCCAAATAAACAATCAGAAATTTGTCCACAAAATCCCTGAAAATGTCATTCATGAAGGACTGGAAGACGGAAGGAGCATTAGTGAGCCCAAACGGCATCACCAGGTACTCAAAATGCCCTTCAGGGGTATTGAATGCCGTCTTCCATTCATCCCCGTGCTTAATGCGAATAAGGTTATACGCCCCCCTGAGGTCAAGCTTGGTAAACCAAGTAGCGTTTTTCACCCTGGAAAACAGGTCAGAAATCAAGGGTAACGGGTATTGATATTTCACAGTAATATTGTTCAAGAGACGATAATCAATACACGGCCTTAATGAACCATCCTTTTTGGCCACAAAGAAAAAACCGGCACCTAAGGGTGAAGAGGATGGTCTGATATGACCCTTCTCCAATGATTCCTTGATATAAGACCGCATAGCGTCATGTTCAGGTACAGACAAGTTAAAAAGGCGACCTTTAGGGAATTTACTACCCGGCACTAATTCAATAGCGCAGTCATAGCTCCTATGGGGAGGCAAGGATGCAGATTTACTTTCGCTAAACACATCAGAAAAATCAATCAAAAAGTCAGGAACATCCTGAGCCTGGGGGGAGGCAGAAAAAACAGGAGTGTTGGTATTAACACATTGGCAGCCCCAACTGGTTACAGACACAGATTTCCAATCCAAAACAGGATTATGAGACTGTAACCAAGGAAAACCCAGCACGATAATGTCATGCAGATTATACAGAACCAAAAATTTGCAGCACTCCTGGTGGTCAGGTTCAACCCTCATTATCATAAAAATGAACCTGGCACTCATGATAGTGACAAAGAAAAATATTTTATTTCAGAAGAGCAATCCACAACATGTGACGTTTCGGTCAAAATACAAGACCTTCTTCAGACAGATTGCAAAGGAGACCGTTTAAAGAGGCATAATGGTGGATACATATCCATAAAGTTTTCTAGGTAGGAAGCGCTATATAGGAATTGCAGTAAAGTAGTCCCAGCAGAACTACTTTACTGCAATTCCTATATAGCCTTCCTACCTAGATTGTATATGGGAGGTGAAGGAGAGATTGGTGTCAAACATAACACCCAGACAGCAAGTTATTATTAGAGGGAAATGTCAGATTTAGGAAGGTTAGTAGACGGCGTGAGCAGAAGAAGTTCAGTTTTGGAGAGGTTGAGTTTCAGATAGAGAGTGGACATGATGTTTGAGAATGCGGACAGACAGTCACACTGGCGTTCTGTAGTACAGCGGGGGTAAGGTCGGGGGATGACGTGTATAGTTGTGTGTCATCAGCATAAAGATGGTACTGAAAGCCAAATCTGCTGATGGTCTCTCCAATTGGGGCCGTGTAGAGAGAGGAGAAGGGGGCCAAGGACTGAGCCCTGGGGTACACCGACAGTGAGAGGAAGAGGAGATGACGTGGAGCCAGAGAAGGAAACACTGAAGGAGCGGTCAGAAAGATAGGAGGAGAACCAGGAGAGAACATTGTCCTTAATACCTAGTGACTGGAGCCTAGACAGTAGGAGACGGTGGTCAACCGTGTTGAAAGCTGCAGAAAGGTCGAGAAGAATGAGCAGAGAGTGGTCGCTGTTACGTTTTGCTGTCAGAAGGTCATTGGTCACTTTGATGAGTGCAGTTTCAGTCGAATGTAGGGGGCGGAAGCCGGACTGTGAAGGGTCTAGGAGGGAGTGAGTGGAGAGGTAATGGGTAAGGCGGGAGTAGACGACGCACTCCAAAAGTTTAGAGATGAAGGGGAGATTGGAGACCGGTCTGTAGTCGTTTGTGCAGGAGGGGTCGAGAGCGGGTTTCTTTAGTAATGGAGTAATGATGGAGTGTTTGAAGGAGGATGGGAAAATGCCAGAGGAGAGTGAGAGATTAAAGATTGTAGTTAGGTGAGTTGTGACAACTGGAGAGAAAGACTGGAGGAGATGTGAGGGAATGGGGTCGGTTGTGCATGTAGTCGGACGAGAAGAAGAGAGGAGTCTGGAGACTTCTTCTGTGATGGGATCAAATGTGGAAATTTAGCCAGGGGAAATGCAGGGAGGGATGGGAGTCACAGCACTTGGTGGTTGAGAGCAGATTTCCTGACGGATATTATCTATTTTTTCTATAAAGTGGGAGGCCAGGTCGTCAGCACAAATGTCTGTGATAGGGGCTTGTGCTTTTGGCCTGAGGAGGGAGTGAAAAGTGTCAAAAAGTTTCTTGGGGTTGTTGGCTAGTGAGGAGATCAGGGTGGTGAAGTAGGTCTGTTTGGTGAGGTGAAGGGCAGCGTTATAAGTTCTTAACATTAATTTAAAGTGGATGAAGTCTTCTGGTGTGCAGGTTTTTCTCCAAAGGCGTTCAGCTCTCCTAGAGCATCGCTGAAGAAGTTGAGTTTGCAATGTGAGCCAGGGCTGTTTTACTGTGTGTTTGGAAGTTCTGAGGGTGAGCGGTGCTACTTGGTCAAGGGTGCTTCTAAGAGTGTCATTGTAGTGATGAACAGCCAGATTAGGACAAGAAAAAGAGGAGATTGGGGACAGCGATGAGTGTAGGGAGTCTGAAAGTGTCTGAGGGTTAATGGCTTGTAGATTTCTGAATGTGTGGTAGGTAGGAGTGCGCTGGGGTGGTCGAGGATTTGTGAGGGTGAAGGAGAGAATGTTGTGGTCAGAGAGTAGAAGCAGTGAGTTATTTAGGTGGGAAATTGAACAGAGGCGGACAAAGACCAGGTCAAGGGTGTTACCATCCTTGTGTGTCTCAGAGGTTGAAAGCTGTGAGAGGCCTAGAGAAGTGGTTAGTGATAGAAGCTGAGATGCAGATGTGGAAGTAGGGCTGTTAATGGGGATGTTGAAGTCTCCAAGGATAAGGGTTGGCAGTTCTGAGGACATGAAGTGTGGCAGCCAGGCTGAGAAGTGGTCAAGGAACTGGGTGGGCGAGCCTGAGGGCCGATATATGACCGCTACTCTGAGGGATAGGGAACGAAAGAGCCTGGTGGTGTGGACCTCAAAAGAAGGGAATGAGAGTGATGGAATTGGGGGGATGACCTGGAAAGTGCATTGTGGAGTCTGTAACCAAGGGAAACCCAGTACAATAATGTCATGCAGATTATGCAACACCAGAAATTTGCAACTCCTGATGATCTGGTTCAACCCTCATTATCACCTGAGTAGAAAACTGGGGTTTATTCTCCGCCAAAGGGGTAGAATCAATGCCCAGTAAAGAAATAGACTTCCGCAGGGGTATCATGGGAAACCCACAACGTTTGGCAAAGTCAAAATCCATCAGGTTAATAGCTGCTCCTGAATCAACAAAAGCCTGAGCCGAAAATGTGGACAGGGAGCAAATCAGGGTAACAGTCAACAGAAATTTAGTCTGAACACTACCCAAGACAACTGAGCACGCAAAACGTCTTCCCGCTTAGGGCAGACGGAAACAGCATAGGAAGCGTCACCACAGTAGAAACATAGCCCATTGCGCTTACGAAACTCATGACGCTGAGCCCCAGAAGTCACTCCATCACACTGCATTGGCTCAGGAGTTGGCTCACAAGGCAACACTATCTCATGCATACCTCTGCGCTCCCGCAAACGTCTGTCAATTTGAATAGCCAAAGACATAGAATCATTGAGACCAGAGGGAACAGGTAATCCCACCATAACGTCCTTTACATTTTCTGACAGACCCTTCCGAAAAAGGGCTGCCAAAGCATCATCATTCCATTTGGTCAGGACTGCCCACTTTCGAAATTTCTGACAGTACAGCTCAGCGTCTTCATGACCCTGATTTAATGCCAACAAGGTCTTTTCAGCTTGATCAGTGACATTAGGTTCATCGTACAATATCCCCAGAGCCTGAAAAAATACATCAACATCATTCAAAACAGGATCCCCAGGTGTCAGGGAAAAAGCCCAATCCTTGAGGGTCGCCGCGCAGCAGAGATGACAATTTGAACCTGCTGTGCTGCGTTCCCTGAGGACTTAGGCTTTAAGGCAAAAAACAACTTAGTTATTTTTGAAATTCAGAAATTTAGACCGATCCCCCAAAAATAAATCTGGTATGGGGATCCTAGGTTCCACAACCTGCAACCTAGCAAGATAGGTAGCAATACTCCAAACCTCAATGGCAAGCTGCTCCACACGGCCAGACAACTGTGAGGGAAAAAAAATTCCTCCTCAGCACTCAGAGAAAAAGGGAAAAAATGCAACAAATAGAAAAAAAAAATTCTGACAACTTCCTTTTTTCTTTTTCCTTTTTACTATTTTTCCCTTCTGTGACTACCATATAATTTTCAGTGAGGCCGGTAATACTGTTATGTTTCGGTAGCTGAGGAGAAATTTTCAAAAATAGCCAAAATAGCAATACACCAGAGAGGCTGGAAACTATTGGATTGCAGTACCCTAAACTAACCGCCACACTAGAAGTAGCAGTGGAGCGTACCTACGGTGATCCTAGACGCCTCGTCACAGCTGTAGAGATAGCTGCACCTAAAGGCAGAAAGATGAAAACTATCTGCCCCGTAGCAGAACCCCCAAAGAAATAGGAAGTCCCCAATCATGTAATGGCGGTTAGACAAGAAGAAAATACGGACACAGACAGAAAATAGAATGAGCAAACGCTGGGGCCCAATCTGTCTAGATAGAAAAATATAGGAAATAATTCTGACTGCAACCCAAAAAAAACCCTGACAAAAATACCAACACTTCTGATTAGCAAAAAACCTGAGATCACACGATCTCTACCACCTAAATCAGATCTCTGGTGTAACACACAGCAATTCAGCAAATAAAAAGTGACAAAAGAACAGAGCAAAAGTGCAAATACAAAATGAGCACAATTGCAGCGCCAGGCCCCAAAAGGGGACCAGGCTGAAGTCCACTGCAAGCAGCAAACCAACAAAGAAAATCCAACCAGAGGAAAAAAAAACAGCAAATTACTTATCTGAAAGAGAGCAGTAATGCAAGCTGAGCTCCAAGCAAGACCAGGAAGAACAATTGATTACCGGCAAGGCTGAAGGGAGTTCAGGTCACTTATATCAGACCATTCAGAGCCAGCTGAAGGCCATTCAACAATTAGTTCACTACCCTCAGCAACCACCGGAGGGAGCTCCAGCTCAGAAGTCGCCTCCAGAGTATGCACAACAGTCTGAGATCCAGAGCACTCTGGAAGAGGTTTTTATCCAGGATATCTCTGTACCTGGCAGCATTCATGTTTCCTTCATTTGCAACCAGTTGTCCTGTCCTTGCAACTGAAAAACACCCCAATAGCTTGATGCTGCCTCCACAATGTTTCACTGTTGGGATGGTATTGGGCAGGTGATGAGCAGTGACCGGTTTTCTCCACACATACCATTTAGAATTATCACCAAAAGTTCTATCTTCGTCTCATCAGACCAGAGAAGCTTATTTCTCATAGTCTGGGAGTCCTTCATGTGTTTTTTTTGCAAACTCTATGCGTGCTTTCATATGTCTTGCACTGAGTGGCTTCTGTCCTGCCACTGTGCCATAAAGGCCCGACTGGTGGAGAGCTGCAGTGATAGTTGACTTTGTGTAGCTTTCTCCCGTCTACCTACTGCATCTGTGGAGCTCAGCCGCAGTGATCTTGGGGTTCTTCTTTACGTCTCTCACCAAGGCTCATCTCCCAAGATTGCTCAGTTTGGCTGGACGGCTAGATCTAGGAAGACTTCTGATGGGCCCAAACTTCTTCCATTTAAGGATTATGGAGACCACTGTGCTCTTAGGAAACGTGAGCACTGCAGAAATTCTTTTGTAACCTTGGCCAGATCTGTGCCTTGCCTCAGTTCTGTCTCTGAGCCCCTTGGGCAATTCCTTTGACCTCATGATTCTCATTTGGTCTGACATGCACTGTGAGCTGTGAGGTCTTATATAGACAGGTGAGTGCCTTTACAAATCAATTCCTATCAGTTTAATTAAACACAGCTGGACTCCAATGAAGGAGTAGAACCATCTCAAGGAGGATCACAAGGAAATGTACAGCATGTGACTTAAACATGAGTGTCTGAGCAAAGGGTCTGAATACTTATGACCATGTGATATTTCAGTTTTTCTTTTTTAATAAATTTGCAAAAATGTCTAATTTGGGTTTTTTTCAGTCAAGAAGGGGTGCAGAGTGTACATTAATGAGAAAAACATAAACTTTTGAATTTACCAAATGGCTGCAATGAAACAAAGAGTGAAAAATTTAAAGGGGTCTGAATACTTTCCGTACCCACTGTAAGTGAGTAAAATAAATAGACAGCAATTAGCATCCTTGTGTATGGTTTTGCTGTAGCAGAGAGGACAAATTTAACAATTTGCTAGGTCACATGTCTCTAGAAGCACGAGCTGTATACAATGTATTGGGCACTAAATTGGTAAATTTTCAATTTTCAATCTGCAACATTCATTGCTTATTTCTATAAAATAGCTGTGTTGTTAAAATAATCACTATACCCATAGATGAATTTCCAAAGGGGTGTACTATCCAAATTGGGATCACTTGTTGGGTGCTTTTTTTAGTGTCTTTTGAAGTCTGCTAACAATACCCACAAATTATTCCAGGAAAATCTATGCTACAAAAGTCAAATAGCAGTCCTTCTCTATTCAGCCCTGCTATGTGCCCAAACAGTAGTTTCCAATTTGTGTAACAAATTGATTGAGGACTCTGTTTTCTAATATTGCACTTGTATAAATGAGAAATATATTTGTGAAGTCACGGTGGTCAGTGGGTGCTCTTGTTCTCTGGCCTGGCTACCTTTTGAAAGACTGCATGGATCAGGGCTCGTCCCTCTGAATGCCCACACTCCTTCCCGTGGCAGAATACTACTCAGACAACACAGTGAGGGTAACACAATGTGGCAATACTTTATTGAACCACCAACGGACAATAACATATAGCACAGTCCCAGCAAATACACAAGATGGTGCAAATGACAGTCTCACCCTTCCGCTGGCTTGCCGTGATTAGAGCAGCTGCAACTTTGGGGCATCCAGGGCCCACTATCCCAACCAGTAGCACCCCACTTTTGAGGGGCACCCACAGAGATGAAGCAGCGCAAAGCTTAGGTAGATGACCAAGTGTGGTGACGTATGTGGCCAGGTCACCTGATTGTCTCAACATGGATTCTCCAAACGTCTTTGAGGGTTCAGAGATGGTCAATGGAGAAGATCAGTATTCTTCCAGCTCGTGCCATGTTGCCTGAAGCTGACGTCCTGTACAGTGTGTGGAAGCAGTTTCAGATCGCCCTTTTATATTACGTGTCTGGCCTATTCAAGAACAAATGCTGTGTCGTCACACTAGTGTAAAAACATTTTAATGGAATTTTTTTTTTTTCATTGCCCAATCATATAAAACTAGATGGTGGCCCGATTCTAACGCATCGTGTATTCTAGAATATGTATGTAGTTTATTTATGAAGATGTATATAGAGGCTGCTGCTGGGGTGTTTATAGAAGTTGCTGGGATGTATATAGAGAATGCTGGGGTGTATATAGAGGCTGCTGGGGTGTATATCGAGGCTTCTGGGGTGTATATAGAGGCTGTTGGGGTGTATATAGAGGCTGCTGAGCTGTATATAGAGGCTTCTAGAGTGTATATAGAGGCTGCTGCGGTGTATATAGAGGCTGCTGGGGTGTATATAGAGGCTGCTGTTGTGGTTATAGAGGCTTCTGGGGTGTATATAGAGACTGCTGGGGTTTATATAGAGGCTGCTGGGGTTTATATAGAGGCTGCTGGGGTGTATATAGAGGCTGCTGCTGGGGTGTATATAGAGGCTGCTGCTGGGGTGTACGTTGAGGCTGCTGCTGCTGGTGTATATGTGGAGGCTGCTGCTGCTGGGGTATATGTGGAGTCTGCTACTGCTGGGGTATATGTGGAGGCTGCTGCTGCTGGGGTATATGTGGAGGCTGCTACTGCTGGGGTATATAGTGGCTGCTGCTGGTGGGGTGTATGTGGAGGCTGCTGCTGGGGTTTACGTGGAGGCCGCTGGTCGGGGTACTTCCGCTGTGAGCAGCCGGGAGATGACCGGCTGCGTCGCCGCAGATCTCCATGCGGCAGGAGATGACCCGCGGCTAGCGCCGCTGATCTTCGATGATAGCGGTGGCGTTCGTGGTTCAAATCCTGCGCCCAATTCGCGGCCGGACTGCGCCTGTCACTGATTGGTCTCGTCCGGCCAGACGCGACCAATCAGCGACGCGGGATTTCCATTATAGACAGAATTAGACAATTATATAGTAGATTCTGTGAAACTTTTAACTCTTTTAACATCTAAAAACCAAAAAAAGTTTAAAAAATTGCCAGTGTAAAATATACATATAGTAACTGTTATTTATCAACTATTTTTTTGTCGTATAACGATCTGATTTAACAATATAAACATTTAGAAAATTGCTGATTTTTCAAAATTTCTTCAAGCTTCAGATATTTTCAAGACTGGAAATCTGATATTGCCTAAATTTACCACTAACATAAAGCATATTGGGGCCAATTTATCAGTTCTCTCTATTTCTAGACAGTCTTAAAATGTATCATGGTGGTTGAAGCTGTTGATAACTGTCATATTTTAAAGGGAACCTGTCAACTTGTTTTGCCGCTATAAGATGCGGCCACTGCCTTTTGGGGCTTAGCTACAACATTCTGTAATCAGCATTCTATAATTATTACGCCCGCGCAGTAGTGCGACACGAAGCAAGCAGCAAGACGACATCGCATGAAGATGGGAGGCGCCGGACCTGCGACAGCCTTCGTACCAGTCGCTCCCCCGGGTGAGTATAATAAAACTTGTTTTTCTTATCTTTCAGGTCGGACCCGGGGCTTATCTACAGCATTATAGAATGCTGTAGATAAGCCCCGAAAGGCAGTGGCCGCATCTTATAGCGGCAAAACCAGGTGACAGGTTCCCTTTAAGACTGTCTACTATAAGTTTGCATCACTTTTTAGGTGTTTTATGTTGTGCCAGGAATGTGCACCACAATTTTGTTCACATTTTTTTGCATATTGTGTCAATGTTATACCACACACCTTTCCGGTCAGCCGCACCCATTTCTGGCAAGGCCATGCCCTCTTATCAAACAGGCGCAAAAAGTGTCTAAAACAAATAAATATGGTTGTAAATACTACAGAATTTTGGCTCATTTTGATTAATAACCCTGTGTAAATAAAACACTTTAAGAATCACTGGGTTAGGAAGATACAGGAAAGATGTATATCTTAGTACCGTGTTAGCCAGTAGATAGAAAAATATTTAGAATTGAGAGTCCTCAGTGGTTGATACCTTTTAATGGCTAACTGAAAAGATGGTAACAAATTGCAAGCTTTCGAGACTACTCAGGTCTCTTCATCATGCAAACACTAATACAAAATCTGAAGAATCACATATTTGTACACAACACAGCACAGAAAAAATGCAATAGATGAGACAAGTGACGTGAAGCAGAACTGTCATTATGGGAGAGGGATGAACAGTTGTGGCAAGGATTAATTCTCATTGCCACACAATAAGAGAAAAAAGAATGGATTTACCTGTGGCCACTTTTTCATCCCCGGTCAAAGCATGTTGGACATGAAATTACTTGTACTGAAAGGTGATTTCACATCTCAGAGACACAGGAGAGTTTTGCGAATACAAATTGATGGTGACCTTTGACACTCTCAATGCTGGAATGAACCTATCACATGGATTTATGGCCTATTACATCAATTAAGGAATTTGCTTCAAAGACCCTGTGAGAACATCACAAACATTACCAGACCCCAATCAGAGGGCAATAAAACTTTCAGACTCCTTATCTATGAACTAGTCCAATATTTATTGCCTCAACTGTTCATCCCTCTCCCATAATGACAGTTCTGCTTCACGTCACTTGTCTCATCTATTGCATTTTTTCTGTGCTGTGTTGTGTACAAATATGTGATTCTTCAGATTTTGTATTAGTCCTGCCTGATGAAGAGACCTGAGTAGTCTCGAAAGCTTGCAATTTGTTACCATCTTTTCAGTTAGCCATTAAAAGGTATCAACCACTGAGGACTCTCAAGTCTAAATATTTTCTATTATGGCTAACACAGTACGAAGATACACATTCTTCTACAATAGAAGAAAGGAAAGATGTGTATCTTCCTACCGTGTGTGTATCTTCGAAAGCTTGCAATTTGTTACCATCTTTTCAGTTAGCCATTAAAAGGTATCAGCCACTGAGGACTCTCAATTCTAAATATTTTTGGGTTAGGAAGAGGCATTCCAAAGTTGATAGCATGTAAAGTGATATATGTCAGATTCCTGGTCAGAAATGTCAAAAATAGCTGCAGCAAGAAGGGACATTGGTCCTGTTTCTTCTTACTTTCAGCTTCACAATCACATACACTGAAACAGGGAGCTGAAATTTCTTAACTTCTGCTTCATACAAGTGTGTTCTATAGCTGTGGTACTCAAGGCACTGCATGTTAAGTCAGCTCATAATACATCTGTCGCACTGTCTTGTGAGATGCAGAGCCCAGTATCTCAGAGGATGGTTCAGTCACGGTGACTCCGATGGCTCTAACAATCCCTAGGTTAGGTGGCAATTATAAAGGGGGAAGATGACGGCTATATGAAACTGAGAGTTATGTTGATGCCAGCAAGGTATGAGGCTGCGGTCAAAAGAAGCATACACTGTGGGTCCCGTGCAAACTTGAGAAATGAATTTTACTGAAGATTGGTAACAATCCTTATATTTTTCAACATATGTCATTGGTAGCAGATATAATTTCTCTTACACATTTGCGGCTGTCAAAGCCTTTTCTCGGTCCCGGCCTTGGGAGGATGGCAGTAAATTTCCATTTGACTAAACTGTGCTGCGGGAAGGGGAAGGATCAACCGACCTTAATTTGATCATAGTATCCAGGAAATCTGCTGTGCAGTTCTGCAGTCTCAGCACTCTGTCGCTGGAAAAAGCAGGGCACTCTGAATCGGGTGCTATTCGTACTTCCCGCTGGTCCCAAACGAGGAGCCACAATTTCCTACCTCCTCTCACCACGGGAACCGCTCGTAACTCCCCGTTTTCAGTCTCACGCCACCTCCAACTGCCACTTGTTTCAAATCAGAAAAACAAGTTGCAATGCCCAACTAAGGCAGCAGAGGGCAGCATAGTACTACTAGTTGTAATACCAAAACAAGGCAGGAGAGGGCAGCATAATATTAAATAATTTGCCTCCTCCCAAGTCAAAACAAGGAGCCAGTATCAAAATTGAAATCATGTAAGAAATAGAGCACACTTACCATATAACATATGACATACATTAATAATGTTTTTTCTGGTCACTACACATGTAGCCTTGGCAAGGGGTTAATTCATACAGTAATAAAATGAGACTTTTTCATGATTTACAGAGATATTTTTATCCTTGCGGGTAAAATTGTCCTTGGTGTTTGTGGTATGTTTTAAAGACTAGTTAAAAGAGGAAAAAAAGCTTTTGGTACTGAGATTTGTTCTCAGTGGGAGAAACAAAGTTATGTTTCCGGTTAATAAATAATAAAATAAGTGCAATATGGCCATGTGAGGGATTGTTTTTTGCAGGAAGAGTTGTACTTTTAAATGACACCATTGGTTTTAACATATAATGTACTGGAGAATGGGAAGAAAATTCCAAGTGCGGTGAAATTGCAAAAAAAGTGCAATTCCATAATTGTTTTTTGTTTTGCTTTTTTATTATGTTCACGAAATGCTAAAACTGACCTGCCATTATGATTCTCCAGGTCATTACAAGTTCATACACACCAAACATGTCTAGGTTCTTTTTTATTTAAGTGGAGAAAAAATATTCAAAAGTTTGTTAAAAAAAATTGCGCCATTTTCCGATACCCGTAGCGTCTCCATTTTGTGTGATCTCGGATTGAGTGTGAGCTTATTTTTTGCATAACGAGCTGACATTTTTAATTATACAATTTTGATGCAGGTCTTTTGCTCGTATTATTGCATTTTAATGCAATGTTGCTGCGACCAAAAAGACGTAATTCTGTAGTTTTGACTTTTTTTCCTCGTTACGCCATTTAGTGATTGGGTTAATTCTTTTTTATATTGATTGATCGGGCACTTCTGAACGTGGCGATACCAAATATGTGTATGTTTGATTTTTTTTATTTTTATTACCGTATATACCCGTGTATAAGCCGAGATTTTCAACCCATTTTTTAGGGCTGAAAGTCCCCCTCTCGGCTTATACATGGGTCATATACGGGGGTCGGCGGGGGAAGGGGAGCGGGGGTGTCGGATCATACTCATCCCTCCTCCGGCGCGGTCTCTGCAAGCCCCTGCTTCTCCCACGATCTCCGGCTCCTTCCTGCAGCGGTCACATGGCACCGCTCATTAAAGTCATGAATATGCACATATTTATGACTTTAATAAGCGGTACCAAATGACCGCTGTAGGAAGGAAGCGCTGCGGAGAGCGCCCGGAGAAGAGGAGAGGCTGCAGAGACGCGCCGGCGGAGGGGTGAGTATAGCGATATTTACCTGTCCCGTTCCACTGCTGCACGCTGCGTCCTCGTCTGACTCCTCTGGCTGTGAATGATCAGGCAGAGGGCGCGTTGACGTCGTTAGTGCGCACCGCGCCCCCTGCCTGATCATTCACAGCCAGAGGAGTCAGACGAGGACGCAGCGTTCAGCGGTGGAACGGGACAGGTAAATATCTCAGGTGCCGGGGTCCTGAGCGAGCGGTGACACCGGCACCTGTCCCCCATAGCGCGCCGGTGTCATCGCCTGCTCAGGAGACCGGCACCTGGCCCCCAGCGACGAGAGGTGAGTATGTAATTTTTTTTGCAGCAGCAGCATATGAGGCCTATACTATGGGGCATATGGGGCATAATTGTGCAGCATATGGGGGCATAATCTGTGGAACATATGGGGGCATAATATGGAGCATATGGGGGCATAAGCTGTGGAACATATGGGGCATAATCTGTGGAACATATGGGGGCATAATCTGTGGAACATATGGGGCATAATCTGGAGCATATGGGGGCATAATCTGTGGAACATATGGGGGCATAATCTGGAGCATATGGAGCATAATCTGTGGATCATACGGGGGCATAATCTGTGGAATATATGGGGGCATAATCTGGAGCATATGGGGCATAATCTCTGAAGCATATTGGGCATAATCTGGAGCATATGAAGGCATAATCTCTGAAGCATATGGGGGGCATAATCTGGAGCATATGGGGGCATAATCTGTGGAGCATATTGGGCATAATCTGTGGAGCATCATATGGGGGCATAATCACCCTAGGCTTATACGCGAGTCAATACATTTTCCCAGTTTTTGTGGCAAAATTAGGGTGGTCGGCTTATACACGGGTCGGCTTATACATGAGTATATACGATATTTTGAATGGGGCGAAACGGGGGTGATTTGAACTTTTATATATTTTTTTTATATTTTAGTATTTTTAAAAACATTTTTTTTTAACTTTTGGCATCATGCTTCAATAGTCTCCATGGGAGACTAGATACTGCCATAACCCGATCAGCTCTGCTACATGCAGGTGATGATCAGATCACCTGTATGTAGCAGAATTGCTGACTTGCTATGAGCGCCGACCACCGAGTGGCACTCATAGCAATCTAGCAGTGACAACCATAGAGGTCTGCAGGAGATCCCACGGTCACGTGACAGGGGTCACCAATGGGCAGATTTCTGGCACGCTTGCCAGAAACGCGTGGGGGTCTCTATGTTAGACAAACAGAACAGAAAATGAGAGCAAGGATGAGAGCTCATCACCATACGATTACAGACACAAAAACAACTTGTGGCTAAACATTTCTATGGTCCAGGGCACTTCAAATCACATACACACCAAAGGGTCTATGAACAAAAATTTTCCTGGCATTTGTCACAGGTGAGGATGTTACCTTTTGTAGCCATTCAAACCCATTTGTGTCAACATTTGCGCATGTTTTCAGGCCAAAATCAACAGGGTATGTAAAAGTTTGATCAGGGTCATTTGGATTGTTTGGGTTGTCATTATGATTTAAAAAGAGAAAACACAGTAGCTTGACAATAAATGGCTTCACCCAACCACTAACCATGAGTGGAGAAAAAATTTTGGTGTTATCATTCATATTCTCTGGAAAAAGGCCAAGAAAGCAAAAATTCTGCCAGGGTATGTAATCTTTTGAGCACAACTGTATACTTTGCAGCGCGGAATTTGTCCGCTAACTCCCTTTACAATCAGATTTAGAATGAAGCAGAGCTAAAAAGCTAACCCTAGCCCCACCAGGCTCTGTATACACAGTGGCTTTCAAAAGTATTAGCCCCCTTTGGTTTTTTACCTCTTTTGTTACATTGAAACCAGTGTAAATATTTTTGTAATCTGATTTGTGTGTGATACTTCAGCAATAAATAGTCAGTGAAATGAGAAAAACATAGGCATAAATTAAATTTATGGGGTCTGTTCTGGTCGTCATGGTGCTGGATGAAGCCTACACGGGACACTGTTCCTTCCTTAATCCTCTCCCTAATACCATGCATTTCCAGTGAGGTTTTGAAAAAGACCGCATACGGTCGAAACGTTAACCACATCTTCCCTTGTCCGTTCATATCACACAAGTTGTGGCTCCTGTTTATAATTTTGTTGTAATAAATGGAACTCATTTCACGTCACAATCAACATTGAGTGCGGCTGTTTTTCTCTACTATATTGGTTACTTGGTCCAGCGAGCACCAACCATTGACTCAACAGTGTGCACATCATTTACTTACTATACAGTTGAAACCAGAAGTTTACATACACTCTATAAAAAGACACATATGCATGTTTTTCTCAATGTGTGACATGAAATCTGAATAAACCTTTCCCGTTTTAGGTCAATTAGGATTCCCATAATTATTAATATTTGCCAAATGCCAGAATAATGAGAGAGAGAGAATGTTTTAAGATGTTTTTATTACTGCAAATTCAAAAGTTTACATACAGTACATTTCATTAGTATTTGGTACGATTGCTCTTAAATTGAATAACTTGGGTCAAACGTTTGGGATATCCTTCCACAATCTTCTCACAATAGTTGGTCAGAATTTGAGCCCATTCCTATTTGGGACAGAAATCCTTATGTTTGATGACCTACCTTACATAAGACATTCCCCCCTCCCCGATTGGCCTCTGGAATGCAGGGAGCGAAGCCATAAATACCAAAGTTCTGTTGGGGAGAGGAGCAGGGGTCAAGACCCAATATAAAAAGATGAGCATTTGGTAGCACAATACAGCAACAATTTATCTTACCTCCTGATGAGCCTGCTTTGGGTGAAATGAGTTGAGGTTTAAAAAGCTTCACATCTGATACTGTAAGTACCCCTTTCCTTCTGTCTCCACATACTGGCATGGTTAATGGTTTTCTCCACCTTGTTACATCTATTGGGCAGGTTTATAACATCAACATTTGGGACCTGTTTTGTCTTAGTGTGGGGTTATAGTTTGTGTTTCCTATAGACAGTTTTACTCTCCCTGGGAAATTTTATAATAGGGCTTCCCAGGGATAGCCGCCGTGGAGCGGGGGCACCATATTCACTGTGAAGAGCGGTCCTATTTCATCTCATCTTGAATCAATTATGACATATCAGGGTTATGCAACTTGGCAATACTTTATTGAACCACAAAACAGGCAAATAGCATGTAGAACAGTCCCACAAAATACCCAAGATGGTGCACATTACAGAGTCTCACCTTTCCGCTGACTCACCGGGATAAGAACAGCTGTTACTTCAGAGCTTCCAAGGTCGAATACTCCAACTGTGGCACGCACACAGAAGGGAGGTAACGACAAGCTGAGGAAGATGACAGTCCATTGAGGTACAAGGCCAGTTGACCGGATGGTGACAATCTGGCTTCTCCGAACATCTCCATGGAGCCAGGTGATGATAGGGTCCGATTCTTGGCTTTAACAACCGTATCCATGGGTCAGTGATGGTCAGTGGAACAGATCTGTATTCTTTCACCTGGGGCCGTGACCTCCTAATCTGGCATCCTGTAGAATGAGAAATCCGTGTGCCTCGTGATGGAGCCATGATATCTTGGCTGCATCCCTGTAGAGTCTCTGGATGTCTTGGCTGAATCTCTGTCTCTTCATACAGAAGCATATAACTTCTTTTTATAATTAACAAGTATCCTTCATTCAGTATTTACAGGTAATGCTGAAAAGACCAACTTGCATTGTTTGAGTATGTAATCTATTTGCATAGATTTTCCTGTTTTGAATGCCAACAAACTGGTTGGCATGGACAATGTGTAAATAACTTATCAGCAAACATCACTAGTATTGATGAGCGAACGTGCTCGGTAATGCTCGTTACTCTCTTGAGCATCACTGTACTCGCGGTACTCGGCGAGCATTTCCTTGTTTGCTCGGCGGGAGTTTAGGTGCGCGCCCTGCATTTTTGGCGCTCTTTAGAGCGCCAATCAACATGCAAGCATTGTCTGCCACGCACTGTAATGCCGCAGGCATCTGTGTTGTGGTATTACAGTGATTGGCTGGCCACACAGCATCATCAGGTGTATAAGAGATCAGGCGGCGCCATGCTCGGCTCTGCTCCGGAATTAGTGAGTGTAGGGAGAGCTGCTGCCGAGATAGGGTCAGATTTGGGGGTTTAGAAGGTAGTGTAGGTCTAACATCAAAGAAGACACAAATCCAGCTTAATCAACAGTCCTTCTAAGGACTGATTATGGCGTATATACATTGCAGTGCTAGGTAGACAGGGAGTATATGTGCGTATATAAATATCAGTGCAAGGTGTGCACACACTATATGTGAGTATAGATCTCAGTAGCAGACAGACAGGCATTCTATGAGGCATACTTTATTGCATACATCAAGAGGGTCCATTTTATTACGGTCTGCTGCTGCTGCCTATAAGCTATATTGACCGTATCTACATAGCCCTAGGTCTCAGTGAGCAGCAAATTTTTTTTGTCATCTTAATCCTGATTATTTTTTTCCAAAGCAATCCAGAACCCCTTTTTTTTCTCTTAATTGCTTGTTGACACTGCAGAATATAGGCAGATCTTTTTTGTAGTACTGCGTGTAAATGCAGCTATTTTAAAGGGGTTTGCCCATCCCAGGCCTGACATCTGAGTGCGCCCAAAAATCTGGCATTTTTTGTGGTACTGTAGAATTTTTTTGGAGTGTCTTATAAAATTTTTGGACACCATTGTGCAGCCCAAAAAATATTTAGGTACAGTGCAGATATTCTACACAGGGTTTTGTCCTCCACACGGATTGCATATCATTGCGCTAAATATTGTGACATTTCAGGCCTCCATAGAATTTGTTTTGTGTCATAACCTACTTATTGACACACTTTTTGCTGGCCGTGTAGGCTTCATCCAGCACCATGACGACCAGAACAGGCTGTTCTGGTCGTCATGGTGCTGGATGAAGCCTACACGGGACACTGTTCCTTCCTTAATCCTCTCCCTAATACCATGCATTTCCAGTGAGGTTTTGAAAAAGACCGCATACGGTCGAAACGTTAACCACATCTTCCCTTGTCCGTTCATATCACACAAGTTGTGGCTCCTGTTTATAATTTTGTTGTAATAAATGGAACTCATTTCACTTCACAATCAACATTGAGTGCGGCTGTTTTTCTCTACTATATTGGTTACTTGGTCCAGCCAGCACCAACCATTGACTCAACAGTGTGCACATCATTTACTTACTATACAGTTGAAACCAGAAGTTTACATACACTCTATAAAAAGACACATATGCATGTTTTTCTCAATGTCTGACATGAAATCTGAATAAACCTTTCCCGTTTTAGGTCAATTAGGATTCCCATAATTATTAATATTTGCCAAATGCCAGAATAATGAGAGAGAGAGAATGTTTTAAGATGTTTTTATTACTGCAAATTCAAAAGTTTACATACAGTACATTTCATTAGTATTTGGTACGATTGCTCTTAAATTGAATAACTTGGGTCAAACGTTTGGGATATCCTTCCACAATCTTCTCACAATAGTTGGTCAGAATTTGAGCCCATTCCTATTTGGGACAGAAATCCTTATGTTTGATGACCTACCTTACATAAGACATTCCCCCCCTCCCCGATTGGCCTCTGGAATGCAGGGAGCGAAGCCATAAATACCAAAGTTCTGTTGGGGAGAGGAGCAGGGGTCAAGACCCAATATAAAAAGATGAGCATTTGGTAGCACAATACAGCAACAATTTATCTTACCTCCTGATGAGCCTGCTTTGGGTGAAATGAGTTGAGGTTTAAAAAGCTTCACATCTGATACTGTAAGTACCCCTTTCCTTCTGTCTCCACATACTGGCATGGTTAATGGTTTTCTCCACCTTGTTACATCTATTGGGCAGGTTTATAACATCAACATTTGGGACCTGTTTTGTCTTAGTGTGGGGTTATAGTTTGTGTTTCCTATAGACAGTTTTACTCTCCCTGGGAAATTTTATAATAGGGCTTCCCAGGGATAGCCGCCGTGGAGCGGGGGCACCATATTCACTGTGAAGAGCGGTCCTATTTCATCTCATCTTGAATCAATTATGACATATCAGGGTTATGCAACTTGGCAATACTTTATTGAACCACAAAACAGGCAAATAGCATGTAGAACAGTCCCACAAAATACCCAAGATGGTGCACATTACAGAGTCTCACCTTTCCGCTGACTCACCGGATAAGAACAGCTGTTACTTCAGAGCTTCCAAGGTCGAATACTCCAACTGTGGCACGCACACAGAAGGGAGGTAACGACAAGCTGAGGAAGATGACAGTCCATTGAGGTACAAGGCCAGTTGACCGGATGGTGACAATCTGGCTTCTCCGAACATCTCCATGGAGCCAGGTGATGATAGGGTCCGATTCTTGGCTTTAACAACCGTATCCATGGGTCAGTGATGGTCAGTGGAACAGATCTGTATTCTTTCACCTGGGGCCGTGACCTCCTAATCTGGCATCCTGTAGAATGAGAAATCCGTGTGCCTCGTGATGGAGCCATGATATCTTGGCTGCATCCCTGTAGAGTCTCTGGATGTCTTGGCTGAATCTCTGTCTCTTCATACAGAAGCATATAACTTCTTTTTATAATTAACAAGTATCCTTCATTCAGTATTTACAGGTAATGCTGAAAAGACCAACTTGCATTGTTTGAGTATGTAATCTATTTGCATAGATTTTCCTGTTTTGAATGCCAACAAACTGGTTGGCATGGACAATGTGTAAATAACTTATCAGCAAACATCACTAGTATTGATGAGCGAACGTGCTCGGTAATGCTCGTTACTCTCTTGAGCATCACTGTACTCGCGGTACTCGGCGAGCATTTCCTTGTTTGCTCGGCGGGAGTTTAGGTGCGCGCCCTGCATTTTTGGCGCTCTTTAGAGCGCCAATCAACATGCAAGCATTGTCTGCCACGCACTGTAATGCCGCAGGCATCTGTGTTGTGGTATTACAGTGATTGGCTGGCCACACAGCATCATCAGGTGTATAAGAGATCAGGCGGCGCCATGCTCGGCTCTGCTCCGGAATTAGTGAGTGTAGGGAGAGCTGCTGCCGAGATAGGGTCAGATTTGGGGTTTAGAAGGTAGTGTAGGTCTAACATCAAAGAAGACACAAATCCAGCTTAATCAACAGTCCTTCTAAGGACTGATTATGGCGTATATACATTGCAGTGCTAGGTAGACAGGGAGTATATGTGCGTATATAAATATCAGTGCAAGGTGTGCACACACTATATGTGAGTATAGATCTCAGTAGCAGACAGACAGGCATTCTATGAGGCATACTTCATTGCATACATCAAGAGGGTCCATTTTATTACGGTCTGCTGCTGCTGCCTATAAGCTATATTGACCGTATCTACATAGCCCTAGGTCTCAGTGAGCAGCAAATTTTTTTTGTCATCTTAATCCTGATTATTTTTTTTCCAAAGCAATCCAGAACCCCTTTTTTTTCTCTTAATTGCTTGTTGACACTGCAGAATATAGGCAGATCTTTTTTGTAGTACTGCGTGTAAATGCAGCTATTTTAAAGGGGTTTGCCCGTCCCAGGCCTGACATCTGAGTGCGCCCAAAAATCTGGCATTTTTTGTGGTACTGTAGAATTTTTTTGGAGTGTCTTATAAAATTTTTGGACACCATTGTGCAGCCCAAAAAATATTTAGGTACAGTGCAGATATTCTACACAGGGTTTTGTCCTCCACACGGATTGCATATCATTGCGCTAAATATTGTGACATTTCAGGCCTCCATAGAATTTGTTTTGTGTCATAACCTACTTATTGACACACTTTTTGCTGGCCAAAGGAGAAAAATAACTATAGGGCAGATATTTGAAAGTGGGCTATCTTTGTCAGACTCCTATCTCTCTGTGTGCTAAAAATTGTGGCATTTCAGGGCAACATTCCCCTTTTTTTCTGTCTTACCCTATTTGTAAAAATTCAAAATACCCCGGCACACAGTGTGCAAGGTAACTATATTTTATTAGGCAAAAAATCAAATAAATGAACAGTCCATCAGACCCAAAAGAAAAACAGATAATTTGTTGGCAACATTTTGGCTCAAACACCTTTTTCAAGACATATCTGAAACAAATTCACAATAATGAAATATGAAAAAAAGGAAATATTTCACAAGAAATCATGTACAGCAATAGGTCTATCTTATACATCACATATTATACATGCATATACCATATCTATGATATAACGCTGTAAGCGTCACTCTGTCTGAAGCCTTTATAGACTGTGCAAGCGCGACAAGCCTGCGCAGTCTGGCTTCAGACAGAAGACATTTGCAGTGTGTCTTCAGCAATATGGCGCCGGACAGCGCGGTATAGCATGCGCATACTCCGGCGCCACACTCCTCCCCCAGCCTCCTGCAGAACGGGACAGCGCTGGAGTACAGGGAAGAAAGGTGAGTATAAATGTTTTTTTTTTGTATGTGCGTAGTTTAATAGGGGTGAGGGGGCCATGCATATCAGGATAGGGGGGTGAGAGGTAGCATGTATGCCAGGATAGGGGGTGAGGGGACCATGCATACCAAGATTAGGGGGTGAAGGGACCATGCATATCAGGATATTGGGTGGGGAGACCATGCATATCAGGATTGGGGGTGAGGGCACCATGCATATCAGGATTGGGGGGTGAGGGGACCATGCATATCAGGATTGGGGGGTGAGGGGACCATGCATATCAGGATTGGGGGTGAGGAGACCATGCATATCAGGATTGGGGGTGAGGAGACCATGCATATCAGGATTGGGGGTGAGGGGACCATGCACATCAGGATTGGGGGTGAGGAGGCCAATCATACCAGGATAAAGGGGTGAGGGCCATGCATTCCAGGATTGGGGGTTGAGCGGACCATGCATAACATGATAGGCATCAGGGGGTACCATGAATACCAGAATTGGGGGGTGAGGGGACCATACATACCAGGATAGGGATGAGGGGGTACCATTCATACCAGGATAGGGATGAGAGGGTACCATGCATAGCAGGATAAGGATGAGAGGTACCATGCATACCAGGATAGGGATGAGGGGTGCGATGCATACCAGGATAGGAGGGGGGCAGCACATACCAGGATTTGGGGGTGAGGGGACCATGCATACCAGGATGAGGAATGGGGTGCCATGCATACCAGAATTTGGGGGGTGAGGGGACCATACATACCAGAATAGGGATGAGGGGGCCATGCATAGCAGGATAGGGATGAGGGGTACCATGCATAGCAGGATAGGGATGAGGGGTACCATACATACCAGGATAAGGATGAAAGGTACCATGCATACCAGGATAGGGATGAGGGGTGCGATGCATACCAGGATAGGAGGGGGGCAGCACATACCAGGATGGGAGACCATATACCAATAAAAATGCTCGCCACCAGGATAGGGGTGAGAGGACCATGCTTATCAGGATTGGGGGGTGAGGGGACCATGCATATCAGGATTGGGGGGGTGAGGGGACCATGCATATCAGGATTGGGGATGAGGGGACCTTGCATATCAGGATTGGGGGGTGAGGGGACCATGCATATCAGGATTGGGGGTGAGGGGACCACGAATACCAAGACTGGGGGTGAGTGGACCATGCATACTAGAATTGGGAGGTAAGGGGTGCCATGTATACCAGGATTGGGGAGGAGGGGACCATGCATACCTGGATTGGGGTGTGTGGGGTACCATACATTCCTACGATAGGGATGAGGGAGGACCATGCATACCAGGATTGCGGGGGTATGGGGACTATGCATACCAGGATTGGGGGGTGAGGGGACTATGCATACCAGGATTTGGGGGTGACGGGACAATGCATACCAGGATTGGGGGGATGAGGGGACCATGCATACCAGGATTGGGGGGGTGAGGGGACCATGCATACCAGGATTGGGGGTGAGGGGACCATACATACCAGGATAGGGATGAGGGGGTACTATGCATACCAGGATAGGGATGAGAGGGTACCATGCATACCAGGATTTGGGGGTGAGGGGACCATGCATACCAGGATGAGGAATGGAGTGCCATGCATACCAGGAATGGGGGGGTGAGGGGACCATACATACCAGTATAGGGATAAGGGAGCCATGCATAGCAGGATAGGGATGAGGGGTGCCATGCATACCAGGATAGGGATGAGGGGTGCTATGCATACCAGGATAGGAGAGGGCAGCACATACCAGGATGGGAGACCATATGCCAATAAAAATGCTCGCCACCCGGGCGTAGAACGAGTTCATAGCTAGTTATATATAAAAAAAGTACATTAATAGAAAAACACCACTAAATGGCTGCATTCCAATTAAATACCATTTATAGGAGGCAACCATACAACCAAACGTTGGAATATATTCATAAGGTTCACCAGATTATAAAAATAAACAAAAATAAACAAAAAACATGATCAATTATAGTCATCCCCAAAAGTAGTAAAAAAAAGAGAAAAAAAGAATACGATTGATGTATATAATATAATACCTGTAGGGGACAGGGTCCTAAACTCTATAATCTGGACTTCACTAGACTTTCATTGGTTTCACTTATGAAGACTCCACCATCTAATAAAAAGCATCAATTAGTGCTGAATACTAATGAAAAAGTCCGTACCGAAGCATATGGTAAGCGCCACAGTTAGTGCATATCACATCAAACAACGGTGGTAGGAATGCTTAAAGATCATACCTCACGGGAAAAGGAGTCCACAATCTCCCGCTGAGAGAACCGCTGTTAACAGGCGGCAGAAAAGAGTGTGCCATTACCATGCAGTGTACGCCAGCTCTCTTATGTGTCCGTAATGCTGAATTGCTTCCGGGGTAAGTGGCCGGTGTGTAGAAAAGTGAACCGCGCATGTGTCACCGAAGGCTGACAGAAAAAGTCGAAGATTCTTTACTGTCAGCTCCGAAGTGGAGGCCGCGCTCAAAGAAGTGAACAGCGCAGGTGCAAGTTACGGGAATACCTGGAAAGAGCCGAAGAAGCCTCTTGTGCCTGCCAAGACTGTTAACAGAGGGAGCCGCGTGTGCATATTTAAGATTTTAAGATTTTTCTGTATTTTCATGACTATGAAAATTGTAAATTCACACTGAAGTCCTCAAGACTATGAATTAACACATGTGGAATTATATACGTAACAACTGAAATTATGTCATATTCTAGGTTCTTCAAAGTAGCCACCTTTTGCCTTGATGACTGCTTTGCACACTCTTGGCATTCTCTTGATGAGCTTCAAGAGATAATCACCGGGAATGGTTTTCACTTCACCGGTGTGCCCTGTCAGGTTTAATAAGTGGGATTTCTAGCCTTATAAATGGGTTGGAACCATCAGTTGTGTTGTGCAGAAGTCTGGTGGATACACAGCTGATAGTCCCACTGAATAGACTATTTGTATTATGGGAAGAAAAAAGCAGCTAACTAAAGAAAAACGAGTGGCCATCATTTCTTTAAGAAATGAAGGTCAGTCAGTCCGAAAAATTGGGAAAACTTTGAAAGTGTCCCCAAGTGCACTTGCAAAAACCATCAAGCGCTACAAAGAAACTGACTCGCATGAGGACCGCCCCAGGAAAGGAAGACCAAGAGTCACCTCTGCTTCTGTGGATAAGTTTATCCGAGTAACCAGCCTCAGAAATCGCAGGTTTACTGCAGCTCAGATTAGAGACCAGGTCAATGCCACACAGAGTTCTAGCAGCAGACACATCTCTACAACAACTGTTAAGAGGAGACTTTGTGCAGCAGGCCTTCATGGTAAAATAGCTGCTAGGAAACCACTGCTAAGGACAGGCAACAAGCAGAAGAGACTTGTTTGGGCTAAAGAACACAAGGAATGGACATTAGACCAGTGGAAATCTGTGCTTTGGTCTGATGAGTCCAAATTTGAGATCTTTGGTTCCCACCACCGTGTCTTTGTGCGACACAGAAAAGGTGAACGGATGGACTCTACATGCCTGGTTCCCACCGTGAAGCATGGAGGAGGAGGTGTGATGGTGTGGGGGTGCTTTGCTGGTGACACTGTTGGGGATTTATTCAAAATTGAAGGCATACTGAAGCAGCATGGCTACCACAGCATCTTGCAGCGGCATGCTATTCCATCCTGTTTGCGTTTAGTTGGACCATCATTTATTTTTCAACAGGACAATGACCCCAAACACACCTCCAGGCTTTGTAAGGGCTATTTTACCAAGAAGGAGAGTGATGGGATGCTACGCCAGATGACCTGGCCTCCACAGTCACCAGACCTGAACCCAATCGAGATGGTTTGGGGTGAGCTGGACCGCAGAGTGAAGGCAAAAGGGCCAACAAGTGCTAAGCATCTCTGGGAACTTTTTCAAGATTGTTGGAAGACCATTTCCGGTGACTACCTCTTGAAGCTCATCAAGAGAATGCCAAGAGTGTGCAAAGCAGTCATCAAAGCAAAAGGTGGCTACTTTGAAGAACCTAGAATATAAGACATAATTTCAGTTGTTTCACACTTTTTTTGTTAAGTATATAATTCCACATGTGTTAATTCATAGTTTTGATGCCTTCAGTGTGAATGTACAATTTTCATAGTCATGAAAATACAGAAAAAATCTTTAAATGAGGTTTATCCAAACTTTTGGTCTGTACTGTATATAGAAGATATACAAGTACAGTCATGGCCAAAAGTTTTGAGAATGACACAAATATTATATTTTCACATGATCTGCTGCCCTCTGGTTTTTATGTGTGTGTTTGACAGATGTTTTTATCACAGACAGAAATATAATTGCAAACATATGAGTATCAAAAGCTTATATTGACAGTTAGAATGAGTTAATGCAGCAAGTCAATATTTGCAGTGTTGACCCTTCTTCTTCAGGACCTCTGCAATTCTCCCTGGCATGCTCTCAATCAACTTCTGGACCAAATCCTGATTGATAGCAGTCCATTCTTGCACAATCAATGCTTTCATTTTGTCAGAATTTTTAGGTTTTTGTTTGTCCACCAGTCTCTTGATGATTGACCACAAGTTCTCAATGGGATTAAGATCTGGGGAGTTTCCAGGCCATGGACCCAAAATCTCTATGCTTTGTTCCCTGAGCCATTTAGCTATCACCTTTGCTTTATGGCAAGGTGCTCCATCATGCTGGAAAAGGCATTGTTGATCGCCAAACTGCTCTTGGAGGGTTGGGAGAAGTTGCTCTTGGAGGACATTCTGGTACCATTCTTTATTCATGGCTATGTTTTTAGGCAAGACTGTGAGAGAGCCGATTCCCTTGGCTGAGAAGCAACCCCACACATGAATGGTTTCAGGATGCTTAACAGTTGGCATGAGACAAGACTGGTGGTAGCGCTCACCTTGTCTTCTCCAAATGAGGCGTTTTCCTGATGTCCCAAACAATCGAAAAGGGGATTCATCAGAGAAAATAACTTTACCCCAGTCCTCAGCAGTCCACTGCCTGTACCTTTTGCAGAATATCAGTCTGTCCATGATGTTTTTTCTGGAGAGAAGTGGCTTCTTTGCTGCCCTCCTTGTGACCAGGCCTTGCTCCAAGAGTCTCCGCCTCACAGTGCGTGCAGATGCACTCACACCTGCCTGCTGTCATTCCTGAGCAAGCTCTGCACTGCTGGTAGCCCGATCCCGCAGCTGAAACACTTTTAAGAGACGGTCCTGGCGCTTGCTGGTCTTTCTTGGGCGCCCTGGAGCCTTTTTGGCTACAATGGAACCTCTCTTCTTGAAGTTCTTGATGATGCGATAGATTGTTGACTGAGGTGCAATCTTTCTAGCTGCGATACTCTTCCCTGTTAGGCCATTTTTGTACATTGCAATGATGACTGCATGTGTTTCTTTAGAGATAACCATGGTTAACAGAAGAGAAACAATGATGCCAAGCACCAGCCTCCTTTTAAAGTGTCCAGTGGTGTCATTCTTACTTAATCATGACAGATTGATCTCCAGCCATGTCCTCATCAACACCCACACCTGTGTTAATGGAGCAATCACTGAAAAGAGGTTAGCTGGTCCTTTTAAGGCAGGGCTGCAATGATGTTGAAATGTGTTTTGGGGGATAAAGTTCATTTTCTAGCCAAATATTGACTTTGTAAGTAATTGCTGTTAAGTTGATCACTCTTTATAACATTCTGGAGTATATGCAAATTGCCATTAGAAAAAGTGAAGCAGTAGACTTTGTAAAAATTAATATTTGTGTCATTCTCAAAACTTTTGGCCATGACTGTACCTTAATGCCAAGGATTTATAACTTACAGTGGTGAAAATAAGTATTTGATGCACTGCCTCTTTTGCAAGTTTTCCCACCTACAACAAATGGAGAGGTCTGTAATCAACTTTGAGTGACAGAATCTAAAAATAAAAAAAAACAGAAAATCACACTCTATGATTTTTAAATAATTGAATTTTATTGCATGAAATAAGTATTTGATCACCTACCAACCATCAAGCTCTCACAGACTTGTTAGTTTTCGGGGTTTTTTTTGAGAATCCCTCCTACTCTGCACTCATTTCTTGTATTAATTGTTTGAATGTGTTACCTGTATAAAAGACAACTGTCCACACACTCAATCAATTACACTGCAACCTCCCCACCATGGCCAAGACCAAAGAGCTGTCTAAGGACATCAGGGACAAAATTGTAGACCTGCACAAGACTGTGATGTGCTACAGGACAATAGGCAAGCAGCTTGGTGAAAAGGCAGCAAATGTTGGCACGATTAATAGAAAATGGGAAAAACATATGGTGACTGTCAATCATCCTCGATCTGGAGCTCCATGTTAGATCTCGCCTTGTGGGGTGAGGATGATTCAGTGAAAGGTCAAGAATAAGTCCAGTATTACATGGGAGGACCTTGGCAATGACATGAAGAGTGCTGGAACCACAGTCTCAAACATTACCATTAGTAATACACTACACTGTCATGGATTAAAATCCTACAGGGCACGCAAGGTCTCCCTGCTCATGCAAGCACATGTCCAGGCCCGTTTGACGTTCGCCAATGACAATCAGGATGATCAACAGGAGGCATGGGAAAAGGTCATGTGGTCAGAAGAGACCAAAATAGAACTTTTTGTTATCAACTCCACTTGCTGTGTTTGGAGGAAAAAGGATATGTACAACCCCAAGAACACCATTCCAACCGTGAAGCATGGTGGTGGAAACCTCATAGTTTGGGGGTGCGTTTCTGCAAAGGAGACAGAACAATTTCGCCGTATTGAAGGGAGGATTCATTCGGTCATGTATTGTGAGATTTTGGCCAATAACATCCTTCTCTCAGTAAGAGCATTGAATATGGGTCGTGACTGGGTATTCCAGCATCACAATATACCGTAGGTGGGAAAACTTGCAAAATCAACAGTGTACCAAATACTTATTTTCCTCACTGTGTAAATTCTTGAGGCAATATTGACCAGTACATATAATAAACACATATAAACTAATCAATGCAAAATTGATATGGTAATTGCTATTACAGTATGTATCATATATGTTAATGTACAGGTGCTTGTCACAAAATTAGAATATCATCAAAAAGTTAATGTATTTCAGTTCTAAAATCAAAAAGTGAAATTCATATATTATATAGTCATTACAGAGTGATCTATTTCAAGTGTTTATTTCTATTAATTTTGATTATTGCTTACAGCCTATAAAAATCCAAAAGTCATTATCTCAGTAAATTAGAATAATTTATAACACCAGCTTGAAAAAATGATTTTAAAATCCGAAATGTTGGCCTACTGAAATGTATACTCAGTAAATGCACTCAATACTTGGTCGGGGCTCTTTTGCCGTCAATCATTGCATCAATGTGGCATGGCATGGAGGCGATCAGCCTGTGGCACTGCTGAGGTGTTATTGTCACGCTGTCTAATAATATGTATACAATGTCAGTAAACTATTCTTACAGAAACAACACTCTATACAACATATAGTTTAGCAACATCAGCATGTAAATATAGAATAGATTTACCTGACACGATATCTGCTGAACTCAGGGTTAATCTTGAGGACTTGATACGCTGTCACAGGAAAGAGGAGGACCGGGGTCTAACCTGACCCTAAACTGGGGTCCTAACTAATCCCTCACCTTGGAGGTACTGATAATGGTTCAGAGGTCCAAGTCTCCAACCTAACCTAGTCTCCTATCAGTCCCTGAACCCTGTAATCAGTCCTAAGAAGGAACCTGATTACCACCAAAGGGATATGGGCTGATCTCTGCTAAATTCACAGATTTAGACATATAGGACAGACTGGAGAAAACACAGACTCGCATACACACTCAAACACAGAAGGAACATAAATGGTCTGGGATATAAAACTCTAAGCAAGTTGAGCTTAAAACAACTAAGGAGCTCTTTAACTTAAGTCTATACAGATTCAATCCTATCTGTGGTCTGCATGAAGAATTTCACTGGCAACTCCCAAAACAGACAACTAGGGATTTAAAGGAAACCAATCAACAAATAATCAATTGCAGCCGGGAGAAACTGAACCCAGTCCCAGAACCGAGCACAGACAGAATTAACTCCCTCACTGCCAAACACAAAGAAACAGCAACTCAGCTGTGAGAAGTCAGAATGTGCAACCGCGACGATCTTCGTGGCGATGCACACATGACAGTACCCCCCCTTCTACGAGGGGCCTCCGGACCCTCAGGGCCAGGCCTGCCCGGGTGAGTTCTGTGGAAGGTCCGAACCAAACGATCTGCGTTAATGTCAGACGCAGGAACCCACGTCCTCTCCTCTGGACCATACCCTTCCAATGCACCAAATACTGAAGGGACCGGCGATTCAGACGTGAGTCAATGATCTTTGACACTTGAAACTCCAAGTTACCATTGACCACCACTGGAGGAGGAGGTAGAGGTGACGGTATGACTGGTGCCACGTACCTCTTAAGTAATGACTTGTGGAACACATTGTGGATTTTAAACGTAGGAGGGAGGTCCAGACGAAATGCCACAGGATTAATTATGGAACTGATCCTGTACGGCCCGATGAATCTGGGACCCAGTTTCCAGGAGGGAACTTTAAGTTTTATATTCCTGGTAGACAACCATACCAGATCGTTCACATTCAGATCTGGACCAGAAACTCTCCTCCTATCAGCCATACGTTTATAACGGTTCCCCATAGCACTCAGATTATTCAATACACCTCTCCACACTGAAGCAAGTGACGACGAGAAACGCTCCTCCTCAGGAACCCCAGAAGGGCCCCATTGAAAGTACAAAACTGGGGATGAAAACCATATGCCCCAAAAAACGGGGATTTACCAGTGGACTCGCTCCGCCTGTTGTTAAGAGCGAACTCTGCCAGAGGCAAGAAAGAAGACCAGTCCTCCTGGTTCTCTGAGACAAAACACCGAAGATAAGTCTCAAGGCTTTGATTCAGACGCTCTGTCTGACCATTGGTCTGCGGATGTAAAGCCGAGGAAAATGACAATTGCATCCCCCGACGTAAACAAAATGCCCTCCAAAATTTAGACACAAACTGAGACCCCCTATCTGACACCACATCAGAAGGCAACCCATGAAGTCTCACAATCTCCCCAATGAACACCTGTGCCAGAGTTTTAGCATTAGGGAGGGCAGGAAGAGCAATGAAAATGTGCCATCTTACTGAACCTGTCAACAACCACCAGTATGACAGTTTTCCCTGACGACGGAGGAAGATCCGTAATGAAGTCCATAGACAAATGAGTCCATGGACGCTCCGGAAGTTTCAAGGGTAAGAGGGTCCCAGACGGACGGGTATGCGGGGTCTTAGAGCGAGCACAAACCCCACAGGACGCGACAAAAGTTATAACATCTTTATTAACGTTAGGCCACCAAAACCGGCGAGAAAGGAGATCTAAAGTAGCCTTACTCCCTGGATGTCCTGCTAAAGCAGAATTATGATGTGCCTCAATAACCTTTTGTCTCAACTGATTTGGGACAAACAGTCTCCCTGAAGGTCCTGCAGGGGCGTCCCCCTGAGCCTCTAATACCTCCTCCTCAAGCTCAGAACATACAGCCGACACTACCACCCCCTCCTGAAGGATAGGAATCGGGTCATCCGTTTTCCCGTCCCCTGGGAAACTGCGAGACAAGGCATCAGCCTTAACATTCTTAGACCCAGGGCGATATGTGACGACAAAATTAAACCTGGTAAAAAACAACGACCATCGAGCTTGTCTGGAATTCAGACGCTTAGCAGATTCCAAATACAGCAGGTTTTTGTGATCAGTAATGACGGTGACCGGGTGGACTGCCCCCTCCAAAAAGTGACGCCATTCTTCAAAAGCCAACTTAATGGCCAAAAGTTCCCTATTGCCGATATCATAATTCCTTTCGGCGGACGACAACTTCTTAGAAAAGAAAGCGCACGGATGCCATTTACCAGGGGACGGACCCTGGGACAATATTGCACCCACCCCTACGTCAGACGCGTCCACCTCCACAATGAACGGCTGTGATGCATCTGGTTGGATGAGAACGGGTGCCGAAGCAAAACATTTTTTCAAAGAGGAAAAAGCTTGGCAAGCTTTGTCCGACCATTTAGAAAAATCCGTCCCTTTTCTTGTCATGTCAGTGAGAGGTTTGACAACAGATGAGAAATTACAAATAAATTTCCGGTAGTAGTTAGCAAACCCCAGAAAACGCTGCAGAGCCTTAAGATCCTCTGGCTGATCCCATTCAAGCACTGCTCTCACTTTTCAGGGTCCATACGGAAACCGGAGGCTGACACCAAGAAACCCAAAAACTGAAGTTCCTGTACAGCAAATACACACTTTTCCAGTTTGGCGTATAGTTTATTGTCTCGCAAGATCTGCAACACCTGTCTCACATGCTCCTGGTGAGTCACAAGATCTGGCGAGTAAATTAAAATGTCATCCAAATATACGACCACAAACAGCCCCACAAGGTGACGAAAAATGTCATTAACAAAATGTTGGAATACTGCTGGTGCAGTAGTCAGACCAAAAGGCATGACAAGGTTCTCATAATGTCCCTCCGGCGTGTTAAACGCCGTTTTCCACTCATCCCCCTCTTTTATCCTAATCAAATTATACGCCCCCCTGAGATCCAATTTAGAGAACCATTTGGCGCCCACAATTTGATTGAAGAGATCAGGAATAAGAGGGAGAGGATACGGATCTCGAACAGTAATCCGATTAAGTTCGCGGAAATCCAAGCAAGGGCGTAGGCCTCCATCTTTTTTCTTCACAAAGAAGAACCCCGCGGCCACTGGGGAAGATGAAGGTCTAATATGCCCTTTGGCCAGGCTTTCCGAAATATAGTCTTTCATAGCCTGCCTCTCAGGACCAGAAAGGTTATATAACCTAGCTTTAGGTAACTTAGCATCAGGAAGTAAATTAATAGAGCAGTCATACACGCGATGAGGAGGCAACTCCTGACACCCCTCCTCAGAGAACACATCCCCAAAGTCCTCCAAAAAAGGAGGCAATGTACTAGGCACGACCGCACTGATGACTGTGTTCATGCAGTTACTTTTGCAAAACTCACCCCATTGGCTTATCTCTCTGGACTGCCAATTAATCACAGGGTTATGTTTAACCAACCAAGGAAGTCCCAACACAATAGGAGTAGGTAGACCCTCCAACACATAACAAGATAATTGTTCCCTATGTATCGCCCCTACCCGAATATCAATGTTATGGACCTCATGAACAAAGCTACCTTGGCCGAGAGGCCTGGCGTCAATGGAGAATATAGGGATCGGTTTGGCCAATACACTCAGAGGCATACCTTGAGCCTGAGCAAACTGAGCGTCAACCAGATTAGCCCCGGACCCACTATCAAGAAGAACAGAAAATCTCTCCACTCTCGTACCAACCACCATCTCCACTGGTACAAGGAACTGAGAAGAACTAGCGGACGAAATACATACTCCCAGGTTGTCGTCCACCACACAACCTGGGATTAACAGTTTTCCGGCAACTTTTTGCTCAACAAGGCACGGAATGGACATCCCCCAACAAAATGTCCCTTTTTCCCGCAGAAGAAACACCTTCTAGTCCTGCTGCGTACCACCAATCCCCTCCTACGAAATGATGTCCCTCCCAACTGCATAGGCTCCTCTGAACAGACAAGGGAACCTCAACATAAGGGACTTTTGTAGTAGGTGGAGCAACTACCGGGGGCGGAGTTACCTCACCCTCTTCCCGAAGCCGTCTATCAGTACGGATAGCTAGGGCCATAGCAGCCTCCAGTGATGGAGGAGAATCATACTGAGCCAAAACGTCCTTTAATTTGTCAGAAAGCCCATGACAAAACTGACTCCTAAGAGCTGGGTCATTCCACTGAGTATCTGTGGCCCATCTACGGAACTCAGAAGCAAATTCCTCCGCCGGACGATCTCCCTGCTGTATCTTACGTAATTTTGTCTCAGCAAGAGAGACCCGATCTGGGTCATCATATACCAAACCCAGGGCAGTAAAAAATCGATCTACAGACTGTAGAGCCGGGGATCCCGGAGGAAGGGAGAATGCCCAGGATTGAGGGTCCCCTTGTAGGAGCGAGATAACAATTCCCACTCTCTGCTCTTCACTCCCTGATGATCGAGGCCGAAGCCGAAAATACAATTTACATGCTTCCCGGAATGTGAAAAATTTGTCTCGCCCACCAGTGAACCTGTCCGGGAGAGCTACTTTAGGTTCAAATCTGGTTTGCTCCAGGGAGACAAAACTTTGGACTTAATGTCCGTCAGCTCCATGGATAATCCCTGCAACTGCAGAGCCAGCTGGGCTACTGGATCCATGGCAACTGGGGATAATTTTATTGGCCAGTGAAAATGTCACGCTGTCTAATGATATGTATACAATGTCAGTAAACTATTCTTACAGAAACAATACTCTATACAACATATAGTTTAGCAACATCAGCATGTAAATATAGAATAGATTTACCTGACACGATATCTGCTGAACTCAGGGTTAATCTTGAGGACTTGATACGCTGTCACAGGAAAGAGGAGGACCGGGGTCTAACCTGACCCTAAACTGGGGTCCTAACTAATCCCTCACCTTGGAGGTACTGATAATGGTTCAGAGGTCCAAGTCTCCAACCTAACCTAGTCTCCTATCAGTCCCTGAACCCTGTAATCAGTCCTAAGAAGGAACCTGATTACCACCAAAGGGATATGGGCTGATCTCTGCTAAATACACAGATTTAGACATATAGGACAGACTGGAGAAAACACAGACTCGCATACACACTCAAACACAGAAGGAACATAAATGGTCTGGGATATAAAACTCTAAGCAAGTTGAGCTTAAAACAACTAAGGAGCTCTTTAACTTAAGTCTATACAGATTCAATCCTATCTGTGGTCTGCATGAAGAATTTCACTGGCAACTCCCAAAACAGACAACCAGGGATTTAAAGGAAACCAATCAACAAATAATCAATTGCAGCCGGAGAAACTGAACCCAGTCCCAGAACCGAGCACAGACAGAATTAACTCCCTCACTGCCAAACACAAAGAAACAGCAACTCAGCTGTGAGAAGTCAGAATGTGCAACCGCGACGATCTTCGTGGCGATGCACACATGACAGTTATGGATTCCCAGGTTGCTTTGATAGCAGCCTTCAGCTTTTCTGCATTGTTGGGTCTGGTGTCTCTCATCTTCCTCTTGACAATACCCCATAGACTCTCGATGGGGTTAAGGCCAAGCGAGTTTACTGGCCAGTAAAGCACAGTGATAATGTTGGTCTTGATAAAGCACAGTGGACCTACACCAGCAGATGACATGGCTCCCGAAACCATCATTGATTGTGGATACTTCACTCTAGACATTGGAATTCAAGGTCCCAGAGTCTGGAGGAAGAGTGGAGAGACAGACAGTCCAAGCTGCTTGAGGTCTAGTGTGAAGTTTCCACAGTCAGTGATGGTTTGAGGAGCTATGTCATCTGTTGGTATAGGTCAGTGATGGCTAACCTTGGCACTCCAGCTGTTGTAAAACTACAACTCCCAGCATGCCCTTGCATCCTGCAGCAGTTGAGGCATGCTGGGAGTTGTAGTTCTCCAACAGCTGGAGTGCCAAGGTTCGCCATCACTGGTGTAGGTCCACTGTTGTTTCTACCAGGAGATTTTAGAGCGCTTCATGCTTGCCTCTGCTGACAAGCTTTTTGGAGATGGAAATTTAATTTTCAAGCAGGACTTGGCACCTGTCCACAGTACCAATTCCTCATTTAAAAACAACAGTATCACTGTGCTTTATTGGCCTGCAAACTCATCTGACCTTAACCCATAGAGAATCTGTGGGGTATTGTCAAGAGGAAGATGAGAGACACCAGACCTAAGACTGGGGAGACCTGTGTGTCCTAAACAGTGCCTTCACCCCTCCTCTTCCCACCAATCCCATAAAGAATACACAATCAGGCCTGGATGGGTTGAACAGGTCGGTCACAGTTTATTAATTACCAAAGCAGAGAAGGGCAATTACATTTCGTAACGGGGGCTCATGGCAGAGTTCCTTGTCCGCGATCGACAGGAGATTATGCCTACGAGCGGTCACGAACCTTTGCCCTCCTCTACTAATCCGCCACGGAGGATCCGGTGTATGACCTACACAGGACTCCGACCCCCACCCATCACCATTAGGGCCTGTTCAACCCCATCCTACAGGCCAGACAAAAATATATCTAGGCCAATGACCGTCAGGTGAACACCGTCCGGTCTGAGTAATGCCGTGTTGTCTCCTTCCAGCTGGTCATGACGCACCACAATACCACTTTTTTTTTTTTTTTTTACAAATTTCGCCATCCGTGTATCAAACTTTTTCCTTATTCGCTCTATGGCCTTTTGATCTCTTGCCCCCCCACCATACGGCTCGAGGTGTCATTTGTGACCACACCAGTAACTGGTACCATATCTTCAAATAAACAGGCAACGCGCCCAATGTCCGTTGTTATCCTTTTGTACAGATCAGTGATTTTACTTTTGCCAAGATCATTGCCACCGACATGTAACACGATTATCACCGGGCTTTTCACCCTCCTGGAGATGTAAACCAACTCTTGAAACACCTGCCGCCACTGGAGGCCTCTTATCCCTCTCCAGTTGACTTCCAGACCCGGGAAGTCTCGACTTTTTTCACCAGGCCGCCGTTCGGCCGTTTTTTTCACCAGGCCGCCGTTCGGCCGTTTTTTTCACCATGCCGCCGTTCGGCCGTTTTTTTCACCATGCCGCCGTTCGGCCTTTTTTTTTTTTTCACCATGCCGCCGTTCGGCCGTTTTTTTTCACCATGCCGCCGTTCGGCCGTTTTTTTCACCATGCCGCCGTTCGGCCGTTTTTTTTCACCATGCCGCCGTTCGGCCTTTTTTTTTTTTTTCACCATGCCGCCGTTCGGCCGTTTTTTTTTACCATGCCGCCGTTCGGCTCCACCGGGCCGCCGTTCGGCCTTTTTTTTTTTTTTTTCCACCGGGCCGCCGTTCGTTCGTTTTTTTTTTTTTTTTTTTTTTTTTTTTGACCAATAGACATATGAATGTCCGAAAACCCACACTTCGACTCCTGAAAGAGAAAAAATGTGTCACTTGAGCAGATCAGGTCTTATGTATTAAGCGAAGCATGTGGATTTCCATCATCCCATCCCCTACGGCTTCTGATACTCCAGCCCAAGCTGCCTCGTTAGCTGCCCCTATTAGAAAGGAAAGCATCCCTTATTCTTTTTAAACATGATGTGAAAATTGTTTGAAATTGATACCTGGTAAGAGGGAACTCATCTGTGTGAGATAGGAAAAATCTGCCTTTGTGTGTTACTACAGCATAACTTTTGACTATGTTAAGGGGGGATACTGGGCCATCTGCTGATTTAACCAGCACCCACGTGCCCTCCAGGTTGGATCGCACTTTGATTTTCGCACTCGGATGCGCAGGGCGTCACTACATATTACATATGACTATGTCTTCGTTAATTAAACCGACTTCCGACACGCTTTTAGAACAAGGTAACGCTCACTGATACGCAGTGCTCCGAAATAAGCGATAGCGAAGGCTGCTGAGATGAGGGTCGCCTCGTATTGTGATCTGCAGAGCGATGGGGATATTGAGATAATGTTTGTAATAGTGTGAGTAAAATGGGGCGACGACATTCTAGACTTGGCTGAAGCCTTTTCCACCCTTTGATGGCTTGCCTGATAAAAAAAAGTTTCACGTCGGCCCACCCCATAAGCTGTAAAAAGAAGGTTAATCCCGATAATTTCCTTTGCGCCGATGTACCCGACACCCCTGCCTGACACCCCCGCATTTTTAAAAAATTCTGCAGTAACTACTCCTCTTGTGCGGTCACACATATCTACCGGCCTCCCCTGAACTAAGGAGCACCACTCCTCCCAAGCCTTACCATAAACCTGCCAGGTAGCCGATGACACAGAGGCGCAGATTAAGAGCGGTTATAATATTTCTAGTATGAAACCGGATATTGGCATTTATTAGCAGCTTGGCCCAAATCTCAATGGCTGCCACAATTGAGAAAGTTTCCCACAGAGCTGGATCTTTTCCCCAGCTCGATGTAGCCCAAAGTTCTGGCCAATCACTTCTGCACCACAGGTCTTTGTAGACCGCTGCAAAACCGTGTTCTTTGCTCCACCCAACTGTGAACTCAAAGTCTTTGACATCTCGTTAAACATGACACATGTATGACCATTGTATGATTCCAGGAATGTTTTCCAAACTACCATGTCAGCTTTTAACGAGCGAGTAAATCTGATTCTATGGCCGGGCTGAGAAACGCCCTTTGTTGCCACCGATAATTGACGAGAGAAGGCTCTGCCGACCGGCATTGCTGCATCTGCTGAAGGGTGACTTTTTAACTGTGCAGAAGCTTTCCAGCATCTGAAGTGTATTTTGTATTTTTTCGGAAGGTAACCGGAAAATCATCGAATTGGTGTCTATTTCAATGGCCAAAAAAGAAAGAACGTTACACGGTCCGATTGTTTTTTCTGGTGATAGCGGGACACCGAAATGACGCGATATCAGTTTAAATTTTTTCAGCAGGAAAGAGCAGAGTTTCGAATTTATGGGACCGACGAACAAAAAATCGTTGAGGTAATGAATCAAAGAATTACTGCCTGTTTCATGGCGGACGACCCAATCCAGAAACGTACCGAATAACTCAAAATAGTGACACGAGATTGAACATCCCATCGGCAGGCATATATCAAAATAATAGTGCAGGTCTACTTTTGCATCTTAATAAGTGGTAACATTTGGGATGGACGGGTAAACGGCGAAATGCCGATTCTATATCCGATTTAACTTTTAGCTAGCAGAGCGCTGGGCCTGCAGCACGGACTAAATCTACGGCCTTGTCAAAAGACGCGTATGTGACGGAGGCTTCCTCAGGGGGATCGCGTCGTTAAAAGATTTGACTTTTGAATGAGAAAGATGAAGGAAAGATGATGGATTAAACGATATTTGTCGGGTTATTTTTTCGGAATATTGCCTAGAGGTGATATTTTGAAGTTTTTGAAGGGCAGCAAATGAAAGGGACCCGGCATTCTACCTAGTTTAAATTCCTTTATTATTTTTTTGTTTAAGGTTTCAGGGAATTCTCGCGCTGATTTTAGGTTATTGGCAACCGTTTGTTTTTAGTTAGGTTTGTGGTCGCCGAAGAGAAGTTAGAGAAGGGAACTTCTTCTGCTCTAGCATCAATCGTAATCACACCTCTTGCTTTAACCCCCCATACTAGATCGGGCTGTAGGGCCAGACGCCTGCGGAAGTCCTCATTGTATTGTCTCCAAGTGGAACCGCCATGCGACTTGTGTGTGTTATATATCATATCCTGATATATGAACAATTCGGAGCATCGTTCCGGATGCTTCTGGCCCATATAACACACAAATGCCTGTTGCCAATTGTTCAGGTTTCTCGCTAATTAAGCTTCTATCACATATCCCACCTCCCGTCTTCATTTCTATATTAACGTTTTGTTGATCCACTGACAATAGCGACCATATGTCAACGTAATTTTTTATTTTTATTTATTTATTTATTTATTTATTTTATTTTTTAATCTCCTGTTCTAAATGTGCACCAAACGGGCTGATCCCGCAGTAAAAACCTTCTTCCGTGATCACTGAGGATAGCTCGTTCTCCTTTGAAATCAATCTGTATAACGTTAGATAGTCATTGTTATTAGAACACTCACCGCTGTGCTGCAGGAGGAGTGATGACCGATGCGGGTGGAACCCCGGCTCCCGCTGGTGCAGGAGGGGTGAAAACCAGCGCTGGAGTTACTCCGGCTCCTGCTTGGATGAAAGATTGGTTAACACGGTGGCTGGAAGGCCCGGGGGAAGGAGAAGCGTCTTCCCGGCTGAACGCCACATTAGAAGCATGTAATGTAATATCGTGCGCTAGAACCGGAGTGAAGCCCGGTGATGGGGGAACTCCGGTTCCGTGTTGCACAAGAGCAGGAGTGAAGCCTAGTGTTGGCGTAACTCCTGCCCCGTGTTGGATGGTGGTCTGCTGGTTGTAGAGGCTGGAACTCCAGCTCCGTGTTGCGCTAGAACCAGAGTGAAGCCAGGTGATGGCGGAACTCCAGCTCTTCTGACGTGGACGCAGATTGTAATGCACAAGCTGCAGCCCCTCCACCTCTCCCTGTAAAGACACAAGCAGAGGATGGGTTCCATGGATCCAGCACAATACTGATGCACCACTTTGTTCCTTGTAATGTTATCCTTTCCCCCTCCCTCAGGAATGTGTACATTCCCCTCCCCCTGTATACAGCCTGGTAACTGAAAGTAAAATTGGGGCACATAGCTGAAATTCTTTTGTTCCTTTAGACTATAATAGCGTCTTATCAGTAATGGCGTTATGCTGTAGTATATACATATTTATACGCCACATGCTATACTGAATTATATGATATATCATCAATGCATTATGCAAAATATCTGTAGATCCGCCATACGTATTATATAAAAGCATAATATATATATATATTATAATATATATAAAACTGGCAGTGTACCACTATCGATCGTGTATGATCCAGAAATATCTAGATAATGGAATATCGACATACCAGCCATAAATCCAACAGCAATATGTATATACCATCATGTATTATAGCCATTGTCCATGATATATAATAATATATAAAATATTAATAGATAGTAATATTGATGTAGATATATATAAATATATAAACAAAGGCCCCTATATCTAGGATCGGTATAATACGAAATGTATATCAGCCCAGTAATATTTGTGATATGTCTACTATATATGATACAGCAGCGTTTATACATCAGCCATAATAGTACTATATTATATATGTTGTATTGGGGAAGTTATTTAAAAACGTCTCTATACAAACACCATGAACTGTTATGATTATGTTGAAGAATAACAAACATTCTGCTTGCAACACATATACCTAACCGCTATGCACAATATTACAGTATCTATATATGAAACAAATTACAGTATGTATAAATACTCCATGCACTATGTGCACCAAATTGCAGTACCATTATATACACAATATAGCATTATATGTCTATCTGCTATTAATAATAAGGTAGTAATTCATGGCCTAACAGCTATGCAGGGCATAATGTATCAGCATTGCATGCATACATATATATATATATATATATAATATATATATATACACATACATACATATATACATACATATATACATACACACACACCCATGTGCCCATGTCTGCAGCCATGCCCCAGGCACACAGAAGGTCTGCCATGCGTGAGGTAACATATAGTAATCCATGAAGACAAAGGTCTCCCCCGATATAATGATCTTATGTCAATATATCTATATATATATAGATATATATACATCGACATATATATATATATATATATTATACATACATACACATACACACACACATATATATACATACACACACACATATATATACATACACACACATATATACATACACACACACACACATACATACAGGAACAGATGTTGTAAACAGTATATGTGCTCACATCCCCCCTGAGACCTTATCTCCAGAATATTATACTCCCTGGTTTCCTGTTGTCTTCCTTTGTTCTGAGATCTTGTTCCACTTGTAACTTCAGACAACAACAGCTTCCAGTGACTGCCGGAGGGGAAAGGAAGTTGTTGACCAGAACACCTAAATTTACCCCCTGTAGGAGTGGTCCCAGGTACCTTCCCCTCCGAGGTCACTGGACAGCTGGACATCCCCAATTAGTACATCACCACTGGGAGTGGTGTGAGAGGGGGGGTGAATTGGGCACGGACAGTATCACCTAGCATCCACCTTATAGGCTCTCCAGTCAGAGGCCCTTTCCTTATTCAGTACAGGGCCTGCCACAATGCAGACCAGCTGAAGGCTGCTATCAAAGCAACCTGCTTCCATAACACCTCAGCAGTGCCACAGGCTGATCGCCTCCATGCCATGCCGCATTGATGCAGTAATTGATGGCAAAGGAGCCCCGACCAAGTATTGAGTGCATTTACTGAATATACATTTCAGTAGGCCAACATTTCGGATTTTAAAATCATTTTTTCAAGCTGGTGTTATAAATTAGTCTAATTTACTCAGAGAATTACTTTTGGGTTTTTATTGGCTGTAAGTCATAATCATGAATATTAACAGAAATAAACACTTGAAATAGATCACTCTGTAATGACTCTATATAATATGAGTTTCACTTTTTGTATCGAAGAACTGAAATAAACTTTTTGATGATATTCTAATTTTGTGAGATTCACCTGTATGTATCCTATATCTTATGTCACAGAAAGACCACATGAGTATTTATGTTGCTATATACACTGCTCAAAAATATAAAGGGAACACTTAAACAACAGAATATAACTCCAAGTGAATCAAACTTCTGTAAAATCAAACTATCCACTTAGGAAGCAACACTGATTGTGAATTAATTTCACATGCTGTTGTGCAAATGGAATAGACAACAGATGGAAATTATTGGCAATTATCAAGACACACTCAATAAAGGAGTGGTTCTGCAGGTGGGGACCACAGACCACATCTCAGTACCAATGCTTTCTGGCTGATGTTTTGGTCACTTTTGAATGTTGTTTGTGCTTTCACACACATGGTAGCATGAGACGGACTCTACAACCCACGCAAGTGGCTCAGGTAGTGCAGCTCTTCCACGATGGCACATCAATGCGAGCTGTGGCAAGAAGGTTTGCTGTGTCTGTCAGTGTATTGTTCACAGGCTGGAGGCGCTACCAGGAGAAGGCCAGTACACCAGGAGACGTGGAGGGCTCCATAAGAGGACAAAAACCCAGCAGCAGGACCGCTACGTCTGCCTTTGTGCATGGAGGAACAGCAGGAGCACTGCCAGAGCCCTGCAAAATGACCTCCAGCAGGCCACAAATGTGCATTTGTCTGCACAAACTGGTAGAAAACGACTCAATGAGGATGCTCTGAGTGCCCAACGTCCACAGATGGGGGTTGTGCTCACAGCCCATCACCATTCAGGATGCTTGGCATTTGCCACCGAACACCAGGATTGGTAAGTTCGCCACTGGCGCCCTGTGCTTTTCACAGATGAAAGTAGGTTCACACTGAGCACATGTGACAGACATGACAGAGCCTGGAGGCGCATTGGAGAGCGATCTGCTGCCTGAAACATCCTTCAGCATGGCCGGTTTGGCAGTGGGTCAGTAATGGTGTGGGGTGGCATTTCTTTGGAGGGCCGCACAGCCCTCCATATGCTCGCCAGAAGTAGCCTGACTGCCATTAGGTACCGAGATGAGATCCTCAGACCCCTTGTGACCCATATGCTAGTTCGGTTGGCCCTGGGTTCCTCCTAATGCAGGACAGTGCCAGACCTCATGTGACTGGAGTGTGTCAGTAGTTCCTGCATGATGAAGGCATTGAAGCTATGGACTGGCCTGCCCATTCTCCAGACCTGAATCCGATTGAGCACATCTGGGACATAATGTCTCGCTCCATCCACCAACACCACCACAGACTGTCCAGGAGTTGGTGGATGCTTTAGTCCAGGTCTGGGAGGACATCCCTCAGGAGATCATCCGCCGCCTCATCAGGAGCATGCCCAGGCATTGTAGGGAGGTCATACAGGCACAGGGAGCTCATACCGGCACGTGGAGGCCACACACACTGCTGAGCATCATTTTGACTTGTTTTAAGGACATTACATTCCACTTTAATTTTGTGTGTGACTCCAAATCCAGGCCTCCATTGGTTAATAAATTTGATTTCCATTGATTATTTTTGTGTGATTTTGTTGATAGCACATTCAACTTTGTACAGAACAAAGTATTCAATGAGAATATTTAGTTCATTCATATCCAGGATGTGTTATTTGAGTGTTCCCTTTATTTTTTTGAGCAGTGTGTATATATATATATTTATATATATATATATATATATATATATATATATTGTAAGGCGGCGGTGTTCACACCGTGCAGTAACTGAGGCAGTGACCCAAGCAAGTCCAAATTAAACAGCTTTTATTCAGCAACTCATGGGTTAAACAGAAAAGTCCTCCAGTACGCAGCCGGGTAACATCAGTCCATAAACAATGGTTGCTGGGGACAACGGCCGCGCCGGGCCGAACAGAGCCTGACAGGTGCAGAGCCGTCCCAGGCGTGGGTTCAGCTACACACAATCCTGGGGAGCTTTCCTGCTATGCTCCTAGCAGGGTCCAAACATAGAACAACACTAATCCTTAGTGCAGGAGTTTTAAAGACCTGTGGCAAAAGCCACTGGAAAACCCGGGTTGGAGGGAGGAGGCCGCCCCACTGCCTCCTGTGACCTCCTCCAAGAAATGAAGGCCCTGCCGGATTTTACTTAATCTGCCTTAGCCAGGTAGTCTGACTAGGTCATTGCTCACCTTCATTCCTGCATTGCAGCCGCAGCTGTGTGTGTGACTGCAATGCACTCCAATGGCTTTAATAGGTCTCTGTACACATTCTGGGGGAAATATAACGTCCCTCGTAAACGATCCCGGTCACTGCCTCACATATCCCCTCCCTCTGTTCAAACTTGTGGGGTTGAACATTTGCCACCATACAGGGTGCCCGGGACAGGGCATCCGCGTTTGCTTGCAACCTCCCAGGGCGATGTTCTACAGAGAAACTGAAATTTTGCAGTGACAGGAACCACCTGGTGACTCGCGCATTCCTCTCCTTGGCATTCCTCATCCATACCAAGGGTGAGTGGTCCGTCACCAAGCGGAACTGACGCCCGAGTAAAAAATAACGTAGTGATTCCAAGGCCCACTTAATAGCCAAACACTCCTTCTCTACCACGCTATAGTTTTTCTCTGCCGGGACAAGTTTTCTACTCAAGTAGGTGACCGGGTGCTCTTCACCATTCACTTTTTGTGACAACACCGCCCCTAGTCCTACCTCCGAGGCATCTGTCTGTACAATGAAGGTTTCATTGAAGTTGGGGCTGATGAGGACCGGCTGTCCACACAGGGCCAACTTCATGGACTGAAAGGCTTCTTCTGCCTGAGGGTTCCACCGAACCATTACCGTTTTTTTTCCTTTCAAGAGATCGGTCAGGGCCGCCGTTCGCCCGGCAAAATTAGGTATAAACCGGCGGTAATACCCAAGGATGCCAAGGAACGCCCTCACCTGTTTTGTACTCGATGGTTTAGGCCAGTTTTTTATGGCCTCAACTTTATTGATTTGGGGCTTGATAGCTCCTCGGCCTATCACATACCCCAAATATCGAGCTTCCTCCAGCCCTATCGCACATTTTTTTGGGTGTGCCGTTAACCCCGCGGCTCTGAGAGAATCCAGCACCGCTTGTACGTGTGTTAGGTGCGTTTGCCAGTCGGTGCTAAATATGATGATATCATCTAGATACGCGGACACGTATTCCTGATGAGGCTTGAGCACTATGTCCATCAATCTCTGAAATGTAGCCGGGGCCCCATGTAACCCAAAAGGTAAGACCACATAGTGAAATAGACCCTCCGGAGTTACGAAGGCGGTCTTTTCCTTCGCCGAATCTGTGAGAGGTACCTGCCAGTAACCCTTGGTGAGATCGAGCGTGATAAAGTACTGGGCCTGCCCCAGTCTCTCAATCAGCTCGTCCACCCGGGGCATTGGATAAAGGTCGAACTTTGACACTTCATTCAATTTCCGGAAATCATTACAGAAGCGTAATGATCCGTCTGGCTTTGGAATCAGTACAATGGGGCTAGCCCACTCACTCCGTGATTTCTCTATGACGCCTAACTGAAGCATTTGTTTTACCTCAGCCGTGATGGCTTGCCTCCGGGCTTCGGGCACCCGGTACGGTCTTATTCGCACCCTTACCCCAGGTTCGGTGACAATGTCATGTTGGATAACCGTAGTCCTACCTGGTAGCTCTGAGAACACGTCGGTATTGTTTTGCACCAGGGAGCGAGCCTCCCGTCGCTGCTGTTTAGTGAGGGCATCACTTATCCTGACCTCCCCCTTGGATGCTTCCCTGGCTGAAGGTAGAGAACTCTCTGGTGATATGCCCGGGGTGATGTCTGTAACTAAACACTCTCGATCTTTCCAAGGCTTTAGCAGGTTTACATGGTAAATCTGCTCAGGTTTCCTCCTTCCGGGCTGATACACCCGGTAATTTACCTCCCCCACCTTTTCTCGAATCTCATATGGCCCTTGCCACTTGGCCATGAGCTTACTCTCGGCTGTGGGTACCAGTACTAATACCCGATCGCCCTTGTTAAAAGACCTGATTCTGGCTCTTTTATTATATGTGCGCCTCTGGGTTGCCTGGGCATCTAACAGATGTTCTTTCACGATGGGCATGACCGCCGCGATCCGGTCCTGCATACTAGCCACGTGTTCAATTATACTCTTATGTGGAGTCGGCTCTTGTTGCCATGTCTCTTTGGCTACATCCAACAGACCCCTAGGGTGTCTGCCGTACAATAACTCAAAGGAGAGAACCCTGTGGAAGCCTGGGGTACCTCACGGACAGCGAACATCAAATAGGGTAGCAACATGTCCCAATCCCTTCCATCCTTAGAAATCACCTTTTTAACATGGACTTAAGGGTTCTATTGAACCGTTCTACTAACCCGTCGGTTTGAGGGTGGTACACCGAGGTGCGCAATTGTTTAATTTTTAGCAGTTTGCACAGTTCTCTTGTCACCTTGGACATAAAGGGGGTCCCCTGATCCGTCAGGATCTCCTTAAGTAGTCCCAGGCGACAGAACATGGCAAACAGTTCTCGGGCAATAAGTTTTGCCGAGGTGTGGCGTAGTGGTATAGCCTCTGGGTACCCGGTGGCATAGTCGACGACCACCAGTATGTGTTGGTGGCCACGGGCGGATTTTACAGTGGGCCCTACCAAATCCATTGCAATCCGTTCAAAAGGTACCTCTATTACTGGCAGGGGTACCAATGGACTACGGAAACTTGCAGTGGGTGAGGTCAACTGACATTCGGGGCAGGATTCGCAGTACCTTTTGACCTCCGCGTAAACTCCAGGCAAAAAGAACCGCTGCAAGATACGTTCTAGAGTTTTTTTTTCCCCTAAGTGGCCACCCAGCAAGTGTGAGTGTGCCAAATCTAGAATCACCCGACGATACGACTGAGGTGCTACCAACTGTTCCACAACCTCGTCCCTGATTTTATCTATCCTATAAAGCAACTCACCACTGACTACCATGCGTGGAAATACCGTATCTGCATTGGGCTGTTGGGCTACGCCGTTTACCTCTAGCACCCTTTCCCGCACCTGAGTCAGGGTGGGATCTTGTAGCTGAGCTGTCCCAAACTTGACCCTGGACACTTCCAGCTCGGGAATCGATGCGGTCTCCTCCACCTCTCCTGCCAGCACCTCTAAGGGAAACCTATCGGGGTCACACTCTATCCCTATGTGGGACACCCCTACGGCAGGTTCGTCGGGTACAAATTCTGTAATACATTTTACCAGGGGAGAATGGATTTTGTTTTTCCACAGAGTCCAGAACAGGGGCAAGTCTCTTCCCAACACAGACCCATAGGGAAGATTTTTTACCACTCCCACCACATGTTTTATGTCTCCACATGGCGTGGACAAAACTACCTCCGTAGTTGGCTACTCTCGGAGGTCCCCATGGATACATACAACCCCGACCTGCCGTCCGCTGAGGTTGTCTCCTGCCACCAGTGACCCATGTACCAGAGTCACGAGGCTCCCTGGGTCCAGGAGAGCCTCCGTAGGGTACCCATTAACCAGTACCTGGCATAGTTGGAGTTCATTGTCCTGGGGGCCGAGGATTGCTGTGCAGACGGTCTGGGCATACATTGAGACCCGGCGGCTATATCCGCAGTCCATGGGTTCCGTAGTCAGGGGACAATTAGCCATCACATGTCCCGGCCCCTGACACCGCCAGCACCTAAGGGTGGAGGTACTGTTAGGTCTTATGACGGTTTGGGAGGGAACCGGTCTCCTGCCACTCTCACCCCGGGGTTCCCCTTCAGCACGGGTACGGTGCTGACTGTCCCCAGCAGAGGGACGCGACCCCTTTCCCGATTCCTGGGTTGGCAGGGATCGGCGTGACAGCCGAGAGGGGGCGAAGTCTCGAATAAAGTCTTGAGTGGCCGAGTAGCGCTCGATCAAACTGACTACCTGGTCGAGTGTGCCGGGGTCGCCTTGCCCCACCCAACGTTGGATAGCAGCCGGCAGAGTCCTTGCCAGCCGGTCAACCACCACCCTCTCCACCATCTGGGCTGGAGACAAAGTCTCTGGCTGGAGCCACTTCTTTACCAGCTGCAGGAGGTCATAAGCCTGAGACCGCGCGGGTCGTGTCTCCACATAGGCCCATGAAAATACACGCTGAGCCCTCACGTATGTATTAACCCCCAGTCGGGCAAGGATCTCACCTTTGAGCCTCTGGTAGTCCTGGGCGTCCTCCCGACTGAGATCGAAGTAGGCCTTTTGTGCATCGCTGACCAGAAACGGAGCTACTACTTCTGCCCACTGGCCGGCGGGTAGGTTTTCCCGCTCCGCTGTGCGCTCATAAACTGTCAGGAAAGCTTCCACGTCGTCCTCCGGTCCCATCTTCCTCAATGTTGAGCGAACCCTGTCTCGGGCCTCGCGACGTTCAGGGGCTGGTGCCGTCGAGGTCTCCCGCAGTGCAGAAATCTGTTGCAGCAACAGTTCGTTTGTTTTTTGCTGCTGCTGGTACAATAGCTGCTGTTGCTCATTGTGCTGTTGCTCCCGCTCCTGCTGTTGCCGCTGGAGACTCAGGTACTGCTCCTGCTGTTGTTGCTGAGACTGCAGCTGCTGCTGTTGTGTAATTACCAGCTGCTTTAACAGCTCCGCCATTTTGTCCACAGGGTGAGGCTGAAAAGTGGCCGGCCGGATTGGGGTCATGAAGCTGCCGTGGGGGTATACCTCAGTCACAATGCCCGCATTCTCCAACCAAGTTGTAAGGCGGCGGTGTTCACACCGTGCAGTAACTGAGGCAGTGACCCAAGCAAGTCCAAATTAAACAGCTTTTATTCAGCAACTCACGGGTTAAACAGAAAAGTCCTCCGGTACGCAGCTGGGGTAACATCAGTCCATAAACAATGGTTGCCGGGGACAACGGCCGCGCCGGGCCGAACAGAGCCTGACAGGTGCAGAGCCGTCCCAGGCGTGGGTTCAGCTACACACAATCCTGGGGAGCTTTCCTGCTATGCTCCTAGCAGGGTCCAAACATAGAACAACACTAATCCTTAGTGCAGGAGTTTTAAAGACCTGTGGCAAAAGCCACTGGAAAACCCGGGTTGGAGGGAGGAGGCCGCCCCACTGCCTCCTGTGACCTCCTCCAAGAAATGAAGGCCCTGCTGGATTTTACTTAATCTGCCTTAGCCAGGTAGTCTGACTAGGTCATTGCTCACCTTCATTCCTGCATTGCAGCCGCAGCTGTGTGTGTGACTGCAATGCACTCCAATGGTTTTAATAGGTCTCTGTACACATTCTGGGGGAAATATAACGTCCCTCGTAAACGATCCCGGTCACTGCCTCACAATATATATATATAGCATGTTCAAGCTATAGACCCTATAATAGATTGTTACCTGCGGCCAAAATGTACAAAGGGGAAGATGTGCAGCAACTGGTTCCTTTGTCTATTATGGCAGAAAAAAAGCATCCCACAGCATGATGCTGCCACCACCATGTTTTACAGTGGGGATGGTGTTTTCATGGTTGATATACAGTGTTAATTTTCCACCAGAGCACCTTCTTCCATATGCTAGCTGTGTCCCTTACAATACATGACTTTTTTTGCAAACTGTACTCATGGCTTGCTTTCAAAAATGGCTTTCTTCTTGCCACTCTTCTATTAAAGCCAGATTTGTGAAGTATACAACTGATGGTTGTCTCGTTGACAGATTCTACCATTTGAGCTGTGGATTTCTGCAGCTCTTCCATAGTGACCATAGGCCTCTTGGCTGCTTCTCTAATTTGTGCTTTCCTTGCTTGGGATGTTCGTGTAGGTGGACGGCCATATCTTGTCTGATTTGCAGTTGTGCCATATTCCATCCATTTTTGGATGATGGATTGAACAGTTCTCCATAAGATGTTGAGAGCTTGGGCTATTTTTTTTATAACCTAACCGTTCTTTACTCGCCTTTTCAAATTTAAACCTGACCTGTCTATTGTGTTCCTTTTGTTTTCATGATGCTGAGGCCTTCACAGAAAAGTGGACTCAATTTAGTAATTATGTGACTTCTGGAGGCAATTGGTCACTCAGGATTTTATCAGACTACAGGGGCTGAATACAAATGCACTTCACAATTGTCAGATTTATATTTTTTAATATTTAGAAAATCATATATCACTTTTTTTACTCTTTACAAATTCTTGCTACTTTGTGTTGGTATACCACCTAATATCCCAATAAAATGCATTAACGTTTTGTGGGTGTAGGGTAAAGAAATGTGGAAAAGTTCACTGGGTATGACTACTTTTTTAAGGCTCTGTAGATATATATGCACATACATATAGCATTCCTGAACTTTTCACTAAGCATTGAGTAGAAGAGAGATGTATCCCACTTTTATATCCCCTAGTTTCTAATTCAACAGTAGATGGTTCACTTCATGGATGCAGTCATGGAATCAATAAAAAAAGAATTACTAGTAGGAATAATCACTGTTGTCTCCAAAAATCTATGTGTTCTACAAAAAATACACTAAAAAAACACTAAATTTGGTATCAGAGTCATTGTAACAACACTTAAAATACATATGCCATTAAAATGTTGGCCAAAAGCTTGTTCAGCTAATCTCTAATTTATTCAAAATACTCTTCAAAGCTTCCCCGTCACAAAGCTGCAATCTAATTTATGGTGTGTATATACAGAGTATGTTTAGACCAGTTATATGACCATTAATGTTAATACTTAATCTTCTATTTGTCTCCTTTGTAGCTCCAATTTACAGCACAATCTAGAATCTGAGAAAGAACAACAGAAAACTCTTCGGGAAGAGCTTTCTAAAGAGAAGGAGAAGAATAAATATTTGCAAAATGACTTGCTGCAATATTCACAACTAAAAAAGGTAACACTGAAATGTTATCAAACATGATGGTGAAAGGAAATTGTGATTTGAAGGAGTTAACTGAAAAACCCGCATATATAAAGAATTTTGAACGTCAAAGCAGGCGTACACATGACCTTATACATTTTTCTACAGTGGGCCCTAATGGTGATGGATGCCATTATATACAGTGCCATGTAATAGTTTGGGCGCACCTGGTCAAAATTACTGTTATTGTGAAGTTAAGGAAGTTGAAGATGAAGTAATCTCTAAAAGGGCTAACGTTAAAGTTGACACATTTTCTTTTCATTTTAAGCAAAAACAAAAAAGTGTCATTCTTTTCATTTTAAAAATTACAAAAGGGAAATGGGCC